>CM014079.1:31351173-31951173 GCA_004119915.2 Collichthys lucidus | reverse complement strand
AGTGGTCGCAATCGTCATAATGGCAGCGTTTTTAAAAGTGTCCCGTGACTGCTCACCTCAAGATGTCTGAATGACCCAAGAGTCTCCCCTTTACATGTGCACACTTTATGCTAATTCCATGCCTCCTTGGGCAAATACAGTGGAGCTTTTTGCATGCACTATAAATGTCATTTTCACCTAGTGTATTTTAATATTGCTGCAGAGTGCGGTCCCTTAACAGTATTGCATAAATTGGATATGACAGGAGGGCTGAGACTCACTCTGTTCATGTGTGATGTTAGTCCCCATGGTAGCCAATTCATTGTAGTCAGACCAGATTCTCGAAATATGAGCACAGCCTTGTAAAACTATACAACCACAAACTGGATATCTACGGAGTACTGAGGGGGGGATGTATGGTTTTCCTACGTAATCGTAATCGACAGTACAGAGGTTCTGAGCTCCAGAAGAGACGTGTTCACCATCCAATCAGCGAAAGACTAACTTCTTACAGAAATCTTCATATGTATAAATGTTTTCTTTTAATAGCAAATCAGGTGTTTCTGGTGCCTTAATGGGATATTTTGGCAATTTTTATCAATTCTTGAATGGCCAAACATGCTTAAATTTTACACTAAATCTGTGGAACAAATGGTATTAACCCAAAAACTGCTGCAACAACTTGTTTTGAGCATAGAATTATCCTTCATATACTCCATTCATAGTGAAGTAAGCTTATACGCTGTATGCCATAAATATTTGATAGAATCCATGCAAAGCGCTTGTTGATGAGACAGCAGCGCTGCGTGCGCAAACCGTAACGTTTCCACGTTCTTGCCAATAAGAGAGCAGCACATATTGAGGCCACTCCAGTTGTTTCCAGCAACAGCCGTGAAGCTTCCCATGGGAATCCTTTTCTCCTTTGCAGATATTGCTGTGATGACATGCTCAGTAACTAGCTGCTGCTGTGCCAGCAGGCAGCCGCTCACACACACACACACACACACACACACACACACACACACACACACACACACACACACACACACACACACACACACACAGGCTCACACTGGGAGAACGAGGAAAACCAAGATGGTGTAACAAACAGGAGATAAATTATAATCTCTTCACAGCTTTATGAATTCCTCTCTGCAAACTAATGATCTAATATTCTGGGGTATCTTTGTAGCTCACCTGTTAAGTATTAAGTAGTCCTGAGGCCTTTTGATGCCTGTCATCCCCTCTCTCTTTCCACTGCTTCTCTGTCTGTCATCAGCTATCTATAAAATATATGTACAAAAAATGTTTTTATTCAAAAGTACAAAGGTCCACGAGGAGGGAAGACAAAGGTTTTGTCAGATGTTTGAAGAGGAGAGAGAGAAAAAAGCACAGAGGAAAGAGGACAGAATAAGAGTGAGAGATTTTCGGAGCAGAGTTGACAAGCAGAAAGATGTGTGAAAATGGACCATGCACTGAATACAGGAGACGAGAAGGGATAAAGGGCTAAGAGAGTTAAGTTAATGAGGGAAAGAAGACAATGATGCAGAGTAGGAAATGAAGGAAGGAGATATGTCCTTGTGAACTAAATGCAGATGTACACATTTGTAGTTCATGTGAAAGTTCTACTTTTCGTTCACGCTCGAGAATTGCTGCACTTGTTCTCCATCCTGAACAGGAGTTGTTCAGAAGGCGTCCTCAGTTTTGCTTTTGTGCGTGTCCCACATTTGAATTTTACTTAATGTCTTCTTGCATTGTAGAAGAAAATCTTTGGCTTTGTTCTATTTCCAGCCGTCCTCAGGGGAAAAGATGGCAACATTCAAGAAAGGGAAGCCTTGAGCACAAATGGCAGATACAGAAGAGGCAACATAAGAACATCAAACGAGACTTCCTCAACATTTTTAGGAGATTGGACGTTAACTCATCAGTCATATTCCATATGAGGCTTCACAAGTACACCATTTTCCATTAAAGCTCAATGCAACATATCTGACAGCAGCCGGTGTGATACTTGGTGATGGCAAAAACGGAGCGATCACAGTGCTAATTTGACTATGGTATTTGAATTTTCTGCACTCGCAGCTCGTCTTTGTGCCTTCTTCCTTTTTGACGTGCGGCCACTGCATGCTTAACAATATGAACAAACGGATCAGCTGATGGTGATGGTATGGAGTATGGAAATGACACACCGTAACCACACACACACACACAGTGACTTAATCCTGTCTCTCCTGCTGGCCCTCGGGGGTCCTTCTCACCAAGCAGCTGCATTCAGCACATTTCACAGTCTACCCTTTAATCCCTTTAGGAGGCTCCATTACATGTCAAAAGAGGCCCAGTGCTTAGTGCTTAGTGTGTGCTTAGTGTGCTTAGTGTGTGCTTAGTGTGTGTGTGTGTGTGTGTGTGTGTGTGTGTGCGTGTGTGTGTGTGCGTGTGTGTGTGTGTTCGTGTGTGTGTGTTCGTGTGTGTGTATTAGCAGATTCTTTATAGTGTGAAAAATGCTGATCTTATTAAGTTATTTAGTCAAGTAAGTGTTTTTGTTATGGAGACTTTCAGCCAGGAGAGTTA
The DNA here is from genome assembly GCA_004119915.2 of Collichthys lucidus. NCBI lineage: Eukaryota > Metazoa > Chordata > Actinopteri > Sciaenidae > Collichthys > Collichthys lucidus. The sequence continues at coordinate 31,948,626 of CM014079.1, read as the reverse complement.
GCGATTAGAATATTGAATTTGACTTTTATTGGATCAAATTAGCATTATATTTTGTAAGTATAGTTCTTCAGTGTTGTTACACTAGTACAATTGTTCTTTTGATGGATTAAAGCACACACAAAACGACGTGGCTCCTGGTGAACAAAGAGATGTCTGTGTGTTTGATCTTCATCTGAAGTGGGATTTCTCTTGATGGTGGGGTGGAGTTAGGATGTAAAACTGCAGCACAGAGCTGACAACTGGAAGCTGCTGCTGCTGCAGAAGGAGCACTTGAAGAGCGAGCATTGGTTAAACCGCAGGTTTGATGAGATCTGGGGACAAAGTAAGAAAAGAAAACACGGAACTTTTTAAACGATGCCGACGGGATGGAGTCGACAGTTCAGGATGTCAATGAATAAACGTAATGTGAGTGTGTGTTAGAGAGGATGGACCTGCTGGAACTCTATCACTACCATCTCATTTGATAGTGTTGTCAGCTATCAGCTACATTTTCATGTAGTTTCCAATTGTCTGCTACTACTTGTGTGTGTGTGTTCCTAATTTCTGTATGTGACTTTCTGTACGCACTTTGTTCTACAGCGTCTAGTCTCCCAGATGCTCGCAGTACACACACATCCTCGTGTAATAACTGGATTATTGGCTGATTTTAGGATGTGTTTGAGTGGCGGATTACAGCTATCCCCGTCCCTGGGATCCAATGCCAATGTACCATTTGGCAGATGATTTTATCCAAAGCTCCTTACAGGACCATCACACGCATTTGTAAGCACGGCTGGTCGCAGCAGGAGTCAGACCTCTTGCCCAGGCAGTGTTAACATCATTTCTCCAACACGAGAGACATGAAACCAGCCTGCATCCCCACGTCTAACCCCCTCAGTCCTCCTGCCATACTCTACATCTGCTGCCTGGGAATTTAGCCCAAAAAACTAAACAAACAACCCAGGCAGCCTTGGGCCACTTTGAACCATGAAAGAGTGAGACAGTGCAGAAAAGAGAGATGGAGTTGTTGAAAGATGAGGAGAGCGTACGCTGCTAATGGGCGAATAAAGAAGAGAGAGATAAGTGGAAACAGGCACAGATCAAAGGACGGATGACGGATGTGTGACAGTTCTTATTCATGGTATTTTAAAACTAGAGCTCAGTGAATACTGGATATTTTGATAAATACCAGAAATATTCAAATAATCTGATTTTTTTTATTTTTTTTTAAAAAGGCATCAGCTACAATGAGAATTCTTGATCGATATCCATGAAATCATCTTGTTAGTGTAAAATAATCTATGCTCTCTGGTGCAACACGACACTGTTACCTCAAACGTATCTTTGACAGTTCTGTGCTGCATTGTCTTGTTACTTATCAGCCGACGTACCGACGTGCTGCGTCTGTGATAAGTTCAAAACGACTGATAATATCGTCCCTGCCTTTCATCCGCGTGATGTCTGTTTTTTTTTGTGTGCTCTCAATTGTATTGCCTAATCTTGTCTGGTTTTCCAAAACGTGTGTCTCAAAGCTTTATGTGCGTGTACGTGAGAGAGCGCATCCCTCAGTGATGGATTTTGAAGTGCGCTGTAATACATTTTAAAAGGCTGAAGCTGTCAGACCTGGAGGGAGGATGGCAGAAGCAGATATACAAACTACACAAACAAAGAAAATCAAATGGTCTAATTAAAAAAATTTTTGCTGCACAAAAAGTGCCCAAAACTCGTAGGTGCTGTTCTTTACCAGAAACTACAATGCGTACAACTGCTCATTAGCAATGCCTGCTTACTTGCAAGAGCGGCTGCTCGGCAGACGAACAGAAAGTCAGCAGCCAAAATATACGTACATTTCTACGGTGCAGTTGGCAGCGTATTGTTGCATATCCTGGGAGTGTGTTCACACCAGATGCTGAACACGGAGTTTGGCTACACAAGCAAAAACAGGCAGAGCACCACTTGTCTCAATTGTGATAATGCTCCATACTAAAATAAACGAGATAAGGAAAATTTTATGGCTACTAATTAATCCTCCCCTATCCTCCTCCCCTTCTCTCAGCAGGTGTACTTCCTTTAACCACCAACAACATGGCTGACAGCCTGTTAGCTTCTCTCCTTCTTTTCATCCACTCCTGGAGTGGAAGTGTTGGAGGAAGATGATTATCATAAGCTGTGGAGTCTGACAGGTCGTTTTAGATCCGTCACTTTTTGATCAGCCGATAAAATGCAGTGGAGTTTGTTAAGGTGTCCTCACTGCAGCCCGGAGACAGACCACAAATCAGTGGAGGTTTTTATGATGACTGAGCAGGCATGTGTGTGTCTGAGGTGAAACCATGAGGGGACCACATTTTTGGGAAGGATGACTCACCAAAGCTAGACGTGTAAGTGGTCATGATTTGAATAGTATTCAGTCATTTTTGTCATTTTATCATTTTAAATAAATAAACATATTTTCTGGTCACGTAGCTTCCAATGTTTTCAACTTGTCTCATCCTCTTGATTAGGGAGGATTGGTGCTCCAGTGTTTAGTCGATAAGTTGTCGATCAATAAATTAATAAAAAAAATATAAATTCTCTGATTTTAGCCTTTCAAATGTGAATATTTTCTGCCCATCTTCTATGACAAGAAAACTGAATATTTTTCGGTTTTGGACATAACTAGACTTTTGAGATTATCGCCCTGGGTTTTGGGAAACAGTGATCAATATCTTTCAATATTTTCTGACATTTGAAGCATCAAACAACTAATCGATTAATCTATTGTTCAACAGATTAATCATCAGTTGCAGCCTTTCTTCATATGGATGCTCATGTCTGCATCTGCTCAGCTGCAGAGTCCTGCTCAGCTGCAGAGAGAGAGAGACTCTCTCTCTCTCTCTCTTTCTCTCTCTCTCTTTCTTTCTTTCTTTTCCTCCTCCTCCTCTCGTCTGTGTCTGGATTTGTCCCATGTTTAACTCCACAGTTTGACCTCCAAGTCTGCTGTAAGATGTCCCACTGGCTGCTTAAGTATTCTGCAAACACCAGCATGTGTTATTGCTCCCTCTCACTTTGTGAGACAGCAGGAATTTTCCATAGATCTGGCCCCTCTATAAAACTGCTCAGCCCTGACAGATTGTGTTGATGAATCAGCCTCCGTCTGCCCCGCGTTGGAGTGCTTCCCTCTGTGGCACTGCTCTGCCTGACTGCTGTCTTCAACTTGTACAACTCTCTCTTCATGCATCTATCTCACAACTGTCCTTCAGAAGTAAAAAATATACATTGCAAATCTTGGGAAAAAAAGTAGAACCTGACAGCAGTTTGCAGATTTGTCTGGACTCTCCTGATAACATGGATCACACTTTAGCTAGCCATGCAGACAGGTTGTAAAGTGCTTGGACCTTATTGATACAGCTATCTGGCAGCTGGCTGGTGTTAGGAATGCAGTCAGCTTGAACTCTGGAGCAAAACTACATTTTTCATCGTCTCTCATGCCGCTCACATACACCAGAGCAACACTAGATTTAGTTTTTATGAAGCACTAGTGCAGCAGACGTTTGGCACATATTTTATTTTATTTTTTACTGTTATTGAGTTCTATTTTTGTCTCTCTGCAACTCTCGTGTTAATCGTTTCAGTCGGTTTAATATTTTCTTCGGCGCCTGATTGTCATATTTTCATGTTTGACTGTTAGCTTGTCAGCTAACACGTGCTCTTGTGCTTGTCAGCTGTCAAAAACCAGATTGCATTGTCCTGCCTCAGGAGACTAGTTTAATTTAAAAAAGATTTGCAGTGCGTGCTGTGAACAATTCGATTTTTTTCTTTTTTGGGACATAAATAACATAATTACATAAAAAACAAAGTGGAATTAAACCCACACTAATTACAAAGAAACAGTAACAAGGGAAGAAAATTTATATCTGTCTGTGGATGGAAATGTGAAAAACGATCTCCTGTTCTCTGATGAGGCAACGTGAGTTTTAGCAAGCGACTTTAAAGTTTGGAAAGCTTCGTCACTCACTGTGAGCTGCGTTTATTTTTGTCAACTTATTTGCTGATTGCTTTGAACATCATCGCTTCCGTTTTCAGCTCTAAGCATATGCTCATAGGCGGCAGTTTCAGCTGCAGAATAACCTTAGTTTCCTTTTTATCTCTTTGATTGGCGTGCCGGGAGAAGAACAAGGGCTGCGGCAGATATTTCCGGGCCTTCATCTGTCAGACGCTGTGCAAGAACTTGTGTAATCTCGAAACGAACACATGTCCATTTCTCTCCATCAGTCTGTATAAATTAGACGCCAGTCATGATAATAGAAATCCAACCGGTGTCTCGGTCTGCTCAGTCGATGTGGGTTTGACCGAGCTTTTCTTGTAGAAATGAATCTCAGTGGTGTTCCGCAGCGTTTTATGTCACTGCAGCGCACTTTGAAAAGAGGTTTTGCATATATTAGTCTGTCAGTCTCCTCCATAAATCTGTTCGGCTCCAGCACTCTGGCTATCATTTAGCAATCGTTTGTCTCCTGACATCTCACTCTGCCTTATTTTCCTTCATCCTGCATTTGTTTTGTTTTTTTACTCTTGTACCTGTCAGCTGTTTGAGAAGAATATTAAGCAGGGAAAGTTGGCGGACTGAAGCGACCGCGACAAAAGGTAACCGACCTTACAATTAACCGTCTCTTTTGCTGTCATCCTCTCTCTCCAGGTTTTCAAGATGAAGGCGGTCCAGCTAGCCGAGAAGCTGCTTCCTGCTTTTAACACCCCCACGGGTATCCCTTGGGCCATGGTCAACCTTAAGAGGTCAGTGACACTGCCACTGAAATCCACCCACTCCATCCTGAATATGAAGAGAGATGTGTCACTCAAAAATCCCAGTCGACCGAGCAGCCGGAAACACAGTCGGGTGTTACTTGATTGCCAGATTGATGGACATTTTTTCTCCTTTTTCACTCTCTTTTTTTCAATAGACTGACAAATGTCTCACCCTAAATTATATTATCAACAATAATTTTTTGCCAACACATCCAGCAGATCTGTTTCATTCGCTCGTCGTTCATTTCGAGCCCTGTTTTCGGCCACCTGGTGACTCTTTCGGCCTCCACCTGCTCCCGATGGAATTATCTGCCTCTTTAGCTGCTAAATGCTTCGCTGTGTTCGCCAGCGAAATCTCCATAGAGCTGGAGAAGCGCTGAGTCGGGCTATAATGCTCTGTGGGGAGCATCATGTTCAAATTTCACATACAGGTAATCGTGTGGTATCATTGTTAATATAAAAGTGTCGATTTGTGCTGCTTTGATGTAGACTGCTGAACACTTGAAATAGTTTTCACCACACGGTTTTCATCGTGTTTGGCTCACTTTTTTTGTGTTGACGCAAAACAAGAGTTTGTACATTTTTATTCTGTATGTCTCTTAAAACCATACAAACTCTTTTCTTGCTGTGTTTCTTGGCATGTCACAGCCGCCTGTAGGTCAGTAGAGTAGTGTCACAGTCGACAGGACTGCTTAACTTCTCTGAATCTCTAATGTGTGTCTAAAGCACACACTCACACATTTGATTCTCGGCAAGGCTGCCTTGATTTTTTGATACCTCAACACCTCCCAGTGCAGGCATGGCAGACGTCAACCACAGACAGTGTTTCTTTCCTTAAATTCTTCATTTTATCATTTTAATATGAATTATTCAGGCTTTAATCATATTAATTGTTATGTTTGAGTCGTGGATTCGTTTTGCTGTCATCTCATATGACCCTGGCGTACTTTAACGCTCCCACACACTCACAGTCAACCCACACAGGAGCTTTTACTTCAGTTGTCTGATTGGACCTGTTCGAGGGGCCCCATGGACGTGTACAGCAGCACCTTTCAACATCATTCTTATATTTACATAATTTGGCACTTTGTGTTATTCCCAATGTTTCTGCACTGAACTTTGACCTTTTTAAAGGAGTCTCACCAGTTTGAGTAACTGAAAATACTTCTAGGGATGTTTTTGGCACCGACGTGAACAAGCAGCAAAAAAGTGTGTGTGTCAAAGTGTAGTCACCCAGTTTGCAACGGTGGTCCACCTTCCTGTTGTAGCCTCGACCTGAAATGTGTGTGTGTGTGTGAGAGAGAGTGTGTGTGTGCACTCGTTATCTCCTTCCATTCCCCGCTTCTGTCTGTGTTATCAATTTACTTATTCACTGAATGAAACAATGACACGAAATAAAATTACTATATCGACCCGGGGGCTACTTTATTTCTAAGCACTCTGACTTGTGTGAGGACGTGTCGTACAAGCAAGGGCCTCCTTATCCGGTAATTCTGATTTGTTCGAGAGCATACGCTTTGAGGTTCACTTGTTTAAACATCAAAAGATGAAATCACACGCGCGCGATTGTCACAACCTGTCATACGCTCGTGAATTATTTTGAACCAGTTCGAGATGCCACCTGTGTCAAATATGATCACTTGTGACCAAAACCAAAACTCCTGTTGCACATTCTGTAATCAATCCTTAAACTTGTGTTTAAGAATGCTTGGTTGTATCAAATAATAATGTCTCCTCACTCTCTGCCCCTCTTCCACAGCGGTGTTGGTCGTAACTGGGGTTGGGCGTCAGCGGGCAGCAGCATCCTTGCTGAGTTTGGGACTCTCCACATGGAGTTTGTTCACCTCACCTACCTGACAGGGAACCCTGCCTACTACCAGAAGGTAAAGTAACAATATATGTCATATTATATCTATATGTGTTCGTGTTGTGTCTGCATGAGCACTACTGCAGCATGTGTGCAGGTTTTCTTTGCTTTCTAGTGCTGTTGGTTATCCTTTTTTTCAAAAGGTGAATATTCTCCACATGGATTAAAACTTGTGTCGATCACAGGTGATGCATATCCGGAAGCTGTTAGCCAAAATGGACAGACCCAACGGACTGTACCCAAACTACCTGAATCCTCGCACAGGCCGCTGGGGCCAACGTAAGTACACCTTTTGGTTTAGACCAAAAAGAGCAGTCAAGTGCAGAAAATGAAAATGGAACTTTAATACCTAAATATATAAAATACATTTAAGTCTAAGATTAGATCTGGGTGACTTATAAGCAGCCAGTTAGGACAAAATTGTGTCGCGTAGTGTCAAAATTTTCTTTCGGACTTACGTCCAGAGTGCACGAAGAGAAACGTGAGGGGCCGACACTAAGTGAAGGGGAAAGGAGTAGAATGGATCTTCTTTAATGAGAGCAAATTGAAGCGAGTGGAGGAAGATGGAAGGGGGGCACACAGTATTCCCGCTATATTGATTACACTTTGGCAGCGTGCCTCGGGAAATTAACAGCTCACTGAGTTAAGTTAGATGTGCAGCGGCACACTGTTCTTTTTCTGAAAGCTGCCATTTCTGGTTAAAGTCAGAAAATAAAAAGACAAAGTATTGACTCAGATTCCTTCAGTCATTCAGAGAGTTAGATTGAGCCCCAGTACACAACTGTCTTAAAATATGTATTTGTGTATGGTTAAAGAGTGTTGGTGGATGTCATTATTTTGCTATCAGTGAAAATATTTGGTCCTAGCATGTTTTATGTCCTGGTTCATCTGAACACAATATGAGGCTTAAGCAGTCCGAGTTAGAAAAATCAAGTTTGAAGAGTTTACCTTGGACTCAGAGTTTACAGGCTCATTTTCAATTTTTTTATAAATGAAAGATTATTAAGGGAGTAATCTGTAGATTAATTAATTAATATATAAATTATATATCGTACATTGCAGATCAAGATATCCATTTGATGTGTCCAGCTCAGCCTGCAGAAACTTTGTCAGCTTTGGCTGAAATCACAGAACAAAATGAGGACTGTGGATTTTGTGCCCACATCTTACTTTGACGACCAGTGAGGACAGGAGGAACTATTATAGACCCTGGACTGGACAGAGAGACTTGAAAAATGTGAAGCTATCCTTGAATACCGCACTTTAATTAGATGTGACAAAGTCTGACTCTGAATCCAGATGTATCTTGAAGCGCTGGTTGTACTCGGTTTTGCTCTTGTTTCCTGAGTTTGGTCTAAGTTACGGTGTGCTGTCAGTCATCCCTCACTTTTCCTCTAGCATTACTTAAGAAATTTCAAGTTATCATCCAAACATCTGCAAGGAAATATTAAATATTCCTTTTTATTTATTTTTCAACATTTCAGTCGGTAGAGTTTTGAACCTTTTTTAGGGGGACTAAGATGCGAAGCGTCAGATGAAAGCAGGATTGCAGTTTGTTCTCATAACATTCCAACTGAATATTAAAACATTGTGGATATTAAAATATTCATTTTTGTGTCTTTTTTTATCAACTGAGCACTGTAATTTTTGCCCGTCAATCAGATATGACTGTGTGCTCGAGTTTACTCTTGAGTTCAGTGAAAGGAAATGAAAAGATGAAATCTGAATAAAACTGAATATGTAGTGTTGTTTTCATTTGTTGAGGGGAATGGGTTGCTGCATGAGAGTGTGCCATATTAAGACTATTCAACCTCACAACACTCCAAAGTAAATTGAAAATAGTCAATGACTATGCACAGAGCAGAACAGAACGCCCATGTTACAGCAAAATACAGATTTCCTTAACCGCTACTGTGGTCTGGCAAGATGAAATCACTTCTTTTATTTGTTCTCTTGTCGACAAAACAAATGGAGAGCGCTCACGGGTGGATGGATAAATGGAGGGCCTCATTAATGGATGGATAGGTGGCTTGGCAGTCAGACTGATGCACTTGTAAGTGCACAGACTTTAGGCCAAAAGCAGGGGGGAAAAAAATAAATGGAGAGGGCGGATTGATTGATGGACGGATGAGTACATTAACAGATGGATGGTTAGCCGGCGAGCTGCATGACTGCGCAGGTGATGACAGATGTTTTGTGTTTGTTTCTCTGTAGGCGTGTGCCGAGGAGTGAGTCTTTCTTTCTGTGTATGTTTTAATCATAAAAATATAGCTTGTGTGCGTGCGTGCACATGTCTTTGTGCGGCAGCTCTGTGCACATGGATCATAGTGTAAGGTGGTCTCAAGTCTGGACACTTGCATTAGCAGTCATTCCACCTTGTTGCCTCAACCAGCTCAGCTTTAAATAAAGCTCATTGCTCCTCTAAGACCAACCTGACCTGCTGTAGTGACCCCTGATGGCTGCATGGAGAGGCAGCATGATGCAGTTAGATATAGGGAAGAAGTGGTGGGAGGAACGTCTTTGATAAATGTAAAAACTGAAGCGCCTCAGAGCAACATGCCCTTGTACACCGATGAATTCTTGCTAAATAACAAAACGATTCTGATGATTAGAAAACCTGTTTCTTTTCCCCTTCATTACCACACTTCTAGTGTATTCATTGAGCTGTGAAGTAACCTCGTCCAGTCATGCGAGCACAGATTATTTATAGGTGCCGGAAGCTGGACGACTCTTTGCAGAGAATTCACAATAAATGTATTTTTTAGGGGTCAGAAAATGTCGGGAAATGGACGCATCAACTGAAAATTTTTTGAAAGAATAGTTACAGTGCGCCTGTCAGTTTTGTTAAGAGTTTGTTCAGATCATAAACAGCACTGCATCATCCATCGTGGATGTATTCTTGTTGAAAATGAAAGCTAAGCCTTTTTCTTGTTTGTCGCTGAATAGTCAAAGCTCCTTTTTTCTACTGTGCGCTCACTGTATCATGTTCAAAAAGTCACTAAACATGTAATGAAGTCAAAGTGAATTATTTGGTTGTAAGGACTGTCAACAAAGTGATACTGCGGTTATTGTCAGACTTTTTTTTTACCATTCAAAAGAGGGTTAAAAACATTTTTGGGCACATTTGTCAGAACTCGTTTCTTAGCTTTCGAGCCGCTGGGTGGGTGGGTGGGTATCTCCCTTGGCAGCAGCTGACAGCCGCCACTGCTCTGAGACACGCTCTCAGCTACTGCTGAGCTCTGACTAGACCAAGCAGAATGTGTAGCCTACAAACTTTTAACTCTATATAGAGCCGGTGAAGTAAGTAAAGTGATTTAACACATCTGTACCTTTTTAGAACATTTAACAGGACTCACTGTGCTGAGAAGTCTGTATCCTCTCAGAAAGTGGACTTCACTGTAGCACTGATTCCCGCTAGATGTTAATCTGAGACGTGCTGAGTCATCAGTGGGTGTCTGCATTCAGATATTACACCTGGATAGTTCAATAGACGGTATCAAGTACAAACAGGCATCAGGGCTATACAGTATGTACAAATTTCTTCATTTTGACATGTTTACACGTTCACAGTCATGATTTTAATCACGAAGATGCTCTCCGCTCGCTGCTCACGATAAATACAGTTTGTGAAGCATATTGTTGTGGGCCATTGCTATTTACATATCTTTGAATACTGATAACTGCCGCAGAGTCTAAGAAAGACACGTCGCTTTCAGGACAGAGGCACCGCGGCTGTCTCACGTTAGATTTATGGTCACTGGTATGTGGGCACAAAATGAACACAAACCACCAGCGAGAATCTGCAGCTGGAGTGTTTTTTTCATTGTGTCATCTGCTCTAGCAAGTAAACAAGCAGCATTTGGAGGTTTTGTTGCTTTCTTTAACAATCGCTAATTGCTTGAAAGTACCTTTTTTCACCCTGGTTATGATGTGTGTGTGTGTGTGTGTGTGTGTGGGTGTATGTGAGAGAGCTTTGGGTGTGTGATTTGGAGTTGTGAATATTTGAGTGTTGCATGAGAAGTCGACGTGATCATGTGCCTGCGTTTGAGACAGTGTGCAAAGTGTTCGGAGGGTGCGAGCATGTATCACGAACGTGTGCGAATGTGTCACTGTGTATAAATGTGTGTGTCTCTTATTGTGGAGTGTAGGTGTGTAGACAGTAGTTAAGACACTCTAATGAGGCCGAGCTCCTCTGTCTTAATGAGATCCTGCTGTGACTGACAGCCTTATTACCACACACTCCTCTGCCTTACTATAACACTGCCTACCCTCACACACCACCCACTCGGTCTTTTTAACCTACTCAGCGACACTTTTCTTTGCTCACTCACAGACACACACACAGACACACACGACAATCTGTCAAACACTCCTTTCTTCATCACTGGATTTCCAAATAGCAAAATTAATTAGTACAGAGATCAACAGAAGCAGAACATCGGAAATGTAACATTGTGATTTATGCAGGTTCAGCTTCACTAATGTTACAGCCTGATTTTAAGTTTAAGCTGTTAAAATGGCATTTTGCTTTCTGGCTTCCAGCAGCAGGAAGCATTAAAGCACAGACATACAGTAAACACACAGCAGGAAAGGCCTATAGATGTCTGTTCATAGACTGATGAGAATTTCTTTATGGTTTCACTTCATCATTTAGGCCTCATTCAGACAGGATCAGGCGCTCGGGGTGAGGTGGGCTGCTGGGGCTGTGTCTGTTTGTGCTGAACCTAACCACTGTGAAACAATCAGGAAATAACTTTTTATTTCACTAATTAACCGGCTTTAGCGAGGCTCACTAACTGCTCATGTCTATCCAGCTCTGTCTCTCTGACTGTGGAGGTTTGACCGATCTGATTAGTGGTTTTCTCCCAAAGGTTAGATCCGGCTCAACTTCTCCACTATCCCGACCCAAATGAATGGAAAAAACTGTCTGAATGCAGCCTTAGTCTGACAGACAAGTCTGATATTATTTGTGTCAGACTAATGTGCAGTTAATTTCTGTTTGGAAACCGCTGTTGCTTTGTTTGTTTTAAGAGTAGTGATAATTGAAGTTGACTTACAACAATAGTAGGTAAACACGGGTGTTACCATTTTGGAAATGTGCCATATCATATCGTTTACAACAGTGATCTAATTTTTGAAAGTCACATCAGGATAATGGCAGTATTTATACTTGTTGGCGTAAAGACGTCAGTTATACACAGCAGAGTGATATGTAAGAGGTGCAAGAAAAACTAACGATGAAAATGTGGCAATGCAACAACATTTATTTCACCACCTCAAGCAGAAGCACCAACAAGTCCTGTGAGGAAACATTTTTCAGCATGCTGTCATATTGTGAAGAATATCATTATCGCAGAAATACCCTGAGACTGTTGTTTTTTCTCCCGTTTGATGCCTTTTTCAGTTGCTCTTTTCCGTACTCTCCAACGGAAGCTTGAATCAATTGGTGATCACAGTGCGAAATAACATTTTGTATTTGGACATTTCGGCCATTAAAACCTTTTTTCAGCAGTGAATACACACTCCCTACCCTTTACACACCATTCTACTAGAACATCTGTACAGGATTTGTAAATAATGATTTGTTGGCAGCTAAAATGAGTAGTGTGGAGCATGAACTCAACATGATCTAGAAAGCGGGAACTGAAACATGGCTGACCTTTGCTGTTGTGTTCTTCATTGTTATTGCTGCTGCATAGAAACAAATTGTACTGTTGGACTTGACAGCACGCACAGAAGTTATTGGTATTTCCTCAGCAGGCTTTGCCCGTGACCTATGTTTTAAATCTTAGTGTGTTTGAAGCCTTGTCAAGACATGTGTACTTGCATCTTTCCGTTTGCAGCCTGGGATGCGTTTGATGCCGCCTCCTCAACAGACACTGCCTTTTGATTGACAGGCGCTCCCTTCATCACCCTGATCCTTTGATTGGCAGAAGAATAATGGAGAGGAGAGAAGTTTGGGGGAGTGTGTGTGGGCAGATGCTAAGTTGAAAGAGTGTGGGAGGTGATTGCGAAACAGGGAAAGGTAGAAGGTTGATGGGCTAGATACAAAAAAAAAAAGATCAGACAGAACTGGAAAGAACGCTTCCTGTTCCAATTTGTATTTTAATCCACAATGCCGTGTTATGTGTTTCCTCTCTACATTCAAGACAACAGTCTTGTGTTAAAGGGCAGTTAGAGCTGTGGGTGGTGTATTATCTTTATTCTGGTCTGGTGCTGTGTTTTCCAATTTCTGCAATTTCACTCTTGTCATTTTCGTCGCGTCTCCTGTGATACATCAGGGGTTCATGTTTAAGACAAGTGGTTTTGCTTTCATTCGCCGTCACTACGGATGTGTTTTCACATATTTTATTGTAAAAATCAAACAACGGCTCAGTCAGCTAGGAGTTTGGCAAGCAGGGATAGGGAGACGATGCAAGATGAGCACAGCAAGAGATTATCCAGAGCCTCTAAACTCGACCAGAGTCTATTTATGAAAGTTCCTCTGGCAAAAGCTTGTGTAGTATGGAAGGGGATGTTTGTAAAACGTCAGCTGTCAATCGTCTCTCAAGTGCCCAAACTTGGAGACTTGAGACTGTATACGTGTATGTGCATACACACCGTGCTTGCATTGACGACGTTGAAGGTCTACAATACTGAGAATTTGTGAAAAAAAAAGATTATCAATCATTAACATCATAATAAATAAAAGATGGATTATTTCTGACAAAAAGCCAAAAAAGAACCATAAACTACGATAACTGAATACTGAAAGCAGCAGGTGAATTTTCAGCTGTCATGTCAGTTTCTTTTTTAATCTGACTATTTTGACTGATCATTTTGGACCTGACCTCATACGTGCCCGGACATAAAAATCAAGTTGTATACAAGTTTCACATTTCAAGGTCTTCCAGGTTAAAAGTTCGTCAATGTGTGGCTTTGTGGCAGTGAAATAACTCCTGCTGTACCTTAGGGGGGGAGTAGGTCACTGTCCTACTAATGAATTATTCTCTGCGCGAACAGAAAGCTTTTGACTTATAGTCCAAGTCAAAAGATCTTCATCACTGCAAGAACGTCTTTTAAACTTTACATCTATCATGTACAGTATCATTTCCAAAGTTTGACAAACTGAGCTCACAATGTTGGCTCGGCAGGAATTGTTGGCTCGGGTAAATATTTCTATAAAGAGTATGCTACAGTAGCTACTTGGCTGAGGGCTGGTGGTAATGGTAGACATTAACCTTTGTAGAAATGATAATGCCATCCACCCTTCCATCCATCCATTTTCTGCTGCTGATCTGGGCCTTGTTCTCAGTGGTAACGGGGTAAAGCAGCTCAGATGTCCTCCCTCCCAACCGCATACTCGAGCATTAGCCTTGCTTCACATATTACAATGGGATATGAAATCCATCCAGTGTTTTCTGGGTTATCTCCTCCTAGTTTTGATATGCCTGGAAAACCTCTGCATGGAAGGGGATCCTCATTACATGACTGAACCACCTTCTGGTTGGTACAAGCAATGCATCAATTGTTTTTGCACTGAGAGCTTTGAATTCCTGAGCTCCTCACCATTATCATAGAAGAGAATTCAGTCCGCTCACAAGAGTTCTGGTCCAGGTTTTAATCCTCATTCCTGATGTGAGGCCCCAATTTTTGTAAGACCAAAAATTGTTCTTTGTCAGCCAGGGTGACCATTCTAATCAGGATGTGAAATTGTTTTTCTATCTGCCAGATTAAAAAAAAAAAAAAAACAAGCAACCCACATGCCACTTTCAGTTCACCAACCAAGTATGATAATTTGAGGTGAAACGGAGCCGCCAGAGGAGGGCTGGTGACCTGCCAGAGGCTGGCAGAGTGGAAATATGCGAATCATACCAGCATTCATCTCGGTCACAGGATAGAATAATCTGAGCGCCAAATTTGGAGCAGGGGATTTATTGAGGTAACAATTTTACGCTATGCTGAAGAAAACATTTTATTTGTGCACATGCGTCATTAACCGCAAAATAAACACTCCAGAGAGAGCCGGTGTCATTGTGAGCGCTGTAGTGCTGCTGACGCTGCATGAACACCTGCTAATGTTATTACAGACATCATAAAACACGTGGAAAGTCCGTCTATCGCAGCGAAATGCCAGTGCACACAGACTTGCTATTGCCATCGCAGTTGTACCAGGGTCTCTTTGGTTGACTCGCCAAGTTTGTGAGTGATTTCATTCCACCAAATGGACTTGTTTTAACCATCGTTAACTTTAAACAGTATTTAATGGATTAACTTATTTTGTTCCCAAATAAAGCTCAACAGCGACCGCTTACTTTTTGAACGGAAATGGTCCTGGAATTGGATTCACCATTCATTTATAGGTTTCAGGGAATCCGGTGCTCAAAACTCATCACAGCCCTGTGTGTCTTGTCTTTCATACACAGGCCCTGACAGAACACACAGGCTCGCCCTCACAAACGCTGATTTTTAGTGATTGTGGAAAAATGCAGCATGTCTCACGAACTGAACCTGTTCTAAGATCAAAAAAAGAAAAAGAAACCCACCACCTGTGATCTGTGTCATTTCTATGGTACAAGCTAGCTCAATGAACTTAAAGATGTTGCTGTTACACTTCAGGATTGTGGGTAGTGTAGTACTTCTCTGTCCGAGATCGACATGTTTTTCTCAGTATATTTATGTCATACGGACTTACCCGTACCATCGTTTTATAAACTCTTAGCTCGTTGAGTCTAACATGGATGATTACAACATTACGGCTATTCATCAGAATCCTCAATTCAGATCCACGAATGGGATTTTTTGCACCGATCAGCAACAAGCGGTCTCTAAACGTGCTTATTTTAAAGTCGTTTCTTACATGATGCAGCTCAGCTACTTCTCATTAGCTGTGTAAATATGCAAACTCTGTCTCCCGTATGCACCGTCACAAACACGAACACACACTCGGTGGCTCCAAGTTTGTTTGTGAGCTTTGTGCCCTCTCTTTGACAAAAGATGAATAATTCATCACACCCATGGATTTTTCATCTTTCTCATCCCCCCTCTCTGTGCATCCCTCTGTTTACCTACAGGTGTGTCAATCACATACAGAAAACAATCTTTAGATGAGTCTTAAAACAATCTGCTCAGATATAAGTGATAGATACACAGTGGATGAGGGATATTCCAGTTTCACCCAGCGGTCAAAGCTGAATAATCACTTTTTATCCAAGATTGCTTCCCTAACTAGACTTTCAAGATCATAATTACAAGAGGAGCAAAAGAAAGAGTCTAAATTTCCCTTCTGAAATTGGGAAATTTTATCATCTCGTAGAGTTCAAAGTTACTCTGTGTACAGTTAACAAAAACACTGATCTGCGAATATCTTAAAATATTTTTGCTTCACTAATACTTAAAAAAAAAAAAAAAAAAAAAGTATATTCCAGTGTAATTGCCTATTAAATAGAACAGAGTACTATGAAACTGAGATCAGGAGGGCTTCAAACTGCCTCTGGAGAAAAAGTCACTTGACGGATCAGAATGAGTGTTGGCTGCCTCCCATCATCTCTGTGTGATGTCCTGCAAATTGGGACAACCATGAAAGCTGTGTAAACTTTCAAGAGGGCCATCGAAATGTGAGCACATCAGGGAAAGGGTAAACAGAACGGGGAAAAGAGAAGAAACGTGCTGCCAATATACAGTGGGCATAGATAGAAAACAAACAAAAAAATCCACCCAGGGTCTCAATACATGCTTTTGATGCCATATGTTGCGGGAAAGTGGAAAAATGAATAATTCCTTTTAGCTTCCTCATTTGTCCATCTCGCTGTTTTTCCTCCTTCTTTTGCTCTGTCACACTCTGTGCCTACACGTCCCTCCACTACAATCTTTTGAATTCTTTTTTCCCCTCCCTCTCTACAGATCACACCTCGGTTGGAGGACTTGGGGACAGTTTTTACGAGTACCTGCTGAAGGCATGGCTCATGTCAGACAAGACGGATACAGAAGCCCGCAAGACTTATGATGACGCCATCGAGGTACGATTCAATTAGCAATTTGTCTACAGATGTGTATTTATATTCACGGGTGCCAGCTGCTGACCGGTTACCAAGGAGATGCACCATTTGTACTTAACCTGAAAACAAATTAACTTAGACTTTAGTGAATTGATGTCCTCCATTAGAATTCCAAATTCTTGCGCTGTACAAAAACGCTGCTGCAGAGATAGATGGACCACAGTGAAGACAAACTCTTAATTTGATTACATTGACAGCCACAAGAAGAATTACAGAGTCCTTCACAAAGGAATACCACAAACATGTGTGTCTCTTTATTTACAGCTGCAACATTTAATCTCCCTTTCAGTTGTTTTTTTTATATTTTATATGCAGCATTTATTAATGGAGACTACACAGCCACAAAACCAATGGTCTTAGATAAGTACAACAGCAACGATTCTGAAATACTGACCTCACTCTCTGCTGACAGATTTCGATGTTCATCTTAACAAAAAAAAAGAAGTCCTTGTTTTGTTTTGTGGTGTGTAGCTGATGAAGATGTCAGAGAGTGAACAGGACAGATGTTACAGGGTAAAGGGTGTGAGGGACGTGGCTGGATTTTACATTCTGCACTCACCACTTTGTTTGGTTTTCTCCTGTCTGACCCTCCCCGCCTTCATGCACATATTCAACATGAACGTCCCATTCACCCAACATAACCCCATTAATACATTCCCACATATGCACTTAAAAATCTATTTGTAACCTACGTCTACATTCTTACTGGCTTCATTCCACTTTTTGACACACACACACACACACACACACACGCTCCCCTTTCTCCAGGCCATTGAGCGCCATCTGATACGCAAATCCAACGGTGGTCTGACATTTATTGGTGAGTGGAAGAACGGCCACCTGGAGAGGAAGATGGGCCACCTGGCCTGCTTCGCCGGCGGCATGTTTGCGTTGGGCGCTGACGGCTCGCCCGACGACAAGGCCGGACACTACCTGCAGCTGGGAGCTGAGATCGCACACACCTGCCACGAGTCTTACGACAGGACGGGTGAGGAGAGCTACATACATGTGCTATATGTGTCATATGTTTGAGAAACCACTAACAAGCAACAAGGTAGTGCTTCAGTGTCAAAGCAGACTTTCATTTTTCCGTGGAGGGTTTGTTAAACACTGTTAATGGCTGTAAATTCTATCGTCACCAGTCAAAGGAGACCTTTCAAAATACCTGATTTTCTGGAGAGGATCAATAGTATGTGATCTTGCACCATGCTGCCAGAAATCTTGAGGTTGCTCTGTGAAAGAGGAGAGGTTGCCGTGGCAACAAATGAAGATGGAGAGAGAGAGCATGAGAGGGAGGAGAGCAGAGGGAAAGAGAACTTTCTGGTTATGTAGCAGAGAGTTTGATAGCAACAGTCAGGAGGTTGAAAGTTGGTCTTTTAGCTCTTAATGAGCAGCATTCACAGAAACCTGACACACAGACACACACACACACACACACACACACACACACACACACACACACACACACAGGCACTAATTCATACTAGCTCTGACCTGTAATCACCACCACAAGGAGCAAAAGATAATCTTCTCTCTCCTGGTTTCCTCTCTCAATCATTCTCTCCTTCCTTCTTTTGTCTCTCCACTCGTTTGTCTTCTTTTCTGTTCTTCTCCTCCCCTCTATCTTTCTTGTCTTTCTCGTTGCTTCCATTCTTTTCATTTCCTTTCCCTCTTTCTGTGTCACCTCTTACCCCCCTCTCTACCTATCTCCTTATTTTTCCTCCTCCACCCTTCTGTTCTATCCCTCAAGTGTTGAAGCTCGGCCCGGAGGCCTTTAAGTTCGACAGCGGCCTGGAGGCGGTGGCTGTGCGGCAGAATGAGAAGTACTACATCCTGCGGCCGGAGGTCATCGAGACGTACTGGTACATGTGGAGGTTCACCCACGATCCCAAATATCGGCAGTGGGGCTGGGAGGCAGCACAGGTAAATACCTTGAAACCATAATACTAAGTTAAAATGTAGTTGTTTTTCTCCAGAATCATTTTTATTTCTCAAAACAAATCCAATATGAAAAAAATGTTTTGAATGACAGTGCTTCGTGCATTGTGGATGTGTTGGATTTGTTTTGCTCACAGAACAAGTAGAGTATGAGACCCTGTTCTCTCGAACAAAAAGGAGCAAAGGCTCTCGAGTTGCTGGCATTGTCACATGGAGGACAGCCATGACACACAGAAAGGATGATGGAACCTTTCCTTCCATCAAACATCAGCTCTTGCTCTGAAAAGCAGCTGCAGACAGAGCGTCACAGAGCAGAGAAGGAGGTGACGAGCAGCGAAATCCAGTGGGTTCATAGGAAATGTAATAGTTAGACATTAATTACATTCGGTTAATGAGGCTCTACTAAATGACAGTTTAAACAAAAGAGAAGGTTTAAAACTAGTTACTGCTGTGTACCTGAAACTCACCTGTCATCAGGATGCAGTGATGAAGCAGTTACTGATCTGTTGATTAGCATAACACCATGCACCACCATTTTAATAATAATAAATCTACTTTCCATAAATACACTGTAGTTTCGAAGGTGTAAACTTTACTTTGAAATCTGTAACTGTTGCAGCTGAGTTCATTTCCTTAGTCACATGACCTGCCCCACACCCAAACATCTACAGTTAACACCTGGTAGCAGGTCTCAGCTACAGAGGTGTCTTGGTGCGGGGAGATGTTAACTCTTCCAGAATACTGCAGGCAGCAGAGTGTCTCTGTGTTCCTGTCGCTCTGCAGAGACTGCATGTTGCTGCTCGTCACTTTGATCATGATCGTGACACTGCTCTATAGAGTGTGTAGGTACAGTACAGTAAATAATTCTTATTCATAATATATAGATAGTGTAGAGAATATTTTCAATGTCTGATTTTCCATCTTCGATCGGATAACTCTCTCTCTCTTATCCATATTGAAGGTTAGCCTCAGCCCCATGTTTTAAATCTGGCTTTATGATGACATCACATTACCTGAATGGCAGGCTCACACTCTCTATAATCACTATTTGTTCTTGGGGTTGATCAGTGAATGTCAGAACTCCTGAACATATATTTTACTATCTGCTTTTCACACAGCAAGCAGAGCTTGTTTTGTTGCAGCTGAAACTGAAGCTGTGATTTAATATTGACTTTTGAAAGTCAGACTGTTTGCAATCATGATTCTGCTAAAAGCATGTCAAGCAAAATAAAGAGCTGTGTTCATAGCGTTCCTCCGATCCCTGACAACCTGCGGCAGCGAGCTGTGTTTATGGTTCAGACGGTAAACTGAAGAGACACTTTATGTCCCAGTTTCTTGTATGGTCTTCTTCACGCCTTGACCTCCTGTATGCAGAGCACATGCATATTTCTTTCTAATAATCACATGATCTTTGTTTCCATGTGTTGGGAATCTATACCTGCAGGTGGACGTGAAACTTCAGCGAGTCTTTCAGGTGTTATAAGTTATTTATTCCTCCTTTTGTGTTTGGATATAAAAAGCTTCATGAAAGTAGAACAGAAACAAAAGCCCTCTCTATCCCTTTTAACTCCGCTGCTCCTCTCCTTCTGACAGGGAATTAAAGAGCGCGTCTCCTCTACGGCACTCGGTGTGTGAATCCATCTAAATCTCAGCCGGTCTGCTCGTCATGCTTTTTATTTTTATTTTTCTCTTTCTCCGACTCTTTTCATTCTCTTGTTTTTCTCTTTCTCCTGCCAATCTTTTTGTCACCCTTTTCTCTCCATTTTTAAACTACTTCTCCTCTTCCTTTTTTTTCTTCTTTTGTTTTGAGTGGGAGTAAGTGCATAGACGCTTATGTGCCAAGCAAATACTTTGGCAAGTGTGTCTATGATGTGTGATTGTATCGAGTTTGAGTGACACTAAAGAGAGCTGGTGCTGAAGGGCTCATCCTTGCCTCACTTGCATTATTTATTATTGCATATATACATGTATACTAATGCCGATGACAGATCCTTCTCTGTAACTTGTACTGATCTTATTTCATTTAGATGATCGATATGTTTATGTGTTCGGCACATTGATATTTAGAAGTTACTAAGTTAAAGTGTTTTTAAAGGAGCAGTGTGAAGGACTTCATCTTTTAGCATTTCAAAACTTTTCCACTCTTGTTGCCACGTGCTGCTGCCGCCCAATTCATCACATTTAATTACATTTCTTAGTTTCAACATGTCATACGTTGTGTTTGTGCTGTTTTTAATTAAATGTAGAGATTGAATGTTTTGCACATCGACGCATTTTATGTCAATTTCCGTTTTTACACAGCGTGACCTTTTTGGAAATGGGGTTGGTATACTAATTGAATGTAACGGCTCGGAAACGAGCAGGAAATAACTTTTTATTTCACTGATTAACAGGCGTCCTCGATGCCGGGGCTCTCCACTCTCTCTCAAACCATTGGACACAAACCACATGAAACTTTTTTGTGTCATTAATTTGCAGTGTAAATGGCGAGTCAGACTCAGATTTAGAAGCTGGTTCCTGAAATAAACAAAGTCGGAACTGGCTGGCTGGAGGTTTGACTGATCTGATCAGTGGCCGCGGTATGACATCAGCATGTGTTTTTCCAAACGTTTTTTCCAGCTCATCTTCTCTGCTGCGGGTCACAGTCAGAAATGTGTTTTTTTGACACACTGCTGGCCCCTCTCTGAATATACCTCTCCACTCAGAGCTTTTCTTCAATCTCCAATTACAGTAAATTGTCGGAGAATAGTGTTCATCCACACTACACTCAAAAGTGTCAGTAGGCATACCGACTTTTTAGTTTGAGCATACTTTGAACTCTGCCAGTGAAACACACTCAAAAGCTACCTTGAGTTAGTATTCAGTATGGATCAGTATGGATTCGGGCCATCGTGGATACTCCACTTATTTAACACTTCCTCCCCTTTTTTTCTTCTTTTTTTCTTTTTTCTCGTTTTCTTCAGCAGTTTATTCTTCTTCCTTTCTGTATCATTTTAATTTCTTTTTACCTTTTAACTCGTCACCTGAGGCCTTTTTTTCATGTTCACACAAAGCTCAACATCCCACTCCCTTCCTCTGTTGGGCTCTCCATCCCCCCACATACACACTTCACACACACACCTGTGATCTTCTCTGTATGTTGCCTCAAAGCTCAGCTATCCTCTCTCTTACACACACGCACACACACACACACACGCCTACGCCTGCATAAAGACTAAAAAAATATGCGTTCATACATACGAGTACACTAAATAATGAAGGGTGGAAAGCAAAGCAGCTTCAACCATCTGGTACACTAAACCTGCCTATACTGTAACCCAGTGAGAAGAATCAACTTTCCCAGTCTGTTGAATGTTTGCTGAAGTGCAAATGCTACTGGTATGCATGTGTGTGTATGTGGGGACACTGCAGCGTGGATCCAGAAGGGCAAATGCTCATCGGGCGCAGCAGCCCATTAATAACAGGAATTACAGTCCAAACTCCTCGCAACGGAAATCTGCTGACAGCAAAATGGTCACTCGAGGACATGATGGAGGGAGAAGACATCTGTGTGTGTGTGTGTGTGTGTGTGTGTGACTGAAAGACAAGGACAGAGATAATGCTTTCAATTACATGCGGTAATAGTGAAAGTCGATAAGGTATAAGCAGGACTGTAATGCAGCCAGAATTTTTATGGAGGCACCAATTTCACTGTAACAAGTCATCATTGTAAATCAATAGAGCACACAGGTAATAGCGTACTGTCTGTATCACCAGCTGGACCATCGCTGCATTTTTAATGAGTGTGTGTGTGTGTTGATGGGGAAGCACCTGCTCACAAATTGAGCTTGTTTTCAACTAGAGGCTACATTTCTCTCCTTAGAGCCAAAACAGTCCCCCAACACTTGCAGCAGGGCTGCAAATTGTGATCTGTTTATTAGAAATAATTAAGAATCAACACGCTTAGCTTCACTGGCTGATGAGTCCTCCAAAATAATAACCATCAACATCAGCAGGGCAGCTCCACAGTGAAGTGATTCATCTTGTGTTCATTTAAAGTCAGCAGAAATGAATACAATAAACCCTTTCACTAATTTCATCACAGCTTTCACAGTAGGTGCTAAATGCATTCGTTGTCATGGTAACTTATAGTTCATTCTGACTAACTACACGGCGTGTAACAGGCTCGTAACTTGGTGTTGTTTTACTCTTGCTCGTTCTGGATGTTTCTGTCAGACCCTTTAGGTTGTCCAGGCTCTGCCAGCTGTCTTCCATGTTTTGTTTTTGTTATTGTCGAAACAACGACATCACATCTGTCGTGTTTGGTGGGTCAGAGATAAAACCCTCAAAATCCAAAATGAATGGACACAGAGGGGATTTAAAGCCCAATTCAAACTCCCGACAAAAGTGGCTTAAACGTGTCCTGAAAAGGCTGAACCGTGTGCGTCTTTTTGTTTGGCCTGACTCAAACTCTGCCTGAATTGATCTTCAAATCCATGTTTTACACAGATTATGTGCTCAAAGGCGGTTATTTTGTTTGTCACAGACAGCTCCTGAAAAGAATTGTGAAAGGCTGAGAGCAGCGAACAAAAAAAGTGTGTTTAGAAAGAAACATCTCGGAGCTCGTTCTGCCATTCATCGAAAATCAGCGGGCGAAGGCGCAAACGCAACCTGATGAGGAGATTGTTAAAATGACCTGCGAGAGAGCGACGCAGGCTCCGCCTCGCTGAAAGAAACCTTTTTACTGCGCAGTTTCCACAGCAGCTCTTTCATACGCAGCGTAACATGAAACAAATGTGTGGTCCTTCATTATTGAAGCGGCAGAAAGAACATTTCAGAGAACAGAATGTAAATGTGGGGGAAGCAGGCCGACTTTCTGCTAATCTTCTTTTCCTCCCATTTTCTACAGCTGCCGTTTCCTCTGTGTGTCTCTACAGGACTCGGTCTAATCTGTCACAAGCAAAGAAATTAATTATAGCATGCTTTTCAAAGCTTATTAAAATTGTGCTCTCCCTCCCCGTCCCCACCTTTTCTCTTTGCCCCTCGTTTTTGTCTTCATTCGTGTAATCCCTCTGTCATTCTTTTACCTTTTGCTTTCCGACATTTCCTTTTTCTACCTCATCATTTGCATTTTCTTCTACCCGCTTTATCCTTTTCCTCTTTCCTTCCTGCCTCCCCCCTTCTCTCTCCACATCTCCTGCAGGCCATTGATAAGTACTGCAGAGTGAGCGGCGGTTTCTCGGGGGTGAAGGACGTCTATTCCTCCAACCCGACCTACGACGACGTGCAACAGAGCTTCTTCCTGGCCGAGACACTCAAGTAAGCCACTAATAGGTTGACCTATGAAGCATCAGTGTGTTTGTTGATTAATAATCACAGTGATTTGTTTGGTGGGTGGGCTGATTAAGAGAACTTGTCAGCACGGTAACACCAGTTACTTCCTATTTTGTAGAATCTCTTAAAATAAATGAGCAGAAAAATATGTTGTAAACATAAAAGCCACATGTCAGTCACAGAACTTCAACTTTTGACAAACAAATAATAAAAAAGAAAAATACTTCCACCTTTAAAAAAAAAAAAAAAAAAAAGCAAGCCTGAAACATAAAAACATAAAACCAGTTGGGTTGAAAAGGTTTTATTCCTGGTTGATTTGGCTGATATGTGAGTACAGGCAAAGTCTGCGCTCCTACACAATTTCATTTCATTTCATTTCCAGATCTGAAGGAGAGGATAGAAATATATTTGTTTTTATAGACCATTACCCCAATTTTGTTTTTATAATACAAAGTTCAGAATTTCTAAAAGTAAACAGATACATAAACACATACATACACCACTGTGGGAGTGAGCACAGGCAACAAGTTATGTGGCTTATAATTGAATGGATGTGTTCATTATTGTTTCAATGGACACAAATAAAGGCTACACTCACACACACACACACACACACACACACACACACACACTGGGTTTGGTGTTAATTGATTTGTATGAGCTCTGGTTCTTGGCTGCAAACATCAGGCGATTGTGTGACAACACAAAAACACACACAGGCAAAATGAAAACGTAGCTGTCAACAGAAGATTTTATTAAAACTATTTATTGTCTTGATTTAGCATCAAGTTTCAAATATGATCTGAGAAATTCTCAGCATGCTGTGCAGGAGCCCTGCGAACACTTGTTGCACAGCTACTGTGTCAGTGATAGAGCAGAGGAGCGGCTGGTCTGTGGATATTGACGAAGGAGTCCATGAATAATTGGCCTTTTTCCATCGTGACATGAGCAACCGTGATCGGACTCGACGCCGCACACCACACGATTCATTTTCTGTACCATCGCAGTGCACGGTGAAAGGAGCTGGTTGCGTTGCTGAGGAGTTGAAGGTGAAGGTGTGACTCTTCATCTAACAGCTCACTACGGCTGCTAACGACGCCTTTTTCATGCTCAAACAGTCCAACACAGACTGTGAAACTTTGAAATGATTGAAATATTAGATCTCTGGTTTGTAGAATTAAAAGAAGCTTTACTATAACCTTTAGTTAGTGTTTTACATTTTCACACACTGCTATCATCATCTCCATTTCTTGCTGTTCTGTGTCTGGCCACAGAGGGAGCAGAGGCCCTGCATGCAGGCTGTGGTCCACAGGTTGAAGTGAAGCCTAATGCAGCTCTCTGCTTCCCCCTGCTGGCCGCTTTTTGAATGTTATCTCCTCCTGGAAATACTGAACATGTAAACTGACCTATATACAGTAATTCAATGTACACTGTTGTTACTGTCAATCAAACTGTATGACAGGTCAAAGATAATCAAAGCTCTGTGTTAGCAGGAAGCTACTTCTCAGGCCAGCGTTTGAACTGAACCGTGTCTCAGATGAACGCCCACGCAGCGCTAAACACCGGGGAAATTAGTCTTTGGTGTCCGTGGCGTTAAAGGTCACCTGCAGGCCGGGCAGCTAACTTTCTGAGACGATGACTCTGAAATATGTTATGCAACCTCTGGTGTCTCTGTTCTCAGTCTTTTGTCCCCACTGGCTGCGAGCCAATCACATCAAAGCAACACAGCGGCTCTGTGTCAAGCAGGCTGCTGATTGGCTCCCACGCTGATCTGCATAAAAAATTCAGCATCCAAACCTCGGTGTGGATCGAGGAGTTAGACTTGATCGTTTAATGATGATTGTTACAGTTAGAGAAACTTAATTAGAGCAGTGTTGACTGTCACTGAAATAATAATGAGATTTGGTTTTTTAATAAAGCTCTAAATCCTTCATTGATTTTTATTTTCACATGGAGTCTGATCGAACACAGAAATGCTGGTTAAAAGCGAATCTTCCATATTTACAGTATGAATTATCTGCACAAATGATTTGCAGTTTTGCGAGGCAGTGATGTCATTTACTTTCTTCTTTCTTCTTCTTCACCTTCCTTACCCAACCTCTCTGCCCTCACCCCTTTTTCTCCCTTTGTGAATCCCTCCCATTCCCCGCATCCTCCCACCCCCCCATCAGGTATCTCTACCTGTTGTTCTCCAGCGACGACCTGATGCCGTTGGAGAGTTGGGTCTTCAACACAGAAGCTCACCCACTCCCCGTCCTCCATCTGGGCAACATCACCCTGCCTGGCAGTGAGCCGGCTCAGCGGTAGACAGACGGAGCCCTTTCTCCTCTTCCTCCTCCACCACCACAGCACCAGGGGGGTGCCACCTTGTCCCCCTGCCTGCCTGCCTGCCCAAAAAACCCACCCACCAACACTGGACAAACTTACATTCAGCTCTAAAGACTCAACTGCTTTCGGACTGCAGACATCAACCAGAGGAAACGGAGAGAGAGAGAGAGAAAGAGAGAGAGAAAGCCTCCCATCACCGCAGACCACTGCAGCGTGGAGAGGGCTCAGCCGTCGAGTTTCCCTCTCCTCTTCTGCGTCTTCACTCTTTGACTCTCTCCGTCTTCTCTGCTTCGATCAGAAGGACGGTGGGTTTGCTGCTCAGCCTCACGACTGGCTAGAATCGACTCTTTTCTCTGAAGGACCGAGCTCCAAACCGGAGGCTTGATTAAGTTTTTTTTTTTATTATTATTATTTTTAGTGTTTCTTTGAGATTTGACCAAACTTTCCTCCCGTACAGACTCGAGCTGAGGCACTGAGGATGCGTTACGGGGTTTCGTGAAGGATCACACACAGTCAGTTTGACACTGCGCTGATGGAAGTGTCACTTTTCCAGGCAGACTGAAGGACTGTACAGGGTCTGTTGATGAGGTGTTTTCTTTTCTTTTTTTTTTTTTGGTTGGTTGGTTGGTTGGTTGGACAAATCTTTAATGGGGACACAGGGTTGAATCAAAGCCCAACGCTTTTTCCCGACCCCTCCCTATTCCACTTCCTGTTTAATCTCCATCAGATGAACTTTGACCTGGAACTGTTTGCAGCTCGTCACATCATCAGCGCGAGAGCAGGTCGTGGCGACTCCTCCTCTAGTGCTCCTCTCCTTTTTTTTTCTTTTTTTCAGAAAAGTGGACCATTGTAAGTGGAACAGTAATTACACAGGGACAGCAGCAGGCCTCCCCATCTTCACCGCCCCCTCCTCCACCTCCACGGCTTTCCAGTTTCTCCCAACGTCACCGGGCCATGATGTTTTTCTCCCCAAAACATTCTGCTGCTACTTGTATGGATGCTGCTTCTTTATCTCTCTCCTCCACCTTCTTCTGATCACACCATGGCATAGTTTCTCCCCCAGGTGATCAAACCTTCATCTCTTCCATCCTCGCGTTCATAAATCACTCCAAATCCTATTCAGGCCATACATTGTTAGATGAGGCTGTACCCTGGCCATGTTAACGTATGAGTGTGTGTGTGTGTGTGTGTGTGTGTGTGTGTGTGTGTGTGTGTGTGTGTGTGTGTGTGTGTGTGTGTGTGTGTGTGTGTGTGTGTGTGTGTGTGTCCTCTGCTGTAAATCATTTATTTGTGCACTTTTTACGGGGACGCTGTGATGAAGAGGAAAGTGGAGGTGTAGCACTGAAAGAGCTGAATAAATGAAGACTTTCCTTTGTCTCCCTGCTACGCTCCCATGACACATTTTCTCTGCTCAAACTCCATCAAGTCACCTCTCCGGGGAAGTCACATGAAGTCATCGTGCTGTTAAATCCTCTTTCTTTACCACTTTTTTCCCCCATAATCACAATTTCCAGCTTTAATCGTACATTTTGTTGTTGAACCTGTCCTCCAGGTTTATCTCCCCCTCTCCTGTCCACAACAAGAGGTCTAAAAACTCCCACATGACTCAGATCAAACTTCAGCTTCAGATATATGCTACAATTGCTGACCAGTCAATTCGGGCTGCACCAAACCATTATTTTCATAATATATGAATCTGTCGACCAGTTTGGTCCATGAAAATGTTGATCACTGTTGATCCCCAAATATCTTGTTTTGTGTTTGTCCATATTCACATTTCAGTGTCCTTCCAAAATGATTCATTGATGATCAAAACAGTTAGCGGTTCATTTGATAGTTTAATAGACAAAACTTGATCTGACTGGAATGGATTCATCGACTAATCGTTGCAGCTCATCAATCAAACATCAAAATCTTAATATCTGTTCTGAAATTGAACAAATCAATCGTGACAGTTTGAAACGCGCGTCCTGAGTTTGACAGTCAGAATATTTTTGAGAACTCTTGTTGAGAGAAGTCACAGCCACCACACTGTCTGGTCACTTACTAGCACGGCTATTGGTCTGTTCAGATAAGTTTAAAAACAACAGTCCTCCCTGGTGAGTAACTGACCGCCGGACACTGACCAAACATTTTACACCTCTCAGTTCAGTGAGACTAACTCCAACAAGAGTAAAACCTTTAATGTAACCGACCAAAGTGTGGCTGCAGAGTCGTACTCTTGTCAACCTGGATGTCGCAGGCCTAATCACACACAAACCCAAAGCTCAACATCATTTTAAGCCCTAGAATATAAAAATATACTGCGCAATAAGATGCTTCGTTTTTTTCAGCGACAAAATAGAACAACCTAAAATGACGAGTGCGGCAGTAACCTTTTCTGTGAGTCGTGTTGAGTTTGTCGGCACGGAGACAAAGTGACAGCAGAGGGTGGGATGTCGAGTCAAGGTGAATAATACATTAATAAACCCAACCGGCGTGCAGAGAACATCGTTACAGCTATCCTGCAGCAGTAGTTTTTTAAATACTAATTACAACAACAACAAAAAGACAGATTTTCATATAAAGACCAAACGACCGTGAGCCAAAAACTTTTTTTTAATCTCCGCTCTTTGTGATCCACTCTTGTCGGTCGGCATTCAGCTATGATTTTTCTGTTCTTAAGAAAAAAGGTCACATAGTTTATAAAAATACAGAAAATAGGCTTAATGATGGGATCATTAAACCTCTTTTCTGTGTGTGTGTGTGTGTGTGTGTGTGTGTGTGTGTGTGTGTGTGTGTGTGTGTGTGTGTGTGTGTGTGTGTGTGTGTGTGTGTGTGTGTGTGTGTGTGTGTGTGTGTGTGTGTGTGTGTGTGTGTGTGTGTGTGTGTGTGTGTGTGTGTGCGTGCTCATTAATAAGCCTGCTGGTGTCCAAACTACTTTTGAACCGACTGGTTTAGGTAAAGAGACCGAGCAGAGCTTCACTACTGAAGATGATTCGTTCAAGCTGGAGAGAAGGAATTGCACTAGGCCAGGAAGTTTTGTGTCTGTGTGTGTCTGACCGAGCCTTATTGTCGTATGTGATGTCTCAGCCATCACCGTGCTCTTTTCACACTCTTTGCTCTGTGTTTTGTAATACATCATTATGATATAAATTCTATTCTTCTTGTTTTTGTTTGCACAAACATCACTGACATGCAGACACGGCAGAATATAAGGTGCTCTGAGCATCGACGTGACAGAAAGAGGTTTGAACTAAAAGTTTTAAAACGATGGAAATATACTCACTATACACCCACGTGTTTAAAAAAAAAAAAAAAAGAACTGCCTATGTTGGGCAATAGGTTATCTGTCAATGAAGCCACAACATAAATGGCAAAGGTTGATGCAGAGCTACTTTCCCAACACACGTGAATCACATAGTGACATCACTGACTGTAACATAACGTCCTAACACTGAAACATGAAAAGACCAAAACCAACAATAAATGTAAGTGACAGAGCTCATCTGTTCCTTCATTACCATGAGCACACACTGTAGTTTATTTTGATTGAGTCTCACACGCCGTCCCGCTGCTAGAAATACTCACCAGAGCAGCAAATTTGTATTCATCCGCTTCTGAAAATAGTCCCCAACAAATGTGCCCAGCTGTTCGTAGAGAGCGTTGGTTTTGGTATTTTCATGGGATTGGAGGATGGAAGACAAATCTAAAACATATGACATAATATCTGCCTTATTTTTAAAACAGTTAATCCCAGCAATATGTAGAAAATACAATATGTACAAACCAGTGTAGGTAGCAGTAACGTTTATCATTTTTAAGTGTCTTAATATCAAAATGTTTTTGACCAAACGGCTACATGTTCCATACATTCTTAGTTTCCATTTTAATCAGTTCACATTTTTTATAATGAAACGACAACAGGTGTCTGCTCACATCACTCCTCTCAGTGTACATACAGGACGTTTCTCTGCCCTCCCCCCATCAACACGTTTTATTCCCTCCATACATTTCTCTCCATCCAGTATCATCTCCACCTCTCTCTCTTTCATCTGAGCTCTGGTGGCAGTCAACCTATAGTCCACTGATGCAGTACAGTCTTGGCTCTGAGCCTCTATCCTCCCCCAGTCTCTGACATCACACTGACGTCAAGCTGACGTCATCATCACCACCTATTTCTGATACGGAGGAAGCCCAGGCGAAAGCCGGGGCGGCCATCAAGTCGCTGGGAGCGACGTTGATTTTGAAAATCGAGTGTTCTGTATTTGTATTTTTACTGAACAAAAAAAAACAAAACAACATACAATTAAACTATCTGTAAATATGTTTAAAACTGAGAGACAAATTCAATAAAGATGTTATGAAAAGTGGTCAGGCATGACGAGTGTTTCTCACACGATGCTTTCACAGGGGACGTCTTGCATGAACCTGGCTTATTGTGATGTTTGCACTACGATCTTAAACTATTTCAATCGGAACGAACGTCAGCAAATCTCTCTGAAACATAAATATTCAGACTGCATATTAATTTTCTGTCTGAAGAGTCACGTTCATTTTTTTGTACTTTAATCCTTTATTTTGTTTATCATCTCTATTATCTACATCAGACAGAATGCCGTGACATCTAATTTGTCCAGTACTGATGAGTTTGAGGACTTTCAGTGTGTTAGCTTTGTAAATGTGAGTATGTTAACGTTAGCATCTAGCTTCACTGTGCAATCCTCACTGAGTCTCTCTGTTCTGTTTTAGTAGTAATTCATATATTTTCATTTAAAATTTGAACATTATAGCATTGATTCGACTGATTAGCCGACAGCAACAGCTCATCCGAGTCTCTTAAGGTAAACCTGACTCAAAACATCTTTATTAAACACTAACCTGTCTATAGAAAGTATATGAATCATTTTGAATTCAACAGGTGATCGCTGTCAGCAACGTTTGAAAGAGCAAATGTGTTCCGGTTGCTGCTGCTCGGCCTGCTGTCACATCCCTCCAGGATGCTGGCAGAGAGCCGCCCAACAATTTGGACAAACACGCAGCAGCTTCTTCCAAGTTGGCAGCTCTCATACTAATAAGCACCTTTCATTGTGGCGGGTTTTGTTTATTCACAGACTCCATTTTTATGCCGAAGCACTGCACCCGCTCATGTTCAGCACAATTCCCTGCACGGTTTTCTCTCAGTCAACACAGGATACTCTTTTATTTACACAGTGTAGCTGTGGAATTCATGTTGGCCTACGTGTAGGGTTGATTTCATTTCGCAATGATCACATCAAACATTTAATATGTCTCATCTGAACCTGCTTAGAGTCGGTACATAATGTTGTTAACTTCCAGTTTATCACTTTTAGCTGCCATAAACAATCAGCTGCCTAATAGCTTAGAAGAGGAAAGTAACACGGTCACATCTGTGCTGCTGTTTGTTCTCCGCAATGAGTCTGATCAAAACAAACCATAGAACCAGAGATGAGTTTAATCACTGGGATGTTTCTCACTAAACTTTAACGCCGGCTGTGTTAAAGATCCATAGAAAAACCTAGTTATGAATAATATATTCCTCTGATCCCTGTAAATGTTACACACTGGGCCTTTAAGAATAACAATGTTGGCTAGTTCTTCCACAGCTACTGCTACTTCGGTGCAGTCTGAAACATCTCCACTAATTGGATGGATCGATATGAAATTTGGTGCACCTCTTCATGAACCCTGTTTATGATGGATAGATATTTGATGAGGGGAGTCAGGGAGCTGCTTTTACCGCATGTCGTGGAAAGGCTCTCCTGCAACAAATGGAACTCTAAAACCATCTGTGTTTACCCGACTGTCTCATGAGGTCAGCTGTAATCACTTCACAATTTGAATTTGTTTAATACTTTGGTTTACAACCTGACAAACCAAAGACATTTCCATTATGCCTCAGCTGTGCTTTGTGTGTAGCGGTTATTGTTTACTGATTCTTGGGAAATGTTAGCACGTTAACACACTAAACTAAGATGGTAAATAAAAGAAAATGCATTATTACATTAGCATCAGTGTGTTTAGATTTTCAGCATGCTGATGTAAGTATTTTAGCACAGACAGAGTCTTAAGTATAGACCAAGCCTCCACAGCCGGGAAATAAAGCCAATGCCAAAGTGCCAGAAACTGTCATTTCTTGAGCGGCAGCTTGAGGCTGTCCACATGTTAAAATGTCCAACTTCACAGCAGAAATAAACATGTTTACAGCCTGGTACAAAAAACTGTTTTGGTCTCTATAGCTTATTTCCACGTTCATGACAACTGTACCGAGGGTGAATTTTTCTGCAAGTCACCTGTTCGAATGATATTAAGGCTAAGGTCAAATCAAGGCAAATAGGATTCGAGAAGAATTCGGTGGAAAAGCTGAAACTGAAAGCTGCATTTGGAAACGGAAAGAAACACACGTGTGTTCTAGTTTCCGTATGTCACTTGCCTTTTGAATTATGGAGTTTTATGTAAATTAGGTCGCATGGCCTGATAATGATCGGCATGACTGGGGAAAGTCCGACATCGCTTATTTTTGACCCAATTCAGTTCATTTTATTTGTCACATATAATCAGTCATAGAGCAGAAAAATTACAGTAACAAATTACCAGTGATTTTAGATAGTGGATGAATCATAAACAAGCATATACCACACACACACACACACACTCAGCCCACTCATAGTGGACTGCAGTAAACGAAAAAAGAACCTTTGTTCATGCTGAACCAAAATGGACAGTGCTGCTGACACAGTATGATAAAGTAAAGGTGGTCTCCTTTCCTCACAGATATTTTTCTTTTTTCAACTCTCGTCACTTAAATTTCACACAGAGATCTCGAGCCTAAACACTGTAGTGTTCATGATTGGTAATGAAAGATGTTCGATGCCTGCAGGTGCTCTGAATCACCTCAGCTATGAAGGCAGTGATTTGGTTTGAGAGCTGATCCTGTGAGTGTGTGGTAATGTGTGTTTGTCAGAACGAGTTATTTCATATTTAAAAGGACATGAACGAAGAACGCAGAAGACCTGTGGAGAAATCAGTAATGAAACCAAAGTGACGTCTGTTTGTGACGCTCAGTTCTGACCACAAAACACCTGGTTTCTAACAAAAAGACGCTCTCATGACTCTTCTTGACAACATCCTGATGTGACCATCACGGATTTGACACTTGGCAAATCTTATGTTCTTTCTTTGTGTGACAGAGAGGCGCCCCGGTGGTTTACCTGGTAGATTATGCATGTATGTCCTGTCCAAAGTCCAGAGCCGTATTTCCCCGTCACTAAATGTGCATATTTGTGCTATTCCCAGGCAGCATTGTCTGAAAGATAACTGTTTCCAAGTGGCTGCCTGAAAACACATCAAGCTGTCAAAGTGGAATAATTCCTAGGTTGTGGTTGGCAGCTGACAAATCTTCATTGATCATCTGAGCAGATTTACTTGTCAACATTTCTCAATTCATCACACAAATGTGAAAAGCACCTGTATTTTAAGGCATTTTTAGGACGCTTGTCAATGTCTAAAGATTTGTCACTATTGTTCCTGTGCAGTAAATGACATCCTTCAATGACTCTCTGTGCTGATTTGTGTGTTTAGTGGAGCCGAGAGACTTAAAAGACTGACAGGGCTGGTTCGGTGTCAAATATTCAGCTTGTGCGCCTGCCAGCGCTCTGCTTTGTTGTGCAGTTTTACCAAAGTTGTGTGTGTGTTTGAGAGAAGCTGACGTTTTTTATTACCTGTGGAGCAAAATAAGTGTGGATGGTTTCAGGTCAAGGTCACCTTCAGGTCTGTGTTTGCAAAGCTTTCCTGGCTCGTGGAGCTTATATTTCCTATGTGTGTGTGTTTGTTTGAGATAGTCAGAGGGAACATGAACAGGTGCCTCCTTTTACAGATAGCTGTGAACAGGAAAGCACACACATGCTGCTGGTAAGTTTGATGTTCTTTCACATGATGAACAACATATTGATCATAACATTACTGTGTGGGGCTTTCTGTATTGCTCGTTGCCTGTGTTCAGAGTACAGTGTTGCTCTGTATTCACCACATACACACACACACACACACACACACACACACACACACACACCACAGAGGCAATATTAACTTTCACATTCCACTCTATTTTTCCATGTTACATTAGTAACATTGATGGGAGCCACAGGGTGTTAGCAGAAATGAGTAAATACTTTTATTTGGACGCCTCTGGCCTTATTCAATATGCATGCTATGACAGATCTCAGGGCTGTTGAAAGGATTAAAAGATCATTACATCCCATTCTAATTCATCAATACGTCACACATCTTTCTCCAGATCAGGGCTGAGAAGTCTGTGAATCTGAATTCAGACCAGGAACACGGCGTTTTGATTAGAGCCGGGTGTTGTAGGCAATATTTCCAATTTAAAGGAGCAGTGTGGCAGTTTTTTTGTGGTTGCGACCCCTCACCTCACCCTCTCCTTCCTAACATAAAGGGGAAACTATGGTGACCATTACAAAACAGGCAAGGAATCTATATCTATAGCCTATGGTGTTAAGTTTGTTCTTTCTAGGCTACTCTAGAAACATGGCAAGTCAACAGACAGAGAACATACATGTGACACATCGTGCATAGCCAGACCACCATAAATAAAAAAGAGCAAGAGCAAAGTTGTCAAGCTCAGAATAGGTCATCCAAATTCTGTAAAATTGCTTAGTCGCTCCCCTGACAGTATATCTAATCTTTTCTAATTCGAGATGACACATGACTTCCCTGAACCAATGACTATTTATCGGTGGAATAGGATCGTTCCATTTAGACTATTAATCTCCTGGCCAGGAGTGTGCAGAAGGTCATCATGCTGATTTCACACCATCTAAAAGGGGGTATCCTCCAGGGTCACCCCAAACAGCGCAATAAGAGAAGACGGCCTTACTACTCTCCTTAACATCTCAGTAAAGGTCTCGAACATACACTGCCAGGATGTGTACAGCTTCGGGCAGTGTCCAAAACATGTGCAACAGAGTAGGTGGATCCTGTCTGCATCGATCACATGTGGGGATCTATGTCGTCACTCAACAGTTTTGATACTAATACCAATGACAGTGTAAAGAATGGACAGAGCATGTGTGACATCGCCCACAGGTCTCTGAAGGGCCATTTTGAAGCAGAAAATATGCGGCTGTGGCCGCCGCCATGTTGAATGTACAGCTTCTTCTGCTTCCCAGCTAATCTAAAAATCTGCGAAAACGTGGATCATTGGCGGAATTGTGGCAGGATCGATTCCTGGTTGTTCAAACAAGCCATCTTCAACAGCACCACCTGTCAAATTGCCCACACTGTTAATTCTGCATATTCTTAAGTAATCAAGTCAAGTGATGACCACAGCGTGTTTCAGGAGTTGTTTAGTCATGAGGTAAAGTTTGATTCTGTCACCGTCTTGGCTGTGTCTGCCTCCGCCAGCTCCCGACTAATCCAAAATTGCCAGAGATGCAGATCATGGGTGGAACTGAGGCGTGCTGAATGAAGCCTGGTTGCCCGAGCCAGCCACATGTGGCGCATATGTCCTTTATTCTGCATAACTTTAAGCCCTAATATAATTTGAACAGGTGTGTTACAAAAATCACCCTCAGTACAGTTGTTATGAGCAGGGAAATTAGCTATAGAGACCAAAACAGTTTTTTGTACCAGGCTGTAAACATGTTTATTTCTGCTGTGAAGTTGGACATTTCAACATGGGGACTTATGGAGACTGACTCACTTTGGAGCCGGTTTCAAGTGGCTGTTTGAGGAACTGCAGTTTTTGGCACTGCTGCCCGCTTTTTAAATGAGTTCACTTTCTAATTGAGGACACATACAGGTGTGGATACAGTGTGTCCACTACAGTAGAAAACTCCCTCTAAGTTTCCATCCGTCACCACTCTCGTCATTTAAACCCTGCTGTTTTTAAATAGTCGCACTGTTTGCACATTATCATACTCCGAGGTGCTGAAATGTCAGATTCTAGTTTCTGTATGTCAGCTACATGAGTGTGTTCCTGTTCTGTTTAGGGGAACACCGCAGTACTTTGAAACAAGGCTTATGTTGTATCACACCAGCAGGTAGCGTCAGCGTCATCTAGCACTTACCTCACAACCACAACAACGTATCGGCCAAAAACTCATGGATGGTGTCACAGAAAAACCACCACACTGTTTCCATCACTCACAGGAAATGTCTTACACTAACCACAATTTGTTAGATGTCAACAAATCGTAATGAGTTATTTCCCCTCTGATAATAATTTTTCTTTTTATTTATACCATAATTGGGAGCTTTGACATGGTGGTGTACACAGAACAGGACAGAATACCTCAAACTGTTTTTGTGCTTCATGTTATTATGGATCACTTTCACCATGCCCTTGTAATCCTCTCCATTCCTCGCATGTCACTTCAACACGTGTTCACTTTGTTGAAAGTGAGGAGGTTGATTTCCAGACATTTTAGCCGGCCCGACCAGAATTGCTCTGTTTATGAAATTACTCATAGCCTTGTTTCATTTGGCCCGGCAGCAGTTAACAGTGAATGGCTTTAGTATGTTCAGACAAAGAGAGACCAGAGGAGGCAGGAGGAGGACAGAGGTGAATCGTAATCCTGGAATAACTGAACCTTTTTTTTCATGAAGACGGAGAACATGAGAGGAACAGTGAGCAGCTTTGAAAGTGAAGAGATGGTAATGTGGTGACAAGTCCCGGGCACCTCCCAAAAGTCCAGATTAAACTGTTATGTTTTGTGTTTTATTTAGCTGCGGTGTTTCATTCCTCTGAATCACTGACGAAAATGATTCCTGATTCATCACCTCTAAAGTTTAATTTTAGGTTTTAGGCTAATAAACTACTTTGGTAGAATGAGTGAAAAATCACAGTAATGAAAATAATGACATCATAACATGCTAAACCTCATGTTTTTATTTATTTATTCCAGTACAATCTTCTTTGTAACAGAAGTCTTTCTCTAGACACAGAGTACATAGTAGAATAATAAAAAAGTAGTATGATAAATAAAACAGCTATAAAATAATAATGACAATATGTCAACAAAACAAACAAAGACCCCCACATGCAGTAAATATTTTAAAATGTATCACATTTTAAGCCTGGTCTATAATAACTTTTATATTTACATTATCTAACTTTAATTTCACCTTATTAGCCTATTTATATACTGGGTTATTGGCCTATATGTGTTTATGATTTTTTTTTTTTTAGTTATAAGTCATAATTACTGTTGGTTATAAAATGCCAAGAGCTGCGCGTCTTTGGAATCTGCTCCCTCACAATTACCATTATTTTGGCGAAAAATGTCAATTATTATGACAAAAATTGGTGGACCTCCTGCAGTACCTCTGCAGACCCCCTAGGGGGTCACGGACTCCTGGTTGAAGACCCCTGCCCTAGTATGTTCCTTATTTTGGACCTCAGCCACCTCCTCCAGAATTCCTTCACTCCTACAACAGAGTCTGCCTTCCTGTCAGGTTAGAAGAGAAAGACTAGGTAAGTGGACACGTGTTTACAGGAGATAACAGCTGTCTCAGAGCTACGATACAATCAATGTGAGAAACTGTTGTATCATCGGCTCACACCGAGAAACAGGTCCAACTAGAGGACCTATGAGGAGCTCTTTCAGTCTCTAATGAAACATCATTGCTTTACAGTTTATTTTGCTGATAGGAAACAAAACACACATTTAAGTGAATACAGTGAGACTGCCGACATGCAGACATTTAAAGCTTTGCCATCTCTCTCCTGTCACTTCCCCTCAAACTCTTGCAAATTTTAATACTGCTTTTGCCAAGGCCACTGAGTCTCTCTCCCTCTATTATTATTATTATGATTTCAGTAGAAAACAATTTCTCTCCCTCAGTGACCTCTCTCAGCGGACAGACGGAGTTTCCCTCCAGTCTTTCCACAGTAGAGAAAAATGTTTTTTAATTATTCATTTATGTACATGGTAAATTATTTTGGTAGGGATTGCAGGGTGACCTGAATTAACACTGGGAAGAGGAAGAAGGGGAAATTTTATCTCCTTACTTCTCCTCTAACTAAAGATTCATCAAGGCCACCAGCCTGACACAGTCATGAGGTCATGGAGCCGATTTTGACTGTCATATGGGGTTTGATCATATTCATCATATTTCTGAGAATTATTTATTGTTAAACAACGTGATGTCAGAGGAAATCCTCCCACTGAGCCATTCAGAAAAAAACTATCACGCTGTCATCAGGATATGTAGTGGAACATTTAATAGCACTCTGTGTGTGTGTGTGTTTGCTTACATGGGTACAATATGTGCATCCAGGTACATGCAAATCAGTTGTGTGTGTGTGTGTGTGTGTGTGTGTGTGTCACTGTGTGTTTAATGTGTTAAAGGCCAGGGTTGCTTATCCATCCGTGGCCTAGACACACTGAGTCACTTCTCAGGTGGCACGGCGCCGAAGAGAAGCAGGTGGCAGAGCTCCAGCTTCACAACAGGATGAACACACACACACACACACACACACACACACACGCACACGCACACACACGGTTGAGGCAGACCGAGCCATGTACTGAACCACAGAAACTGCACACCTCATAAACCCGCTGCTGTTCATCCTTAAACAAGAGCATCATGATAACACTCCCCTCAGAGATACTTAATTCAGTGTGTTTATATATGACGGAGGGTGTAGTGCCTGTACAAAGTGGATATTTTGAAAGCCAGGAAGCAGATGGCTTGGCACAAACAGCTAAAATAACAACAACTAATGCACAGACACGGGGAGATTTTCTTCTGTCAACATTTGCAATGGAAATGTATCAGCAAACACATCTTGTTTCATCATGGAGGTCCAGTGGGGAATTGTCTTAGCTGTGCTCGCCAACCTCTAAGCCTAGACACCTGCCGAGATACCTGAAAAAAAAAGGAGACCCACACTGTGTGTTTGTCTAAGAGTTAAAATAAAGTCAATATGAACCAGAAAACTTGCCTTTTTAGCCCTCTCTCCACCCAGAAACCCTTGCTGTGCTTTGTCTTGCTGTTGGCCAACTACTTGCCAGGTATGCTCATTATGCAAGTTAGACACGCCGCTGGTCACAGGCTGTCATTTGTCACTTTAGATTGGAACCTTACCCTGATGTGAGCCTGTCTGAGGGCAGACAGCAGGAACAGTAGAGATACGGAGGCATGGGAGGGGAAGTTACAGGGCTTTTCCATGAGTCACACCACACTGCTTCCATTACCAGTTTGAACATAGACCACCTCTGGGGTTGGGTGAAAGCATGCCTGACCTGCCTCCAAGTGGGTTGCCGTGACGTCAAACGAGCTTCATCATTAATCGGGCACATTTCAGCTTCTTCTTCTTTCTCTAAATCCATTTTTGTCAAAATCATCACAACAGCAGTAAGTCGCTGGCTACCAACAACTGTTGCACAGTGCAGTAGTAAACAGCTCCTAAAATGACACTGCTTTTAAACATGCCCATGTTAAAGACTCATCTTCAAGCAGAGAGTGCTGATGTGCTGAGTCAAACTGAGTCATGCCAAGCCAGCACATGGAAAAGGGCTGTCATAAGACACAGTGGTAGTTAAAGAGCTAAAAATCATTTTACCAGCTCTAACTACTTTGCATAGTAAGTCTGTCCAATTCTGTGTCATAGTCTCTGTCATGTCTCTGGTTTGAGAAAGGTTTATAGATGAAGTGGTGACAATATGTTTATGTTAATGGATTGTGGGGCTATGTGTCGTTTGATCGTTTGTAGATAATTGTTGCCCGACTCTGAGGCCTACGGAGGTTTTTCAAATCTCTGAGCTCAATGTTTGGCTTTAAGACCCACAACGTTACTGTTGTGGTCCAGTCTCACTGGTCTCCGCATCATTTTTAGCAGCAGCAGGCAGCTGTTGTTCAGCAAACAACATATTGCTACATTCCTAGCACCGAGCTGCAGAGAGACAAAGTTAGTGACTGTCTGGGAAACATTTAGAGTGAATCTGGCCTTAAAACCCTCACCAGGTGGTCAGAAACATGTCTCCAA
The DNA here is from genome assembly GCA_004119915.2 of Collichthys lucidus. Taxonomy (NCBI): domain Eukaryota; kingdom Metazoa; phylum Chordata; class Actinopteri; family Sciaenidae; genus Collichthys; species Collichthys lucidus. Next base: position 31,908,371 of record CM014079.1, on the reverse strand, counting down.
ATGAACAGTTATGCTGCTTTGTGTCTTCTGGATGTGTAAAAAAAAAAATCAACAGTTTACTAACATGTTAGCCACATCAATTTTATTAGATGATAATGTTGTGTTAACAGCCTGTTTCAATGCTGCAAACAGGCCAAGAAATAAATTATTGCAGGATTAAGTTACAGTACAAAGTATAACAAAACCAAAGTATAACAAAAACAAAGTATAACAAAACCAATTCAGTTCCATTTATTTGTCCCATATTGTCATAAAAATTGTTAAATGTATTTCCATTAGCTCCTCAAGTGGCCGTTCAAGGAACTGCAGTTTTTGGCATGTCGTTTGCCGCTTGGTGTGAACTAACCCATTGATGGTGTCCTTTAATTCTGTAACATTTTGCTGTGAACACATGCAGTGTGTAGATAGATCTTCATTAAGAACAGATGTGTTGGTTCGGAAATCAAACCTACCTTGCTGCAGGTGACAATAACCACAACACAGATTCTGTATTAGGTCCACATGTATCTTCTTGCTCCTCCATGCTGGGAAACACTGAGCTGCCCAGGTCTGCTTGTGTATTTCATTCCACTTAGGCTATTTAACCATGACTGTGGATTGACGGTAACTTCTGCAGAGTGTGTGTACATTTGTCACTGGCGAATGAATGATTAATTCCAAGTTTTATTTCTATTTTCTGCTTTAATAAATAAAGTGCTGATGCATCAGTTCTGCTACTTAACTCAGCACACTAATTGTGTACTTGCATATTCTCGTTATGGTTTGTGCGATGCTCCGTAGTTGTGAAGGGACTCCTTGATGCTACTTTATAGAATGCTCTGTTAGGCAATTATGTGCTTCTAACTTTGTGGTTACAATTTGGTGAAGACCCCTTCCTGTTCCCTTATGCACAAAGCCACGTCCCCAAAGAAATGGGTTAATGTGGAAAAACTGTGGCTGTTCTGCACAGAGCCCTGACCTTAACCACAGCTGTGGCTCACCAGGCAATGTCTATTAAATTCATGCAGCGCTTCAATCATCGTGCCTAGACTCTTGATCCATATGTTTTCTGCATAAACTGACTTTCTCAATCCACAGGTAACTACTTCTAGGGCTACAACCACCGAACTCACATGTCAGGATTGGTAAACATGTTTTTTTTTCTGCACACATGTTATATTTAATAATATTTGTGGATGTGTCTTGCAAAAGAAATTCTGTAGAAATGTGTGGAATTATGCTGAACGTGTGTGTTTAGGATGTTGCGTATATGTCGTGGGAGTCACTGTGCAAAACTGCAAATGTATGTTTTGAAAGGAGGAATTATTAAGAATTATTACCACATCACATGTGGTGCAAGACATAAGAAACTCCCTGAAAGTTGCTTATGCTTTCTGTGCCAGCTGGTGTTCAGAGGTTAAATATTGATCAATATTGACCCAGACAGTTCACCAATCACTTTGAGGCCATGTGTTGACAGCTAGCATCAGTCTACCAACAAGTCTGGTGCAGGAATCTCGTATGAAAATCACAAAAGAGGTATGCTGATGCAGGTTAATTCTATTCAAGTCAGTTTATGTTAATGTATTTTCACCGTGCAAACATACTGGGATTTTTAAGGATGATACCAACATTGATATTTGTGAGTTTAAAGAATCTGATTGATGACTGACTAATGTATTAAGAGAAATGTATGTTTAAATTCACATCTGATACGCCTGCATAAGATGGATGTGATACCATAAAGCAGCACATCACAGGATGTGAAACTTGCTAGGTGACACTTCCTGCACCAACCCTACATTTTTTTTTCAAAGAGACAGAATCTGACTTACATTCTTCATAGGTATTTCTATGGTAGTTTGTTATGATGACTGACTGACTTTTGTAAATTTAATATCAGTTGTAATGAAAAATGATTCCCACGCAGACACAAGGGAGGAAATCCCCTCTGTAGTCTACTAGTTTCCTATTAGTACTACTGCTGATTCACAGACACTAAAGTGATGTACATCCCACTACCTTAGGGACTCCCCTGCAACACATGCACACGTACAACCTCCACACGGTGTTTCAGTGGTTTCATCTCTCTCTCCTACCACTAATCAGAAGGGAAAGGAAAAAGCTTTTATCGTGAGAAACTGAAGTGATTTTCTAATTCCTTAAAACACCATAAAAAAACCGAAATAAAAAAATGTAAATTCTCTTTTATGACTACTGTTTTGTATTGTATAAGGATCATGAAGTTCAAGTCACATGCAGAATAAATTATTAGAGGACTGTTCTTTATAAATAGATATCTGAATATAAATATAGAATCTGTTGGTGAGGGACTAAGATTTTGCTGCCAGAAAGGTTCTGGTTTCCGTTCGTAGTTCCAGTATTATTGTCTAGTCATGTTTGAGTGAGCTTTTAGTTGCAACAGTTGAGAGCAAAAGAGATGAACCACATTAGACAAAATGTGATCTCAGAAAAATCTGAATATCCATGGCTACACCAAAAGCTCATAAATATTTGCCATTGTCTCCCAGAGGCTAAATCATCACCAGACGAGCCAGAGCGGTTTGAGTAAAAATACACAACCAGTCCAATTTCTTGGGGCGTGTGCCGGGACAGTATAAAGAATCGTATGTGTGACGTCACCCACATGGTTTCTGAAGAGCCATTTTGAAGCTCAGAGTGTGGTAGTGCTGGCAGGCACCATGTTTATAGTCTTGCCTCTTTTGCCTCCTGGCTAATCTAAAAATCTGCAAAGACGTGGATCCTCAGTGGACCTGAGGCGGGCCTAATGACAACGACATTAATCTGTCAATCAAAGTGGTCACACTGTTAATTATGTATAACTTTAAGCCTTAATATCACTTGAAAGGGTAAATAAGAAATAAAAAAGGTACAGAAAGCAAATCTGTTTTTTGTACCAGGCTGTAAATGGTATGGAGACTGACTTGTTTAACCGTCTTCCACAGAAATCTAAGTTCTCCCTGCAGTTTCAGTGGCCTTCATCCGAAAGCATATCCGCCTGCAGTGTTTCCTGTGTAGTGTAAAAGTCTGTCGAGACCATCAAGCTGAGGGGCTGAGTGCCTGTATTCTTCTGCTAATAAACAATAGTCTGTTCTTCCATTTTCAAGATAGATTTTTTAGCCCTTTCAGACAGCTGAAGAGTGACAGAAATGTGGGCAGAGAGAGAGACAGGGAATGACACGCAGGAAATAGCCACAGGTCGGATTCGAACCCTGGGCTTCTTGCCGGCCTCATGGCCATTTAGGAACTGCAGTTTTTGGGATTTACACATACAGTATTTTTCACTTCATAACCTTTTAGTTTACTGGGTAGAAGACTAGTTGGCCCTAAAATCTAAGCAACATCTGATTCCAATGCTGTTCTTGATTTGAACTTCCTGAATTACAATATTTGGCTGCGGTTTGACAGTTAGTCAGCAAATGAGTTGAGTTTTGCTATTTTAAATTTATGACAATAACAATGACAACATGTGACAATTGTGATGTAAAAAAATACATTCAATGTAGTGATACACAAGGTTTTATGAATATACCCACTGTGAGCTGCCATCAGTGTCTGGTCAGTTTTGTACAAGTGGCAAGCTCCTAGCTGTAAAGTGAAGCCTATGCGGAAGTGTTAAAAACTGCATTTCCTTGAACAACCACTTGAGGCTGGCTACAGAACAAGTTAATCTCCATAAGCCCTCATGTTCAAATGTTCACAGCAGAAATAAACATGTTTATAGCCTGGTACAAAAAAAACTGTTTTGGTCTCTATAGATAATTTACACGTTCATTAATTCACCCATTCAGGTTATATTGAGGCTTAAAATTATGCATAATCAACAGCATGACTACTTTGATTGACAGGTGGGTGATGTTACAAGTATCTTGTTTGAGCACCAAGGCGTCATTGAGTCCGCCTCAGGTCCACCGATGATCAAGACTTTTAGGTTACCCGGAAGGTGGAAGAAGTATGACTTCCAACTCCGACTATATATTTACAACCTATGAGTGAGGTCACACATATGCACTAACGCTTTCTTATTGCACTGTACCTTGACTGTTTCCCTTCTCTGTAAGTCGCTTTGGATAAAAGCATCTGCTAAATGACTAAATGTAAATGTAAACATATGCTGTTCATATTGTCAGAACTGTGAATTTGGAACCAGGATCACACAGATTGTGTCTGTTATTTCTGCTAAATTGGTTGTGCTTTGATTATTGTACTTTAGCTTTACTTTAAACTGTTTAGCTATTTCTAATCATTGAATGTTATGTTTCAAAATAAGGCAATAAGCTCTTACTGTTGCAATGGGATCCTGCAGTCTATGCTTGTGTTTTACTTTCCAAAGAATCATCTAGCCACATACCTTTTGTGGTTTCCAAACATCATTCACAATTACACACCTCTGGCTCAGGGAGAGAAGGTCGGACTTCCAGAGTGTGTCACAGGGGAGTTCTGCAATGCAGCTGTGCTGTTTGTCAAATATGAAATGTAGGAATATGTGTGTGTAAATATGTGTGTGTGCAAGTGCATTAGAGACTTAGAGAGGAATGTTTTATGTGTTCTATTGAAATGAATCATCTTCCATAGAAATCTAAGTTCTCCCTGCAGTCTCGGTGGCCTTCATCCAAAGCGTATCCGCCTGCAGTGTTTCCTGTGTAGTAGAAAAGCCTGTTGAGATCATCAAGCTGAGGGGCTGAGTGTCTGTCTTCTTCTGCTATATTTCTTCCATTTTCAAAATAAACCACAAGACCTAACCATTTCCTAAGGACTTTTGAATGTAGCATATCATTTAGACTAGACTAATAGAAAAAACAATGCAAGGTGTAATGGAAGACTGATCAACTCCACTGTTTGTTCTTGTTTAGCAGGATGATGTAAGATACAGATAAATAGAAGTTATATGTAATCAGTCACCAGTTTATCAGGTACACCTAATTGTGGTGCGTCAGACAGGTGTATCTAAAATTTTGTTCTTATTTGGCATCACTGAGCGTAGACTTAATCTTAGAAACACGTCTCAGTAGTGTGTTCTGTGTATTTATATACAACACAGTTATGAGCAGAATCTAATAACAACACTTTAAAGCTGAATGAGAGCAGCATCACCTCGGATAAACTCTAAGCTGAACACAGGTCAGAGCCTGCAGCTCTGCAGAACGCCGCCTGCCCGGAGTCGCTCCTGGTCACCCGGCAACGCAGAAAAACCTCGTCGACCAATCAGAGGCTCCGGTCGGCGCATTGTTACACTGGACCTCAGCGATTTTACGACCACGAACTGCTGCTGATGAAAGTTGAAATCTGGGGTAAATATATAACATTTATATATAAGTAAATGTTTTGCTTTAATCATACGATGTCACGTATTAGTACCACTGTGCTTTTAAATCGTTAGAGTCACGCTACACAGGCCTGTGGGGGGACTGTGTCGTGTCACGGCTGTGCATGTCTCAGTGGGTGTGCTCCGGCTGGATAAAACAGGCGTGTCTGTCGCTGAGGGGAATGGTTCAAATATCAACTTTGCAGCGCTAACGTTACATGTGTCTCTCTCAGGCAGTGGATTATGAGGAGGTGTCTGCACGAAGTCCAAATTAACATCTTGTTTGTCTGACGTTGAATGCTCCCCGGGAACGCTTTTGGAAATGTACGTATTGCTTTTCATCTCTCATTCATCTGTGTTTTTCACTCCGCGGTTAGAAAAGTCATGCGAGTTAAGACTGGCTTTAAAATAACTGATATCAGTCAGGATATTTCTGATTGAAGTGTCGCTGCTTTTTTATTTCATTTCTCTTGACTGTTACAAACTTGTGGCGGTGACTTTGCTGTATTTCGTCGACATATGTGTTTGATATTGAGTCCAGCTTAATGCTGCCTGCCAGGCGTCATGGTGTCACACGTTAGCCGTGTCGCGCGCTGTGGTATTTGTTTAAAAACGCTCAGCAGGCTGACTGATTAGCACGAGCGGAGTTAGCGGTTAACGTTAGCTGCACATCTTCGTCACGGGCAAGTTGATACGTCAGCTGGGACAAATAACCACCGGCGAAGTTTGGACCAAACGCGTGTAACGGTTTTTTTCTTTTTTTGTATTTGTGTTTTTTGTGTGTGTTTGGAGCCGGTTTAATGTTTGTCTCTCAGCGGTTCTGGAATAAAAGGCAGGCTCGCGCGGTGAGCTGTTCTAGAAGCCTCACGCGCTCTGTCCTTTGCTGTGTGTGTGTGAGTGTGTGTGACGGAGAGCGAGCGCTTGTCTCGTGCTCGCATTCTGCTGTGCTCGTGCTGAATGGGTGATGATGCTGCTACTCTTTCACGACATGGTTTTAAAGCTGCCAAGTGTTCATGTATTACGTTTTTCTCGCTGTAACAATGTTTAGAATTTTTTTTTTTAATATTTCATTGTTACAACCGAACTCTGAGAGCTCAGGCTGATCCATACGTGACAGGAAGCAGGTTGAAATGCTCTGTTTTTTGCTTGGTTGGTGTCACATTTGAATATCACTAACTTTATTTCTCTCTCTCTGCTGCCGTAGTTAATCTGAAGTTTGTGAGAAGATGGATAACAAGGACGAATCAAAGAGTTGTTCTGTCAGTGTCCTGACCTGGGAGCAGGTGAGCCGGCTGAATGAGGTTCTGACCGAGGTCGTGCCTGTACATGGACGGGGGAACTTTCCTACCTTAGAGGTGCGGCTCAAAGACATTGTGGCTCGCGTACGCTCCCGCCTGGAGGTGAGCGGCATCAGAGTCAAGGACGTACGCCTCAATGGCTCCACGGCCAGTCACGTGCTGGTGCAGGACATTGGCTGGAGCTACAAGGACCTGGATGTCATCTTCAGAGTTGACCTGCCGCACGAGGCCGAGTTCCGGCTCAGTAAGGACGTGGTGCTGGGTACCCTGCTGGACTTTCTGCCTGAGGGTGTGAACAAAGAGAAAATTACACCAATGACTCTGAAAGAGGCGTATGTCCAGAAGCTGGTGAAGGTCAACACTGAGCAGGACCGCTGGAGCCTCATCTCCCTCTCCAACAACAACGGTCGCAATGTGGAGCTGAAGTTTGTGGACTCAATACGCCGACAGTTTGAGTTCAGCGTGGACTCCTTTCAGATTGTGCTGGACTCCATGCTTTCCTTCTACGAGCTGGCACAGACACCCATGTCTCAGGCCTTTCACCCTACTGTGAGCGGGGAGAGCGTGTACGGTGACTTCGACATGGCACTGAGCCACCTGCGGAACAAGCTCATCGCTACCAAGCGACCCGAGGAGATCCGAGGCGGCGGCCTGCTGAAATACTGCAACCTGCTGGTGCGAGACTTTCGGCCCGCCAGCGAGGAGGAGTTCAAGGGCCTTGAGCGGTACATGTGTTCACGCTTCTTCATCGACTTCCCCGACATCGGTGAGCAGCAGCGCAAGGTAGAGGCCTACCTCCAGAGCCACTTCATCGGTGAGGAGAAAAGCAAGTACGACTACCTCATGATCCTGCGCCGAGTGGTCAACGAGAGCACGGTGTGCCTCATGGGCCATGAGCGGCGCCAAACCCTCCACCTCATCTCGCTGATGGCCTTCCGAGTGCTGGCGGAGCAGAATGCTATCCCCGACGCGTCCTGCGTCACCTGCTACTATCAGCCAGCGCCTTATGTCCGAGACCACAACTTCAGCAACTACTATGTGGCCAACCAGAACATTCCAACATGGCTGCCATGTAACTGACAACAAAGTGGAAGGACGTACTCGAGGGCGCTTCTGCTTTATCGGAGAAGAGAAGGAATATTAAAAAGAAGAAAAAAAAAAAACTCCAAAAAAATTATCATTGAGGCAATAAATGCTATGTTCCTCTCAAGGCACAATTATATTTAAGTGGACAAGTGTTTTGCTTTGTGTTTTGGAATCCTTTCTCATTCCTTATCTACAGAGTTGGTCTAGGTCATTGAATAGAAAGTGATATTTTTAAGTGTTTAGATTTATTTTTTTTTCTTCTCATGTTTGGTTGTTGCCCTGTTTATCAACCTTTATTCTTAATGGAGTTGTGTTTTGTGCCTTAACCTCCGGGTTTAACCCCCCAACCCCCAATAATTGAAGTATGGGCTATCTGTTGAAGAAAGGGAAGAAGAAAATGTGCTTAAAAATAGCCTTAAATTTGGTTTTCTCCTGTGATTTAAAAAATGTGAAAACGCAGAAAAAAAAACATAAAATGATGGAAAAATAGTATTATTGGGAAGGGGTAATGTAATACAGTAGGCGATGGCCAAAAAAATAAAAAATGGCACCAGTGTTTAAAAAAAAAAAAAAAAGTATAGTTCACTGAGGAGGGAAGAAAGGTGGTACACTAATGACTGACACCTGAAATGAAGGGAAAGTTCAGTGGCGTTGATGTTTCAGACATTTGTGCTCTCCCTAATATGCCAGCAGTGCCTGTCATTTGGAAAACAATGCAAGAAAAATGTGCATTTTAATTTTCCACTGTGAATTTCATTTCCCTGATGATATTTCCCCGATCCCGCTTACTCAGCCCAGCCATTTTCAGTCAGGACCGTCTTTTAAGCGGAAACCTGAGGTGAGCCAAGTTTAGATAGATGGATTATTTCAATCAAATTTTCTTTTTGTAAAGTTACTCCTAAAGCCTCACCGGTGACCTCTACATGTCACAGTCCTCTGGCTATAGTGGGAGGCTGGCTGACAGGACAGGAGTAGACGCGGGGCCCCGCTGAGAGAATGCGGTCGGCCTCGTTGCCCTGGAGCGAGCGAGCTGGCTGGGAGTTTTGGAGCGACAGGCTGAGTGGCTGGCCCTTCCCTTAAAAGGAGCAGCACATGGTGGGATGACAGGGTCGTCCCTCACAACCATTGCAGGCTCGACAGTGGCCCTGAAATGGGATCCTCCACTGATGCAGCTCAGAGACTGGCTCTCAAACTACAGGCTGTCTATAATTATCCTTTTTCTTTTCTTTTTTTCAATCTCGTGGAGGGAGGGACCTGCAGAGCAGGGAAATGGGAATGACTGGTGTGTGAGCAGCAGAAGCAGCAGCCCTGCCACCTTACATGTGTGTGGGGAGCAGAATCATTTCCTGTCCTCTCCTATCTGGCGCCTGCTGGGACCACGGAGTGTTTGAACCCCTTTTGTGGTCATGAGCGGACAGACGCCGTGGTATGTTGGTGGTATGAAACGCCTACTTGGAAGTCGGATAGTTCTCCCCTGACCTCTCACCGGTTGTGACGGAGTTCCCTCTCGACACCCCTCAAATTTCTAATTTCTATTTCTAGCCAAACCTATTATTAGCTGTTCCTTTTTTTTTAAACACTTGCAGTGTGGCATTACTAGCAGTTGGCCTAAGCTGTGAGTCTCTCCTGACATCACAGCATTCAGGTTTCTGAGGAGAAGAGTTGATCTTAAACTTGTAAGTGGCAGCTGCTCTGTTTCCTCCCTTTGGCCCCTCCAGTTCCTCAGAAACCCTCGTCCCCGCTGCCTTGCTGCTGCTCGTCTCACTGTGGGTCGTGTTTGTGGCAGATAACCAGGACCGTCTCTTATCTGGCTGGCAACCACGACTCATGACTGGATTAGAGAGATACAGGAAGGTCAGCTTGGCCTCCTGCAGGTTACGCCCCACAGGGTCAGGGCATGTTCTGCTGGCTCAGCTCCTGGACTTTGGTATGGGACCTGCCACAGTCCTTTTTAACAACAAGTGAGGTGCCACACATCTGTCTCGCTCTGGACCAAAGTATTTACAACCAACAACTGAAACATTTAAGTGCCTTTGACTCTTTGGAGCGTGATTTGGCTTTTTAAAGTGTTTTTGTTTTTTTTAATGTTGATCTAGAGGAAATGAGTTAGCTTCTCCTTTTTTTTTCTTTTCCCCTCCAGCCCCTTTAAACTCTGAAAACACACTGTCATCTCTGTATGTGAAACTAGTTTGAGGGGATGCATACACTTTTGGTTGGGGAGCAAAATAATTTAGGTTTGAATTTGAGTTTTTGGCATTTTTATTTTTCCTTTTACCATGTTTTTCCACTTTTTTTTTTTTCCTTTCAGTCCCAAACCACACTTTTCCTTGAACCCCATCTGTCTAGTCATTCCTGTCAGTCTTCTTAGCCATTTCATTTTATTTCCTTCTTTGTCTTTCCCTACCAGGTTTGGCCTTGTTGTCGCTGGCAGCCATGTTGATTTCAGTCTTTACCTGAATGCCTTTTTTCAATGGACTGCCCAGCATCGTGGCTCCACCTGCCCCAAAGCAAACCCAGCTTACATATGTTATGTTATGCCGACAGCTTTTGTCCCCATCCAAAACCAAAGCAATACCTTAAGTGCCCTGAAGAGCCATACTGTGGCACACATAGCTTGAGGTCACCCAGCAGAGACCCCATACTAACAGAAGCACTTTAAAGAGGCCTTGTTTTACTCCAAACCCAGCCACCTGAGAGGATTGTAAATAAGCTAATGTGGCCAATTGCTGGAGGGAATTGAGCTGGTTCTCAGGGACATAATGTGTTTTTGAGAGCTTTGTTTTTTTTTTATTATTTTGGGAGGGTAAATTGGTTTAATCTGCCCTTGACATTGAGACGCCCCCTTCTGGTACTCCACTTCATTTTGTTTCTTTCTTCTCGACATATTGTGACTCTTCTCTTCTTATGCAAACTTACAGGTTCTTAGTAGAGCAGATCACGGTTGAAGGTGGATGTAGCCAGCAGACTTCAGCTTGCTTGACAGCAGCACTGGGTTTTATCGGTGCCTCAATTTGCTCTGAAACCTCATCATCACTCACTGGACGGTCCTCTCCCAGTTTAGCATCACCATACTCTAAACCTGAAGATGACCTTTGCTTTGTTTAAAAACCAGATGACAGTCCAGAATCTCAACCATTCCCTAGGTGCTTTATCTTCCCTGAGTGATGTATAGTTGGTTTATCAAAGCTCAGAGCCACGTTTCAAAACCAGCAGCCCAGTTAATGTACGCTGCTGCTCACGGCTGCAGGTTAAAGTCTGCTGAGCGGGGTGGCGACTAGTCTCTTCTTGGGCTTCTTGTTGACAATCGCTAACTGAACAGTAGCTGAGCGAGGTCAAAGAAAATGCATTTAGTATTTTCTAGACAGTTGATGGTGAAAGCAGACTAGACTGTCTGCTTTTTTTTTTTTTTTTCAGTCCACCCCACTTTCATGTGTTTACGGTTATTGTGGCTTTTTCTCCCCTGACATTGGAAAACTGAGATGAAAGCTTTACCTTCCCCAGATGAGATTGGGGTGTACGCTTCCTTTGTCAGGGTTTATGTATGTATGTATGTCGACATATGAAACTCTTTAAGGATGATGTGGGGGGAAGAGGATGAACTGTATTTTGCCTTTTTTATTTTGTGGCCACGATTTTCTTTTTCTGCTGTAAACTTGTCAGTGTTCCCATCGCTTCTCTTACTCCGATTGCTTTTGGTTGCCCAACTCGTTTGGGCCTTTTGTATATTAGGACACCTGTAGGCTGCAGGGGGTGCAGAGCAAGCTGTGGATTAGATATTTAGTGGTTATGCTTGTCTGAAGTACAAGTCTTACACCATTGGGATGTGAAGGAGGCCCTGCAGGAGCTCTCCTACAGTTTCTATATGAAGAGTTGTGAATTACTTTGCAGCAGATTTGTGTTTACGTTAACACGTGGATGTGTGTGTGTGTGCGCGTTTGCATGTGTGTATGAAGGGATGCCTGTGGTTCTAAGTATAAAAAGTGGGGGGGAGAAAAACAAGAAATTTGTCGCACTATATATATATTTTTTGAAATAGGTAATGCAAAAGAGCTTTGTCAGCTTTGTGATTGTGATGACGTGTTTGATGGTTACATCCATTATACTATTTCATTTTTCAGCACTTTTACCTCACTTGAGTTTTTCCTTTTGAATGGAAATGTACATGTACATCAGGAAATGTGTTTGAAGAGGAAATCATGAATAAAGAGTATTAAATTGCAACGTCTGCGTCAGCTGTTTCTGCTGTCAAACCAAACTCGCATTTCAAGGGATTTCTGTGTGAAATGTCTGTCAGGTAATACTGTGTTTTATGTTTAAACTCAAACACTCCAGCTAAAACTACAGCACACATACATTTCACTAGGACTGTGTGATTATGTGACAGGTCTGTTATCTTAAAGTAAACCTGAGAACGGGTAGTGTGTGATGGGCAAGAGGAGGGTTTTTATAAAAACGGGATTAGAATGGTGGATAAATATAAATACTTTATATCTGGGTGAAAATTAAAAAAAAAAAGTTAATTGATTTTCATGGAACCCTGTTCAACATGAACTTTCCACAGGATGAGGTTGTGTAGCAACAATGAAGAGTGCAGCAGGTAGGACTGCATGACGAGGACGAACCCGTGCAGAAATATCCAATAAATACTGCGAAGCAGCTGGTACAGAACAGCAGGGATATCATGAGGATTATAGCAGTTGGAGATTTTTACACCAAAGTGCTTTTAAAAAAAATCCAGATTGAACAGTTAAAAGCCAGAGAATGAAAGTGGGCCTTTTTAGGTGCGTCTTAAAAGCATCAACAGATTCGGCCTTTCTAACGGGGGCATTCTAGGCAGTAAAAGTGGTAACGTGTGTCATGTCCCGATTTAACTGAAAGAAATTATGAGCAGAGTGTTTCCTTGAGTAATCGAGTTATAAACATTTCTTGTTTCTCAATCAACAGGCCTGCTGTAAAACATCTTTATTTAGAAAATGTCATGACATCTTCAAGAATTACAGCCTCCAGGGGCCAGATATAGTCTGACCATATGAAAATCAACAGCAATAAATAACCCTCTGATCCTGCTTGATGTTATTCCATCAGTTGATGGAAGTATGCTACAGTAATATGGGTTAAACGTAACAGAAGCATTAACCTAATTGCTTGAGCGTAGTTATGAGGAATATTCAATCTTTGAATCCATTTCCTGAAAGTAGTTCTATCATATTTCACTTCCCGCTTTCATCGTCCTGTGCCGCTCTGACTCCCTCACTTCATCCTTGTGGGCATCCTGATTGGTGGCTTCAACCAGAGATGTTTTCCGTCTCCATCACCAGGGAAGTGGTTAGTGGGCAGATCAGTCATCTCAGCATTCAGAACTTTAAATCCTGTTCTTGCTGCTCTGAGTGCAGTGGAAAACACTGTCCTCCTATCAGAGGTTTTATTGAGTAATAAAAGCCTGGACATTGCTTTTGTGAACCTGGTGCTATAGGAGTACTTCAGAGCTCCTCAGACTCACCATATATGTACATTTCTACACACTCTTGCTTAGGGTGAAGCAAGAAAAGGGAGTTTTAGTTGCCTTAGTAGCCTTTCCTCGAATTAATGCGTGGTCTTAAGTGTGAAAGGCCACTGATCCTCCTCATCTGCTATATCATTTGCCACAGGAAGCTGTCTGTGCCACAAGCCACTATTCACGAAACACATGTTCTTATCTGCAGAAAATGACTCAGTGTTTAGACTCGAGTCACACAGCAATCTGCCCTGTTATTTTTCCATTCCACCCCGTCTATGTGCTGATGCTGAAAGCATTTAAACCTTTAAATATTTCATGCAAGCCTCACTTCATTCTTCCTCCTCCTCTCTCCGCTGTGGCTGAGGCAAAATTTATATATGTTCTCTCCTCTAGACACTTCCCTCTTTATTGTGAAATGCAGTGAATAACTGCTTTGGTGTTGTTTACTTGTACTGAATTTGAATGTAATCCCTCATGGTCTCTTTAACAACACTGCAGCTGGACAGGTCACCTGAAAACAGTCTTTTCCAACCAGAAATGATTCTTTCAGAACTTGCAAAGCAGCACCTGGCCCCTCTGGCAAAGCTGCAGTGGTTCATTCAGCCACGTCTCAGTGTTTTTTATGAAACTAACTTTCAGAGCCACAACATGCAACTTTTCCTCCATGACAACTCAGTTTGTCATGTTCACACTCCAAAACCAGGACTTCTTCCCTTAGTATTATTAGTGTATATTTATACTATTCCCCTCAAATGTACTTCTACTTTTAAAAAATCTACTTTTAATTGTTAGTTTAATTAGGAAATGTAAACTAAATGTCAGTGCATCACATCCTCATTTAACTGAAGGAAATCGTGAGCCAACAAGTGTTTTGTAATCAAGTTACATCGGCTTGATTTTGGATGAACAGTTCCTATTGGAGGGGGAGTGACCTGGCGCCTCTCCAGCTTCCAGCCGACCCTCCATACTGTGGTCCATGCTGGCCTTGAACAGCCCACCCTCTGAGCTCAGACCATTATTATGCAGTTGAGAATCCCACTTTTGGGGAATTTGCAGGGACCCCTGCAAGTGCAATAGCTGAGCCCCACCTTCTTGATCGTGGTATGCCAGGTATCCGTTAACAATAAAATGCTTGCATGTGAGTTCCTTTGTTGCCAAATACCGCTTTAGTTGAGCTGTGCGTCTCCAGTTCCAGTTATAGCAGGTCTGTCATGAATTAAATATCACAATTCATGTGATCTGAGTCAGTGCATACGGCTTAATGCAATCATCATAAGATGAACTTGCTTTCACTGTGTCTTCTGTCAGAAAAAACATTCCTGACATTATTTTCCCATATTTTCTAGTGACTGTGACGTTACATCAGGGGTGTCCAAACCTCCTTTAAAGAGAAGATTTGACAATGTGAAGATGCCAGGGGACCAATACTAAGATTTTAAAAATGAAAAAAGACCAATAAAAGTTCCATACAAATGCACTGTCCTGTAACAATTTTGTTTTCATTGTCACAATTATGATTATTTTTGACGACAATGTAACTAAATCTAAACCAATCGTCCGTGAACAAATCTAAAAACCAGTTCTTCCTTTTTTTCACATCTGGTCAGATATCAAAGAATAAATTGTATGGAACACGTTGAACTTGCATGAAGTTTATACAAATCTGAACCTCATGTTCATTCTAAACATGACTTATTATGAGTAATGCAAAGTCTGTAAACATTTAAGTTTAAAACGTTTCACTCTCTCTTCTCTGTCACAAGATCATTCAGAAAGTAATATTTTGTGTCTCATCTACAGGTACGTACAGGTACATCAGCAGTTTTGTCCTTAGAGGTTCAAATGCTTCACTATATCAACCAAAAAAGCCAAATCTTCCAGCCATACAGTATCTAAAAAAATAAATAAATAAATAATAATAATAAATAATATTATAAAAATTCAGCTTTGGGCTGCATCAAATCTGGCCATGATTGGCCCCCAGGCCATACTTTGGACATCCCTGACTTACGTGTTTAACATCAGCAGAGACTCATGCATGATTATGGTATGTTTTCAGTAAAGCAACTAATGTGCAGCCTGAGGAGGTTTATAAAAGTCTTTAACAAACAAATGAGTGTATGATGGTTTGCTGCAGTCGTTAAGCTGATTCACTGCAGATTTTTCTGCATCATTAGTTTAGATGGACGTGGATTACGCTCACATCGAAGGCCAGGATTTTAAGTCATGTCAGCGGTCGTCTATACAAAGCGTCCAGCCTTTTGTCAGAACTGAACACAATCACAAAAACAATTTGTCTTTTTATCTGTTTTTCATCTGATGTCATCAAAGTGTTGGGGGCGGTATAGTAACCCACCAGTGGGTTCAAACACCTGTTGAATCAGTATTTGGGGACCGACCATCGCTTTCAGTTTGGTGCGCGTTCAAAGTTGGGATCAGCAGCAACTGTATTTTCTATTGATATAATATAGAATACATCACCCCAAATTCAGGTTGTTAGTATAAATTGTACATCTCTCTCAGGAGGTTTCGGGAGGTTTGTGGAATCTTTTTTTTTTAAAGATTTTATTTTTTGAGCTTTATTCGACAGAGACAGCTGAAGACTGACAGGAATGTGGGGAGAGAGAGAGACATGGGGAATGACATACGGGAAAGAGCCACAGGTCGGATTCGAACCCTGGGCTGCCGTGGCAAGGACTGAGCCCCTGCACAGCCAAACGACATCTCACATTTGTGGAGTCTTACTGAGAGGAAGACTTGATGACAGAGTGTACTGTGAATAACAAGACATTCAGATGGCCTGGCTCAGTCTCCCCTGTCCCCTCTACTTTTCTTATTTTTATAACCCACACCAGGCAGTCTGGAGGAGGTACACGCATTCCGTCATGTGTGTCCCCGTGTGAACCTGTCTGCAACTAATCTCACATGTTAGTTGAGCCATCAGCCTAATGTTTCTGTTTCATTTATGACTGTATGCTCAAGGACCCCTTGTGGTTGCAGTGGTTCACAATTTTTGACAAAAATATTTTATTCAACAGCTTTATGTTCATTGCGCTCTTCTAGTTAACCCTTTTTCTTATAATTTCTCACTTACCTCTAGTGATATCTAGCCATATGGATTGTGGCTAAAGACCACTGAAGGTTTGTTTCACATTAATCGGAGTGGACTGACCTTCGATGAAGTCCACCATGTTTCCCCAGCAGCCCAGAATAGACAAACATAACACTGGCTTTTTGCTTTTTGTGTGTTTTTTCCTCCTATATTCTGAGATGGAGAAGATGAAACGAGGAGGTTGTAATCCGCAGTTACATCACTGGATGCCCCTGAATCCTACAGACGGGTCCTTTTAGTCTAAGTCACACGCCATCAGTGTTTGAATGGGTGAAGGAGATGTGTAGTGTAAAAGTGGTTGAAAGAAATTCAAGGGGCTATATAAGTGCAGTTTATGTACCGTTTACACCTACGTAGTACCTCCTAAACATATTCAGTGTTTCACTACTGAGGCCCAGTTTCTTCCAGAACCCTGTCACATTTATTGAAGCTGTGTGTGTTTGAATATCAAAGTAGCTCTGGATGCATTCATGGCTGGTCGCAAGTCCAGCCAGCAGGTCATGTTTCATAATCAGGAGACGTGTCTTGAATATGGATCAATTCCTCTTGGTTGACGTGTCAGTTTCCATGTCCAGGACAGAATTTCTGTCATGCAGCTTGTTTTCTTTTTTTCAGTTCATATTAATTTCACTTGAGACTAGCTCGTCCCGTCCTTGTGTGTGATGGTAGCTGTCGTATATGGTTGTGGAGGCATTGGTAATACTGCACTACTCTGTCTCAGGACTGTTTGGTTCTCGTTCAGTTTCCTGTGTTTTGGGTGGTATTCTCTCAAAGATGCAGAGCATCACTGAAAAACCAAGTGAGAGGATGAATGTGATGAGACAGATCAGTTAACAGTACTGTATATTGCACAACACATTTCCTTTTATTATTACTGAGCTGTCACCTTCTCTCAGTCACACTTGAGCATCTCTCATTTCCTGAGTTTCAGAGGCAGAAACACAAAGTGAAGAGTCGACTGCTCTCCATGAGGGAGTTTCAGGGCTTTACACAAAACCACCACCCCGTGTACATGCAAACACAGCTTCACTTGCCGTGCACACACATGTTTGGTCAGGACAAACAATGCATGATTTCTGGAAAAGTACCGATGCAAGTATGCATGGGGGAAAGAGACAATGGACAGTTAACAGAGCAGAGAGTGTAGGGCTAGGGGGGGAGTCACCGTCCATTTTCTCTGGTCTGTCATTGGTTGTTTTCTGTGTTTGTTGTTTAACTGCGGTCATTTTGCTTTTATCGGCCCATTTGATTTGCCCAGTGTCAATTTGTGAACTCATTTTCAGCAGAAGTGGAGAGTAATGACAAGCAGCCCTAACACAATAACTCTTTTTTGTGTATCCATACTGTCGGGTGCCTTGTAAACTTGGTGATTACTGTTGAGTACCCCTTTGTTTCTTTGGGGAAAGCAAGCATTCCAGAGCAATCTATAATTAGAAGAATCTTATCAAGATGAGAGAAAGATAGAAGTCTTGATTAAACATAAAAATGTCAACATTCATTCAACCAAAAGCCACAGGCTTTGACTGACTTTAAAGTGTTTTTGTTGCCTGAACCTACAGTATAACCCCAAGCGGATGTAAACCTTGTAAACCGACCATCTCGATTCCAGTGTAAAAAATTCAAGCAACGTTTCCTTCAAACTGTGTTTGGCAAAACAAATCGATAGTATCTAAATAACATTTCTAGGTGATGGTTAATGCAGAATAATATATTGATAAAAGAAAAAAAATGACACTTTGGGTATTTTTCAGCCCATATAATTTAACTTCTGCTTGACTGATGTCAAAGTTGGGTTAGAATGTTTGACTGCCACTGTGGTTTAACAATAAATATTGGCACACAAGGCTAAACAGTTCAGCAGGACATGTGAAGACAGGTTGTTTTTTTTCTGTTCCCTAACACCCACTGCTGTTCGACTGTGTGGGTCAGACTATAGTTAGCATCATTAGTCATTACCGAAACTAATTGTGTTCCAGGAAACATTAAACCGTGAGCCAGTTTACTCGAAGTAGTCAACCAAGTGTAAGTTTAAATATTTTAGTTGGATTCTGTGTCTAGAAAAAAAAAGGCACAAAAACGCTGTACAGCTGCTGCTCATTTGCATTGGCCTCGTAGCTGAAAGGTTTGTTGCCACCAGCTAAATGAGACACATTTGTGTGGTAATTAATGCTGAAAAAATGCTTTCATATCCAACTTTTTCAGTTTGCAGTACCACTACGCTGGGTTCTTGGGATCAGGGCAGACTAATTAGGACTTGGCTCGATCAAGACGGATGTATTGTAGATCCCTGAGAAACCTCATCAGTATCCATGCGAATGATCCAAGAGTAATGAACTGCGGCACTGATAGCATCTGTTTTCTGGGATGATGATTTTGCTGATTATGTGTTGTGTGTGTTCATGTGGGTGAGTCAGTGGATTACATTGCACATGGGGGAGCATGTAGACAAACCTGCCTACTCATGTTTGGTTCTCCTGGAAGAGGATAAAGGGCTGTAACAGCAGGTGTCTGTTTGACCAAGTGGGACGAGCTGATGTACTTTTGATGCCCCGAGCCAGACTGGCGCCTTTGGTGATTTCAATTTTTTCATGGCCAAAAGATATCACAACATCTTACTTTCATTAATACTCACTCAAATTCATGTTTGTTTGTTTTTTTTGCCTTTTCAAGCTTTATTTGATAGAAACAGCTGAGGAGTGACAGGAAATGTGGGGAGAGAGAGATGTGGGAAAGAGCCACAGGTTGGATTTGAACCCGGGCCTTCAGCAGCAAGGACTGAGCCTTTGTACGTGGAGTGGATGCTCTACCAACTGAGCTAAATGCCACCCCGCTTCCACTCCCTGTTGCGCCATCAACATGTGCACACATTTGGAATTATTTTCTTTGTCCCTGGCACTTTCTGGAACAAAACACGGTTTTCACTAAAACGACTACAAAAGAAAAAACGTTTTCTCGTTCTCCATGTAAGAAGAAGCTACCACAGGTCCTTCATTCCGACAGCTGGGCCAACACCAGCATGACTTCATGACTTTTTCTATAGATTTCCTATTTATGAGTCATTTCTTATCCACCTTGTGTTTATGATCTGCTGTGACAAGTGAATTCCTCGGTGTGGGATCACTAAGTCTTAACTTATCTGTTGTTTTGACGTTGATTGTGGAAAGCACTGTCACAAACTGTTTGTTGGATTGAGATCTGCTGACCCCAGACCCTATTCTTTCTCTCGTGAGCTGTCTAATCTCTCCCTCTGCTTTGATCAGCCTTACAACCACACCAGCATCCACATGTATGTGTCCAACAGGACGATGTCCACTATAAATATCCAGAGTTGCTGTTTCTCTTTAAGATTACTGAAACATATGCTTCAGAGTTATGAGATCAGAGCAAAGAGCCAAATGTTAACTATGGTGCTGTGTAAAGAAATGTTTCTGCACCAAATTGATTTGGTTTATTTCAAGAAAACTGTTTTTTTGCTGGTGGAGATTAGAACAGGTTGCTTCAAATCTATTCTATCTATTCAGCCAGTTACCTGCTAATCGACGTGGCAGCAGACAGAACATCAAATCCCCACGGTGTGCTCAGATTATGGTATTGGCAAGAAGACACATGAACACTCTCCTCTATACAAACATGCCTTTGGTGTACAAGACTACCCAGTTGGACTGTTAAGATGAATGTACTGGTTATTCACCTATATAAGTGTAGGTATTGAGGTTTAAACCTTTAATTGGACTGTACTTATGTCCAGTGTTGGGCACATTACTTTGAAAAAGTAATTAGTTACAGTTACTAGTTACTTACCCAAAAAAGTAACTGAGTTAGTAACTGAGTTACTACACTATAAAAGTAACTAGTTACCCAGGAAAGTAACTAATGCGTTACTTTTTTAAGTTAAAAAATGCCAAATAATTTGGAGTAAAGCAAACAACAGATACCCATACAGGTTTTAATGTATTGCACCTCAACACAATTACAACTGAACTTCAAGCATTTTCTTTACTTACAAATGTAAGCAGTTAAACAATATGACATGTTTTACACTTGACATGCTGCAAATTCAAACAAACTTTCAATGGCAGCATGTTTTCAACCACATACCTCCCTATCATTTTATTGAGTTCTTGCTGTGTGGTAAGTTTTGGGGTAGAAGCTGAAGCAGAAAAATCCAGCCTTTCTTGTTAGCTAGCTTGCCTTTATCGTGGGGCATGCCGGTGGCCACTAGCTTAACAGACGCGTGTGCAGTCGAGAGATGCTTCATTAAATTCGAGTTGCTTACATTTGACGTGGACAAAGTCTTTGGTCTTAGACACAGTGTGCATGTAACATGTACATTTTTACCTTTTACCTCGACGAGGTTAAAATACTGCCTATACTTCCACCGTGAAAACGCTGTCTTAGACTCAGCCTCGGGACTCGCCATCTCATCTGACATGCTGTGTGTGTGTGTGTGTGTGTGTGTGTGTGTGTGTGTGTGTGTGTGTGCGTGTGTGTGTGTGTGTGTGTGTGTGTGTGTGTGTGTGTGTGCGTGTGTGTGTGTGTGTGCGCGCGCTACGACCGTGTGTTGGTTTGTGTGTATACCCGCCCACCGGGTGTCTCTGGTTGGCTCAACATGAAATCTCTGCTTTAGCCAATCGTCATTACGTATCCCGCCCTTACCAAAGGGAGAAAAAAAGGCATTCCTGTATGCGAGTTGAGTGAGGTACCAGTTTCTAAACGAGTAGGTTGGTTCAGTAACGCGAGGTAACGCCGTGTTGGTACCGGTAACGGCGTTACAACGATAGATGAAGTAACTCGTTAGATTACCCGTTACTGAAAAAAGTAACGCCGTTAGTAACGGCGTTTATTTCAACGCCGTTATTCCCATCACTGCTTATGTCTTCCAACAACTCAAAGTGCTTTCACACTACACACTGATGACATTGGCTGCCATGCAAGGTGCCAACTGCTCATCACTTTTAAGAGCTAACCATTCATTCGCATTCACACACGATGGCGAGGCCTTCTGGAGCAATTTGGGATTCAGTATCTTGCTAAACGACACGTCAACATGCAGACTGGAGGAACCCGGGATCAAACCACCAATCATCTGATTAGTGGACGCTCTACCTCCTGAGCTACAGTCGCCCTAAATGCCATTTAGAGCTTCCCACGTAAGAGGTTGCTCAGTGCAGCTTAAACTGGAATCATAAATAACTTAAACTAAACTTTGTCTCGATTGCATTTACTCACCTCAAATTAAGTAACTCACTATTACACTACATGGCCAAAAGTATGTAGACACCTAAACATTACAGCTACAAAAAAACAATAGAAATAAGCCCTTCACTTACAGTGAGTTTAATCAGAAACATGGAATATATAACACCTTACAGTCCATGTTACACTGCAGGAAAACACAAAGGAACCATACAAGGATTTAAAAGCAATACTATCTAAGAACTATCCATCACAGCCCGAGGATCCATTAGAGCCATTAAACTTCTCTCTGTGCGCTACCTGGACTTTGACCCATGAAGAAAACAAATGAACATTTAAAAAAAAGAAAAGTGTGAGAAGTTGAGCAGCTCGTGTAAACTGTCCACAACTCTCAGGAATCAAGCAAGCTGTGCAAACATTAACAGCCACTTCCCCCGACCATGTGCAGAGCCTCAGAGGAGTGCCATATATAGCAGGACATCGAGGTCCCGAGAAACAGGTGATGGGTGGTGTGTGGAGGGGTGACCGACCTGTGGCTGAAACAGAGAAACAAAAAAAAAAAGAGAGAGATGATGATTCACTGTGTTCTCATGTACTGTACCTTTCCACGCACCGGTGGTTTGTTTCCCAGAAAGATTTGCAATAACACCCTTCACACACACACACACCTCCTACCCACCAGTCCATATAAAGATACACCAACAGATCCTGTGCCAAGCAGGATGGGACGGGTGAGCATGCATGTCTCATGTCTCTTAAGGACTTAGGTGTATGTAACCACCACGTTCATGTAACATAATATACGTGTACTCTGTACGCTGCATATTTCTAGCAGAGCAAGGCCAACGTGGAATGTGTTTGGCTGCAAACACTGAAGAACCTCAGCATCTGTCTGTCTTCATTTGAGTCTATCTCCTCTAAACCCTAAGAACAGTTATTGGCTGAGAGTTGGCCTCAGTATTTTTAATGTTCTCTGACATGCTGCTTTCATTATGTTCTTAGACCCCTCTTCTTGCAGGGTGCCTGGTGCCATTCCAGGGGAATCTGAAAATGGGCCTTTTTCTGTGCACTATATGAATTAGCACATCTCTTACACCGTACCTGGATTGCAGAGCTGAGGACAGAAGTTTGGCTATTGTTGCCTATAAAAATGATAAAAGGTCAATTATTGTTGTTTTGCTGCCTCCAGAATTCAGGCCAGTGGTATTAAACCACACTCCTGTTATTTAGTGTCCTGCTTAAGCAAATGAACATGAAGTAGCAAAAGTAAAAGTACTCTTTCTGGAAGTAAATATGACATTAGAGTTCATGTTTCTGTTGTAGCTGCTCGATGTGGAGCTAAATTTTTTCTACTTTATTTATATATGTTTTTGTCCAGTTTCCAAACTTACGTAGGTTCGACCCCCTACTTCAGTTATTTTCCGCCACTGGTGATTATAAGCATCCATTACATTACATTACATTACATTACATTACATTACATTACATCACATTACATTGCATTTAGCAGACGCTTCTATCCAAAGCGACTTACAGAGGAGGACATAAGCTGAGAAAGGTGTAAAGGAGCACAGAATAGTTGTTAGCATCCAGGCAACCAAAGGATTTGTTCTTCTTGTTTTAATTACAGTTGCATCTGCTGAGTTCAGGTTCAATATATTTAAAAAACGCAGACAAAAAATATGAACTTGCTTGAATTGAAACAATGACTTGGTTTCACAGTTGCTGTGATCAGCGAATTCAAAACTAAGTAAGAACATGTTTCTCTGTGAGTTTCTTTTCACACTTTTTTTTTCTTGGGCTTTTTTTATGACTGCAAGTGAAACTAATGTGACAAACTGAGCTGTGTTTGGTCACTGGACATCTTGTTTGTATACTGTAAACTTACTGTTTTTCATCCTCTATCACACTAGTTCATATGTAGACATGTAGCCAACAGAAACACTTGCCACACTTGTTATTGCCACTATTATACCACCTTATAGTTGTAAGATATCAAAACATATTAAGCAATTTTATCTTATTATTTAGTTATATTTAAAGTTTTGATATCTGTAAAAAGATGTTTTTGTGATTTTAAGTACCAAAAAAAAATTTATAGTATAATCTCTTATACTTCATTCTGGAGCTCGATCAAGAACAGTGCATTTTATGCGACTTTTGTGTAATTATTATTAATGAGCCTCTCTTCTGATTGGCTAACTGTCTAACTGCCGTGCCTGTGACATCACAACTGCATAAAAGTTCTGGTGCCCATTCAGGGGCACAAAGTACAGTTTTTTCTTTTTTTTTGAAAGGTTGCAACGTTTTGCACGTTTCCCTCTTTCAAAGCTGAAAAACTGTCACGTCACTGATTGGAGCATAAGAGTCAGTTTTAAATTGAGCTGAAGTTTTGACTGATAATTCAGAAGGATTGCAACCGAATCAAGCCCCACACTGGACTTTGTTCTCATCAACATGTCTGAATTGTCACTATGATGTCATCGCGATTATTTTTGTTCAGACTTCAGTAATCTTCAGAAACTAACTGATATCATATGCCGAGTAGTCCCTGTGATGAGTAAACTAAACTTGTGTAAAATTGCTGGAATGCCCCTTTAAGTGAATGTATTTTTTAACTCCACTTCCAGCCGCCATTATTGTTTTCAAGCCCCTCATTTCAAAAGTCCCTTCTCACACATGTTGTCGCGGTCACCTAGTCTTAAACCACATTTCATGTTGTAGCTGCCAGTAGTTCTTCAAAGGACACCTATTGGTCTGAACCACTGTGCTTGGATACTAAAATGCTCAGTTTGCAGCCTGCAACCTTATTGTCCATATAACCATTTGCATTGGTCATTTTCTTTCCGTACTCTTTGCATGAGTTTTTTGCACTCTTTATTAAGGCTGCATAGAGGAAGTTGGTTGGCTATTTATTAGTGTTGGTTTGTTGTAAGTATGGGCTGCTGACTTAGACTATAGACCGCATCCAGGCTGTGTTCGTTATTTGGGAAAAGTTGGTAAAAGACCAGTGTGCAAGACTGACTAACCACTGCACCACCGTGCTGTCCAAATGTCCCTTTTGAATGTAACCAAAGAACAGTAATAATGTCATGACATGCTTCAGTGTCTCAGCTACTATCATCAAACCACAGATGTAGCTGCTGCAGCGTCTCATGATCAGCACAGGAGCTTATCTGCACTATTGATACTGTTGCTGTATGTGTGCTGCATGCAGATCCAACATGCTTGGGTTTCCTGAGTGAATGCATGTTAGCATGTTATTTCATACACTAACACATCTCTTAATATGATACTAGCACTTTTACGTAGCAACAAATTGCATAGTGCTTTACAAAGCCAAGAAATGCCTTGATCAGAGTAAAATAAAATATAAAATAGATCAAATAAAAGTTTGCCATATATAAACCATCACTCCACTCTGCAGCCCAGCTTCTTCCGTTAGTGGCCTCTTTACT
Source organism: Collichthys lucidus (assembly GCA_004119915.2). NCBI lineage: Eukaryota > Metazoa > Chordata > Actinopteri > Sciaenidae > Collichthys > Collichthys lucidus. The sequence continues at coordinate 31,883,419 of CM014079.1, read as the reverse complement.
TGTGTTCTGACCCTCAGTACAGAATTTAGAGAGGCGTTCAGTTTTAATTATGCGAGCACATGCTCAGTTTGAAACCCTGCCATAAATCTGACCTGTGATAAAAATATTGCCCCCTATCTTAAACACATCTGTTTTGGCTTAATTTCCACATGTAGTGTGTTTTCTGGAGTGGTGGACTGAAGGACAGTCTTCATTATTGAGATATACAGTATGTGTGCATTGTAACGTTAGAGTTAGGGCACTTTCTCTTGGTCACTTTGGTCTAGACCAGTGTTTCTCAAATCTATTTTACACCGTGTACCACCTCAGAAGATACTAGGCTTTCCAAGTACGACCATTACAACAGACATTAAAATACAGTACTGACCATATTCAGCTATGAACAGTCTACACAGGAAGCAGGTTTATTCAAAGATTATTTATTCCTGAATGTTGTTGAATCCTGAACTGAACCGGATCAAGAACCAGAGCCAATGTGGTGGAAAAGAAGTACTCCTGATCCGCCCTCCTCTACCTAATATTTCCTGTTTGGAGCCACAATTTTCAGGAAATTTTCAGTCATTCATGGCTGGAATGAATCCTGCTTTGGTGATCCCCTAAAGACAATTAGACCTAGATTGCATGTATGACTTTGTCAACAATTTATTATTGTATTATTATATTGGATATCCAAATCCTAAATTCTTTTTCCACCCAGATCATTTATCTAACTTTTTTGGTAGCAAGCCATGAGGGTGACATGTTTTTGATTAAAACATCTGCCTCATGGATTCCTGCGAAATTTGGTACAGACATTTATTATTCCTTCAGAATGAAATATAACAAAATAATTATAAACGTTGATTTGGCCAAATACTGGTAAACGTTCCCATCAGCCTCAGTTGAACTTTGTGCTTATGCCAATTAGGAGATGCAAGTATGCTAAAAGTGAGAGAATGAACACGGTGAACATTATACCTGCTAAAAGTCGATACGTTAGCATGCGGATGTGAACACTGCTGTGCCTAAATACAACCTCACAGAGCCAAAAAGACGGCTGTACACCAGAAGTTGTCACTTCTGCGTCGCCTCATTGTACCCATTGGATGGGTGACAGTAATAAAAAGCACGACTGTAGAAAATGACATTCTCAACAGCAACACGGAGACAGCTGCTTGCAAATCCGAACGACCCTTTACTTTACTTTTCACAACCTTTTATACCCATTTTTACGTCATTCTTACATCACTGTTACATAGTCAAATCACCAGACCTGGACCCAACCGTCCTGTACTTTCTTATAATTATATGTCCGTGTTCTGAGCGTCACATGAACGTAATATTGTCTATGTGTTTCCCATGAGCCTGCATGGTGTGTGTGTGTGTGTGTGTGTGTGTGTGTGTGTGTGTGTGTGTGTGTGTGTGTGTGTGTGTGTGTGCTCGACTCCTTAATCTCGGTCGAGGCCGATCTGAAAACAGACTGGCTGAATGTTATCTGGTGGCAGAGAAACATTCAATACTGTCCTAGCTGTGTGTTTGTGCATTATGTGTGTGCCTTTATCATGTTCAGTCCATATGTGTCACACAGAACACCACAGTTGTAGCGTTCAGATTTAAGTATAAAAAGGGGGAAGTATCAGTGGGACAAGAGGTAATAACACTGGAAACTAACTAAGTTACTCAGGATTCGATGCGATCACACACTTTTTATGGGTGCAACCTTGGATCCTGTGATTTTGACCGAACACACACTCAGAGATGGAAAGTAACATTTACTCAAGTATTGTACTTAAGCACAGTTATGAGGTTCTGGTTAAACCAGTTGTTTCCAACCCTTTGGTTTGTAACCATCAGTTGTGTCAGTTCCACTGAGGCGGCATTTCTCAAAACCTCTCACATGGTTATTCAAGTCCTCCAGTATTTTACTAAAAACTCCAAAAGAAGAATATTTGCCTATAAGAACTTTTTATTTCCTCAAATGACGACCACTCTTTATTTATATGGTGACCCTTCTAGGCTGGCCGTGTGAAATGTTTCTTGAGACAGTGATGTCTGTGGAAGATATAAAAGGCTCATTCTAAACAAAAACCTATTAATTCTTATTTATCAGGTGATTATACACTACTATACTATACTACTATAACTATGCCATATTCTTTGAATAGAGCCCCCTAAATGACACACTGGACCTTTAAAGTATTAATTAATATGTATTGACTTTTACTAGGATTTTGAATGTTAAGGTAAATGATACTTCTTCCACCCATGCACACAGTCTATACACTTCAGCATTTCCCTCTTGCTCTGTACGCTGTTAGCAATTACTACTATGGCGAGTTATTCATTTTTTATCATCTGGAGATCAGACCAGATTTTTTAGGGGGTCACAAACGCTGTTGAAATCTAAGCCTGAATGGAAATGCTGAGACCTATGGCTATGAGCTTATGTCAGTCACGGAAACTCCATATGCAACCACACATGGGTTTATTTTCTTTACCTTCACTGCACTATAGAAGTCTGCAGTCCACTTCTGTGCAAAAATCGACAGCCTTTACCTTTCTGCCATACTCCCTCCATGCGCACATGGAGTGTGAAACTTATGTCTGCAAAATGTTTGTAGAGGAAACATTATCATGTAAAAGAGCTGCACAGCAGTCCATGTTCCAGTCTTCCTAGAAGCTGAGATGAGTCATGAGGCTCTGCATGTGCATCCACAACAAAAATATGTGAAGGGGTTTGGTTTGACCTTATCAGTTTGGTTTGTTTGTCCAAGTGAGAGCAGGTTTTTAAAATCTCATGAATACCCCATGGTGAAACAGCAAGTTATGTGTTAAAGGGCTGTTGTGTGTTGGATTATTTCTTGACTCTGAGCCGTTGCCAGTCAGTCCAGCAGACTCCAGGAAGTCACTGTGCTTGGCTGAGATAGAAACAAGCACATCCTCGTAAAATGGTAGATCACTTTATACACTTTGGGTTTTGTATTGATTATAGGGTTCATTAGTGAACTTTAGAAGTACTGGCAGCAAGATTTAAAACTGTCGGACAGAGTTAGACTGGATGTTTACCCGTTTCCGGTCTTGTGCCTATACTAAACTAGCTGCTATTTATATCCATTTTTTGAAGGACAAATCCAAGTCAACACCAATCCGAGGTCTACAAGCAAATTAGAAGTTCATTCTTTCTAACTGTCAAACTGAACCAAACATTATGACATTTTTCTGTTATCTTAGATTATGTTTCTAGTCCAGTTTGTTTGTCTGTCAACAGAATTTTGGAAACTACAGTGGAAAACACCACGACAGAGGTCTGCCCTTCTAGTTAACAGCTTATTTTAAGCATGCCTAAGTTTTTGAATGAATAGACCTCCTGATTATTGTCTGAGGTTGTTTGGTGTAGGTGAGTGCATATGTGAGCGCAGAAAAGGTTCATCAGTCATTCGTATTTTTCACTACAGTTAAAAATAAGGGTGTAATTTAAACACTAGCCTAAGGCAATGGATGATTTCCTTTGTTTTCCTGCTCTGTCTGCCTCTGTGCTTTAACAAGCTAATCCCTACCTGTCACAGAGGGAGGTCCATAAAAGATGGATTTGCTCCTCCACTCAGCCTAGCTTTTCATTTACAGAACAGTCAGCAGCATCCTTCTCTCCCCATCCCCTGCTCAGTGCTTTAATCCAGCTAGAATGAATAGAGAGATTAAAAAGCAGAAGATGAGACATGATGAAAGAGGGTCACAGCGGTCAGCAGGATGTGGGCAGGTGAAGAGATGGCGTGTGTTGAGGACAGTGGAGGGCAGACACACAGGTTGGAGGTTTTTAATCAGTGCAGGGCCACTTCTCCACTTCCTGGAACCGGACACTGTTTTCTGTGGAGGGTAGATGAGACTGGTGGGGGAAAAAAAAACAAAACCAAAAAAAAAAAAAAACACTCCTAGAACACCTGCTGTTTATCCTTTTTATTCAGCCACTTATCTATTTCCATCTTTACTGTGGTCTTCAAAGAAGAACACACACAAAGGCACTGGATCTAATATTTGCAGTTAGGTGTGCAAGTCATTCACACCAGTTTACACATCAGACATCCAAGTCTCTTTCTAAGTTTCATTCTTTAGAATGTAGAAATTTGTATCCAACTTAAAAGATAATGGACTACTGGTGATATTCCATATTTTATTCTTACAAAGAAATGTCATGAAAACGCCAAAACTAACAAACAGATTCTTTTAACCAAAGCCTGATCTCAGCCGTTGCTGTACATGGTGAAATGCTCCTTCGTTACCACAAACACACTAACTGTAATTGACTTTGACTCATAAAACTGCTTGAATAACAAACATGGATTAATCCTCCTCGGAAAATAATGCCAATAATTACACAATTTAATCCTGTTTTGGTGATGTTTGCTAATGTCTTAGCCTTTTATTGTTTTTTATGGTTTGGTAGTTTCATGGGATTTCTTTACAATGAGAAAAAATACAGTATAAAGAACACAGGCCCAAATCTTTAAGGTTATTTTGTTCTTATCAAAATGCTTGCCAGTCTGATTGTACTGTGCACTGGAAATATCTTTGCTTTGTTAACTGAGGAAAATCCACATCATGCTGCTTCCACTGACCACCATCACTCTTGATTTTAAAGTCTGTGTAAAGACAGTTTTTGAGATTTCTTTCAAATTACATTAAATACACTGCTAAAATAATTAAAGGAACACTTTTTATTCAGAGTATAGCATCAAGTCAGTTCAACTTCTGGGATATTGATCCGGTTAGGTTAAATAATTTTCATCTGTTTTGGTGTAAATTAAATAAACAGCAGGTACACTAGAGGGGCAACAATAAGACGACCCCCAAAGCAGGAATGGTTTTACAGGTGGAGGCTGCTGACAATTTTCCCCTGCTCATCATTTCTGACCAATTTCTCATTAGTTTTGCATTTGGCTAGAGTCAGTATCACTACAGGTAGCATGGTGCAGTACCTGGACCCTACAGAGGTTGCACAGGTAGTCCAACTCTTTCAGGGTGGGACATCAATATGGGCCATTGGCAGAAGGTTTGCTGTGTTTCCCAGCAGTCTCAAGAGCATGGAGGAGATTCCAGGAGATGGTCAGTTAATCTAGGAGAGCTGGCCAGGGCCGTAGAAGGTCCTGAACCGATCAGCAGGGCCAGTATCTGCTCCTTTGTGCAAGAAGGGACCGGATGAGCACTGCCAGAGCCCTACAAAAGACCTACAGGAGGCCACTGGTGTGAATGTCTCTGACCAATCAGAAACAGACTTCATGAGTGTGGCGTGAGGGCCCAATGTCCTGTACCGCACCCTGTGCTCACTGCCTGGCACCATGGAGCTCGACTTGCATTTGCCACAGAACACCAGAAATGGCAGGTCTGCCGCTGGTGCTCTGTGCTTTCACAGATGAGAGCAGGCTTAACTTGAGCACATGTGATAGACGTGAACAGGTCTGGAGACGCTGTGGAGAACGTAATGCTGCCTGCAACATTATTCAGCATGACCGGTTTGGTGGTGGGTCAGTGATGGTCTGGGGAGGCATTTCCCTGGAAGGACACACAGACCTCTGCAGGTTAGACACTGGAACCCTGACTGCTACTGGGTATCACCATGAAATCTTTGGACCCATTGTCAGACCCTGCACTGGTGCAGTGGGTCCTGGGTTCCTCCTGGGGCACTACAATGCCCAGCCTCATGTGGCGAGAGTATGCCAGCAGTTCCTGGAGAATGAAGGACTTGATACCATTGACTGGCCCCTATGCTCGACTGACCTAAATCCAATAGAACATCTCTTAGTGATTATGTTTTGGTCCATTCGATGTCGTCAGGTTGCACATCAGACTGTCCAGGAGCTCAGTGATGCCCTGGTCCAGATCTGTGAGATCCCCCAGGACACCATCCGTCGTCTCAATAGGAGCATGCCCCAACATTGTTAGGCATGCATACAAGCACGTGGAGGCCATACAAACTACTGAGTACCATTTGAGTGACCTACTGAGTTGCTACAAATACATTTTGGCAAGCCTGCCACATCATTTTTTTTGCTTTGATTTTGGGGATGTCTTTGAATTCAGCCCTGTGTACAGTAGGTTGATAGTTTTCATTTCCATTAATGATGTGGCATCCTTTCGTTCTTAACACTGTACCCAGCGTGATTTCTTTTCCTGAGATCTGATGTGTTCCTTTAATTTGCATTGTATATTGGCAAATAGTTGATGAAAACATGAAAAGACTTTGAATTAAATATTACTGAAATGTGGAGCTTGAGGTTAAAATAGTTTTTCACCAGTTTTCCATCCAGGATTTTTTGGGCGGTGACACGATGACACGCTGAGGCCACCGTGAGCATACCCCTGTACCCCCTAGCAGAGAGATAGAGAATGTTTCAAAGTCAGTCATGTCATTTTCTGAACTCATCTGACATGTTTCATCGCCTCAAATTTCCTTCTTGACTGCTCCCACGAATGGGTGTGGCTTCATCACATTCAGCAGACACGCTCTCACAATCCTGGAGCTGAAAATACTGATCATATTTACCCGACTCATCATTTTTCCTGATTTTGACACCCAAATTCATAAACTTATTGATATTTTTAATCATTCAAATTTGGCTGGGTGGTTAAAAACATTTTATCCTTTGGTCAGACAAACTTAGAACACATTAACTTTACTTAACACAGACTTTAAATTAGTAGGATAACACAGGAAGGATGGAAACATTGACATTTCTTCTTCAGTAAAGAAAATCCTTAATTAAATTATCATAAATATTCAGGAAGTTTCGGATTTGATCTTTTTATTCCATTTTCAATGACGTGCAGTCATGACCACCACTTTTCAGAACAAAGAACAGTTTACTTTTACGTCTTCTCTCTAGGGACTTGCTTGAACTAAAGGCCACATGAGGTTCTCCTCAATTTCAGAGTATCCATCCAATGTCTTAATGCCTAATTTTCACTTCCCAGAAGTTTGGCTGCAGCAGTATTTCACCCATTTTTTTTTTCCATTCATCGCCTTTCAACTGTGATGGATTGAATTTTATTTCCAACTGTTTCTAGCCTAAATTCAACACAGTTACTGAGAACAGTGTTCCAAGAAAATAGAACGCATAAAATATGACTTTTTTTATTTGCCTCTGTATTCTCTCTGCTAAGAAAGTGGCTGCAAATGTCACTTGGAGATGGAGTTGAACTGGCATCATGCAAGAAGATTGTAAGAAATTTTAACCTCAAATTTGAAAATGTTACTAAAAATAAATGCAAAATTAAACTTTCAACTGTAACCTGAATGTAATATGTGTGGCTATTCGTCCTACAGTGCAGAGCATCCTTGATCTGAATAAAACAACATTTGTCTTCTACAGCATCAGAACTGTGGCATAGATGAGATTTATTGTCTTCATATTCAGCTACATTAATTAAAGATGGCAGCAATTATCAAACTGAAAACACTTTTACAGAGGAAAATCATTTTAATCAGTGTGTATAAAAATAATAGTTCAAGAAACCAACAGTACAGGAAGTGTGAACACCAATCAAGTCACTTCTTGTAAAACTCAGCGGTTGTTAACAGCCAACCCCTGTTCATCACGTTGAAATCATAAAAAAAACAAAAAAAAACAAAGATAATATACATTTCAGGGAGTCATAATTTGGCTCATCATTTATATACATTCTGACATAATCACAGTTCTGACAAGACTTCACTGATGTGAAGCCCTTTTTCTGCTTCTTTCTTCTTAATGGAGGCGACTGAGGGGAAAATGAGTATTTATCACGGTGGTTACGACATTTTTGACAACTCGATATATTCAGTGTTTACATTTTTATTTTTGTAAAAGCAGAAAGTGAGGGAATTCACTAGCTTTTGATGTGATGGTGTGATTGTACTTTGAATCTCACTCTGCTAGATGCTTTTTCTGTGTAAGGAATCGCTGTTTAAAGTGAGTGTATCTAAGTCTATGAGCTTGAGCATGAAGAGCTGTGAGAGCTGAAATGATTTAAAGATGTGCAGATTCCTGACGTTTGGACAGCATGTGGAAACACAGCAGGCGAGGCGAGCTGAAGACAGAACAACATGCAGGTAAAATCCCTCCACACAGTGACAGACAGTGAAAAACAGAATAGTGTTACCTCTTGTGTGAGTACCAGGCAGGTGGAGTTGGTGTTTGCTACATAATGACTGCTTGAAAGACGAGGACAGGATTGTTTTCAAAGTTTAGTTCAATACATCTGATTTGCAGGTGCCCTGATAGGGGACATCCTCCAGTCTGGTAGTCCAAGTTCGATTTAAACTACTTTTGTGAAAACACCAAGCAAAACAGAGCTAACTGTGCAAATAAAATTAGTGAGACTGGAAAACAAACTCATTTAAACAACTGAGGCGAGGGGGAAAAGAACAATCTGATAATTCTACTTTTTACCATCACGCAAATTTTCATCATTCCTGGCACGTGAGCCCTTAAGAACAAAGCCATGAGTGCAACATCAGTGGTTTAAACAAAGAGTGAATATCAGAGAAGACCGAGCAGAAAAAAACAGACCAGAAACTAAACACAATACAGCAAAATACACGAGACAGTTAGTACAGAGGGAGAATATTTGTATTTTTTTGTAATCCTACAAATAATAATTGTTATCAAATAATGTATATTTTTTTAAATTAATTCATTGTTTAATATATCAAGGTCCAAGCGATATTTGTTTGTTTTTGTGCAACCAAAGATCCAAAACTAAAAAGTATTAGTAACTCTCACATTTGAGAAAATTAAAATTGTTAATGTTTGGCATACTAAATTAATAACTTAAATTATCAATCAACTGGAGAAAAAAAAAAGTTGTTGCAGATTATGTGATTAATTGTCTCCGTGCTACTTTTAACAAGGTTTGTGACAAAAAAACTCACAAGGCTGGAAGAAGCACATATATACCCTGCTGCCCTACAGACAAACTATAAAGTGAGGAATTACTCACTACTCGAAACTTCCTGCAAAGAAACAGAAAAGCGAGTGGGTGGGATTTTTGTGATGCAGATATCTGACGTCATGTTACATTGTTAATGCTGAGCAGGAGTACGTCAACAGTCCGTTCACACACACACACTGTGTAGATTCAAAGCTCAAAGGAATATTAAGCATTTTGGAAAAGATGTGTGTTGAACATGAAGCTGAAGCTCGTCTACCAGCACTGTTACAGCTCAAACTGACATGCTATACACATTGCAAGTTGTGGTTTCACAGGGACTTCCTGTCTTTATGCTAGACCAACTGTTTCCCAGCTGTAGTTTCATATTTAGCATATAAATGTGAGAGCGATGTATTGGCTCATCTAAATCATGGCAAGAAGGTGTGATTCTCCAAAGTGTGCTATAAAGTTACCTAGCGAGCTGACATAAAGTGACATTAACAGTTGCACTAGGAGCAGTGTTTTGGAATATCTAGGCCATCATTTTTCTCCGCCAGGGATTTCCGATTGCGGAGATGATGAAGAGGTTATGACAGTGTACCAGGTGGGAATTTCCAACTTCCACCCTCACCCATACTGTCTGCCGTCCAGCGTAGTCTGGTACAGGATGAAACAGTGTGAAAATCCAGACAGACGTACTGTAATCCTCCGTCTCAGTCCAGCATTTGAAAAGTCTGACAACGATCTGAGACGTGGGTGAGAACGTTTGATATGACCACACCCCGGAAAAGCCTTTGTGCGACTGTCAGGCTTGAGACGATACATCTCATTATTTAGAGATGTTTGACGAAATTGCTGAATTGGAACTCTTGGCGTAAGGCATAAACCAGAAACCATACCAGATCCACAAATAGTCTGTGGCGAGTAACAACGACCGCTCTCCAGGCCACACGCTGCTGAATGTGGGCTGTGACTGTTCATTTTGTCCTTTTGGCGGAGACAGAACGTAAGGAGAGTTTCCCTCCACTAAGGTTCACAGCCTTAAGACGAGGTTAGGAGTTCAGACCGCATGGGCAACAAGACGTCTGTAAATGGCCGACGTTTTGACAGCAGCATGGAGGTCCGATCGGTCTCCTGTCACAGACCAGAAGACTGGGAGGGATGGTAGGGCCCGTTCACCTGAGGTGGAGGAAGAAAAAGTCGAGGGTAACACAGATCACAGGAGTTTGAACATCATATGGTGAATGTCCAACAAATAATAGATTTAAATGATTTAAGAAGGGGTGCTGCATAGTACATGTACAGTACTTTGATTCATGGTCCATCAATTTTCTACTCTAGTTCGTCTTTTTGTTGTCACTGTCAATGAGTATTTCCTGAAAATGTTTCAAATTAAAAGCATGGCATGAATGGGATGGAGCTGCTGGAAGAGCCTTCATATGATTTGTGGATGCAGGAAGAATTTCATGGACTGCACTAGAATGTCAAACTAGACGTGAGTGGCATTAATTAAATGCAAAGAAATTGTGTATTTGGGAGAAAATCACTTGATGGGCATAACTGATGGAGGCAGTCCTGCTAAAATCTCTTCAAGAAAAAAGCTAAACGTGGTCTGACTAAACAGCAAGCATCAGCAGAGGTTTAAAACCAGATTGGATCGATAAAAGACCCGTCTCCTTCTGCACTTGAGTAACAGTACAGGAAGTGTGAAGTAAGGTCACTGTTTGGGAACCTAAAGTAACTGAGTCAACTGTTTAAGAAAAATGAACAACAGCTCTTTAGGAAGGACTCTGCCCCCCCTCTGGGCCAATCAGTAACACAAAATGTCACAGCAGTGATACAATTAGTCTGCAACAGGTTGATAAATTATTTGTGGTGGTCAACCAGGGAGGGAGGTGAGTGGCTCAGCATTGTGAATCTGCTGCCATCAGCTGACCAGTTAACTAAAGCTGACGTGACAATGCAGGTTTTTCTATAAATTCAAGCGGGGTAGTCTGTTTTGGCTGCGCTGGGGTGGTGTAGCGACCTGCAGCAGAGAAGTTGAGCTGGACAAAATAATAAAGTGAAGTCCCTCTGGTGAAGTGTCAAGTTCCGTTACAGGTGACCACTGCTAAATGTACAATACAGACATCTGGCTTCATGATTTTGTTAAATGTGATCAAGTGGCAACCCTCTGTAGCTGTGAAGTGAGGCCAGTGCCAAAGTACCAAAAACTGCAGTTCCTCGAACGTCCACTACAGACCAAGTTAATCTCCCTTAGCCCCCATATGACAGGTACGTGCTGTAACAGACGGCTTCTTTGGGCACCCAGACGGATTCGCCGATGATCCACGTCTTTGCCGATATTTCAAATAGCTGGGAGGTGGAAAAGGCAGGACTGCCAACATGGCACCGACCAGTGCCGCATATTTTGAGCTTCAAAACTCAGAAACCCATGGGTGATGTCATGCATGCACTGTCCAGTCTGTACACTGTCAGTGGACGTGATCAGCATTTCTTTACTGTAATGAACTGCAGATTCAGGTGAGTTAGTTGTCCTAGTTAGCAGAAGCTCCAGACTGAACTATCTGAATGAAATAGTGAAACTGTAAAAGACTAAATGTCATACTTTACTGACACAACATAGGTTTTTCCACTGTGATGAAAATTCAACGGACTATAGTTTACAGTTTTCCTCTAACGTAACATTACTTTAGCCAAAGCTTAAAAACAGTTCAAATCAAGTAGAATTTATTATTTCACAGAAAATTCATCTTTCAGTGCCGGTCACTTAAGGACATTCAGTAGACCATCAACGTGTTCAACAACAAATGTCACAATGATCAATAATCTCGCATTTTTCTGTACTGCTTCACATCTGGTAAACACGCTTTCAACAGCCCAGTTTCAAAGTTTTGAATTTTCAAGGACAACATAGATTATTTGCAGAATATTTGGTGTTTTTGTTGTTTTTTAAAAAGATTTTTTTGCCTTTTCAAGCTTTTATTTTGACAGAGCCTGCTGAAGTGACAGATGGGGAATGTCATGCAGCAAAGGGCCGCAGGTCAGATTCAGGCCGCTGCTGAGCCTTCGTACATGAGGCAAATGCTCTGCCAACCGAGCTAATCGACACCCTGAATATTTGGTCAATTTCCAAGTGTTTCCACATATTTCCAGGCTTCTCAGGCACGTGGGGACCCTCGATTATGACTACAGACAGTGTTACAATACTAATTTAATTAGGAGAGAGGTGAGCTGGTTTTTCTTTAAAAAAATCATCTTCTGGGTTTTGTACCTTAGAATGGGAGGCATTCACAGCAAAGTGGAAGTAATCGTGGTTTTTATCTTTTCAGTGTATTTTTCAGGAAAGCTACAATTAGCTGTGCTTAGAGGTAACTTAAGCTCCCCTGTTATACTCTCACACTGCTTATCAGTGTTCCTTCTGATGTATTATACCATAGTATAACACTGTGTGTTTGTAATGGAAGACTGTGTAATGTCTGGAACATTCAAGGTCCTGACATACAGCTTTAAATTGGCAGTTAATGCAAAACACTGATTATAGCTCATACATGTTCTATTTTTATACTTTTTTTTTTAATCAGGGAACCGATGATCTGATGTGGTGTGTGTACTGTAACAGGCTACATTCTAGTCAACAAAAGGAGTCACTGTTTCCTGGACTGCACCAGCGCTGTAATTCAGCCCAGCAGAGCAAACTCTTTCTGCGTAATGGCAACACGCGGGTGTTGATCTGAATGTTATTGCCCAGTTCAATGGCTGGCTTGAGAGGCGAAAAGGGGAAACGCGCCGTACTACAGCCTGAGAGGGGGCCAGGCCACTGCGGTAAATTCTCTGCAACAGACTGAAGTTGACCTAAAAATAAGTTCCTGACGACAGAGTGAGGCCGTAGGGGACACTAAATACATGAACTGAAACACTGACACTGAGATTTAAGTTTAAGAAGGACTGACTCTCAGCTTTAATCGGATGGTTTTGATACTAACCACTTGTCATGCAACAGCTTTAACCTCTAACTCTGTTTGCCCCCAACATGACCAACAAAGACATGTAATGCATGTAATTTCACTTTGTCCCTACAGTGTCTCCCATATAAACGTCAGAGTAAATATGGCTGGAAAGAGTTACCTTGCTGGAGCACACAGAGCCTCATGTTCATTTGTTTATGGAACATTCACAGTGAGTCTAAAATTATGGTACGGTGTAATGAAACATGCCTCTTCTGTCCCTGCATTATGTCAAAAACTTTCACCCCACATGCCTGTAGGCCTCTTTAACAGCAGACCGGCTGCATGGTTGAGTGCAATGCACACTGTCGCACATCACCCCCTTTTGCCTTTGTTTTTCATGTAGTTCTGGTTAGTGCTTTCAAACGTTTAATCCTTAATGAGGCAATTCTTGCATGCTTTCAACACCAACTGTCAACTGTCTAAAGCAGCTCCAGCAACAACAATCTGTCCTCAATCCGTCGTGGGTGCATTTACACCTGTATTTACGTTTGATCAAGCACTCTCTGATTGCTATCCAATACTGGTGTAAAGGGTGTCATTTATATATCAACAATCCAGCAAAAAATCAAATCCTAACTTTTTATTCTGGTGTGTGGGAAATTAGACAGGGTGGCCTAACAAAATACTACAAAAGCTGCACTACACTACCACCAGTAAGACAGATCCATTTGCTAGTATAGAGTCCAAGGGACTAAAATTGGTTCATTTCAAAGAGGTTGGTACAACACTATGGAACAAGTTTGAATAAATTGCAGCAAAGTAGACAAGCTAACCTTCTCGGATGGTGTATGTGGTTCCAACAGTGCTGTGAACTGTCCTCAATATTCAAATGAAACCTCCTGATGCCAAATGGTGTCCTGACATCTTTGTTTCATATTTTCACTGTCAAAGTCATTTCATGGAACCTCACGCTATTTAATAAAAGAATCCAAAACATGACATGAGCTAAAGGTTACTGCTCAACTGGGCCGAATAACTCTCAATCCTCATCCAGGACCGAATATTCAATGAGGGAAAAGGCTTTTATCAGCCAACACAAACTGAAGTCAAAATACAGTCAGATGCGAGCCGATCACAGATCAGAGTCCAAACATGCTCACTCGATCTTTTTTATGTGTCAAAGGAACTGGGCATGAAAACGTAACCGATGTCTTAATTTGACATACTTCCTTTTGAACAGCTGGCTTGAAGGCAGAACTCTTACAGGTCCAAGTCTGGTATTCTGATCATTTCTTCAGTCCCTTCTTTTCTTCAGACGAACTTGCAAGACTTTCTGACAGGTCACTGCACGAGAGTAGAGCTGGTAAAGCTGTTCTAAGTACAGAACTACCTCGTTTTACAGCACCAGTGCCATGCGTCAAAGCTATAGATACCCACGATTTCATTCAGTTATCTTCACATCAAATACCGAATATCAAAGGGAAATCAGCTGCTGCCATTCTGGACAAAATCATTTTAATTGAGTTTGCAGGCAAACTGATTAATAGGTGTCATTTATAGTAAATGCACGCACACAATAAACAGGTCGTTAGCTGATTGTTACTCCATTTCCCACTTCACTGCTTTACGTAAGCATGACGAGAAACACACTTTGATGTTTTTTGTATTTTTAGAAGTTTTTTCCCCCTTTCCATCTCTGCTGTTTTTCCTCCTTCAGAAACAGCTGATGAATAGGGCTCGGACTAAAATGCACACATGTGTAAAACTCATTTCAGTGTTTAGATTTGGCATGTGAGGACACAGGGAAATCAGCGGGAGGCGAGGTTTCCATTAAAACACAATAAACCGAAGAGCCGATGTGAGGCTGTGCAGCATGTAACTTAAAACGCAGCCACGTGTCTCTTGCAACCTGCGAAATAAAGACTGAAAGAAGGGGCACAGACAGAAATGCACAAATATATTTAGGAAGTCACTGATCATATGTCTTAGCTGCAATATGTATCTTTTCCAAATTAAAACACATAATTTGTTTCAAATTTAAGACCTTTTCCAGACAGTAATTGGATATTTTGGCTTGTATTCAGGATAATCCATAGCCCAAACTTAATTGTATGCTATGTTACCTGTGCAGGCTGAAAAGCATTGACCTAAACACCCTGAAAATGTTTGCACGACATCTTCTGTGACCTACTAGTGAGGTTCCTGCAATATTCATGGACAGGCTAAACCTGACCCTTGGGTGGTCCATTTGTTTAAAGAAGGAAAGCACTGCACTCCTTCATGCTAATGCTATAGTTATAGTATAGTTATGGTTATAGATTATGTGCCAATGAGCTCCATGTGTGTGCTATGGATTAATTTATCTCACTGTATATTTGTGTGAGTTTTACTGCTTACCCGTGCGTCATACTCTAGAACAAACGGAGGGATGTCAATCTGCTCAGGCTTGATGCAGGTGAAGAGCTGATGCAGGTTGTCCAAGTAGCGAACCTTTTCCTTCATCCCCGATACACTAAAGGTGGTGAAGAACCATGTTGAGACCTGGAAAGACCCAGTGAAAATTTGAGACAGAGATTCGAAAAAAGTTGGGACTGTGTAAAATATAAAAATATCCCATGGGACATGACTTCCATGATTACCAAAAACTGTTTGAAATGTGGACGCAGCCAACACACTACAGTTTTCCAAAGGGTTTCCCGAGCCCAAGTAGAAATACCCTTTATATAAACATGTTGGTTTTGTAATGCAGTGCTGTCTGAGGGGTCGAAGGTCACAGGCTATTGGTTTTCTGCCTTGCCCCTTGTGCAGAGATTTCCCTGGATTCTTCAAATCGTTTAATTTATGGATTGTAATTGGTGAAATCAAACAAATTCCTTCCAATTGAGAAATATGGCTCTTAAACTGCTGCACTGTTTGCCCCCACAGTTTTTCATGTGGTGAACCTCACCCCACCCCTTTAGAAGATGCTTCTTTAATACCCATGATCATGATACTATCATCTGTTACTAATTAATTTTTTCAATATTCCACAACTTCTTTCTCAGCCCTGTCCCAACTTTTTGGGGGATTTTAATCAGTTTGAACATTACATATATTGTCCAACTTTTTTGGAATTGGGGTTTTAGATATGGATTTTAGTTTACATTAATGTGATATTAATCTTGCCACAACCAAGAACAATGAAACTGAACTAAAATAAGTAATGAACCTTTAATGATCCTCGAGGGAAAGTTTGGCCATTGTAGCAGAACACACTGCAATTCCAGTAAACAAATATAAACCACAAAGCACTTAGGGAGTGCATATCTCTGCCAAGGTTGAAGATTTAATTTTCCACTAAAAAACAAAACGTGATGGATGTTGATATTGTTTTGGATCACATATATTCTTGGGAATATTACAGCTTTGTTCAAGGAAAAACTATAAGATATAAATAAGATAGGCAGACGTACATACAACTGGCCATTTTAAAATGAGTCAGTGAGTAAGAGTCTTTTGTGAAGTAGGACACAATTAAAAAGGCATTAAGTATTAGTGCGGTTTTACATATCGGTTTTAAAAGGTCACCCAAATGTTTTACCAGATGTGAAGAAGATGGGGTGAAATGTGGTACACGTCTTAATGGGAATGACACTTTGGCTGCCGCTTTAAGCTAAAACATACAGTTGAAATCTGTGAAATGTGTGATCAATCAGTAAATAAAGAGAACGTCCCCAACGCTTCTGAAAACTACTTTTATTACTGCAAGACACCATCTTACCTTGGAGCGAAATGTGGGATGTACAAAGTAGAAGGCCTTTAAATTTTTTTTAAACCTGCAATAACATAAAGCAGAAAACATCATCAGGAATACTTTAAAGCCAGCGATGACTCAATGTTCC
The DNA here is from genome assembly GCA_004119915.2 of Collichthys lucidus. Classification (NCBI taxonomy): domain Eukaryota; kingdom Metazoa; phylum Chordata; class Actinopteri; family Sciaenidae; genus Collichthys; species Collichthys lucidus. The sequence goes on along the minus strand of CM014079.1, from coordinate 31,866,705 downwards.
TTAAATAGAACAGAGACGAAAAACAGAAGTTGTGTGAAATTGATGACTACAGCAAAGATGAAGTAAAAACAATTCCTATTCTGAAAGAGAATACAAGATGTGGTGTGTGAAGTCGTTGTAATTGTGCCCAAAAAACACAACCTCAAAGACAATCTGCTCCAGGTCATTTATTAAAATGGAAACATTAACCACATCATGACAGTTTGACTTTAATTCTGTGTTTTTTTTTGTTTTTTGTTTTTTTTAGGGTGCCAATCAGGTCTCCCTCCTGGCAAAAAAGATTGGTTTAATTTGTTGTTACTCACAAGGATGCCAAGCTCATAACTCTTGTCCAACTAAGTTTAATTCTATTTGTTCACACCAAAAGCACACACACAAGTACTTTCAAGTTCATCAGTTTGGTTACTAAGGGAGTGACATTCAGTCAGTTTCACGCTAAGTGGTGATGAATGATCAGTTTCTAGAAAAAGTTGACAACAGAGAGGACATGGAGTGATCTGGAAGAAATTCAGCCACTCATGCAGCAAACTACCTTCTAGATATGTGCAGTGTGTGGAAACGTATTGATGTCAGTGTATTTGTTAATAAGAGCTCACGATTGACTCTGTATAGTAGATTAGTAAACGATTTAAAAGCATGGCGAACAGACATTTTATTCTCATCTGATCAACAATGATGACATAGTTTATATCAGGGGTCGGGAACCTATGGCTCGCAGATGTGGCTCTTTTGATAGCAGTATGCAGCAATATGCAGTCTTGAAAACTACTTTGTCTGTTTAAAAATTCATTTTAACTTATTCCGAATAGTTTCTGAAGTGTCCGCTGTGTTTTAATCCATGCTGGACGGAGCCTTGGCTGGGCATCTCTCTCTCCCCCTCCCTCGGAGAGAGCCCGGTGGTCTCCTTTGCGCCCAGCCTTCAACAAGTGACATTAATGCGGAGACTTTATACTATTGTTGGTCTAGTAAATCTCTATTTTTTTTTGCCTTTTTTGGGTCCCTAATACATGCACAGTATTTATTCCACATTATTGTCCAAAAATCATTTAAAACACATCAGTGAGTCACCAAGTAAGGGATGACTTCTTTATTGAGAGAAACAGGGTCTAAAGCTGAGGCCAGAGAGTATTTACTTTGCTGTTTCAGTGGCCTTGATCAACTGAATGAACACCACATCTCTGCAGCTGACTTGATTCTCCATTTGCAATTGATCAAACCATCCATACTGTATATGTTCAATTATTGAATGGACAAAAGTCTGTATTTGTCAAATGTAAGTGACTCCAACAATCATCAATAGCTGTTATTCAACCCACTGATGATCAATGATTTTATCAGCTTGGTGGGGTATTTTTTAAAGGAATAGTTATCTCTGTCTGTAGGGTTCATCCCAAGTAACATTTGGGTGGATTGTTATTTTAATTAGTAAGGACATTCATGGTTCCCAGATAATTATTGTAATTGTCTGAGGTTCCGAGTTTACTCATTTCCACCAGTGCCACCATGATGTCACGATCCATCATTTTGAGACACAAATCTATTGTGAGTAAAAAATAATAGGAGGGTTTCCATGAATTTCCTCCAGACCCTTCCTTCGGCCCTAAATGTAGATTGACTTTGTACACAAGATGTGAAGTGTACTGTACAACACTGAACTGATCAGAACTAATCAGATGACAGAACCACCTTTACTAAACCAGTCCGTAAAGTTAAGCCCAAACAGCCGGCAAAGGAAACTCATTTTACTCACTTCTCTCCATGATCTCATACGCTGAGCTCATGACCAGAGGTGACGATTGGAATAGAGAGGTAAATTGAAAGCTTCACCTACAGAAAAAGCTCTTTTACCATGACAATTTGGATCCACGCAGCCAAACCCACAGATGGTACACCAATCACCTGTGAATCTCCTTACACTTTACAATCACTAATGTCAAGGATGCTGAACTTGAACTCCTTCACATGAGATGGCAACCAGCAGGGAGCAATACACCATTAATTGGCAGTAGTAGCATGAATTAAGAACTGGAGGTGCCGACCCTAATCCAAACCACTTCACCCTCGGCTGCAAACCTCTACAGTGTGTGCTGGAGGTCACAGCCCAATGAAACAAGAAAACCACATCATTGGCAAAAATCAGAGATGCAATCCTGAGGTCACCAAACCAGTATAAGCCGGTGATTTCCCAATAGTAATTGGTTGCTCACTCTTAGCTTCCATGTTTTAAAGATGGAACCTCCAGTCACAAGTAACTGTCCAACTCTAACCCTGTTCAGAAAAACCATGGTTGTTCAACAATACCCAGAGCCTCAGGGTGATTCTCTGACACCAGAAAAACAAAGTATCATAAACTGTAATTACAAACTGATCACTAAGCAGTTATACTCAAATTTCTGACCGACTTTTATAAATAGATCATCTACAGTCTACCCAGCACTGGTAGTAGAGACTGGGCTGTATATTTCATGGCAGTACGCTGACAATGACCTGCCACATTTGCAACAGTTTGCATTGTCATGCCACACACACACATAGTGGTGGTCTGGCTAGGGTGAGCTGCATCTGTTCACAAAACATGGGAAACTTAAACTCATGACATGAGGATTCTGCTCTGTTTTAGTGAAGGGACAGAAATAATGATCAACCTCACAAGCTCATCTGTCTCATGAAGAAAGTCATCAACATCTCCCCACTTGGTCAGGCAGTTTTGGAAAATGTCATGTTCATGTTTGGTTTTAGTCTGCTGGGTTAGATTGTCTGGAGCCAAAATGCATCTGCAGCAAATCAATAGCTCGCTGTTTTGAACGTGCTGGACATGCCAGGCCAGGGTTCGTGGTTCAATTGCCTGTGTAGACTGACACTGTCTCTCCAAGCCAGTAAGCAAGCCAGCAGTAACTGCTTGAGAGGGAAACTGAGAAGAATTGCTTCAGAATTAGCCACACAACGTGACAAAATGTTGGGACATAAGTAGAAGCTGTAAGCCTTTACTAACATTTACAGTTCAAAGTTGTGTTTATATGAAATGTGATCCCTAAACATGATCTGAAGCACAAATAATTTTGTGCTGCTTGCACTGCAGAGTAGAGTAGGCAGAGCAAGTACCAGAGGAAAGGGTTTGATTTCTTCTGAGACTGCCTGACCCCAAGATGTTGTAAAAGGTGCATGATATAAACCATCCCCTTAAAAACTAAAAATCAGTCATGAAATAAAGAAAAAAGATAACTGCTCACAAATTCAGAGAAAGCTACTTAGCTTAGATCATTGCTAAATGACAAACCTTTTAGTAGAAACATGTGTTCTCAAATTGTTCCCTACAGTCAAACATTGAACATTATGAAAATCAGCTGTTCGGTGCAGTCAAACCATCCCTGATTGCAATCCGTCTTCAATCTTCTCACAATAAGGTTGCCTGAGCCAAAGCTAAAAGTTTTCAGAGGTTGTGGAACTTGTGCATTTTGAGGTAATTAGCATAACCCCCTGAGCTGCACCTCAGATGAACCAGCAAAGTGGTTACTGAACTGGGTTTCCCTGTTCCAATAAGAGGGGAAACTGTATGAAGGGATCTTCATTCATATTCAACGTCTGAATGGGGCATTTTATCTGGTGCTTGTCTCATTTGCTCTCTCAGTTGTCTACTGTGTGACGGAAATATAGCACCTAACCAGCACATGGCTTTGGCAGCCTCTGCATGACAAATTTATCATTAAGAATGAACGGGCGAACATCAGCAATATGTTCCTACATTTCATTGTCTTGTAGAAAACTTTAGGGTCTGAACTTTCCAGACAGAAAAAGGTTGAGAAAGGTGTGGTGACACCAGCTGAATAACCAGTCTCACAAAGTAATGAATAGAGGAACACGAGGGTTGAAAGGTGCATAATGACTGCATGGAGTTTCCCACCGACACAGGAAGCTTGTTTGGTTGTGGTTACTAAAAACTAGAGACGCTAAAAGTTGAATGAACCCATCGAGCCCTAGAGTTTCTCTCTAATGTTTTCCACTTTAGAAAGCTAGAATAAGAATTTAAAAAAAAAATAAGATGACGGTATATTCTACATGTTTTTCCTGCTTTGTGCTTTCCTGCCTTTGTGTTGATGTTGAAGAATGCCATACTATAACTTGTTTGTAAGGCAGTGAATCAAACTATGTTGTGTGTGTAATTGGTATGTAATTTAATTATGCTTCATTACACTGTTAAAAGTTAAAAGTTGAAACAGGAAGTCTGGAAACTATCATGAAAGTTCACAAAAGACATTTATACTGTTTGTGTGCAGCTTCTTTTTTTTTGCTCATTGAAATTACCCTGACCTGGGGGGTTGTTTAAAACCAGTCTGGTCATCTGACCGCTTGTGTTTCTTTCCCCATCAGATGTCCTATAAAACCTAAGATGACATTTTTCCATGATTGCACTGCTGAACCAGATATCTCAGGCGCCATTTTAAACACATTTTTCAGCAATTCAGCCTGGCATACTTTGTAAGTGGGTTCAAATAATGCTTGGCTGCACACAGTGTTAAAAACAATGGATTCCTCACAGGGCTCAAAGTACTGTGTCACTTTACAGTAGATAAAAAAAACTGCGGCTCTACTCTGATGGCCAGGTGACCTGTAAACAACTCCGGTGTTCATTTAGAGGATGTGGCTCCGTTTCAGCTTTATGAAAATACTTATCCATGGTGAGCCAAAACAGAGCGATGCAGTGTTAGGCTGGTATTGATACAACACCTGACCACACGTGTGGAATATTTGATGTGATAATGAGGTGTATGTGATGACAGCACACTCACAGACAACATCTGTCTCTGTGACAAACTATCATCCATGTGTTGATCTTAAGATAAATAGGAATATTTTTCTCATATGTCTTTCTTTTAATATGACACAGGCTCTATCCTGTATGCATCAAGAATAAGACATCTTGTTTGTGTATGGTTCAGATTTCATTTCAGATGAGTAAATCCTAAGTGAGTTTCTACATTCTACAGCAGTTCTTCAGTGTGAGATGTGATGAGGTGAACCACTGAAAACACTTTCTTTCACAAACAAACATAATGTCTGACATTGGTGTTGTGAGTTATTCCTATGAAAGGCTCATCCAGAGCAACAAGGATCTGCTTTAAAAACTTTGAACCCTCTGATTAAGGCTGAGTCATGGCCAATACATCACCCCGAGAACACACTCCAGGTTTGGGTTTCCTGTTCCAAATATGGCCGCCAGATTTCCAAAACCCACAGTGATACAAAAACGTTTCACAGCTCGTTTTGCTTTTCCAAAATTCAAAATGTTATAACCTTGGCGGTGTCACACTGTAGCACGAACAATGTATCTGAACTTCAATGCAGCTGCAGATGTCAGCACAGCGAGAGGAGGGAGAGCCAAAGGAAGGTCACATGAATGCGAATACGTGAAATGACAGCTAAGCCTCACAGAAGACGTTGCATTTTACAAACATTTTGAGATCCATCGTTAGGCTTTTCATTGATGTGGCAATGCACTTTGACATTTGAAGTTATTACACCTGGACTTAGTGTCTTATTACTATAAACAGAGAAACAACAAAAATGCCAGGGAGCTGTCGAAGCCTCTCTGACCTCTGTTCCATTTCAAGAAGCTTTGAGACTTCATTTCTTAAGAAAATCCCCCACGCTCTATGTTTGATATGCAGTTCTGGCTAAAAGAGCGAAGATGTAGCTGGCCAGCTGAGTTAGCCAGATGACTGCAAATACACAGCAGAAAACATTAAAGTTGTGCTCTTGGGTGCGTGTGAGATTAAAACAATAACAGCTCCAGAGTTTTCTTGTGTGTGACAGAGGGATAAGACACAACTGAGAAGACAGTATAACAAAGAGAAGTGTAATTAGCCTTCCATTTGAGTTAAAAAAAGAATCAAATTTTGGATCAAAGCACCTCATCAAGTAAACTGGGATGATGTAGGAATATCTATAAAATGTAACATATCCCAGCATGCATTTGGTGTGAGGTTTAGATCATGCTCACTTGACTTTTTGCACTAATGCATCCCTCAAACAGGAAGTTACTAAAGATATCAGTTATTGGCTCAGTTTAACGGGGAGTGTAAAATGCTGGACTGACTTGGTGTCAACGATGTCGTAGAGGTTCTTGAGGAAGTCCGAGTCCAGGTGGTTGTGCTCGCCTGTCAGCGTGTGGAAGTAAACCATCACATACTCCTTCGCTGTGATGTGGTCCATTACATGGATGAAGTAGAGCAGGGCCTGTGCACACAAACACAGATCAACCATTTTTCTAAAAAGATATCATTTCATTCATTCTTCATTTGGTGTTTTGATGATGGTGGTGGCGAGGCTAACAAATCGGTCCAAAATCATCAACATCATAAGTGTTCAACTGCGTTGAGATCCGGTGACTGCGAAAGGCCGTAGCATCTGATTCACATCATTCCGTTGAGTGAGCCCTTGCAGCTTATACACTGCATCTGCATTCATCATGTTACTCCACTTATTTATTCAGGTTTTTCCTATTTGACACCCATCTGTATGTGCACACACACAAAATACATTTGACCGGTTTGCACGCATCCATGCGCACATGTGAATACATCAAGGGACACATGCACACATACAGTGGTGGTCAAAAGTTTACATACACTTGGAAAGAACATAATGTCATGGCTGTCTTGAGTTTCCAGTTATTTCTACAACTCTGATTTTTCTCTGATATAGTGATTGGAACAGATCCTTCTTTGTCACAAAAAACATTCAGGAAGCTTGGTTCTTTTATGACTTTATGATGGGTAAACTGAAATTGTGACCAAATCTGCTGGGTCAAAAATATACATACAGCAAAGTTAATATTTGGTTACATGTCCCTTGGACATTTTTATTTCAATTAGGCGCTTTTGGTAGCCATCCACAAGCTTCTGGCAAGTTTCTGGTTGAATCTTTGACCACTCCTCCTGACAGAATTGGTGCAGTTCAGTTAAATTTGTTGGCTTTCTGGCATGGACTTGTTTCTTCAGCATTATCCACATGTTCTCAATGGGGTTTAGGTCAGGACTTTGACTCTCTGTAAAGCACCAGTTCCATTGGCAGCAAAACAGGCCCACAGCATAATACTACTACCACCGTGCTTGACGGTAGGCATGGTGTTCTTGGGGTTAAAGGCCTCACCTTTTCTCCTCCAAACATATTGCTGAGCCTTGTGGCCAAACAGCTCCATTTTTGTTTCATCTGACTACAGAACTTTCCTCCAGAAGGTCTTATCTTTGTCCATGTGATCAGCAGCAAACTTTAGTCGAGCCTTAAGGTGCCGCTTTTGGAGCAAGGGCTTCCTTCTTGCACGGCAGCCTCTCAGTCCATGGCGATGCAAAACACGCTTGACTGTGGACACTGACCCCTGTGTTCCAGCAGCGTCTGATTCTTGGCAGATCTGCTTTTTGGTGCTCCTGGGTTGACTCTTCACCCTCTTGACCAGTTTTCTCTCAGCAGCAGGTGACAGCTTGCGTTTTCTTCCTGATCGTGGGAGTGACATGCACTTCATACTTACAAACAATTGTTTGCACTGTTGCTCTTGGAACCTGCAGCTGCTTTGAAATGGCTCTAAGTGACTTTCCTGACTTGTTCAAGTCAATGATTCTCTTTTTCAGATCTGTGCTGAGCTCCTTTGACTTTCCCATTGTAGCGTTTGTGGGTGTTTTTATCCAATGAGCCCTTTTTAAATGGCCTCAGAGAAGTCACCAGCTGTAGTCACTCATGATCACTCAAAGGAAGTTAAGAGGTCATGCTATGAAGCTCATGTCATTGACACAACTTTCTAAGTCTCCAAAATTGCTTATTCATGTTGCTGTATGTATATTTTTGACCCAGCAGATTTGGTCACCATTTCAGTTTACTCATAATAAAGTCATAAAAGAACCAAGCTTCCTGAATGTTTTTTGTGACAGAGAAGGATCTGTTCCAATCACTATATCAGAGAAAAATCAGAGTTGTAGAAATAACTGGAAACTCAAGACAGACATGACATTATGTTCTTTACAAGTGTATGTAAACTTTTGACCACCACTGTATGCTCAAAACATGCATGAAACAGAGGTATGCAGACACATGAGCACAACCATACAGGCCACGGTGCTCACAAACATACAGATGAAGTCAAGCCTGACTGACCGACCTTAATAAGATTATTTTATTTTGAAATTTTATTACCTTTTCCAGGTCGATAAGCGTCACTGGGATGTTTCGTCCCACCAGTACCATCACTGTCCTGCCACACATGTCCACACCTGGGACACACACACACACACACACACACACACACACACACACACACACACACACACACACACACACACACACACACACACACACACACACACACACACACACACACACACACACACACACACACACACACACACACACACACACACACACACACACACACACACACACACACACACACACACACACACACACTATTTAAGATTTACACAGAAACACAAGCAGGTGAAATATGCTAAGCTCGCTAACTACAGAGCCTTCACTGCTGCAGTGTTTGAGCACTAAAAAGATTATAAAGAGTGTTACTGTATGACATCTTTACTGCATTTCATGTTGATGTACTTTCTGTAGGTGGTGCTCTTTTCTTATACTTTTCAGCCATGATCACTGTTATCACTTCCTGTGGTGACCAAGTTCTGTCTGATATTCATCAATCAAATGTTTGCTTTCCAAGATAATGGAAGCATGTTTTAATGTGGAACAGTTGGCGCATTATGAAATAATTTATCATTCATTCTTTGCTTTCAGGTTGTCATATCTGAGGATCTGCTGCTTCTTCTTCTTTTTTTTTTGCAGATTTGCTTCAGGGTACACCCTGGACAAGTCGGCAACTCATCACAGAGCAGATAAAGACAAACAAGGGCTGAAAAACTGCAAATATTTACATCTGAAAGGGTTCAATTTAGAGCCGCAACGAATAGACTGAAAAAAAACAATTATCAAACAATTAGATGATCAGTTAACAATTAATAGTCATTTATTAAGCAAACAGTCACAGGATTTAATAGAGTATCTTGTTTTCAGACAAAACAGCTCTAGAATTTTGGACTCTGGGAACTTGTGATGGGTACTAAATGATTAATCAATTAATGGGAAAGAGATGGATGAGTTGGATTGACTGTGAAAATGACTGCTAGCTGCAGCCTAATTTATGTGCAATAATATAATGACACAGGCCCTCACCAACCCCCCCTCTTGCAAATCAAAACCTGCCCCCACAAAGGAAACAACATAACTTTGGAAAAGACTTACATCGCATGTGTATCTGATGATGTTGATTTTGTGTTTGTATTCTGCGGCGCATGTGAAATTCTTCTGAGGGCTGTGTTTTGTTTGAGCTGTTTTTTATTTGTGTTCTCTGTGTCCAATGTACCCAACTTACTGTTTTTCATAGAGGAGAATACAATCCTCTCATTCCTGTAGCACGGCTATAAAAGGCAAGCACACGGTGTTCATGTGAAAAACAGCAGCATGCACCGGCATGCAGCTTGTATGTAGGCTGCAGAATCATGATTTGTCATCGCTTTTTTACTTGAACATACTCAGTTGTTCCTGCAGCCTTACACGACTGACTTTTTCTGCTTGGATACTAATGAGCCTGTTTTGAACACAAAGTAGTAATCCTACCATATCGCATCATATCAAAATAGAAAAGTAATCTGCCTTGTGATGTGGGTTGCTGTGATAAATATTCATATGTTTATTTATTATCATTTGAGAACACAGTGATACAGTGGTGGATAAAAACTGAGGCCTCTAGTCATGAGTCATTATCACACAGCAATTAAGCACAATAGGAAACAGAAATCGCCTTTCAAAAAAGAGAGTACATGAATTACATAATTTGTATGTATTTTTTCATTATTATTATTATTTATGTATATGTATGTTCATGTGGGTTTAAACATTTCAAAAATCATTTTTATCCTGGGGTTATAATCACATCTGATAGCAATGTGGTTAAACTGTATAATAGCACTGCCTCCTACTGGTAATAACATTTAATTGCGCCTTATAACAGCTATGACCTGAAAAATTGATAACTGTAAATAAAATCATTTTGACGCTACACTGTCATGTGACAGGTGTCTGTCATTCCCACTTTGCCCCCTGTTCGTCTGTTTCTGCACTGTGTAACTTTGTGCTCTGGGTACGTACGTGAGAAGTACGTAATGTTTTGCAGCACCAAGTCACACACCACCAACTATTTAATGACAGACGGCGAGCTGGGCTTCTTGCTGTTGGACTAGCACATAATATTTGCTGGTTGTGATGGTGATGTTGTGTTTGTTGCACTTGCTTGATGTTTGGCTGTTAGTAAAGTTTTCTCTAGTAATTTAGTAATGCAATCATAACATATACACATGCACAACTGTCCATATTTGCGACAGAGTTACTGCACTCAGAATTTAATGTTGCTTTAACACATACCAGTTTGATATAAGGCTTTCAGTGCAGCGACGTCTGACAGATCCTCTGCTCTAGCCCGACACAGCCAGCGATTGTAACTGCAGGAAAGAAACACACACAGAAATGGAGGTAATGAACGGTTCATGGTTACGACAACACACAACATATAATATAGACTGGACTGTTGCCTCTCTAGAAACTTTATGATTATGGGACATAAAATATGTACAATTTTAAAGGCAGGAAGGCAACTTAGTGATTAATGTGTGACAGCTGTAAATAATCTCTGCAGGAATGCACAGTTCATGCAGTGAAGTCATTGTGTAAGTCAAACAGCTTTAAAGACATCATTTGAAATATGATCATAAAATAAATCTAAACTACTTTAATTTGACTTCATAAAAAATACTCCTGTTTGATGCTACAGTACATCTGTGATTTCCTCTAGAGTCTGACAGTTGCCTCTTCTGGATAACCTTGGCAGTGACACCAATATATTATCACAAGCATTTCTTTTTGCATTATATACCAGAAAAGACTTAGTGTATTAGCGCATATCGGAAGTCATACACGCCCTAACAATATATCTGTGATATATCAATCGAGCTATAATTCCCCTGTGTCTGCTCCCTGTCACTGCTGTCAATAAAGGGAGAGGTGTAAACGCTAGTGTTAATTCTAATGTTGCTAATGAGACTTGTTTAACAGTTTTTACATTGTGTGTTCCAGCTATTTTAGAATTTGGTTGGACCCGTACTTCCTCTGGTGTTGTTTCTGCATGGCTGCCTCGGACATCTGGCCCTGCAGGATCTGTTTCCGCTGTTTGTCCACGTCACCCTCCATCCGCGCGAAGGCGTGATTCCCCACCTGACCCAGGTCTGACTCCAGGCTCTCCTCTTCAGAATCATCTGCGCACACAAGCAGGTGATGACTAATTATTTACCTGTTATTTACTTTACTTAGTATAATAATAGATTCATTGTGGTAGAATACACAGGAGGTATGGAAAAGTGTGATGCACATGGGACAAATATTGGAGAATATTTAGCTTTGTGGTGTGGTCATTGAAACACATTGTTGCTCGCATTAGAAAAACACACAAAAAGGAGACTATAACCATGTTTTATAGAATATAACCATGTTTTATAGAAAATAACCATGTTTTTCCACCAAAATTCTTCTGTATTACAACATTTGCATGAGCTTACTCGCCTGTCCTTATTTGACTTCACTGAACCACACTACTTTATCTGTTTGCATGAAATTATTTGTGTGTGTGTTTGTGAAAAAGCTGCCAGTGAGGTCATAAACTCAGAAGACTTCAGAATTCAGACTCAGACTGTGGCCCATATGCATGTCCACTCATTTTATCTATGTCCAAATGGGCACGAGTGTCTGTTAGTGTGTATACATCAGCCTGTTGTTGTTGGGTTTCAATCTCAGGCGGCCTGCTTGCTTTGGATCAACACACTGAAGCCACATCTCGCCTCTTTGAAGCACCATGCCAGTAGTCATCAAACTAGAGGTCAATAGAGGTAACAGGCTCAAGGCAGAAACCACAAACAGTTTTTGGTGAACAGGATTGTGAAAGTAACACCAATCCATGTGTGAGGAACTAATATTTAGACAAAGTGCAAACAAAAGCTTAGGTATAAAAGGTCATACAAAATACTGCTCAAATGAGGGATAAAGGCCTCAAAGGCAGTGTGAATTGAGTGTCAGTGTTTTTGTGATGTTATTTGCATTTTTATTTTCTCTGCAACAGAGATGGACATGCAGTCATATAACTATTGGATATAAGTGTTGGCCTCTCAAACCTCTGACTCAATAGAAAGATAAAGGACAAACTAAAGTAAAAAAAAAAGGGATCGTCTTTCCTCATTTGGTACTGGAAAGATGACCATTTTGATTCTATCATCAAGCACCAAGTGTACACATGGTCGAGGGGTGGTCGAGGTGATCCTGGACGCTGCCATCTTAGCAGTTTTCCTAAAATTTGCACCTGTAATGGCATCCAGCTGCCAATCAAAGTATATAGAATTTTAGTAGGCGAATTATATACAAATTCAGACTCCGTACAGTTGTCATGAACAGGGAAATTAGCTATAGAGACCAAATCTGTTTTTTGTACCAGGCTGTAAACATGACTTATGGCGTCACTCCACCTCCGTCTCCCATGATGTTCTCAGTTATAATCAGGAGGATTGGGAGAAAACATGGTGGACCAGTATTGTTGTTGGATGATTATTGTGGGTTGACTTGTGGTCTCTGTGTCCTTATATAAGCACAAACATACTCACTTTGTGAATGGACAGAAGTCTGTAGGGGGATAAATAAATGTGGTGGTCCCTGCCTAAATAGTACAGTCTTACCTACCTCAGTAAAATAGCGATTAAAATGGAAAACTTAGCAGGCTGCAAACCAAGTACTCTAAAGGAACTGATATTTTGTGCAGGTGATCAGAGGAAGTGTAGTCATATCCTGCCAGGATCCCCTCACCTGGTCATCCAACATCAGTGGACTATCCTATATTTTTCAACTTCCAGACTGAAAGGTAACCCTGCTCTGCCCCTAATGGCACACTACAAAACTTAACTAAAGAACCAATTACAAAAATGTCTTGAGAGGGGAAAAAATATAATTTAATCTGGAGACAAATATAAAAATCATGTCCGAGTCCAGAACAACTAAATAACACAGTCTGCTCTTTGTTAGTCGGTTGGCAACTCTCTGGTCACCATCTGAAATGCTTTGTAATACGCAGATGGAAAAACATGAAGAGTGTTGCACAAGTAAGTGTGTGTGAGTGTGTGAGGGTACTAGTGTAGGCTGAAGGATCAAGGCATGTTCCACTGACCCGGTCACAAATTATTGTGCTCCACTGCTCTTCCATGTCCTTTGGCTGGCTCACTGACTGACTGAACATGTTGTTGTCAGAGTTTAGTTGTTCTCCTGACCTTTATCTTTGGGCTGTATTCTGTTTAACTTGATGGTCGACTAATCGTACTGGACAAGTGACTGACTGGTTGCCTAAACAGCCAGTTGGCTGGCAACCGTGTGGTGCGTTTGCTGATTTATTGGTTACTGGACTGACAGGTGGTTAAACCAATGACAGCATAAATAAAAAATGGGTAGTTGGCCAAAGGACTATCTGACAGATTGAGTGATCAGCTGGTTAAGTCTCTAGCTAGACTGAAAAAACGACAAAACAAAACAATGTAAACAGGAAAAGCTTCAGCTTATTAACTTGTTAGAAATGGATGCTCTGTCTTAAATGTACAGCTGACACCTCAGTTAAGTGTGAAGTGCCTCAAACTGAAATAAAATCCTCGGGTGAGATGAGTGAGGACAGAAATGGAAAGGAATCAAATGTTAAATTGTGCCTGTGTGTGTTTATTTTGCTGACGGTCGTAAAGAAACACCGATTGATCTTGGACTGTTTTTTATTGACACGAGAAGAGTGCGATTCCAAGATTAAAAGGTCAGACACAAGAAATGATGCCTACCTCTTGAAAATACATTGCTGACATGAAAGTGAAGGACATTACGTGCTGCTTCCATTGCCGGGAAATATTTCACCACATCGTATTTAAAAAAAAATAAAGAAAGAAAAGCCTAGTGTTGAAATGTTGTACCTTCCAGGGTGCCTGGTTTCTCTGCGATGCGGATCTGTCTCTCTGGGACAACAGGCTCACCCTCGGAGTTGCCGATGTCAGCTGGGATGAGAGGCAGGCAGGCCCTCTCTTCTTCCTCAGAGCGAGGGTAGTACAGAGGCAGTAACCTCTTGTACACGGGCTGAAAGAACACAAAGTTATATTAATGTCCAGAAATATATGAACTGACATATTAAACAGCAGGACAGCATAAGGAGGAAAATCAGATGAGGGTTCAGTCGTTCATGACACCCAGCGTCTAACTCTCTGTACTGACTCTGAGAAAGACAATAAAAGTGTCAGTATGCTTCAACTCACCTGCTTGGCAGATGGTCCAACAACATCTGAAAGTGTTTCTAGTATTTCACGTAGTGATTGGCCAGGTGAGGTAAGCAGAGTTTGAACTTCTCTCTTAAGCTCCCCTTTTTTCAACTAGTGTCTACACAAATGATTGAAATACTAGGAGTTCTTTAGAGGAAATATAGTCCCAAAGTGTACTCCATTATCTCCATCTGAAAGAATATCAAGTCTCCGCTCTGTGACAGCAGGCTTTTCGTTACAGTGCTACAGTCAGCACACTCCCAGTTTGGAGATGCTAACTATAGCCTACACTTAAATGGATTTTTTTTGTTTAGTTGGCTAAAACACACTTTTCTGCTGACCCTGGCCACGGCCCTGTCCCTGTTTTGTTGTTTTAAGTGGGGTGGTATGAAGTATTTATTGCAGCTGTACAGACTTGTTTCACAGCAGTCATTAGGACATGCACTAGCAGGTAAACACAGGTGTTACCATGATGCTAATTAAGGTTCTGCACCACAGCAGCATCCTGGGTACTGTCGAGTAGTCAAAGAAACGCCCTTCTACGTCCTTTCCTAAACACTTTTCCTTGACCTCGATGGAAAGCGTCATGATGTCAGGTTGTGAATGACCAAACTGTGTGATTTTTTGTTGCTGCCGTGTGGAATTGTTGGACGGCATTATTTCCTTTTCTTTTGTAAAGGATGGCCCGGTGTATCCTATGCTAAAGGAGATAAGAAAGGAAGTGCTGAAGCTCCTCTCCTTTACATTCAGAGAATTCAAACATCTCATATCATGGCTGCTACGTTAATACTTCCAGGTCATTTCACTCATTTAGGGACCAGACCCCCTGACTCTGTTTGACCTGAATGGAACAGAACCTTAATTAGTCTCATTGGTAACATCGCTGTTGACCCTATTATTTCATGTCAAACTCAACTAATCAATTCAGAAATGTCCATCTTTTACACCAGTGAGATGTCCTCAATCTGACAAAGGGGACAATATGAGGACTTATTTTTTTTTTACATTACAAGTAACATGAACAATAATAAATTCTTAGCGGTCATTTTGGGTGAGAAAAAACATATTCACAGCAGGTTTAGTTGACATTGACAGTGCAATTCAGTTAGTTTTTTTCTCTCAAGACACTTCTCAGTCCCTCAGACTGAGACCAGCGTGTGTAATGTAGTGTACGTAAAGGAAACTGTCAAGACTAAAGTCATACGAACCTCCTCTGTGTCTGACACAGTGAACACCACTGCTTCTACACTGTTGCCATGATTCTCCAGAAACCTGCGCACTGTTCCTACACACACACACACACACACACACACACACACACACACACACACACACACACACACACACACACACACACACACACACACACACACACACACACACACACACACACACACACACACACACACACACACACACACACACACACACACACACACACACACACACACACACGGTAAGTCAAGTTAAGTAATATGTCATTAGTTATCTAAGACAATTATCAGTCAGTATGTGTATGAAAAAAAAGGATCTGTGCAATATGACATCAGATGTTACAGATGTTCAAATTTACACTGATATCATAAATATCAGTGTAAATTTGAACATCTGTATCTCACTGATCAAAAGCTCTGTGCCTGTGTGTGTCTTGCTTAATGTCTTACTGAGAGCGATGTGTGTAGCGTCCTCCAGTGGGTAACCTCTTTTGGTCGTGCTCACCACACAGAAGCCGACAGACGCCATCGACTGCTCTCTGTGGCAACAAGAAAAACAATGTCACATACAGCACACCACATTTATAGCACACACCAGTGGCTGGATGAATGGTTCCTCTCTCTGTCACACAAACACACACCCTGTCACTCTTTCAAACCAACATAACTGCACATACAATACCAATCAAACAGTATGTAAAAGTACTTCCTCAGCAAGTTATTTACATCATCATGATTTGGATCATTTCCATTATTTTTCCATAATTTATTCTGATATGTTATGTTCAGTTAATATAATGTTAATTAAACATAACATTTCACATAAAGCATTTTACTTCCATGACTATAACACCTACTATGGCCAACTAGTGAATGAGATTCAGAGCTGCAGTATCAAACAGAGAACCTTAATATTTTAAAGAGGAAGTCCATCTCATCAAGCAAATACGAGAAGCAAACTCATAAAATCATAGTTAGTGTGAGAGACTTTTAGTAGTGACAGGTGCTGTGTGTCTTTGATTAATCTGGCTGAAGAGTGACTGAGGTGGTTTGAAAGCTCTTACGCAGCTAGCTGCATGATGTTCCTATAGCAGCTGTACAGTGAACTCTCCGCCGCCGTCCGGTACTTTGCTTTGTATTTTGGTCCCACTGTGTGGATGATGAACCTCGCTGCCAGGTTGAAGCCTTTGGTCAACTTCGCCTCCCCCGTCCGACATCCTGCACGCAAACATATAAAGATAGAACTGATTTACCATTCATACACTTGACTGAGAAAAAAGGTTAATGCAATAAAGGCTGTTGATCAAGCACTGATTCATCTAGATTTGTGTGTTAAGGCTTCACCATCTGTTGCATTTTAGCAAAAAGAAATTCAATATTTTCTTTCTTCTTATCAAATTTAAAGTATGAATGGTAGGCTTTTAAAGGTTCATGTTCCTCAAATTATAGCGAGCCGTGCAGATATTTTTAGATTTAAGTGCAAAGCTTTGGAGATCATTTATTTACTCAAACACACGCAGCTTGTACATGACCTGAAAGCACCTTTATATAGCATCAAATAACTGATTACAGCAAACACTTGAACGTACATCTGTGCAATGAAAAGTACCTAAAATAACAGATGTATCTGATATGTAGTTCGATTTTTTTTCAGTTTGGTACATATCCATTCTACTAACAAGGAGGACGTGGGAGACATGACAGTCATGACAATGGAGTCAAAAGTAGAAAGTAGTTCCAGTTGTTCCGATTGTTCAGTGTGCTCTGTGGATTATCTGGAGTAACTGTTGGTTCTGGAGAAAATGATGCTGCTCACTCTTGTTGCTCATCACTGTTTGATCTTAGATTTTCACTTTGCAGCTGTGGAGCCTCTCAGAAAGGTCAGAGATGGCATTTATCTTTTTTATGAAACTCAGCTGATCATCATGTGCCTGGCTGTGTTCTATGTAAAACCACCAGTGAGATCACATTCATATCTTCTGTTCTCCCACTGACATTTATGTCTTCTACCTCGAGACTAGAGTCAGGGCATCACTGGGCACGCTCAAACTGCACTTTTTCCATCGGTGGAGCTGGAGCTCATCTTTCCAGTTTTTCCCCCTCAACTCTACCTTTGAGTTTGAGCAGCTCGTCGCGCAGGTCAGGCCCTGCCAGCTGATGAATGTAGTCGGACACCGGGTTCTTGTCGTTTAGTGACTCGTTGCTGGTGTTCACAATGGAGGTGCAGTTCAGCAGGGCCACGTCACCAGAGCTGTTTTTGAAGAGAGAAAGAAATGTGTATAAATTATATGAGGTGCACATATTACTCTTTTAGATTTTATTTCACTCAAAATCTCAAACAGACACCAAATAATTTTGTAGTACCATGACAGTGGGCACCTTGGTGCATGTTTGATTGAATATTTCTCTCGTTATCCTTGATTGTGTGAGCACACATTAGTCTGCAGACATTCTTCCACACGATCTTAAGCCAGTCAGCCAAAGTGAAATGCTGACTGTTTTGCTTCAGTAGCCATTTCTTCACTCCGAGGCCTCTGAGGTTTGTTTAGAAAGAATAATGAGGAACTACTTAAGCATGTGCTGAAAACATTTAAACCCAGGACAGGCCTCCAGGGCTGAGAAGGAAGAGGTTTTGTTTTAACTTCATCCCTCTTAGATTAATAAAAGAATTAGTCACACTTACTGAAAAACAGACCTTGTTTGCAGTGACTTATCCTGATGAAAACTTTGGGTTAAATATAGTCCTTGTGAAACAAAATGAAAACTGGTCAGACAAGCTGCTTTATATACACAGATAAAAATGATTTGCATGCAGCTCGTGTCTGAAACAATTAGGGGTGTGCCATCATTTTCAGTGTGATAAAAAAAAAAGTGACACACGGGCGAAGCAGCAACAAGCGTGTCTGTAAGTGAAAGTGAAGCGCTGCTGCCAGGCTCTGCTGGGAAGGAGTTAGTTTCGAGGTTCGTGACAACAAACCATGGTCAACAAAGTACGCAGCGAGGACATTTAAGAGGAAACAGGAGCAACACAAGAGACTGATTCAGCAGCAGGAGTGCCACCTGATGTGAGGTTGAAACCAATCAAACACTAGTATCACCAAATCAATGGCAAGTAGTTTTTTAAAAATAACAAATCAATATAAAAATTCATCATCAGTATAAAACTAATAAATCCTGATTGCAAAAATGTTTCAATCCAATTCCCACAGGATTTATGACGACTACCAACTGTTTTCCCACAATGAAAATAAGTTGACAATGTCCATTTCGGGCCTCAGAATATTATATTTAGATCAGATTTATATAAATGTATATATCCAACTGTATGAGGAGTTCATAAAAAAGGAGAGATCAAGAAAGAGAGCGATCAGGCATGAAATAGACATAGTTGAGTATTATAAGGGGCAGATTTGACTGGAAGACGGTAACATGTTTTATTTGTAACATTCTTTAGATTAGATTATACTTTATTCTTATATTTTTGCTGGGCTCCACGGATTCAGTAATGAGATTATCAGGAAAAAAAGGAACTGTTCACAAGCTAAAAAAAAAAAGATATCACTGCTTGTGGGTCAGTTCTTTCTGGAGCTCTGGTCACGTTAGTGCCGCAGGATGACAGAGCTACAACAACAGGGCTCTTACAGAGAAAGTGCCGCAAAGCCAGGCTCCATACAGTCATGTGCTCCTCCACAAAGAGGATTTACGAGGCATTCTGAACTATGAACTAGTCCGGGGCGAGAACATGGAGGGAACACAGGCAGTGCTCACACAGCGGACACAAGACTGCTACAAATACCTGATGAGTTTGTAGGATGTAAGACTCAACTGATACTACTATGAAACGGCAGCGATGCATGGTTAGAGCAAGAATAAAGATGGTCACAGCCCCTTCTGTGTCTGTGCTGCTCCTACTTCTGCTTGTGTTCTGCTGTGATCCTGGACGACGCCCACTACACATATTACCACTGTCATTATTACTACTATATCTGCTACTGTGGTCACTTTATCATTCATTGTCATTCTGTCAGTCATTGTAACTGTACAAAATGTTTATGTTGATTGTCCTGTACAGGTGACATCCATTGCACGTCTGTCCGTCCTGGGAGAGGGATCCCTCCTCTGTGGCTCTTCCTGAGGTTTCTTCCACATTTTTTCCTGTTAAAGTTTTTTGTGGGCAAGTTTTTCCTCACTCGAACCGAGGGTCTAAGGACAGAGGGTGTCATTCTCTGTACAGATTGTAAAGCCCTCCAAGGCAAATGTACTTTGTGACTTTGGGCTATACAAATAAAATTGAATAAAATTGAATTGAATTGTGTCCACAAATTCTACCTCAATCTTCCCTGTGAGCTGTGTGTAGACTAAATGCATCAAATCAAGATTGTGATGCTGTAGTTGTTTGAAGAGGGGCGGGAAAAACCCCAAAACATGTAGAACAGAGGTCAGATCAAACATGACATTTGAACTGTTTCAACACAGAGCTGCTCTGAATCTATCTGCTGAGCTGATATGAATGGGTAAAAAACAAACAGCAGACAGACTCAGTCTGGTCAGAGGATCATTTTACAACAGATTAAATGAATGTTCTTCAAACAGCGGGCTGAGTTCAGGCCGTGTTCACGTTTCACATTTGAAAATGCAAAGCAGTGATTCAGTCACTGCAACTCACTGCACTTATACCTTCAGTACACTTCAGAGACAGAAATCAGGGCTTCAAACTACATTAAGGACTAAGACAGACCAGTGCTGACTGAGATTATTCACAGACACGTTGGGCTCTTCAGTCAGTGGAATATTTTACTCATCAAAGTCGCACTTGTAGTATTATGCTACAGTCATCACAAGTCCAACAAGCCGCTTCATTCCTCAGCGCAATCCAAAAAGTATAAAATAAGTACACCCTTTAATGCAGTTACACATTGAAAGAAAGCACTGAGGGGTGACCGTTGACCGTTGGATGGTCACATCAGTTTATGACAGCGTTGCAGTGTCTGCAACTCTTCGCAGCAGCTGGATGTGATGTTTGATCCCAGGAAAATAAATTAAAACTGAAATAAACGTGAGAGGACATTTGGTTTGGAACGACTTTCATTTTCTGTCCAAAAGCTTCAAAGCTCACTGCTCAGTGACTTGTTAATTTTACACCCTGTTACGGGAATTTTAAAGAAAAACTCTTGAATAAGGAGGACCGGATTCAGAGTATAAAAGTTTAAGTTGAATTTATTATTCTTGTACAAGAGGAGCGTTTCACATTGCAACACACAAAAGGGTTACAAAGAAAAAGGCTTGCTGAGAAGCTCTGACAATTGGTTCTTATACATTTTCCTAAAAAAGGCTGTCGCAACCGCTGCAAATTGTTGACAGACAATTTGCAAATAAAGCATCTATTTATACATTAGCCTGAACTTTACCTTACCGTGCCAGTCTCAGTAAAACACTAATAAAGGGAAGTGCCCTCAAGACATGTAATAAATAGGAACAAACATCGTATAATTTAAAAACATCTAAACAGCAGTGTAATCCTATTTTTTATATCACACACATGTCAAGAGTGTGAAGGGTGCAAATCCATTTTTTCCAGTGACGAGTGTTAAGTTTGTTCATACATTATAATTCACATTACAGCTGCGTGGCTATGTGAAGAGTTTGAACTGCACGGGTTAAATTCAGCTGGAAGACCCAACAGGACTGAAGTCTGTACAAGACTGAGGGAACGTTTGAACAAAATGACAAACCATCAACATAAAGTTACGAACGTAACAAAACATACTGAATGAATTGTAAATGTTGTAAATGTACTAATGTATTTAAACACTATTACTTACAACAAGAACTATGAAAATGTGGCCTATGGGTTTAAAAGTATCTTTATGGTTGAATAAATGTATTTATGTGTTTATGTCTATAGTTAAATTGAGCAACTTCATTATATCAGACATCCAAAATGATCCTAAAAATCTGATATCAGCCTTGTGTTTTGACTTACAAACATATTTCACATGTGAGTATTTGCAATATTTTTCTGAGCCAAAGCAGAAACACTGATGTTTCACACTGATGTTCTGATTTATATATTTATATGATCCTCTACTGGTGGAGAAATTAATTCTGCCATTATCAAGTGCATTCCATACATAGAAGGCAAACTCAAGTGAGTTCAACTTTAACTGAGGCTCGCATTGTGACCTCCTTAAAGCACGCAACAGCAATGGTGTGAAGAAATATGCACGTGACTCACAAGAGGATGATCTTGCAGTTGATGTCTGGTCTGAAAGGGAAAGGCGAGGGGAAGTCCTGCTGTCCGAGCAAGCTGTCGCTCTGGTCCAGCGGCGTCTTCTCACCATCCTCACCCAGCTGCTGCTGCCACGTGGGGAGAGACTGGACGTCCACGAACTGGGAGCGAGCACCCAGAGGATCCATCCCCTTCTGCCGCTACAGACAGACGCTGGATCTCCGGGAAAGGCACACTGAAAGCACAGGGGAGAGAGAAAGAGAAACTCATGTTACAAATCAAATCATGTCATATTTATTTACCTGTTCTTACTACCATCTGTCTGAGCGCAGCCACGTAAACCTCGACTGATCTCAGGGAGCAAACTTTCTTTGAACCCTGCATGTAATAACATTATGAGCAGATTAGAGATGATGAGCTCCGCGCCTCATCAAACACAAGCATGACAGCTCTCTGTCTGTCCAGCAGCGCACTGTGATAATGGCACAACCTTCAGCAATACAGAGGCTCATGAATCAGTCGTGGATTGCAACACAGGAAGTTGTATCAGACTATTGAGAGTTATGACACTAGATTTTTTTTTCTTTCACAGCACTCGTGATCCATTATTCAAGCTGTGTTTTCCTCTCTGCTGCATCATTGTAATGCAACCAGCTTTGGATGAGTGCTGAAAAACTCTAATTTACAGCAACAGCAATTCTGATTTATTGATATAATCTTTCAAATAACAGCCCCCAAAGCAAACATGTCAAACATTTACTGCTTCAATGTCCTCAAATATGATGATTTTCCACCATTTTTCTGCTTTACAAACAAAGCGAACATGACTAAGCTCGAGGTCATTTCTTGTTACAGGACAGATAACACATGATCAGGATCCTTTCACTTCTGTGTCACATTGTAAAGGAGAGCTGTGTGCCAGCTGCATGTCATTAAACTAATGAAGGCACAGTGAGGAATGCAGCAGCACACCTAAAACACACACGCTACTGTCAGAGATCCTCTCCACCTGATAACTGGACTCATTAAAGCTACTAAACATATTTATGACAGCCCTCCAATATCAATATTTTACTAGTTCACTTCATTGAGCTCTACATTTTGGCCAGTCAGTCTCCATCCAACATAAAATCAGCACTTAGCCTACCGAGCCAGTTGTATTTCCTCCAGGCAGAGGTGATGTCCACGCCAGAAAAACAATAATTTAAAAAAAAGATTATTTATGTTGACGCGACAGTTTACAGACTCAAGGCGTGTTGTCGTCCCCGTGAGCTCCCATAGCAGCGAGCAACAGCAGCCAGAGAACAAGTTAACCAGGTTTACACATTTAGCCACTGTGCTAGGTGTCTGTCTGACTGACTGCTGCAACGGAAAGGTACACGCATTTAACACAACAACATCCGGCTATGACTTTAAAAATAAAACCACAAAAACTTCAAAATGTAGGTACAGTATTCAGTTTTTAAACGCACAGATATAATTTCATATTTTGTGTACTTTTATTTTTATGGGTTTGGAGAGGGACTCACATTAAGAATTACATTATTCCTACAAGCACAATATTTTCATGTTTTCCTTATACGTCTCCTTCATATGTTATGTAAAATATTACCTGTGAGAATATTTATTACCATTTTGTCCAGCCTTATGCCATCTGGGTACTCAATCAAACAACATGTAATGACACCCACCTGACGCTGTTAATTATGCATTACTTTTGAGCCTCATATAAAATTAACACCCAGTAAAACAAGCAACTAACACACAAACACACACACACACACACACACACACACACACACACACACACACACACACACATATACTATTTGTTGCTGATGTCATATATACATGTGTTTTACTTTATTCTCTGTATGTTCATATTGTGAAAATTTACCTGAAGGTGGAGGCTTTAAATAAGCCCATCTGGGTTTTCTGCCTCTCCTTTGCTATCTTTGTCATTTCTGTGTAATTTTAACTGTACAAAATAAATAAAACAAAACTTAACTTAGCTTTAGAGACCAAACATTTTTGTACCAGGCTGTAAACACGTTTATTTCCACTCTGACGTTGAGTATGTTAATGGGTTATGGAGACTGACTTGTTTTGCAGCCAGTCCAATAGTCAAATAAAAAAATAACATGCGCTTTTATTTTGTAGAGAGCGTGCAAGCGAGCTTCCGGCACTGTCGCTAAATGACGCGTCTGTTGTTGAGTTCCTAATCAGCTGACTAATGAGCGTCACACACTTCCGCTGTGGTTGTTTGGGGACATGTGAGAGGCAGTGCACTGTTCCTAGACTGCAGACCAGTTTGTCCTACACACTGATTTAAAAACAGAATATATAATAATATAATGATAAAAGCACTGGTTTCTAATTTATTTTGAAAACACGGACGCAGCTCAGCGCGAGGACGGTTTGGAATGTGCGTGCAGGGTGGAGCTACAACTGAGAGCCAGACAAAAGCAACAGAGAGGAGATGATCGAGCAGAGATTTCTAATAGTCATTCAGAAAATTCCATGTTTTCAAAAGAAAGGCATTTTTTGTCCATTTTGTTAATCAAAAATATATTTTTGACACTGTAAATGACTGCTGTAGCTGGAAACAGCTGATCTGTGATGGGATATCTACATAGGTGTACAGAGGCCTGTTATCAGCAACCCTCACTACTGTGTTCCAGTTGCATGTTGTGTTTACAAACCCAGGTTGATCATTTTAAATGGCTAACTGGTGATTAGAAACGCCTTTTGCAATCATGATAGCATAGCTGAAAACTGTTGTGATGATTAAAGAAGCAATAAAACTGTCCTTTAGACGAGGTGAGCGTTTGGAGCATCAGCAGTTGTGGGTTCAATTACAGGCTCAAAATGGCCAGAAACAAAGAACTTTCTTCTGAAACGTGTCAGTCTGTTTTTGTTCTGAGAAACGAAGGCTGTTCCATGTGATAAATTGCCAACAAACTGAAGATCTCGTGCAATGCTGTGTACTATTCATGTCACAGAGCAGCGCAAAGTGTATGCTGGCCTTCTTGGCAGAGTGGAAAAGAAGCTCAATTTGGAGCTGTGCAAGAATTATATAGGGAAGAAGCAGTCAGCTGGTATTCTGTCTGTAAAGGAGCGGTCAACACAGTCACCAGATCTCAACCCTGTTGAGTTGTTGTGGGAGCAGAAGGGTCCTTCAAGCCAACCCAACCTGTGATAGGTGCGTCAGGAAGCATAGGAGGAAATCTTTTGGTTCCCTTTACAAATTATTGACAAGAAGACTGAAAAAAAAGTCTGCAAGGTTGGAATTGCTGCAAATGGAGGATTCTTTGATTGAAGTTCAGAGTTTGAAGGAAACAATTAAAAATCATTATTTCAGACCTCGTCAGTGGCTATAATTCATATTCATTTTGCAATTCATGTGTGTTGTCATGGAAAAGTGACCCCAAACTTTTGGATATATATATATATATATATACTGCTCGTAGAGATCGGTGATAGACTGGTTAGGTCTGAAAAAGTAGCCAAGGAAGCAACAACAGAAGTTTGTGTGTCCGTCGCTTTGTAGAGGTAAGAGCAGACATTCAGCAAACTGTAAAGGCTCCTTTGTTGGATAGAGAACAGTTAACTTTCCATTAGATATGCTCAGACATAAATCTACATGGTCGCATGTGTAGCCGCTACATTTCCACAGGAACGTCCACACGTGGGTCCGTGAACCACCGGCGTGCCGTAGTTAGGTTTGTTCGATTCTTGTCACAGAGGTTGCTGGGCGGACGGGGTTTGCATCGTGTTAGGTTTACTCATAGGTCAGAAGCGCCAAACCCCGCCCTCCCGCGAGGTGTCTCTCACACCAAAACAAACGCTCTTCTCACAGTAGACTAGCGTGCTATCACTAGCTACAATTTGAGGAAAAGTAAAGCTGTTTAAAACACTGAGCACTGTAAGATCAGGTCCCTGTGTATAACCGCACACACACTATAGATATATGTTAGGAAAACTGTGTGTGTGTTTGAACAGTGTGATCACTCACTCTGTTGGTGTGTAACAGGCTTCATCATTAGGCTGCAGGTCATGGGCTTGACCAAGCAGTACCTGCGCTATGCTTCCAGCGCAGTGTTCGGAGTCATCGGCAGCCAGAAAGCCAACATTTCATACGTAACCCTCCGCGGGGGAGAGAGGGGGCGCTACGTGGCCGTGGCTGCGTGTGAACACGTGTTTATCTGGGATGTCCGAAAGGGAGAGAAGGTGAGAGTCCAGTGACAGCTGTTTGTCTGTATGGAAACCATCACTAGAATTATCAGTCACACACGTTTGTATGTTGTCCAGCATGGACCAAAAGTATGGAGGGAGGTGCCAGTTCACCTCCTGGACACTGCCGGGGTTCCCCTGAGCAAGACACTGAATTTCTAACTGCTCCCAGGGAGCTGCTATGTGTGACCATCACTCCACATTTGCATGTCTATGAGCCCTTTGTGTGTGTGCGGTTGTAATCCGAGTAAAAATGCATGTAAAACAACTGCGAGGGATCGATAAAGTATCTATAAAAAATATATAAATTGACAGGAATGGCTTCCAAACTGAGATTGCATCTGTCTTTCTGTCTAGGTCCTGATCCTGCAAGGCCAGAAACATGAGGTCACCTACCTCTGCCCCTCACCTGATGGCATCCATATCGCCGTGGGCTACGAAGACGGCGCAGTGCGGATCTTTAGTCTGATGAATGGGGAGAGCAACGTCTCGTTCAATGGACACAAGTCTGCTGTCAGCGTCATACGCTACGACGGGCTCGGAGCTCGGCTCGTCACCGGTTCTAAGGTAAGTCGGGCTGTGCATTGTACACAGGGATGTGTTTGAGGAGACGGCAGCCTTTGAGATGGAGAATGCAGCTAGAAAATCTCTTGCCCACACCATATATTTATGTATGTTGATACAGGACACTGATGTGATCGTGTGGGACATCATCAATGAGTGTGGGCTGTACAGGTTAAGAGGCCATAAAGACGTCATCACACAGGCCTTGTTCCTCAAAGACAAGAACCTCCTGGTCACGAGGTAACGCACCTTTTTACCTGAGAATGTAGATCCTCATTGAGGACACAGTAAATCACTACATGCAGTGTAACTAATACTGTGTGTGTGTGTGTGTGTGTGTGTGTGTGTGCGCGCTCTGCTGCCGTGCAGCTCCAAGGACAGTTTTGTGAAATGGTGGGACCTGGACACACAGCACTGCTTCAAGACCATGGTGGGCCATCGCAGTGAGGTGAGGGGCTTCTTTCTCTGCAGTCATCATTAACTTAAACAAAGTGATGTCCTGACTGAGTACCAGTACACGGCTGTTAATAAAGTAGTTACCCCATGATTAAACACTCTTTGATTTATACACCTCT
This sequence comes from Collichthys lucidus, assembly GCA_004119915.2. Classification (NCBI taxonomy): domain Eukaryota; kingdom Metazoa; phylum Chordata; class Actinopteri; family Sciaenidae; genus Collichthys; species Collichthys lucidus. Next base: position 31,839,467 of record CM014079.1, on the reverse strand, counting down.
AACTTTCACTCCTGATGTTTTCTGAAGCAGGAGTAATGTGGTTTCACTGTCACTAGTTTAGTCTAAAAAGGTCATTTGATTGTGTTACAGTCATCACATTAGGTAGTGGATTACGGTACTTCAGTATATCTAACTATGACCTGCACTGTCACAGATTTAAACATGTTTGTTTGGTCTGCGTCAGCCACTGAAGATGTAAAGATGTGTGTGTGTGTTTGTGTGTGTGATAGGTGTGGGGCATGGTGCTGCTGAATCAGGAGAACAGGCTGTTAACAGGCTCAGCAGACAGTGAACTTCGAGCCTGGGACATCAACTATCTACAGCAGGTGAGGAGAAGAACACGGGTCAGCTTCTGCTCCCTGTAACTGACCGATGCAGAGAAGAAGTGCTTGAGCTCTAATTGCCTCCAACTACAGAAATATAGAAAATATCAGATGACACAAATCCCTTTTGTGTAGAGAGATCCCTCTACGACATGTTTTGTCTTTCATAAGATGTCAGACATCATTTATTAGCCACATTTTCTCTTTGACTCTGACACTGAATCAGCGCCACAGCGGAGAACAAACCATTAATGCAGCCAGTGTCACGAAACATGTTACCTAAATAAAGAAAACCAAATGTTTCCTCAGATTTTAAAAGGCTGTCTGTCTGTTTGCGTCCCGCTCAGGAGAAAGCTGAGGGCGAGCCCAAAGTGAAGAAGGGGAAAACTCTGCTGGATGACGACGATGAAGAAGACAACGAGGAAGGTGGCGATGAGAGTGCTGACGAGGTACGAGTCATTCATGTATTATTATTATTAGAAAGTGCTTTCAGAAATCCTTTTCTGAGGTGGACGGAGAAGTTTGTTGGGTGATTGGCTTTGTTGTCCAGCCGAGGCCAGAAAATCAACCATCAAAGTTGGTCGGTTATAATTTTGTGAGGCTGCAAACAACCCAGATGATGCATCTGATACTTGAGAAATGTCAACACCGCTGTGTATATTCCCAGTTTTATTCCTGGTCAAGTGATGAAGTCTGTAGACAGTAATATATGTCCTCTGACTCTGACAACAGGAGCAGGTTAAACGTGCCATTAGTCTTTCAGATCAGGTATTAAAGTCTGTTTAAAGGTGATTTATTAAGTATACCTTCACATTGACGCTGATGAATTATGTTTCTGTTGTGCCCGAGGAAGTATCTTTCAGCGTGAAAAACAACAGCAGTGCATCTTTTCCCTCTCTAGGTGAATCTGCTGATGCTCGGTGTTTAAAGTTTGTCCTCTCCCTCTTTCTTCCTCCCTCAGCGGATCTTGAGTTGTAAGAAGGCGGGCTCTATCCTGAGAGAGGCCAGAGACCGAGTCGTCTCACTGACAGCAGACAGCAAGGCCAGAGTCATTGCCTGCCACGTGAGTGTTGAGGAGTTTTTTATTAAATTTCTGGGAGTCATGAAAAATCTGTGATTTCAACAAAGATCTTCTGTCCAAATGAAACCATAAACAATCCGATCACTAGAATATGATTGACCGTGGTGTGAAAATAGTTTTGTTTGTATTTCCTCAATCATTTTTGGATTAGCAACATTGTTTACTGACAGGGTATGTCCTGTTATGCGGACACAGCCAGTGAGTGTGCCTGTGTGTGTTCAGCTGGCTGTCAGATGCAGTTTTTGTATCTTGTGTCCGTTAACGTGAGGCAGCAGTGGGTCACAGTCTGTTGTCTCACGGCACTCAAGCTGGAATTTGACATTGTCGTTTAATAGTTTCACATGTTTCCAGCCGCTGTGTGTATTAAGATCAAACAGAATGCAGTGATTTGGTTTTCAAACGTATTCAGTTAAATACAGTGCAAAGATATTCAGTGTTCAGACTGATAGAACGTTGTTTTTGTAAATGAATTGAATGCCCGTAAGACATGTCTAAAGAGGAACGGCACACCTGTTTCAACAGGTAAACGGGTTCATCAGTCACAGGTGATAGTATCATGGCCGAGGCTTGCTCAGAAGGCTCAGTCATTTCTTTCAACACACATTTACAAGAGTTAAGATAATTCACCATCTACAGTCCGTGAGTATGAAAAGATTTGGAGAAATCTTTGCAGTCAAAAGGAAACGCTGAAACAGCATCCATAAACGCAGCCGACTCATCAGAGATGGACTTATGGAAAATGGAAAAGTGTGCGAGGCCACAATTTAGATTGTTTTTTTTTAGAAATCGTGGACGTCGTGTCCTCCAGGCTCATAATGTTTTACGTACAGGCAAATGATGTTATACATCTGTCCCCTCCTTCCCATCAGGGCAATGATTCAGTGCTGGAGCTGTTCACAGTGCTGTCAGAGGACGAAGTGCAGAAGAGAATGACAAAGAAGCTGAAGAAGGCCAAAAAGAAGGCAGCCAAGTAAGCTCTGGACTCACGTCTGCAGCTTTTGATACCGCTGCACTGTTGTGTGTCAGTTGTGATTTCTTGAGGTTGTCATGCTGAAGCTTGTTGCATTGCTGCCCCCTGCTGCAGAGCTCAGAAAGATGCAGGCGAGGAGGTAGTGGAGCCGGTGGTGGACTGTATGCTGAAAGATGAGATCATCAGATTGACGAACATCAAGGCCTCGGCCAAAATCAGGTCAGTGTGGAGCCAAATGTGACATAGAGGTTAAAGAGGCGACAAAACTGGGCAATCATCACCAGATGAAAGCCACTTGGATTCCCTAACTCCTCACACACTCTTCCTCCATCCCCTCTCAGATGGGCAGAATGCCTGTCATGTACAGGCGGCGAGCTGAAGGTGGCGCTGCTGCTGCAGAACAACACCATTGAGACGTACAGCCTAAAGACTTTAGACAAGACTCCCGCGGCCAATAAGACGGCTCGCCTCACAATCGGAGGCCACCGCACCGACGTCCGCACGCTGGCCTTCAGCTCAGACAACCTGGCCGTCCTCTCCGCCTCCGGCGACACCGTCAAAGTTTGGAACAGGTGAAACTGCTTCAGTCTTATCAAGTCCCTCAAATGTTTTCTAGGTCTGAGCGGTGATCTAACAGGAAGTCTCGCCCCATGTCACAGGTCAACCCTGCAGGTGATCCGCACCATGTCCTGTGAATACGCCCTCTGCTCCCTCTTTGTACCCGGAGACAGACAGATCATTCTGGGAACTAAGGTATCTGGACACATACAAACCCACCCAGACACTCAAGTTTCACTTTTCAGTTTAAGCTTTGTCTTCATGAATAACTTAATTGGAACATCAGGACAGAGTTGCTAAACATTTCAACCTGTTCATAAAAACCTTTTGTTTTTTTGTTTTTCCTGTCAGAGTGGCAAACTGCAGATTTTCGAGTTGGCCTCAGGAAGCCTCCTAGAGACTGTGGAAGCCCACGATGGAGCCCTGTGGTCTCTGTGCCTCGCGCCAGATCAGGTAAACCTGACTACCTGCAGCAGACTGCTGGTCTGCCTGTCTGTAGTGACATCTGTCCATACCTATGAGTGACCCAGTACCAAGCAGAACTGAAACATCTCCGATGCCTAATTTCAATTCTTTTAATACCGAGATCTAGAAAACTATTATTTGTCTGCAGCCAATCCCTGCAAGCATACTAGCATTTGATACGTTGTGTCATTGGCCCATTACCGCAGCTACAGCGAGCAGCTAGTAGCTACATATGGTCTGTAGTGGTGAAGCTGTGTGCGGTGCATCTGCTGTTTAAATGAGGAAGCATTATTTCAGGAAAAAAGTGGGACTACAACAAGATAAAGCTTCAACTTCAGGGTTGGACAGCTGCATGATGTTTGCAACAATACCAGCCCTACACCTGTCTTACACCTGGATCCCTGTGGGCACAGCTCTGTTATATCACATAACAGTGATGGTGTTATGGTTCATTGTTTGTTCTACCGCTCCAGGAGCGTTCCAGAAGTGTTTTTCCTGAGATCCTTTGTTCAGATTTGGTCATTTCTCCTGGTTTATGTTTTTGAACATGAGTAAATAGCTCACATAGTTAAATAGTTTCCTTTTTGGCTGTGTGCCAGCTCGAACTGTGCTGTTTGATGCAGCTGGCCGTGGCATCTGTCAAAAAAATAGACCCGTGTTCTCTGCGGAGCGCCACTTCTGGGACACTTCATGAACAGCCCTGCAACGCGTCATCGTCTAGTTCAGCCGCGATCAGCTCTAGCGGCCATGCCTAGTGGGATCCAGCAGTTTTCTGTCATACTGTTACATAAATCAGATTTCAACAATGGCTCTGCTTTTCCGTGTGTGTGTGTGTGTGTGTGTGTGTGTGTGTGTGTGTGTGTGTGTGTGTGTGTGTGTGTGTGTGTGTGTGTGTGTGTGTGTGTGTGTGTGTGTGTGTGTGTGTGTGTGTGTGTGTGTGTGTGTGTGTGTGTGTGTTCCATTCCTGTAGAGGGGGATTGTCACAGGAAGTGCAGATAAAACGGTGAAGTTCTGGGAGTTTGAGCTGATAAAGGACGAAGGGATGAGCCAGAAGTAAGTTCAAATATCACTATGACGACTACAGCAAAGATCTTCCCAGATATTGTCACAAAAAAACCCAGTCAGTCTACTTATACATGTTATTATAGATATGTGATTTATACTGCAGTATATTTAGCCTGCTTTGTACTCGCACCAGGTACAACCTGCAACAGCAGTCAGCATATTCTCTGTACTAAATATAATGTTGAATCCTGTGTTTGTGTGTGTGACATAGGAGGCTGTCGGTGAAGCACAGACGCACTCTGCAATTGGAGGAAGACGTTTTATGTGTCAAGCTCTCTCCTGACCACAGACTGCTGGCAGTGTCTCTGTTAGACTGCACAGTCAAGGTCTTCTACACGGACACACTTAAGGTACATCACACACACACATTACACAACATTAGGACCCGTGTTCAATATATAACTGGTTCACTGATGTTCTCTTAACATCACGACTGAAGATTTGTCCGTCTCTCTGCTTCAGTTCTTCTTGTCTCTGTATGGACACAAGCTGCCTGTACTTTGTCTGGACATCTCACACGTGAGTACTGCCGAGCTGCAGATGAGTTCACTATCAGTCACGGGTCATGTGAGTCGTGTTATTTTGATTTAAATGACGACAATAAAGCCTTAATGCAAAAAGAATGAATAATAAACTGCACAAACTGTTTACTCCTGGACTTAACGTTCCTCAGGGACTCGTGTTGGACTCGTCCCTATGTGTAATTGACTTGGGCTCTGATAAGGTCACCTTTCCCCACAGTCCTGCCTCTCAAACTCTGATCTTATGTTTCTGTTAACCTAAGGATAACACCCTCATCGCCACCGGGTCCGCTGACAGAAACGTGAAAATCTGGGGTCTGGACTTTGGCGACTGTCACCGCTCCATGTTTGCTCACGACGACAGGTAACGCCCCGGGACGCAGACCCAAACCAAACAGTCGGGTGATTCTTGGGAACAACTATTTTTTTTAATTTTTATAAATCAAATATGTGCTGGTGAAATCATAATTTTTCTGTGTTGTCGAGTTTCCAGCTCTGACTTCATCTGTTGTGGTCAGGGACTCTGATCCGTGTCCTGTTAACTCAGACTGCCCTGTGACTTCACACCAGCTGCTCTTTCATCTCACCACTCATCTGTTTTCTCATAGATCCTCTCACTCTTTGTCCTCGGGTGTTTTTCTTGTTCTGGGCTTAAATTTCCTGTGCTCATTTAGTTTTCTTAATTTCTTTCTTACTTTTGATTAATTTTTGGCGCATCTCTTGCCTGTTCTGGAACTTTTTGTTTGGATTTGTTTTCTATTTTACGTATTCACTTGGCTTGACTTTCTTTCTCTCTCTCTCTCTCCTCCCTCGCCCTGTTTGTTCCCCGCAGCGTCATGTTCCTCCAGTTTGTCCCCAAGACTCATCTGTTCTTCACATCAGGGAAGGACAAAAAGATCAAACAGTGGGACGCCGACAAGTTTGAACACATCCAGACACTCGAGGTGACATACTCTTGACATCTCTTCACATCACACCTCATTGATTAACTGTAAACCAGATTTATCAAACAGAGTCAGATTTGTTTGGGATTACTTGTGTTGTTAGGTTACTAGGTGGTTGCTGCATGATTATTTGCTTTTGATAGGATGTAATGATCATTACTCAACAGGATCCATTCTCACCACTAGCATCAGAGGAAATGTCATATCATTAAAATCATTAGAGTTGACAGAAGGGTTAATGGACTGACGGATATACATCATCATACCTCAAAAATAAGAACCATGACTTGTGACATCAGGTGGTTCCAGTGTGACTGCCGATTGTTTAGAGGTTACCTGGCAGTTGGCAGGTGACACAGTTTTCTTCCTGCCCAGTAGTGACTCGAAGCATCTTCTCTCTGCCTCGCAGGGCCACCATCGGGAGGTTTGGTGTCTGGCCATCAGCCCAAACGGTGACCACCTTGTATCATCTTCCCATGACAAATCCCTGCGTCTGTGGGAGAGGACCAGGGAGCCTATCATCCTAGAGGAGGAGCGAGAGATGGTGAGGCGGAGGTCAGGGTGGACTCGTGTGATTTGACGCACGCGTTTCTTCCTGTCTCTAAAACGAACCATGTTTTTGTATGGACAGGAGCGAGAAGCGGAGTTCGAGGAGAGCTTGGCCCAAGGAGACGCACCTGTGGTGAGCGCTCGGTTTTCAACTTGTAGGCATTCACAGCATGTTTTAATATTTGAATGATACAGCTTCACGCTGGCCTATTTCAAGTGAGATTTTGGTGGTGGGGCCTGTTTAAATCAAAAGCTGTTGCATTAGATGGAGGTAAGTGATGAACTGTTTCATCTACAGGTACCTGGAGAGACTCAAGGAGAGGCAGCACCAGCCGGCAAGAAGACCGTGGAGACAGTCAAAGCTGTGAGTTGACTTCACCTCCTGTGATGATCATTTCTTGTTTTTAGTAGCACTTGTTGGATCTTGCTTGGAACACCAGTCGGATGTATAGTATAGATGGATAGCTGAAGGTGAAATGTTGCATATACATTGATTCATCCAATAGTGGCGTTCAGACTTCACCTATTGGGCTCACACTCGTTGGATTTGTCCATGTTTGCTGACGTTCTCTCTGTCATGTGATTTCTTTGCAGGCAGAGCGAATCATGGAGGCTCTGGAACTTTACAGAGAGGAAACCAGGAAGATGGAGGAGCACAAATACGCCTGTGAGCATGCAGGCAAAGAGGTAGAGACATGATCCGCGAATCCTCTCTGTTGGCGTGAAGCAGAAAAATCACTCAAACATTCTGTTTGAACAGTGCGAGTGAGAGATGAGTGTGTTTATATTTTTTAAAGATAAAAATCAACTGCTGTTGTTTTGCAGCTTCCTCCACCAAAACCTAACCCTATCCTCGTGGCTTTTGGAAATGTCTCAGTAAGTGAACGATGATGAAGTATACTTTTCTTATCGGGCTGCTTTCAGCTGTAGGTAACGAGGTCTGTCTTTGTCCCTCTCTCAGCCGTCCCGCCACGTTTTAGATGTCATAAGGAAGGTCAGGTCGAGGTAAGAATCGAGCCCAAAGCGACGGGACCAAACCCACACCGTATTTCAGTCTTGACTTCACCCATAAAGTTAATCACCATCTGCAGCGTATAAACACTCTGCGGCTTTTTTCTTTTTTCTTTTGTTTGTGTTGTGATCAGTGAGCTGGAGGTTTCTCTGCTGGTGTTACCGTTCCCTTACATCCCCGAGCTGCTGAAACTGTTCAACAGCTACATCCAGCAGGGTTTGGAGGTGGAGCTGGTCTGCCGCTGCCTCTTCTTCCTTCTCAAGTAGGTGCTCTGTGTGCATGCATGTGTAAAGAAAAAAGTAAGTTAAAGTTAATCTAAGAATGGAGTGATACTCAGTGATTGCATGATCCCACCGGAAACACCACAGCCTTTCAAAAGCGGCTCTCAGCTCCGGAGAATACATGGCTCATCTGGTTTTGATTATTTCTGCGTCAAGCAGCACAGAGCAGATTGAGAGGGGCCGGAAATCAGACATAAAATCAGCATAGAGAAGCTGGTTGATTTTTAGAATTAGCGATAGAATAAAGCATCTGTGACGTCGCCCATAGGATTTTTGTTAATGACGCCAGGGTGCTCATACAAGCCATCTGTAACACCTGCATAACTTTAAGCCTTAATATCATTTGAACAGGTGAGTTGTATATAAATTCACCCTCAGTACAGTTGTCATGACCAGGGAAATTATCTATAGAGACCAAAACAGTTTTTTGTACCAGGCTGTAAACATGTTTATTTCTGCTGTGAAGTTGGACATTTTAACATGGGGACTTATGGAGCCTCAAGTGGCTGTTTGAGGAACTGCAGTTTTTTGCACTTCACAGCCACAGAGGTTGCCATATGGACACAAAGACAATTGGCGTCACAGCGTAACAGAGCCGTGGCTGGTGGGGTCCAGAAGCAGTCCTTTATATCTACAGATGGCCTATAGTTCCATGTTTCCACAGATGAGAAATCATGAGAAATAAATAAGTTGAAGGTATTCTATTAAAAAGGTCCCTTTCCCTAAGATAACGATAATAAAGAAGTAGCTGCCTCAAACTTTTACATTGCATAGTGTTTCAGAGCGTGTAATAATTAGAGTAATTGGACAGAAATATGATTCTTTAGCTTGTCTGTTGCCTTTGCAGAACTGGAAGATTAAATGTGAAATAAATATATAGATCTGGACAAGCTGCTGTCGGTTGCAGTGTAACATACCAAGCTGAGCTGACGTCGTTTGTTTGTTTGTTTGTAGGATCCATTTTGGTCAGATCTCCAGTAACCAGATGCTACTGTCTGTAATAGATGAACTACGGACCAATACTCTCTCAAAAGTGCGCCAAATCAGAGTAAGTAACATCTGGAAAAGTGTGACTTAGGTCACAAAGAAACGTTGTTCCAACAAGATCTTAGTCTTCATCACACCTTTTTCCGTTTCCTCACCACCTCGTCTTTTTTCGTTACCTCAGGACGTGATGGGCTTCAACAGCGCAGCGCTACAATTCCTCCAGCGGGAGATCGAGAGCAAGGAGGATGTGACGTTCTTCGCGGAGGCTACAGGCCAGCTGAAGGAGAAGAAGAAGAGGAGGAGGAGGAGGGAGCGAGCCGTCTTGACCATCGCTTAAATCATAATGTACCATAATATCTTTTTTTTTGTGTAGAAACATCTCCCAGCTGTGTTCCAAAGGGTTACACTGTCGGTTTCATGGATATTATGAAATGTTGTGAAATGCTGATTCTGACACTGTTATTTAGTGACACGCTTCTCTTTCCAAATAAACCACATCTTGACTTTTTCTCAGAGTACTTCAGGTTTTATGGGAGGCTTTGAAAACAAATAAATCCTCCACTGCAGAGAGAAATGTAGTGTGTATACACAGCAGTTCCCTCTGCAGTGTCACGGCTCTATAAAATACATTCATATATGGTTAAGCTCTAAATACACTTCGTGTTTAAAGCGGTATTACTCCCTCCATGATTACCACACGCAGAGGACAGGTATGATTTAAACTGGCTTCTGTCCTACAGGCCTAAAGGGAGCAATTCAGGCCGGGAGCCAAACCAGGCTAAAGATGGTTTGGACATGGAAACCTGTCAGGCCACCTGAGCTCCAGACCACCTGGACACTGTCCCACAGAGCAAGTCTTTAGCTAGACCCTGAGAAAAAAACCTCCCCTGATTCCTGTTGGCCTCGCCGCAGCCGTCCACCGCTGAAATCGGGGAGATGTAGCTTCACTTTACAGCCCTTGTAACTTCAACTGAATTTATAGTCTCAAGTCCTGGTAGATGTGGTAAACATATTTCATAGCGAGGGGAAGAAAATCTTGGTTCTCAGTTGTCAGCGTCCTCAAATGGGAGCGGTGTTCTTCTTCGAGCGCCCTTTGCTCTAATCCCGTGACCTTTAGAAAAGCTTCACACCCACATCACACACTTAATTTTCCACAAGTGTGTTTATTTCCTGACCGTGGGGCACTGTGGAATAATGAAATGAACCCTTTAAAACACCTCTCGTTCACTGTTCGTGTTTTAATCTCACGGGCGGACAAAAAACAAATTAACTCTGTATTTACAGGCCTGTTAAAAAAAACAGGAGGGGGGTAGGAGGGGCAGCAGCTTTTTATAGGGCTGGATTTGGTCCCGAGGTTGTAAATGTCACACCTACCAAAATTAAAAATTCTTCAGGAAAATCCCAGAACGTGCTCGCAGAGCACTTGTGCCGTATTAGCACCCGACACTGTTCAGATTAATCACCACAAACCGTGTTTAAAAGAGGAAAAACGCAGCGTGCAAGTGAGACGGTCTTGTTTCACCTTCATTTGTGCCAAACCTGAATAATTGTTTGGCATTTCACTGAACTTATAGTGAGGTTAGAGTCAAAGATAGAGCTCAGGATCTTTCACATGGCTCATGCGAAATCTGAATCTGAAATCCCAAATCTCCTCAGATTACTCCTCGGACACCAGTGTACCTGGAGTTATTGCATAGCTTCGATTTGATCGCTGTTGTGAAGTGAGGTGCGGAGCAGCGTGGTACAAAAAGAGGAGGAGGAAATGTCACGATGGTCAAGAGGTGTGCTTAAAAATAGAGCAATGATACTAATTAAGGTATTGCTGTGGTTCATGTTGGCTCACTGGACCTTTAATTAGTCTCATTGGTAACACCAGTGTTGACCATTCTATTATTTCATGTCCACGTGGCTGCTGTGAAAAAGACCTGTTGAGATAAATGCTGCGTCACGTACATAATCAGAGTACAGTATGCGACATTAAAGAAAACTGTGAGTGAGAAAATAGTCATCTTTTAAGAAAAGTCTCTCAGCACACAATAAGTGAGTTGGTGCTCCCTCACAATCATTTTCAGCCTCGTGGCCTCAACTCTTTGCCACAATATGAGTGTAAAGAAAGTGCTAATGTCAGGCTTCAGCTCTGACTCTGTTATAAAGCCTGTCCAGTCGTGGAGTGAAACAACCTCAAATCGCTTGAAGCCTTTTGTACAGCATCTTGATTTATGCCGGATCAAATCTGGGATACCACAAACACAAACACAGGCTAAGCCGACGGTTTTGGGATTGTCTATACGTGTAAACATCGTGTGATTGTCTTATGACCCGTCCAGTGACCCTGTCCTTCTGTGACCAGTAAATGTTGGAACAGGTTTTTATTCATCATCATAGTGAACCGGAGAGAGTTGGTACAGAAATCTTTGATGTCATGCACAAGGATCAAGAATTTGTTGCGTTTGGTCGTCTCTGTGTAGATTTTTCTTCTTGTGCTTGTAGGTTATTTACAAAAAACTGAAAGTGACTCAAAGTCTTACAGGATTTAAAAAATATTTTATGAGTACGCTGTTCAGATGAGAGATCAGTCCAGTCACACGCTTCTATAATATGTTGTCTTCTCTCTCAGGTGAGACACTAGATGGCAGTCTTGCCTTCTCTTAAACTGGTTCCACATTGTCCCTCTTTGGTATCTGGGCTCATGTCCTGCTCCATGTTCGGCACTCACACACCACCTGCTGCAGTCCTTGGCCCTATAACGGTCCAAGAGTCAGACCGAGGCCAGCACTGGCTCCTGGCCACAAGTCAGAGATAATTGGGGCATGGGTAGAAATCTCTGCACCGATACCTGATCTACTGCTGAATGGCTTTGGGCCAACAGCCGCCATGTGTGGTGGTCAAAGTAGCACTCGTATAAGACAGATCTGTTTTTTTACTTGCATTTATTTGTCACTGTAGTAGATTTTTTTTGCAGATTATTGATAATTATCAAGATATTTTAAAACAAATGGGAAAGAGTTGCTAGGCATTTCCAGGAGGGCTCCTAGAGTGTGCAGTGCCTCTGCCACACGGTGCAATGTGTAATTTTACAGCCAGTATTTGCATTACATTTTGATGGACAGGAGATAGTGTTACTTTATGTGGTCTACACTGCTATAGTCTGTCATCATATGGTCTGCACGATATTATATACGTTTGGCTCATAGCTGCTGACTATAGCCGGTGAATGTGATACGAGCTATAAATGTGTACAAACCCATGCTTGAGATAGAGAGAGCTGGCTGTGACAAGCCTCCTGTTTCAGCAGCACTTTGCACAGCAATTCTTAAATAGTCTGACCGAGGTGAAGCAATATAACTACCTAGAGGTGTGTCGGCGTGTCTGTTCTATATTAAGAAAATGACTTTTATTCTTTATGGAACATACCCAGCACAGTAGGCCTTCTGTGTTTTTAAAATTAGAGCTACTCTAAAATAGATTATAATCCAGTAAAAATGTATCGCAGCGCAACATGAACTGATATGAAAAATCTTAAGAGTGTGGATGATTGAAAGGAGAAACTTGATGTTGATTCTTAATACTCAGTAGAGCAGCACACACATATTAATCCACAGTTGAAAATAGTCCCTAACAAAATAACAATTTTCTCTTGTTTAAGTAACTTCTGCTAAAAATTTGTTTTAGGAAGTTACTTTTTTTATTTTTTTATTTTTTTAAGGTTATAAAACTATTTTTGATTTACATATTTGGAAGAAACGAGAGCCACCATTCATGTCACACATTTCCTTTAGGTGCTATTCTTGAAATCTTGAAGTCTGAGTCTTCTAATTGATCTAAATTTTTGGACATTTTCACTAAACAAAAGTAATATTTATACATTTTTCCACAAAATATCAGACGATTTTGCAACTTTATGAGCAGTCTCAGTTTGGTCAAATTATGTAAATTATCTAAAAAACTTCCTTGGACCTCCTATTTTTTTTTAAATAAAAGTCTGAAATTACAGTAGTTTAAATACTAGTTTTAAATACATTTCCAGGAATTATTCCCCCATTAATCTTGGAACTCAAAATGTGATTTACTTGATCTCAAGTAATACATCTTTCTATGTGGCAGCAACAATGCATTTCTTCTAACCCTTAAAAAAGCTTTAGCCAACTAGCTCATAAGAATAGCATCTAATGTCAGAAATATTTCCCAGGAGCACCCTCTGCTTCATCTGTCTGCAATGACCTCAGCACCGTCACAACGGCGTCCTGTCAGTCGGCAGAACAGCTTCAACCGACAAGCAGGCCATCCATCAACCTGCTGGGCCACCAGTCATGCCACCGACGGGCCTCGTGTTAAATCTGTGTCCAGCACTCATGAATGAGCCCATGCCGGAGCTGAGATATGAGGTGGTGGGTCACTCTGATGAGACGCAGTTATAATGTGGCTGCTTCGGCAGCAGCAGCAGCGGTGGAGGGAGGCGAGGAGAGGGGTGGGCGGTGGCTGCTGGGCGTCCAGGCAGGCCGGTGAGTGATGAGGTGATGGTGCATGCAGTGGAGGCCAACAGAACTGACTGGCCACTAACTGAACTGCGTAGCTGCACACATACGGCCATGAATGTTTCCTTTCTCTGCTCCGTTCCCTCTGCTTTTTTTTTCTTTCCACCCCTCAGCTGTCCTCAGACTTTTCCCACTTCATTCCATGATGGTTGTTTGTCTACTCTTGCAGCTGATTTCTTCGTACGCAGGTAGTTTCATAAAATGCACATGCAGGAGATTTGTACCAAAATGGTCAACAAATACCTTGACGATTGAGGACTTAAAGTTGCTTAAATTCCTCATTTTGCTGTTTCACCCCAGCAAAATGAGAAATTTTAGCAACTTTATTGATTTTTGCTTGTTCAATTTTGGCCAAACTGTCGAAAGTTGTTACCAAAAAATCTTCAGTCAAATTCGAGATTTCCAAGTGAAAAAAATTTCCCTCAATCATATCCCTTAAGTGCAATAAATCCAACAATAAACCTATCAAGTTAATCAATAAAAATAATTTTATCTGTTACTATATGTGTTCCTGTCCATGTCAGGGTTTTAATGGTACCGTAGCTGAAAAAGTCGTCACTGCACGTGTCGAGGGGGTCGGCAGCAGCTCACCTCTTCTCATTTCAGCGGAAGAGCAAAACATGTTTTAATAACCAGAGTCTGCAGAGATCAGGGGAGAGGAAACCATGTTTTTTCCTCCTGTGCTGCACCGAGGTCAGCCCTCTGTGGGCTGAAGCCACACACACACACACACACACACACACACGCAGACAGACATACGTGCATATATGCACAACACACGTAGGCTTGTAGTACCGCAGCACACACACACATGCATGCATGAAGTTTAAAACAAGCAAATGGACTTTTAGAAAAGCGTAAAATAGACCAAAATATTCACTTAGGCACGAGACAGCCGAAAGGGCACAAACACATTAGACATATTAGCTTATACAAACCTACACACACACACACACACACACACGCACACTTGAAGCCACCAATACCCCTTTTAAGAGCTCTCCCCAGAAATCCACATAGCTGATGTAATTAGTGATTTTAGAGCTCTGCACTTCATATTACAAGTCATAAACAGACATTCAATACTGGGCTTTGAGAGAGCTGTTTATTCTGGAGTTTTATAGTCCACGCAGGACCCTTCTGTGTTTATTCTCCGAGAACAATAATGCCACTATGCTCCCAGGCTGGAATGCTATTCATTTGTCCAATTAAACACAGAAAATAAATACAAAATCGAGCCGACTTATTCTGCCCCCCAATTTTGCTCCAAAAAAACTTTAACAACGGCACTCTGCTCAGGGATTTACAGGGTGGTGTTGGCTGAACGATGAAATGACAGGGGAATTGAATGTTTGCTGAGGCCATATTCTGTGCTGTTATTATTACTAACAACACAATCATAATTATGGATTAGCAAAAGTAGCACACAGATAGTTAAACTTTGAAATCTTGGAATTGTAGATGATATTCAACTTTATTTATTTTTCTTTGTTTTTTTAAAGCATGGGATGTAAGGCCAATAAATGTCCGGTCTTAAATGTCTAATTCATAGGAGATCATTACAAGGAAAACGGGAGTCAGTTTACAGAAGTAAACCTCGGTCAGACTCGGGTAATGTGAATGTTGCTGGAAATTAGTTCAGGGACTTTTTAAATCAAATGTGGCACAATTTGCTGAAAAATAATAGTTTGTATAACAACACATTGAGGGGAGCAGCACCATTTTATGTAACATGAAGTTACTGCGTGGTCACTGTTAGAGTCGTGATTTATGAGCAGGACGCTGACCCACAATCCTCCTGACAGACTTGCAATTTCCTGTGTGAGAAAACACTAACTTAATCCATACAGCAAAGAAAGCCACGGACAGAAACTATTTGTTCATGAGTAATAGTCAAACCACTGGCAGAGAAAGCCAGACGAGACAGTTAGACTGTCACTGCTTGGGAGTTTTAACTCATATTTTCCTATGAAAACCTCTCAACTATTTACTTTTATGGTATTTCCTGTGAAAATCCATAAACACCGACAGCACAATTGGCCTGCAAAGTTTACTTATTTTATGTAATTCCACAAATCTGGAGGCACACATCATAAATATTCCGCACACACATCAAAACACATGAGACACTTTTTACTTCTCAAACCGAGTCGAATATTTCATCCAAGCACTGACATTGTCATAAATCTTACAGGAAATAATTTTTAAAAATACTCCAGAGTTTTTCAGTAGTGCGGTTTAAAATGTATGAGTCAAAATGAAAATGATCACAATGGTGCCTTTTAATAAAAAACAAATATGGGAACTAGTGTTGTGTTCACTGGGACAATCATTTTTATTTATATTTCAGTAGTGTGATGCATTGCATGAATACTGGTTTATGTGCAGTTTTTCGGCACAAATGCAAATATGTCACATCTAATTTCTGTAATTTAAATAGCAAATGATTAAAAATCATTCAAGGCTGGTAGAAATCCTGCATTGTTGCCATTGTATGCAAAAAGGCTGTTTTCAAAAGCCCACCTGTGTACAAAAATCAGACACCCACACCGCTTCACTCTGTGCTCCTCTGGAGTGTTGTAGTTCCTTGGTAGTACAGCACAAACCCAAACAAACAGCCAATTACTGCTTTCAGTGTGGCGGTCCATCCAACTTACTGTTGACCCAAACATCCTCCAGGGCATTAGGATATAGTCAACATGTTCATCCCTTCAGCCGTGTCCAAGGCTCCGTGTTTGGTCTAGCGTTGGATCAAGGTGTCAAAACTACTGTGGACTGGAGTGAGAGGAAACAAGGAATAATCAGACCAAATGAAAAGCAATCCGAAGAATGCCTGTGAAGTCTGGTTGGTGGTGAAGCCCTACATCTGGATGAGGTATGACACGTAAAGGGTAGGAGGTCAATGAGTGTTTTAAGCCTTTGGCAAGGATATGGTTATTAGCCTGGAGCAAGAAGCAAGCTTGTGAGGGACGGTTGGCCATTAAAACTCCATGATGGAGAACATGTTAGGAGAAAGTTCAACTCTCTCCTCTCTCAGCAGCTACAGCCAAGGTGAATGTGTTCTGATTCACACAACACAAACCAAGGCAAAGATTTATTGCAAATAATTTCAAATGAGCAACATTAGCATGATGATTCTGATCACCGAGATACTGGTGAGACTTTTGGCTCCAGATAGATTTGCATGACACAGGTGGTGATAACGATATCTGACAATGCCACTGAACTTACAAACATAAACACGTCTTGTTCTGCAAACCAACAACAACAAAAAATTCACCAGGAAAAAAAATTAACCACAGCCATGTCAGTTTGCAGCTACATGGCTGATTAGCTATTCAACTGAAACAGCATGTACCTGTCTGTGTCGATGTTGTTCGGTTAGACACGTGTGTTTCTTAAGGCACTTTCACACTGTGATGCCCACTGCTGTCAATCAAACACAGACAGAGGACACACCCCTCCAGTCGGCTGAGATGAAATTTGTCCTGATTTTATTTCCTCTAAGAGCGTTTATTCTTATTAGTAATAATAAATTGTATTCATTATTATTATTAATCTGTTAATGGTACATTAAAAAAATAACATAATATTATTTTATAATTGACTTTTTTTGACAAATAGAATGAATAAATTATTTTTTTTGGACAAAAAGTTTACTGTCTGTAGTTCAAAATATGCTTTGACAGCAGATGGTCAGTGTAAACCAAAAATGAGCAAGACAGGCAAAGGGTCCAAAGATGCTTGTAAATGTTGATAACAAGCAGGCAGAAAAAGGTCAAATGAAGCGTGGACACTGAGGCAAAGAACACAAATGACAGCCTGGAGGCTGGAGAACTGATTAGGTAGAGGAGGAGGCTGAAGAAACACTGTAGACCCAGTTAGGGACAGGATTTTAAAAAGATGCTGGGTCAAATACTAAACATAATTGGCTTTCAGCTCCAAAAAACAACCTTTAGTAGGTAATGTTACGGACAAAGAACTACAGTTTTTAATGACACTGAAGCCCATTTAAACAGGGAAGTGGTAAGAGAGAAAGAAGCTCAGACTCACTCAGAACTCACTGAAAAAATGTCAAGCCCAGGCATCAACCGCCAAAAACTGCAGTTCCTCAAACGTCCACTTGAGGCTGGCTACAGAATCAGTCCCCATGTTCAAATGTCCAACTTCACAGCAGAAATAAACATGTTTACAGCCTGGTACAAAAAACTGTTTTGGTCTCTATAGATAATTTCCCTGTTCATGACAACTGTACTGAGGGTGAATTTTTATAGAACTCACCTGTTCAAATTATATTAAGGCTTAAAGTTACACATAATTCACAGCGTGGCTGCTTTGATTGACAGGTAGGTGCCATTACAGATGGCTTGTTTGAGCACCCAGGGATCATTAGGCCTGCCTCAGGTCTGATCAAGTCTTTGCAAGAACCAGTTTTCACTAGTAAGTAGTAAATAGAGAAATATGAATTATTATTATTTCATGCCATCCCAGACATGTGTAACCATCTATTATCTATGACCAGTATAGTTATTAGGGTCTGGAACTGATCCCAGCTGACATAGCGTGTACACCCTGCACAGTTCACAGTTCATTCACACCTACAGGCAATTCAGAGTCACCAATTAACCTATTAACCTGTATGTCTTTGGGAATCCATGCAGACATGGCCGGCTGGGGGGTGTGGACCTAGGCGGCTGTGCTAACCACTGCACCACCATGCTGTGTATTACGTAAGTAAGTCATTTTCAAGTAAATTGACATAAAAGTTGTATCATGCACTAAAGGGTGTTAATTATATTCAAACATTATCTTGGATTTTAAGTTAAAGTGTTGGGCTATATTAAGTATGTGAATCATAACTACTTTTGCTGTCAGACTATGACCTACTTCAGGTCTTCACCCACATTTTCACAATCACTGCAACAATCATGAATCCTAAATAATCTGGGAACTAAAGTCGAATACAGAACTACTCACATAAAACCTGTTACTTACATTAGACCCATGAACGATTTCAGTGGCTGAATGATTCAGATATTCTCTAATAATGGACTCAAAGCCACGAAAGGACGTCTGTGACTCCAGGGTGAACCATGTTAAAATCTGTCATAATATCCCCCATAGGGAAAGAGTGAAATCTTTAAAGAGGCCAGAGTGTCTCTTAAAGAGAGTTAGATTCTGTGTTGAACATGTCAGAATGGCCTCTGGGCCTGAGGAACAGACACATGACATCAGTAATGTGGCTATTCTCTTTAAGGTTTTTCTTGTGGGGAAAAAGGAGGGATGAAAAATAGCACAGAGGGTAACATAGAGCCTCTCAACCCACCACCCCCCACTACTTGCACCACCATCACTAACACCACCACCACCACCACCCAGAGACCACCCAGAAAGAATGGTGAGCTGTCAGTCATCTCATTTAGGGGGATAAACATTGAAGTATTTTGTTTCTTGGTGAAGTATTGCTCTATATTGCTCTTTAACTCATATAAGGAGTACTGATTTATTGACATGGTTTAAAAAAATATGTCAGTGAGTGCAGGGTTCACTTTTTGTGGTTGTCAATTCTGCTTTCTTTTTAAAGATCTCTTTATGGGATGTATTTTCAACTCAAATCCATTCAGACAGTTTGAATGCTGAAGATTTTTATACGACCTTTCATGTGTAGAGATTAAATTTAAAGACTTTAGAAAGTAATACCTCCAGAAATGTTGTTCTATCTTGAATTTGTACAGACTAGCCTGACCCGATGCTGATAGACACTCCTCTGTGCATGTCCATGTTGTTATTGCCAATTTAAACTCATAGACACGGTGCGTATCTCCAGTGGTCTGTTCCACGATTGCTGTTGATTTATAGCCATGGTCATCAAATTACAAAGAAATTAGAATAAATAAATGGCCGAATAGAGGGGGATTGATAAACCTAATAAAGACAGCCCTGAAGTGCTGCCCAGTCATCACTGTGATAAAAAACACACACATCAGTGTCAGGCGTGGGCTGAGTGTGTCTCCAGAGTGTGTGTTGACTCTTGGGGCAAGTTGTCTGTCAGCACAGAGG
The DNA here is from genome assembly GCA_004119915.2 of Collichthys lucidus. Taxonomy (NCBI): domain Eukaryota; kingdom Metazoa; phylum Chordata; class Actinopteri; family Sciaenidae; genus Collichthys; species Collichthys lucidus. Next base: position 31,820,116 of record CM014079.1, on the reverse strand, counting down.
CTTGAACTCTGAGTCCGCCATAATCCCTCTGTCAATAACTGGACCTCCTGCCAGTTACACACACACACCCACGGGCGCGCACACACACACACCAGCCATTGACTAACTAATCAACCGACCAATCCGGTCTTTTAACATCAGTCCAAACATAACCTGCTGCCTCAGTCCAAACCGCCACACAGCCTTCTGGCATCTGGCTAATCTAGGGAGATTTAGGAGAAGTTGATGTAAACGGCGTTCCTTTCATGTAATGACAGACAAAGTGATATAGGATTACATATTGAAAAGCACTGAGGACCACTCGTGATGGAGTTGTCAGACAGGCGTTATGTGAACCTGACAGGAGCTATTGTCAAAATGACAGCAGATGCCCAAACCTCTACATGATGCATGGATGGATGAAGAAAGAAGCAACACTGTGCAGCAACACAGAGATGTGTATTCATGTAAATGGTAATAGTAAGTGACAGATAGGCTTTACAGAAAACCACAGACAGTCCAATTAGTGAGAGCAGTAAGAAATGGGATCGCCACTGAATACACCATGTCTTGTCCCTTCTAGTGCAAAACATCCGAGACCACTTTACCACTGTACCATTGTTCAGGGGTAGAAGAAAGACATGAAAAAGTCTCAGTTTAATACTGTTGCCGCTATATGCCCTACATAAACAAACAAGACCACCGGCGAGAAGATTGGCTGTTTCTATACAGTCATTCTCAGTGTCGTCACGCCTGCCACAGGGTCGGATTCGGTTGGATTCCCTTTTGAATCAGACGAAACATGGCGGCGGAAACAATGCCACCTTTGTCTACAGAGCCCACCAGAATCAACCCAAACTGAAAGTTCCTTGCAGCTTTTACTTACTTAGAATAAATAAATACTAAAAATAAATATAAAAAAATACTTAATTATAAGACAATATCCTACTTTTAAAATCACTAAAGTACAATGATGTCAGCTAGTGCTAACCCTGAAAGTTGTTTTGCTGAAAATCAGCCCCTGTGACTGTATACTATGTATGTCACATTGATAGATTGTTAATATTGATGCATTACTGTAGCCGGTTTAACACAGAGGTTACCAGCCCCTCAGAAGGTAAATCTGAGGGATCCTGAGATGATTAATGTGGAAAGAAAGGAAAGCAGAAAAAACTGTTCTGACACAAATTTGGATTCATTTTTTTAGACCTTTCTCTAATATTGGAGAGTTTTACCTCTGTGGGCCTCCAGTCGTTATTTAAATGAAACCATGTGAGAAGTTTAGAGGGGAAATGTCTCTTGGGTGGACCTGCTAACAGCTCATAGACATCTGAAACATGACAAGGAGCCCCAACTGGACACCAAACCAAGAAGACTAAGAACTTTTGGTGTAATTTTTAACAATGCATTATAATTTATAAGCCCATTAAACTGTATATTCTTATGAAGAATTGTAATCTGGAAAGTAACAATTTACTGAAGCTGTCAGTGGAGTAAAAAGTACAATATTTTCCTCTGATATTTAATGGAGTAGAAGAAGTAAAATGGAAATTCTCAAGCAAAGTACAAAAACCACAGAATTGTACAGCGCCTAATTCCTCTTCACCACCACCAGTGGGTTTTGTACGTGTGAGCCCATTACACTTTACATCATCTTCCATTTATCTACAGTATATTAACGTTTCTGAAAGTTTGTTTTAATTCTGTACTGACATGGACTAAAACCAATGGCTCCTTAAAAAAGCTGGAAAATGTATCAAACTGTGTTAAGTCTGCACAGTTTGTAGCTAATGGGCTAAAACATTTGAAAAAAACCTCTGGTATGGTACTTTCAAGGGCGTTTGCAGTTCTCACTTGCTGTTACAGTAGCTGTGACCTTATAACTCAACTTCTAGTGGTTATAAATCGTGAAACTATATATTCCTGGTGAAAAATTGCTGAAATTCTGCAATTTGAGACTGAAAAATGCACGCCAGAGGGGAAAAACAGAGCTAAAACATGCCAAGGGCACGCTAATACTATGTGTGAGGTGTAAGCCGCGGTGCACTCAGCAGGGTATTACAAAACATATTACATATTACACAAACAATCACAGAAATAGATTTTGTTCCGTATTTACTCAGTTTGTGCTCGTTCTAAATCAAATTTCGGCAGTGTGACTATATAATATACAACAGAGCGCTGCGCTATTTAGCCAAAAGTATGTGGACACGTGAAGATCTTATTCCAAAGTCGTGAGCATTAATCTGCTGTGAATAGCCTCCACTCTTCTGGTTTCCGGCTTTCCACATGATTTTGGCTGTAGGTATTTGTTCCTCATTCAGCCACAAGAGCACGAGTGTGGTCCAAAACCGATGTTGGGTGATGAAATCTGGCTCTAAGTTCAGAGTTTTATTTCATCAAAAGGTTGGGTTGGATAGGGTTGAGGTCAGGGGCATTGTCGTGTTGGATTACAGCAGGATTTTGACCACACATTCACCTACTTTTGGACGTATAGTGTATGCCTATTTATGAAAAAGTGTTTAGTAAATGTAAAAGCATCACAAATATGTTATTTTAAATATTTCCCCCTCATAAAACAACATTTTCTTGACTTGAAACTCTTGCACACATGCACACGCACATGCACACGCACAACCCTGTGGCCTCCGACTAATCCTATCAGACTAATATTATCAAAACATACACTCACACACACACACACACCCACACACACACACACACACACACACACACACACACACACACACACACACACACTAATCTTTCTATCCTCATATAATAACACCTTGGACTTGGCCAGTGTTCGACACACCAGGGGGGGTCCTAGCTCGCAAACTTCTTTGTCAAAGACTTCACCTCCAGCCAGACACACACAATTCACACATGAAAGCCCCCTTCAAAAAGAAAAGGGAGAGGCACTGACTGCTTCATATTAGTGTTTAATTAAGTTAAAACCGCTCTCGCTCCGCGGTCCAATAACTCAATTTAAGTTGTCTATTCTTTCATGGCTCTGAGCTGGCGTTCCTGCAGCCTGGGATCACAGGCCATAAAAAGCAGATCGTGGCATCACTGCTGCAGCCCTGACAGACGCCTCTGGTCATGGTTGATGTCTCACTCATGTGATTAACTCAATAAAACTATTACACAGACCTCCCTCTATCCACAAACCTTTCTCTCGTTTTGTCTTTGGTGCCCCCTCTTTTTGTTTTCTTTTCATACTACCTGCTCTTTCTCATCTCCGATCAGCTCTCTCTTTCCTGACAGTGTCCAACCTTTACTTTCTGAGGTTTTACCCTCTGGCCAAAAGTTCAGCCTCACTGCTGCCAAGACAAGCAGGTGGGACTCTTTTATCTTGAATGCCTTCCTAAATATTGAAGGAAGAAGCCGGCAGCCAGAAAATATGATTTGTTTTTCAAATATAAGGCTGACTGTCCAAATTTTAATATTTGAACAATATACAATGGAATATTGCATAGCAGACCAAAGTAACGGAAAGCTACGACTATAACTTAACTTCTAAAGTGGGACAAAGATGACAGCTGGTAAAACCATAGAGGCTAGTGGGGTGGCTGCATAACATCTTAGCCACAACATTAATAAGATAATAATAATAAACTAACTAGTATTTCTGGCCCAGAGCAAAGGTAACAATGGTTAATCAGTTCACTAATCAAGCACAAAGATCACAAAGAGGTGTTGGTGTTGAAGGAGGCTAAGAAGAGAAAAGGACAGAGTGAGAAGCCACCAGACAAGAGAAAATCTCAATCTTGGTGAAATAAAAAGCTGAAAGACAGACACTGAGCTGGGCAGTTTCCTGATGGACTGTAAAGTATTAGATCATTTTAGCTAAAGTTAACTTAGTTTATTAGCTGCTTTGGCTGGACTGTGAGGTCAGAGCACCAGGGGATTGTTGACCACCTGGAAGAGGAGGCTTTCAGATGGGGGTGAATGCGATGGGAAGCAGAGCAACCGGGCTCAGCAGCCTCTATGGACATAATGACAGAGGCGAAAATATGGAAGAAGACATTGATTGAGGAAACTAGAGTGTGACTAAGAAGGAGGCCATCTGGTGAATAAATATGGGGCAGAGTTTTAGTCGTTGGCAAGAGCTTGGTGAAACAAAATGCTGAAAGTCAGACACCGAGCTGAGCTTCTCGCTGTTGAACTAGTCAGTAATATTAGCTGGCTGCTATGTCTTGTCTTGTTGACCTCTGTTGACCTTCTGTGTGGGCAGGGCAGTATCGTTTTCTCTTACTGGCCTTCATTTCTGTTTTATAGGTAAAATGTCAGTTGACTAAAAAAAAACACAAAACATATTAAGAGAAATATGGAAGAAAATATCTACCCCAATTTTATGGCCATATTTAGGGACCGTGTTCTTACAACTTAAGTCATTTGAATTCTTAACGCGTGCAGTGGCCTTGAAAAGCTCATACACAACACAAATAAAGTGGAGGACACTAAAGCTAATTAGCATACTAATTAGTAAAAAGGCTGGTGTGCTAGGTTTGTAGCTTGTTTGTATCTCTAGTATAGTAATCATAATATAATTAGATTGGTTACATTCACAAATTGCTGAGTTGCAAGTCAGCAACTTCACAACATTACAAGATATTAGGCTTGCTCCTTTGATTACACAGAGGCTTTGCTTTCCTATATATTTCAACAAGAGCCACTTACATCAAAGAACTGGCCATAAGCAAATTGTTGTTAGGTTGGTGGGAAAAACTCTGCAATTTCAGGAGTTCTTTATTAACGTACATACAGCAAGTTATCTATTATGTCTAGGTAGGCAGCAGTAGGTCTCTTCGACCCGGGCCACCACAGTGTTGAGATAGACTGGCGAGGAATACAAAGTGACTAACGTCTTTGTTCTCCCTATGGAAAGCTCGCCATGGCAGCTCATCAAGTCTCTGGTTGGTTGATTGGCCGCTCCACCATGATGTCAGGTTTCATTCATCCAAAAGTTGATTGTTTCGGCCCTTTATTTCCAGCGTCCCACATGGTTCCCACTGCAACCTGAATGTTTTACCCACATTGAGATGAAAAGGAGGACTGTGTTTTCATCACAAAGCCTGTTTTGGTATGAATACAGCTTAACCCCTACACCGAAAATTGTCCTTGTTTAATAAAGAGAAATAGCATATTGGTGTTGTTGGCTGCCTTTGTCACTGAAGGGACTTCACACACATTTTTCAAATGTTTCATCCCTTCACTCCGCCCTCTCCTCCCCTTACTCCAATTTTTGTCCACCTCCTCTTCCCGTCTTTTTCACCACCTTTCTGCTCCTCTTTCTGCACGATAACTCCTTCCCTCGTCCTCCCGCTCATCAGCTCTTTTCTCACCATCCTCTTCCTCCGCCACAATAACAGATATCTGCTTAGCACCTTGACACATTGCAGATAACGTTTTCTGGTAACGAATAAACACGGCCCGTCTCTAGAGGCTGCTGCTGAGGTTATGATCGGTTGTCAGGGAGGGGGATAGCAAAACAGATTAAATCTCTTTGAAAAATCCTTTCCCTTCCATGCTTGTTTCATCAGCTTGGGGAGAGGAGAGGAAAGGGCTTTTCAGCTGCTGCAGAGATAAGATAATCTGCATGTGTGAGAGATCATCAGATAGGATGGCTCAGGATTTCTTTTGGTTCCACCTTTTCTCCTCCACTCAAGTTTTCCATTTCTCTGTCATTTTATACCTCGTCGTCCATCAACATCTTTCAGTCTCTCTATCTAACTTCCAGCCGCCCCGAGTCCTGTGTTCACTTTTAAACACCTAACACTTTAACTTCTCTCAAGTAACATTTTATCTGGCTAACGTGCTGCTTTACGGGCGATAAATCTTCCACCATACTCACAGCGACTCCCACGGTTCGATTACACCGCCTTGGCAGCACGTTTTATTTCGTATCCCCAAATTACTGTGTAAAAAAAAAAAAATCTATAAAGCTGTATAAATCCTTCATTCATCACACCACTGTTAAAGTCCAGTGAAAGTCCATGTTGATTCAAGCCCTCGATATTTCATCCCTGGCCTTAGCTGAAAAAGCAAAAAGAGTCGACAATATAACTGCTGTGTTGAGGGTTATGTTTAGCCTCAGATAAATCAAAGCCCTGGAAATGAAGCGATTTGAGATGAGGCTGCTCCTGAATTCTGGCAGCATGGGGTGTTGAGAGGGTTAAGGACCACTATCCGCTGGTGGTAGAGGTGGTGGGGGTCTCCCGGGCAGAGTGCCATCAACCGATGGGGGGGCCTCGTACTGACGCTGCCTTATTCCCTGCTTGAATAGAATATAAATTTACACCCACGGAGATTAACCACCCATATCGCATGAGAGCGTCGTGTGTCTGAATAGTAAAAATAAAGTGCGTGTGACACCACCACTGCTTTCACTTCCTCTCACTGCACACTTGTGGCACATTTTTGGTTGGTTGGGTAAGAGTATCTTGTTCAGCGCCCCAGAGATACTGGCAATGGATACATCTACTTGTTGCACAAATGGGAAAGGGAGGGCAAGGGGGGAAGACGGTGGGAAGGAAAGCGAGAGGGAGGGGCAGGAGGTGAAAGACGTGGATGTCCAGTCCTAACGAGAGGCAGTAACTCATGTTGGGGGAAGAGAGTCATGAGTTATGACCTTTTAAGCCATAGTGGGGTTAAGTGTTTTCATTCCCAAACCAGCTGACACTCAACCTAAGGAGTGCGTAGACAGCTTGATGTGTCTGCAGTACAATTTACAGCCATGATCATTGTCTTTGTTATTTTTGCCCTCTGAACTCCTCGTTACTGCGTGCCTGCCGTCCGCCTCATCTCCAAACTGTGCATTTCTAGCTCGCTGATCCGTAGCTCGAGAGTCTCAGATTTTCCTTGACCTATTCTAGTGTCAGACCCGAGTTTAAGGGGCAGAATGAGAGAAGATGGTTTAGAAATGTCAGGGAACTGCAGTGTCCCAAAGCCTTGGCTGACATTTGGGAATTCAGTTAGCCTAAGAGGGACCCTTGACACTTAAACACGCAGGAGTGCGTTTCGCTTTGAGGCCATGAACTGAGGAGTTAGGTCGTTTTTGATTTGATTGATAACACGCTTGTGTTGCTCGGGAAGCTATTTTTTCTCTTCCCTCATCCATCTCCAGCACAAAATTCAGTCAGTCGCACGTCCTGGCTGAGCTTCAGCCGTTTGCGACACTTTTTCCATGAGCTGTCAACGTGGCTCGACACTCAGTCAGGACATCCAACTTTCCAACAGGCTCTCCTACTAAAAATTGATCTCATCACCAAGTAAATAAACTTGGTGATGGATGGTAGAGGTAATTTTTTCTGTTGCTTGGACACTCTACTTTGCGTGAATCCATCTGTCTCTGTGGCGGCTGTCTGACAGACTTGGGCAACTTCAAGCTTTTCAAATACGTAGGAAAAAACAAAGGTTCAGATGATTTGCGCCTCTGTGACAATAAGTCCAATTCAATTTTAGGTATTACACAAGAGTCTATATGTATATTTTCTTTATGTATATTTTTCTTATGTATATTTTTTAGAGGTAGAACAGTATGTTCTTCCTCCTTAAATTTGATATATTTATACTGTTGTCACCAATTTGTTATCTCATGCCTGTATATAGTGTGTGCCTGTTCTGTGTTGATACTTGTAGTGGTGCTGCAACAAAAGAATTTTCCTCCGGGGATCAATAAAGTACTCACACTAAAATGAGGGAAAATTGAGATAAAATCGATATTATAAATATCTTTTAATTATAGGAACTGACAATCATACAATTGTTTGCCTATCAAGAGTGACAATCATTTAATGTGTAGTTACAACAACCCTGAGGTCAACAGTAGAAATAAGGCGTTCATGTTACCAAGTGAACTGGCCACCCCAGCGTCTCTGCAAATGATGTCACGTTGCACCCCTGCTGCATCGACAGACTGTCATTATTTAAATAAATGAGGAGACTTGAGATGTTTAAACAAGCATAATATTGTTCTCTATATTTTAAGTTTCTGGTTTGTTATACACTGTCATAATACTAAAAAAAACTTGTTGAATTAGTTAATAACTTAACAGCTGTCTAGAAAATTAACAGACCTGTTTAGTTTCCTGGGTTGCTCAAATCTTCAGGAAATAGATGCACCACCAAACTATCTTCTGCATGTTTACTTCATCTCTTTCTACTAATCACTGCTTCTTTACATCTTTATATACATTCCTCTCTTTCTCTTCGTGCGCATCTTTCTCTCAAACTCTCTTCATATCAGCAGGCGATCAGAGATGCTGAGTGCTGAGCTCATAAATTTTGCCTGGTGTGAAACAGAAGATGGATTCCCAGGACGGCTGGAAGGTTTTTCATCACTGGAGCCTTTTTAGTACCATCCACTGCCACCACCACATGTCACCAAACCCATGCCGGGCTATGTGTTTATGTATATGTATTTGGAACTTGGAGGTCTAAGTGCATGGCAGCAGCTAAGAAGATTTTTTCCCCCCAGGAAGTAAGGATGGGGTGATGAGGAGTGAAGGGCTGAAGTTTATTAATTTCTCAAGTGGTTGAGGTGGTGGTTTGAAAATGAAACAACAAAAAATCATAGGGTCATTTACTGACAAGATTAACATGCAGTTGATGGGAAGGTTTTCACGACAGGGTGCCAACAAATAAACACAATTCAGAGATGACACCTCCCCCATGGGGTGGGCACAGTAGAGGGACAGCGCCATTCCCCAAATTCCACACTGGTGATCTGGTGTCAGATGGTCCCAGCCATTCTGTCTTGGCCCCCAAGGGATGGAAAGGTTATCCCAGCCCGCTAGAAACACGAATATGGAGGCATGATAAGGTTCACTGGGACAGCTGTGGCCTAATTTCAAATCCATACCAGCCGTTACGCGGCGCTGGCAGATCACGGTCAGTCATCTGATAGCAGTGTGAAAATGAGACAATTAATTTTAAGATACATACAAATCGATTTGTTTGCAGCAGCGGTGCCTGATTACGTCAATTAGGCTGGACGATCTGGTCGAGCAACAGAAAGAAGCTTCAGATGGAAATGAAGTGTCTCAAATGCATGTTTCACTGTCATTTTCAATGTCAACTTTTGTGATCTGAAACTGTATGTTGCAGTTCTGTCAACACAGAGCTGATAGCGAGGTGTCACTGGATTGAGATGATGGTCACAGTTAAGACATTTGTATGCCTTTGTATGTATGGAAAAAAATAAAGAGAGGGACAAAAGGACAAAATAATCTTAATATTCTTGATAAAATGTTAAACTGACTGCCAAAAAACGATAGCACAAGATAAAAGGATTGCTTCATGATTTGTCTTTTTCATTTTTTTTTCGAATTGTCTTAAAACTATACAAGCCTATTATTTGTTGGCTACTGTGATTGTTCATGTTGCCCATTCTGACACTAAACTCAACCTTAAAATCCATCATCCTTGTTCTGAGCAAAATTAGGCTTCAGCAGCCAAAAAAAAAAAACAGAGGTCATCTTCTTTTTAGAATTTAACTCCGTCTTTGTGTTGCTGTCCCTCCATCGCAGCTTAGTAAGGAAACACAATTAAATTGGGAATTTTATATTAAACTTATGAGAAGATACTAAATTGATTTTGTCTAACAGACTGTACAAGGTTCACGTTAACTTTTGCAGTACTTTGGGAAAGAGGGGTGTGAATTTTGTCAATGACTTGAATTGAAATTGCTTTAGGAACAGGATGAACATGGACAGGGGGAATGATGGCAATGTACATACTGTAAAGGCATACAAATATAGTTTGATGATATACTTGAATTTTTTTTTACCACAAAAGCAGCAACACAACCAAAAGCAGCAAGTGGAAATAGCACAAATAGAGGTTGGGATGATGAATGTGTAGAAACTATATGCTGCCTAATTTTAAGCTTAGCCAGAGACTGTTTAATATACATCTGCTGCGTGGTGTTTAGTTGCCTTAAGTCTTAATCCTAAATATTCTAGTTACTAGCTTCCCCTGAGCTCTGAACAGTGTTTTGAGCCAAATCTAGTAGATATAGTTTAAAGCTGCAAAATCTGACAAATCTGGAAAGTGGACTATCAAACTACTGTTTCCAAGGTCGATAAGAACTTTCACCCCGTGGTGAAATGGTGTGTCCACATATGGCGTATGAGATATTTAAAGCGTGGCCTCCAAAAGCAACTGAAGGCACTAATTTGAGAAACAAGAGGAAGCAGAACTTGATGCGGATGAAGTTATGATCTCTCCCTCGGGACACAAAGTGTCCTGCTCCGCCAGCTTGTCCTGTTGTGCGCCAAGCTAAATCTTTACCCTCTTTCCTCGTCTGTTACCATCTCAGCACGTTCTAGGCTTACTAGGTGACTGTGATGGAAATAACGTACAAGAACAGATGGCGTTAGCACTAGACACATGCATAACAAATGCTTAAGAACCAACCTAAGCAAATGTTGAAATCTCTCCCTGTATTTTTTTTTTCATCATGACTGAACTTTGGGAGTGGCAGACAGGTGCGCAGTCATTAGTATGACATGTCCTCAAAAGATGCTCAACTCTAATTCTTAAACCACTCAAACACCCACTTAGCATGCTTGTACGTGAGTAGGAGTAAAAGGCAAGACAGAGTGAGAGTGAGAGGAGACACAGAGGGAGAAATGCAAACAGAACCACCGTCTGTAACAGACAGAAGGGCTGATAGACGGAAACTAATGCCTGTCTGACACCCCGGGGTGTCTGTGTGTCTGTATACACCATGTTATTTATGTGCCACTTGAGATGTGGACAGCAGTGGGTGAAGGCCATGTGAACATGATGAAGTCCATGAGTCTTTCTCAACAGCGTAAGCAGCAAAAAAGTACATAGAGACACAATTCTGATACGTCACATCCAGTTAGCTCTCAGATCAACTCTATTCAAGCTAATTTTGAGTATTTTCAGTGTCTCTAAAAGGTGTGCACTAATAAAGGACATAGCCAACTTGATAGGGCCTTGGAGGTGATGTACCCATCGAAAGGTCAAAATATGCAACAGCGCGCAACAACGCTGACTGCCCATGTACCAGAAAAGCAAATAGAATCCTGTTTTCTGTACTGTCTGTGTGCACTGTACCCCACATCCCTGGTCCCATCCTTGTTAAGCTTTCACAAACAATATTTTCTTTTTTAAAACCTTACGCCAAAAGGTCGCCTTGTTAGTTTTTCATTTGCTTTCTTTTAGGAAGAGTGTCCTCTGTCCGTGTGCAAGTCTGCAGACAGTCTGTACTGAGGTATGAACAAAGCTTATGTTTCCAGGTGAATGTGTCAAACATTCCAGGTGGTTATAATTCCCTGGTCTGCTGCTGTGGTCTGTGCGGGTTTCCTCCGGGTGTGTGCATAGGAGTTTAGAAAATGGGCGGTTGGATGGATTGCTAGAATTCATTAAAATTCAAGACAATGTGGACTGGGCGTACAGTAAGCTGGTGACTCTTTTCTTTATTAGGTCACAATATTAAGCAAAGAAACAACTCATAATATACAATCAAGTTAAGCTCGAGGTCAAGAAGATTTGTTGGAGTCCTTACCCTTTACTCATTTACAAAACGGTAAACAAGTTTTTGCTGCTCACATTTCAGAACTCACAGGTCCTGATTGGGAAAGGATAGTCATTATATACAGACACACAAAAATGCAGGGTATAGCCGTGACAGGTCCAGGACAGCGCTCCCATCATCAGACTTAAATTTATCCCAGAGTTGGAGGGAGTGGACGAGGCCTGAAGCTGTCAGAGTTGTCACCATCCTCCTTGCCCTTTTCTCCGTCTCTTCTTCTTTCCACTCCTTACTCCTTCCACTTGTCCGATCATTCATCATTGTCTGAGTGCCTCCACCATCTCCTCTTCATCTCCTCACATAGCGATGTCTCTTCTCACATGTGGCATTTGGTGGATACTTTTATCCCAAGTTCTTTACAGTCTCATGGCTGTGTACATTTTTAGCATGGTTTTCCTTTATGGGGAACAGTCGGGACATGAGTCCCGATGCAAACGTCCTCATAATCCCAAATCGACCTCTAAATCTGAGGTTAGCCTCTCTCTCTACTTTAGCCTACTGAGAATTACATTAGCACAGACAGACCTCTCTGGAGAACATTCACAAAGAAGAACTATTATATTCTTTAAAAATAAAATCAATTTCAACCACAGTGGTGTGGTGGTTAGTACTGTCACCTTACAGCAAGAAGGTTCTTGGTTCCAGTTGTTTCATGTTCTCTTTATGTCTCCAACGTTATATCTGGGTACGCCTGCTTTCCCCTACAGTCCAAGAGTTAATAGGTTAATTGGTGACTCTAAATTGCGGTGTGAATGGTTGTTTGTCTCTATGTGTCAGCCCTGTGACAAATGGTTAGGGTTGGAAAAATGGATGTTCGTTACAAGCCAAGAAAAGAAATGTTTGAGTGTGTTGTAGGTCCTGACTTTACGTCATTTCCAATATTACCAATGTCATTTTTAATTAGGTCTTCTGGTAACACTTTGGACAGTTTATTTGTAACAATTCATCTGTTTCACTTACTGAAAATGGTTGTTGAATCTCAACCAATAATCTGTTGAAATATCTGCAGGCGGACTATCCAAATAAAGTGTTCCCAGTTTTCCTTCTTTTGGAACAGTAGCCGGACGTTCTGCTTTCCCTGCGACTCCCTATTGCCAACAATGTTTGGTTGCAGTGGGTGTCCCGTTTGACAGGTCGACGCTGACAGCTCATCATCATCAAGGCTTTCGCCGTGAGAAGTCAGCAACTGTGGCACTTCCTGCACTGAGAACACACCGAGCACACTGGGAGATGTAAATGATCTGTCGCTCAACCCGTCCACTCCATGACCTGTACTCAATAACCCCCAGCAGGCCGCCACCGACCCCAAAAGCTCAGCAATCACTTATACGTACAGGAACACACACACACACTGTCATGCAGTGCTGAATACAAGTTAATTGAAACTCACATTTTAGCACTTGTTGTAGTAATAATAGTGTAATAATATGTCTCCAATCCAGATTTGGCAATTTTGAGCTGGCACATAATGTTTCAGTAAGAGCGTTTAAGTCTCCTTGTCTCGTGTGCACACACACACACACACACACACACACACACACACACACACACACACACACACACACACACACACACACACACACACACACACCTGCTAGTGCAGCAAACCGCTAACAGCCAAGCATAACAGAGTCCTTTTGTCAAACAGGGAAATTAGCGCTGGCTCTCACTCGTTAGAGACCCATCGTAGCATTAGCACATTGTCATAACCACTGAGCCTCTTCACTTTAGCACCGTGGCAGCTCAAACTGTTCTCCCTTGAGGTGAAACACATTTGCATATATATATATATATATATTTCTATCTGCAAAATATGACAGCTGTATGAATTTTTCCTGGCTGAATTTCAATGTTTTTGGGGAGTAAGGCTAACGAAAGCTAGCCTAGAAACATTCTGTGTGTTTCTGTCCATGTTTACAAAGATAAATATTTAAATATATTCCTCTATATTTACTTATGCTGTTTCTCCAGAACATTCCATTACTGACATGACCAGACCATCCAGAGTAATGTAAACTACATCCGGGAAGAAACAAGTGTATCCAGCATGCGCTCAGGTCTGGCAGGTTCGTCACGGTCAGTCCGCTCTCTCTCAAGACACTTCATAGACACACTTCATAATGCATCATAACAGTTAGAACACACCTTAGCTGCCGTACCAGGTGAGGTCAAAAGAGCAGTACCAATGCAGACCAAAGCCTATAATATTTAGTTTGAGTTACCCTTAAGTAAGGGAGGAACTTTAATCTTGTCAGGCAATCCTCTGACATCTTGGAAAACAGGTGGAACCTTCTAATGTGAACTGCATCTCTAAAAAAATGACCTGCCAGCTGAGCTGAACTGAGCATCAGTGACGTTTTGCTGAGATACAACTTTAAAAGCTGCATATATACACGCTGAACACAATGACTGGAATATGTGTTAGCAATGTAAAACCAGTTAAAGGGTCAGTAGCCTCTGGCTGAGAATATGAGTTAGCTAACTTTTCTGTATGTGTATGTGTGCATGTGGCAAGGTGTTGAGTATAATGTTGAGTATTAGTTTCAAGGTCACAGGCCTGGATACCTCCCACCCACCCATCAGCACACACACACACACACACACACACACACACACACACACACACACACGGGATGGTAATAGCGGTGCTGACAGACATGTGCGACCAGCTGAGCTGGAAGCCTCAGCGGTGGTTGAAAGCTCTGAAAAGGCCGTCCGGACACTTTTAAACATCAGCGACTTAAAGCAGCAAAGAGAGAGACATCTGTAAACAAGAGCCGGGAACAGACGAGGGATTACTGGAAATGTCGCGGACTAGCTGTCTATCTATCTCTCTGCCTGACAAATGACCTGTTTATTAACTTCAGTGTAAATATGAAATATGAATTATTTCACAGAAAGAAATTTCCTCATAGAAATAGTTTAAAATCCGAGTATAGTAAATATGTGAATCAATGTTCAATACAATAATCTTTTATGTCTCAGTTTTTTATTCAGTTGTATCATTATACTGTATGTAACAGACAATATATGTATCACTGCTGAATTCTAGCTGTAGCTAATTTGCTCTCAATATTCTGGTAATTATCTTTTATCTTTGATTATAAAAGAATAATAATAATAATAATAATAATAATAATAATAATAATAATAATAATAATAATATATAAAGAGAGAGAGAGAGCGAGAGAGAGAGAGAGAGATGAATTTATATGACATGTATATAACATATAAAATACATATTAATATGTTAATTATAATTAATTGATTAGTTGAAAGAAAATCTGTGCTATCCTTCTTTTGTTCTTATTTTTTTATTTATTAAACCATTTGAAAAATGTTATACTATGAGTTTGTTTCATTTGGAGGGAATCATTTGTCTCCAACAGTTAACAAAAATTACATTTTTGATAAACTTACAGTATCATGTTAAATGATAAAAATAAACATAACACATTTGACAATAATAGAATTTTTGTTTGAATTTTGTAGATTTTGAACTTGTTTTTAAATGTGACTGAACACACACTAAGAATTGATTCAACATATAATATCACTAAATAAGTAGGTATTTATATAACCTGACATCTATGTAAATACACAATACGAATGAAATATAGACAATATTTAATAAATTCATACTATACATATACATTTTTAGAAAATGTGTGTGTGTGTCTGCATGACCCTCAGGAGACCTTTCTGCTTCTTTTCAGCACAAACTGGTGTGTTAGGTGGAATCTGCTGGCTCGCTGTCTCGTACCTTGTAAGATGAGCGTCCGGGTCCGTCACGGTCATGCGCCAAATTCCACCTAACATCCAGCACCTGGCTGTTGACAGTCATTGGTCTCCTGTCATTTTAATTGGTGCACACACACACACACACCTACACACACACACACACACACACAGATCAAAGTCTTTTCCAGTGGTGAACAACACTATAAATACCTACTGGGAATAGCATGAGCTGATGTATGATAATGTTCTCATTACAACAGGCTTTGTGTGTGCATGTGTGTACAAGAATGTGTGTGTTTATATGCGGTATGGGAATGTGTGTACACCCTGCCAGTGATTTGCGTGTGGCTGTGTACGACTGTAGGATTTTGAGTGTATCTGTGTGTGTGTGTGTGTGTGTGTGTGTGTGAGTGTGTGTGTGTGTGTGTGTGTGAGTGTGAAGCTGACAGGTTTCACCACCTCGCTGATCCGCGGGGTCAGCTCGATTCTCTCCTCTGCAGAATCCCATTTCTGGTCTTCAGTTCCTGTGACTCTGTCACCTCGAAGACGATGGTCAACAACATTTAGGATGTTTATCACACTGCAAGTATTACTTTGCCTGTGAAACTGTGCTGAATTTACACTGCATCAGTTTAACAGTTATTACTTATTAAGTGAAGTTTAGGCACCAGTTCAGGCAGACATGATTTTTTAAAGTATTTTACCATAAATAAGGTCAAACAGAAGTAAGTTTGCGGCCTGAAGTTATATGAAATGAACCTGGAATTCTACTGGAGCCCCGCCAGTAACTTTCTATAGTAAGCTATACTTTTATTACGAGTACTGCTTTTGATACTCTAGTTTCATTTAGTAGGAATATCGCATGTTTTTCCTACTGGGGCACTTCTGTCACACTAACTCTTTACATTTACTTTAGGACAGAAATTGATGGAAAGACTGCAGCACCAGTCGCGCTACAATGGAAGTTCTCCATATTTTTGAAAAAGGGGCTGTTAGCAAATGCAAAAATGTTTGAAAATTTGAAGCCAAAATAAACATTTTCTACATTTATGGTAAAGTAATTTGCGCTCATCTGTTTCTAGAATCACAGAGACCTGGAAAGAGTCGGGAATAAATCAGCATCTCCATTTGCACCACTATTAAAATAACGGTTATGAGACACAGCTATTTACAATAAAGTGAACGATTAGCTTTTCCTTTTAAAATCAGTTTTATTTAATTCATTTGACTGAATCTACTTTACTGAATGATGACTTCAAAGCCAGGTTTCATACTTTACGACGCAGTGTTAAAACACTGGATCGTATAACTGCTAAAGCCTGCAGAGGATGCTTCTGTCAAACCATTGGAGTTTTTCTATTTGATCCCCATCACTGATCGACTCAGTTATGTCACTTCTGCGGGGTTAGCTGGCTAGTAGCAAGACAAATCAGGAACAGATTTCCATGAAATGCAATGGTCAGATAGGAGGACACCATAAGGCAGCATTTGCTAATTACAGAGGATTTGAGTTTACTCGGGTCAGCCTCTGTGTTCCCACGTTTTTCTCCAAAAGGGTTCATTCTTTGTAGCAGTCCTCCTACTACTGTTACCAACAATAATAATCCTAAAAAAGAAAACCAGAAAAAGCAGGGTAAACAGGGTTTTGGGCCCATCCTGCGGGTCTCCTGGCAGAGAGAGCTGGTTGTTCTGATCCGAGAGCAGCTGGAGAAACACAAGGTCACATGGGATCAGGCTTTCCCTCCAAACAGCTGGCCAAACAAACCCAGCCTGGCTAGACACACACACACACACACACACACACACACACACACACACACACACACACACACACACACACACACACACACACACAGAGTCAGGCATACACAACGCACATAAACACACACATTGTACCCTCGTGAAAGTGTGCAAAGGGTGTGAACATACTGTACACACACGTACTCACACACCAAAATCATGTCACATGTTGCCATCACACACATCGTGTGAAAAAGTTTCCGGAGGGTAGAACATGATAAATGGGCATTCATCACTCTTGCATCTCCCACATGTTAACATTTCAGGTGCAGAAAGAAAAGCAACCGCCGTGCATTTCTGAGATTTATATTCCAAACTTTTCATCATGGGAGCACATGTATTCCAAATAAGAACATGAGAAATTTGAGGGTTTTTTCATTTTTTTTGCAACTTGTATATATTTTTAATGTACTTTATCTGAGCACTATCTCTTTATTCACCCGCACACTGTACTGTATTTCTGCGTAGGACAAACACGTACACAGATACACTCTTCCTTCGTGGCTTCTTTCAGCTTCGCCCTCATTTGTCTCTGTCGTCTGCAGTCTGAATTACAGCCTAGGCCAACCGTGAAAGCCCCCCGCAGAAAACCTGTGTGTGAATAAGATTGATAAATGATGACTCTGAACTATGAATCATTTCCAGCTGCTTTTTTGACTACAAATATGGACATAAATTATCACGATGACATTATATCAGACACCTTTTATTACCCTTGTTTATAGTAATTATCATAAAACAATGTTGATAGTTCCACTCAATGATCTCGATAAGACATTTTTCCTTTAGAATACCTTGAAATTATTTTTGCATGATGATGGGAAAGCATAAAAACAAAGGCGCTCATGAGCTCTCACCTTTAATACCTGAGACAGTTTTTAAAATTTGTATTTAAAATAAATAAGTATTTCCTGCATTGTACTGTGAGTTACTGTTTAGCATATGACATCACTCCACATTGAGCATGCTAAAGCCAGTTAAAAATAATGGACACATTTGTTATTGACCGAGCAACAGGCCAATCTGCTGGTAAATAAAGATTTATTAAATAGCTGCAGTTAATCTGCTAAGTCCAGTTTTACGATGAAAACGTGTGAGTGGAATATCTTTAATAGATTACCAAACAGTTGACGAGGGGTGTGGCTGCGGCAGCATTTGTTGCCTGTGTGTGTGTGTGTGTGTGTGTGTGTGTGTTTGTTGGGGACATATTTGCCAGGTTTATACATCATGTTTCCAGGCCGGATCATTAACGTGTAACAACATTGTTCACAGCTTATCAGAACATTTACGTCTCACCATGAGATGTCTGCGCCCAGACGGATCACCCTTCCGTCCCTGACAAAGATGAATTGAGTTGAGATGCCAGCAGAGAGGGAGGCCGGGGTGCAGAATGGTTAGGAGCGGTAATACACAAACTAAATTTAGGAGGACACGGGGTGCAGGGGAGATGAGTTTAGGGGACAAAGGGTGAGGGGGGGTTAGCGGGTCATTGGACATTTTTTTTATGCATGTAAGCTCTCAGAGCCCTCGGCTTTATTTCTCTCAAATCTTTCTCTCCACCTGATCTCTCACTGGCAGCACCAACAAAGAGCAAAGGTTTTGTAGATGAATGCTGTCTATGTGCGACTCCTTTTACAGATTACAGGAGATAAAGCGGCTTTGCAGCTACATGAATGTCTCCTAAAAGCAGGTCAGTGCAGTCGATAGAGTGCTGTAAGGGCACGCAAAGAGTTTTTCTGCTATGAATCCCAGTGAAGGATCCATGAAGACCAGTGCTCTCAAAATATAGCCATACGACACTGAGTGTACCTCATGAAAAGCATAGTCACACTTAAAAGTATTTCTATGAAATCATAATGCAGGAAAACACTTGAATGTTACTAAAAAGTGTTGCTTACTGAGTAAAAGTGCAAAAATGCACATGTCCACAATATCTTTTTCTATGCTACCACTAGGAGCCGCCAAAGACAAATTATTTCCTGCTCACTGAGGCTTTGAAAAAAAACGGGAGCACAGAGCAGCACTATCAAAACAATGTCTCAGATTTATCAAGTAACATCTAATATCTGAAACCCTATATAACTTGTATTTCCTGCACCTTGACCGCCTGTTTCTAAGACATCTGTAGCGAGGCAGTCAAGTGTTTAGTCAGCGAACACATGAACAACTTTCTCAACCTTGTGCCGCAGGGATCAGTGGCATTTTCTTGTCCACAGGATGTGATGTAAGCGGCGGCGTGCCTGGGGAGAGATTACAAGCGGTCTCTGCTCCATGTACGGTGAACTGTCTGTGCTGACTGATAGAGCATTTATGCTGTAAAAAAGGGAGACCTCAAAGAGAGCAGCATGTCAGCATGGCAAGTCAATTTATAGCAATCCGTCCACCAGCTCCTCAGTCACAGATTCACTGTGTAACCTTATCTGTTCAGTCTAGACCCCCTCACACACACACACACACACACACACACACACACACACCACACACACAGCATACACACTTTACTCTCTATGGAGGATTTAATGGCCACTGGACTCTATTTGACACAATGGACACATTTCAAGTAACTGGAACCAAAACATTATATGATTTGCAATAAATAAATAGAAAATCATGGGATGTGTTGTGTGATGTTGAAAGTGCTCTCAAGTAACGGAAGCACAAACATAAATCAGGGTGCATTTGAAATAAGTCATTATGCACTTTGCAAATAATTTGAAAGCAGTCAAATGATGCTATCCAGCTGATTCTGCAGTGAGTAATGGAAGCAGATGGAGGCTGGCATGTCGTGATGTTTGTACATGGCGTGCACCTGTCATCCACAGTGAGTTAAAAGTCAAGTTTTGAAGGCCTTTCAGTCTTTCCAGTCCTCGAGAATAATGAACATTGACGGTTTCATACAGCTGAGCAAACCTTATCTGCTTAAAGACTGTGTGTGATGTGGTCAAAAACTACACGACAAGTAAGTAAACCTTGAGTGGAGATTGTTTTGAAAGCTACATGGCCAGGACTGAATTGACAAATGGTAAAATATTAATAAAAAAATAGCAATTTATACTAAATTAAAGTTCAGTAATGGTTTGCCAGCTAATTATGCAAGATGAAAAAAATGTAATCAAGCACACAACACATATGATTTAATTAATCATAAAAAGGAAACGCTGACGGACCAATACTTGATTTTAATTAATTTTTAGCACTATATCAGTATAATTATGCATGTATAGAGCCAGTATTGCAGCTGAGCATTGACAGTGCAGGGATTAGCTGTCAATGTTTGGAAGTGACTGCAGGGTTTCTGTTGAAAATGGTCATGACTGGCAGCTTTCTCTCTCCTGTTATTGCAGCTTACCCCACACCTCCTGCTCCCAGGGGCACGGCGAGCTTTCACCAAGTTGAAATGATTTACATTTTCATTGACACTAACGTTTGTTTTCTGTCAGCCTGCACTTTTAAACGTCCAGTGACACCAAGACATGCTTCCAGGGGCAAAGGTCAAAGAGTTTGAAACCCATTACAACCTAAAAGCTCTGGGTCTCATTTTCTAACACGAGAGAGAGAGGGGAGAAAAACACACATCTGACAGTTTTAACATTGTGACAAGAAACAAAAAAACAAGTGATGTAATCAGAGAGCAGTGTGGCACTCCATCCATCCCAGAGCAGAAACACCAGATCTGATTGGGTTGCTCCTTTAACAATTTGTGTTTAATGTCCAAACAATAGTGCCTTAAAACACCATTAATTTATCCTGTAAATTTGGTGTAAAGTGAAGCAGTTTTGAGGCACAGCTACACTGTGACAGAGCTGTGGCTGAACTGATGGAGCTGAAGGTTTGATGATGTGAGTTGAGAAGCTGCAAAGAGGTGGTCGGCTCGACTCTGACATAGA
Source organism: Collichthys lucidus (assembly GCA_004119915.2). Classification (NCBI taxonomy): domain Eukaryota; kingdom Metazoa; phylum Chordata; class Actinopteri; family Sciaenidae; genus Collichthys; species Collichthys lucidus. Next base: position 31,799,140 of record CM014079.1, on the reverse strand, counting down.
GTCACTGCTGGACTCCAGATGTGCTGCCGAGGGAAGGTTTCAGCTCTGGAGCTTCCATCTGAGGACTGACACAGACCCCGACCGGAACCTGGCTCATCCCACACACACATACCTGCAATTCACGGCTTTTACAGTTCAACTTTTTTTAATTTTCTGTGCATTATTTTGGTGCTGGTGATGCATTTAGTGTTGTTTATTTGTTGCATTAACTACCTGATCTACCAGTGCATTACTTACTGTTACAAACATAACGTATCAATAATTTTAAGATGTGAATTTTTGACACCAGACACACTATTTTAGTGTCATGTATAAGTTTTGTTGCCAAAGCTATGTTAGATAAAGATTCTTAATTTATACCAATTAATGACAAAGAACTGACTGTTCAGCAGCAACATCATGTTGAGGTCAGAGGATCATCAGAGTAAACAGGACAGTCATTTTTCTATGCTGTGAACAACACAGTTCAGTTCACCTCTGTACGAAGCTGGAGGCATGAAACCAAAACTCATCAGCCTGGATGGATACCACTAAAGGTAATTTAAAGAATATGTTTTTGTGATTTAGGTGAACCAACTCTTGAATCAACTTGTATATCCAGTGCCAGGTTAAATATAAATATATGAATCGTTAAACTGATGGAATTTTGTTGATTTAGGTACAATGTTAACCTACAAGCCATTTATTTAAGTTGCATGAAAAACATTTCACTTGTACCACGGGCCAAAGAGAAGCGCAAAAAGCTGTCAGCTGAAAGTCATAAATTTCTGCGAACATAGAAGTGATGAGAGCCATTACCAGAATTTAATTTTGGAAAATATTGTGAATTTCACTAACGCGGAAGGGACCTTGCCGCCCCGCTGTGTGATTCATGCTAAGATGACTAAGTTTTTTTTCTCCTTTGAGACAAAAAATGTTTCCCAGCTAAACTCCTCTCTTTCCACCTCTGTCTCTCACGCTCTTCTCTCCCAGGTTCTCCCTCTGGAAGTCAGAGTGCTCAGGGCTCATCCACAAAAGCGAGGGGGTTATATTTACTGCATGTAGACACGTGAAGGTCAGACACGTAAAGTGCTCCTGATGGCTTTGCCAAATGGCAGCTCTCGCCGTCCCCGCCAGACTCCTGCGAGGAGCAAATGTCATTTCCACCATGCGGGGCTTGTATACGCCTCCGCAGAAAACAGCCATGGTGAGAATTCAGAGCAACTTTGGGAGGTGACAAAGAGTGGTCTGTGCTGACATCTCAGGAGTGATAATAAAACAAGTAAGGCGACTGGATCGAACGGCATTGCACTAGTTAGAAAAAAGAACGGGGAGGGAGACGCATTCTCAAACTGGGAGCCAGGCTGTAAAGGGACGTCTGAGGCCCCTGAGTCATGTCCAGTGAATAATTCACGTTGAAAAGTTTTTTCCTCCTTAATTTTCAGTCTGGCAGCCCTTTTCCCCTTCAAATAATTTAGGGCTTGTTCCTTGGGAGCAGTGGGCACTGGGTATGAATCACCCGCCATCCACCGAAGCCTTGCTCAAGAGCATAAATGTCCAACTATCAGCGACGTCTTGCTGTGTGTGTAAATAGCACCTTCATAACCACTGTGTTCTCATGGAAACACTGTTAACTTGATAGCTCCTTAGAATCCATTTCCACATGGCCTCCAAATGGGCGGAAAGTTCCAGGGACACTGAATGTGTTGGGCTGTGTGCGAGACTTTTACTCTAGGTTCTAATATCTATCTAAGTGTTTGCCATCATCATCATCATCATCATCATCATCATCATCATCATCATCATCATATCTCCTACTGTAATGGACAGGTGCCCAAAATAATGCTTGAAATAGCAGGGTGATGACTATTGGTTTCTTTAGCGCCACCTGCCTCCTGACTTGTAAAAGTTATGAGATTCCACAGTTCACACTCACCTGCTGCAAGAGGTGTGTGGTCCGTCTGACCTCGGAGACAGAGGGGTCAAAGGTGAACAACATAAAGTGTGGATATCAGAGAGGAGATGTCTGACTTTGACCCTGGGTCAACAACTCTGAAGGACAAAGTGACCCGACCCGTTGCATGCATGGAGAGCCTGACTGAGCCATGTTTAACTTGTGAAGTATGAAATCAGTATTAAAGGAATAGTGTGCAGGATTTAGTAGCATCTAGCGGTGTAGTTGAAAGTACAGTGCCCTTAAAAATGCAAAAAAAATGCGTGTGGACGTCTGTGCTGGACTGGACTCGTAGAAGAGGAAAACATTGTTAATAATAAGATTTGTATTTTTTAAAGATATTTTTTGCGGCTTTTCAAGCTTTATTTGACAGAGATAGCTGAGGAGTGACAGGAAAGCGGGGAATGAGAGAAGGAGATGACAAGGTTTGGATTTGGGCCCTGGGGCTGCAGCAAGGACTGAGCCTTCATACATGGAGCGCATACTCTACCAACTGAGCTAACCGGTGCCCTAAGATTTGTATTTTATTTCACTCTTGCAAATAAATTTTGTATAAATAAACCAATAAACAAGTATCATAGTCAGTCCAGTCATTTGGAATTTTACTTCAAAACTGAAATTCTGGTACATCTCTGATATGGGTCAAGTTTCCAAAACTAAAACTAAAATATACATTTTTTCTTACTGCACCTGTTAGCATATTTTTGTCTTTCCTGATTTGTAAATAATAACACCTGGTAACTAAACACCTCCAGTTCTAATGGAGGCTGTCTGTTCTAAAGTCTTTAAGCCTGAGCTGAAATAACCTAGATGACATATCAGTAAATCTCTGATAACCCACTGCACATACCCAGTGCTCAATTTGACTCACCTGACTGGAGTGTATTAAGGGGAAACACTTTAATTAAAAAAAATTTAAAGGGAAGTTTACCAGTTCCAGTCCCAAAGTCTGCTTAGCTTTATTCACAACACTCAGAAATCTCCTTAATATCAAATCACTTTTGAAAATAAGAATTAACCAGTAAAGTGAAGCAATCACCTCAATTGTATTGGAGTGGCAGCAAAAATCTCACAGGCAGATACCTGGACAAATAATCTGCCTGGCTACATACCAGTAGAGGTAATTGAGAAAATATGTGTTTAAAGGTGGTCCAGCACAGATCCCAGGTTTCTCAGTAACAGGGGTGATCACATCCTGGGCCACAGTGAGCAGAGAGGATCATCACATCTTTTTCCATCTCCCACCACTGTCTCTGACACCGGCAAGGGATTTTATCACACGGGTGAATAAAGATGATGGAATGGTGAAGCTCCATGGTTTAGCTATGGACTGCAAGTACTGCAGGCGTCTGATACAAACAGGCACGTAAGCTCAGCCACTGTATGTATACACGCACATACACATGCACACGCAGCTGATGGCTTTACCATCTGAAGTCCAGCTTTGGTTTTTACAGTCTTGGCTTGACCTGCAGGATTCCTGAAATAGATATCGCAGAGCAAAAAAGTGGGTGAGACTTCAATGTCAAAGGCAATCTTTCAGCTTCTCTGTTCTGCTTCAATTATTGAATCAGATTTTATTACTGGAGACTTACAAATGTAGACCATAAGATGTTGAGCCATGACTGCAAATATTTCCTTTGTATCCCAGAGAGTCGTTTTGTAACAGATCATGGTCTTGTTCGCTGTGATTCTCCCTCATCTGTCCTCTGACTGCTGCTTGGTGACCTGTAAATCTATTATTGGGGTGTATTTATAGAAGAGGTTGAGAGTGTACGACTCAGTTTGCTACACAACAACTGTTTTCATCTGCCACACAGTGTGACGCTAAGTGGTGTCACTCACAAGCACTCAGTCCATTTAACAATGTCACAGCATCCGCCACAGCATCACACTTTAGTTATTTAACACAGCTGCTGGGGTGACACCGTGTCACCTCTTTGTGAGTATCGCATTGTGGCAGAGATGTCTGCCCAATGTTGTCTCCTCCTCCTTCCTCTTCTGACAGCATCACACCCAACAGCTGAAGATCCTGTCAGATCACTGACAGATCGGGGAGGAGTGCCTGGCACTGTCAGGTTATAAAGGCAGCAGTGTGTTTAAGTGTGTATCGTGGCTGCCTTCAATGTTCATACCAGCTCAGGGCATTTAGCTTCTGCAGTTAATAGCAGGATGTTCCCATGTTTAATGCTCTGCCACGTAATGACAAAAGGTAGAAGTTGCTTAGAATGTAGATGAAAAAGTCTATGAAGATTCACAGAGAAAAGTTCAATCTGGAGCAACTGGTTGTAGACTGGGGGGACACCTAGGTATTTAGCAATGCTGGGACATCTTCATGGATAAACAGCCAAGTCCAGTTGGCCCCAGATTTAACTCAAAGAAATAGAAGAAATAGTTCACATTCCAGCTTGTTGGTTAAGGCTCGTTCCCGCTGTTTCTTCTTGTCAAAGCAATTCTTTTGACGTATGAGGTCATGATTACCCAGACTGTTCCAACTGACATGTTGAATAACTTTACAGTTCTGTCTGGTTTCCACGGTGCTGATCACCAGACTTCTTTTATAGATGACAAAATGTTGCTGCGTTGTGGGGAAGCTTCAGTTAGGAATCCACTGTAAGCACCTGGGCATGACAGAGCTCCCTGAGAGCCCTATTGAGAGCGGGAAGGAGAAGGAGGAATAGGAATAGGAGAAAGAAAGGGTTGGGAGGGTAATAGGATAGGAATCAATAAATAAAAAATGATAAAATGCAGGTGCATAAATGGGAGACAAGCACGTCATTAATTACTTGCAAAATATGCCCTACAGGCCCAGTGTGTAAGATTTGGTGGCATCTTGTGGTGAAGTTGCAGATTGCAGCCAACTGAATATTACAGTCCTCACCCTCCACTACCAAGCATGTTGGAGAAAACTGAGTGAAAATCTGTTTCCACAGCCAGGGTACCAAAGAAACATGGTGGTTCGACATGACTGGAAGAGAAGCTGTAGCACTGATAGATATAAAAGGCTCAGAACAAAGGTGACAGAAACATAATGGTTCTTATTTTCAGATGATTATACGCTAATGAAAACATATCCAATCCGCTTGGTTGACACTCAAGTGAATGTGTTTGAACTCTGAAGGTTTCTGTGTTGCCTCCATTAATCTGCGACCAGTAACACCCACGCAGAGATGTTTACGCGTAACTTCAGAGAACCACGATTCTAGTCTTAGACTGACCCTTCCAGAGTGGCGCATCTGCTTGATAAATAACACACGTCTCTGGGTGCAGAATGTGTCTAAAGCAAAGTGCAAAAGCTTAGTTAATCTGTTCCTGTGTATCCACTGGCTCAGCAGGCGTGATACAAGCTTCACAATAGACTCACAATAGAGCCACTGTATCATCTGCCAACACAGAGACACACAGCACAGCTGCACCCACTGTTCTTTACGGGGCGGCCTTAACAGGGCTGACTCATACAAAATACCCCCCTCCTCCCATGTAAGCATAAAAACACACACATAAAAGCATATACACACACATGTTCAAACCTCATCTGTAACATGTCACTCCGAGCAAACACTTCCTTCACCTAGACGAGTATCGATCGCATTAACATGTAGGTGTGAAGACAAACATGTATGAGCAAACATCAAAAAGTGACTACTCTCTCTCTCACTCACACTCACACACACACACATCATATATATATATATATATATATATATATATATATATATATATATATATATATATATACACTTTCACTGGTGCAAGTGGTTGTGCAGGCAAACAGACACATTCACATACACCATGCAACATTGATTACCCCCGCTGCATTAAAGCCAGACATTAAGCCCTGAGCTCCACAGCATCCAGAAGCGACACCTTAGCCCGGGATTTAATTTTGTGTGGCGGCGGGCGTTAGAAAAACACATGATGTAGCCAGTTGTTTTGGAGGGCAAATGGAGCAGCCATCATAAAGGCCGGTTTTATTAGCTGTTGCTTGATTTGTTCCTGCAGCCTGCGGAGCGAGCCGCTAAATCAATGCGTCCAGCTGTTCCCCGAGCTTGCCGGGGCTCTCTGGACGCGCAGCAGGTGTATGGCCCCCTCGGCCCAGTCACACACACCCGCTCACATAACAAATAATAACGGCCTCCACACACGGCCCATCCATCACTGTTATGGCCCGGCCCGGGAGACCGACGCTCACACACTCACGCACACTGAGAGACTACAAGTGTGTGTAACTCAGAGCGCATGCACATGCTCATACACAGTCATGGAAACACACTTTGACAGGAACTCCTGCACACGGGCTACAGTGCATATATGTACACACGTATTAGTTGGTGTTTGTATACTTGTGAGGACCCTTTCGGTACTAACTCTGACCTTAACCATCACAACTACACGCCTGACCTGAAGTTTGAAAAAGAGACAAAATGTCCTCACTTTGGCAAAATAGCCCTCATAAAGATTAAAGGCATGCGTGCGCGCGCGCGCACACACACACACACACACACACACACACACACACACACACACACACACACGCGCACACACACACACACACACACACACACACACATGGTTATTTAAAGGTAACACACCAACAGGCAGGGACACTAACACTTTCCCATATGTGCATACACACATACCAACACACAAGGACATGAACTGGCACACACTGTCCTCTCTCTCTCTCATACACACACACACGCACACACACACACACACAGACATTGTACTCACACTGATGGAGATAAATAGTGACGGGCACACCTGCGCTAATGCACTCACCGCTGCTCTGAACTGAAGAGCACAGGTATCTGACTGAAAGTTATGCTTGTGCACAGACACATAAACATACAGTGAAATATTCAGGCTGGGATAAACTGACACACACACACACACACACACACACACACACACACACACACACACACACACACACACACACACACACACACACACACACACACACACACACACACACAGCATTGTGGGAACACATGTTTAGCTGACACAGAGAGAGACAGAGTATTCTGACATACTGTACACAGGAGTTACACATGTACTTCCATAGTGGTAGACGACACACAAACACTTTAGCTACACACACACACAAACACACACACACACACACACGCACAGGGGGGTAATTTATCATAGTTATGGCTCAGCTCCACTCAGAACCCCCTTATTTAAAAAAGAAAAAAAGAAAAAAAACAAGTGAGTGAAGGGCTCGAGTCGATGAAGAAAAATGTTCCACGTGTTTCTGTCACCAAACCATCCTCTGCCACTGCTTCTTATACACTATGTTGAGTTTAGAGGGTCAGGTCACACAAGTTACAAGGAATATGTTTTCCTCACCTTGTATGACATTTACATTCACAGTGCTGTGAGCGCCACCCATGAAATGTCAGTCACCTTCATTGTATTCGGGTGAGTCCAAAAATCTCAGAAACCAGTGCAAATAAAATCAAACCTATGTTTATACACTGCTAGATACTGCAAGAGCTAAGTATGAGAAGCTCGTTTGCCGGCAGCTCACAAATACAACAGCTGGATTGCGGTGAGGCCTAAAATCAATCAGTCTTCCGAACAGCAAGGGTCCACATCTGGTGTAACTCAAAACTAGAGGGGGAGGAGGGGAGGAGATTCAGCAGGTGATGGCAGCAAACTTCACTAAAGAGTGAAACTGAGAGGAGAGGGAAAGAAAGGAAAGGAAAAGAATGGAAAGGAAAGGAGAGGAGAAATGAGGAAAGGGGAGAGGAGGGGAGAGGTGAGCTGAGGGAAAGGAGTGCAAATGACAGGAAAGCAAAGTATAGGGATAAGTTAAGGGAACAAGGGAAGACTGGAAGGAGAGGGGAGAAATAGTGGAAAAAGAAAATGTACAAAAAAAATGAGAGAAAAGGTACAGAAAGCAGAGGAAAGAAGAGCGAAGGAAGAAAGAAGGAAAACAAAGCGGTGTAAAATAGGACAGGAGATGCAATGAGGAAAGAAAAGAGGACACATATGGGAAACAGAGAAGCAGTTAATTAGACCCAACCCATTAGATAATATCCTAGAAAGAGGGCAGCAGAAGAAAAGGAGAAAAGAGGAAGGGACGGGAAAGCAAGAGAAAAGAGGAAATGTGAGGTAAGAAAAGCAGAGAAAATGAAAGAACAGGTGAGGAGAAAAAAAGAAAGAGAGAAGAGAAAAATGTGAAAAGCGTAAAGTAGGACTGAAGAAAGAAGAGGAGACACAGCAGGAGAGTGAATGATCTTGTGATTTAAGTTCTTTTCTTATTCATTTTCAGATATCATGAAACTGAGACTCCTTCCCACCCAACCAGAAGTTCTCCAGGGTAAATGGCAGTCGACGCAATGTCAAGTCGAATGACATTTTATAACCTGCACAGGAATGTGTGTGTGCCGCCGTGCATGCCTGCGTATACATTTATATGTGTGTCTATACATGAATGTGTGTGTGTATGTGTGTGTGTGTGTGTGTGTGTGTGTGTGTGTGTGTGTGTGTGTGTGTGTGTGTGTGTGTGTGTGTGTGTGTTTGACCTAGCTGCAGAAAGGCAACTGCTCTGGGGAGAGGGGGCATATCTGCTCCAGTTCTTAACAGCTGGTCCCTGCAGTTGCCCTTTTCTACACATGAAAGGGCAACAGTCACAGTGTGTGGACATGCATGTGTGTGTGTGTGTGTGTGTGTGTGTGTGTGTGTGTGTGTGTGTGTGTGTGTGTGTGTGTGTGTGTGTGTGTGTGTGTGTGTGTGTCTGAGACATGAAAGACAAAGGCAGCAACAGGCATCACTAAGAAACATTCAGTGCCTCGTAAATCAGTGCTGCACTGATGCATGAACAATTTGAGTGTGTGTTGAGAGTGAGTGTGTGGGAAAGTGTGATTCATACTGTACATGCCTGAGCTGACTGCATAGAAGTTTATTTTGGTTCATTATTTACATTTTCAGATGCATTATTATTAGTAGTAGTATTAGTATGTATCTATGTATGTATATGTAATATTACAATATGACCTCAATAATAATAATAATAACAATAATAATAACAATAATAATAATATCTTTATATTAGTATAATATTTTTTTCAACAAACCCCAGCTTATTTGGTGAGATTATCTCTTTATTTGAACCTCATTGTTTGTGTGCATTTAGGCTGCAAATGTTAATACATGTTAATAAATAAATAATATTAATAAATAAGAACATTTAGACATGAGCACATTTAATATCACATTGGAGTAATGACATGAATGAGATATATACTATATTATTATATTAACAAGGTATTCTACTGTTTAAAAACTGCTTATTCAGAACAGGGTGTTTTTCTCATATTCTCTCCTAGGATGTTTGAAATTGTGCCTACTCAAAATCACAAATAAAAAATTTTAAAAATCAAGAATTTTACTCAAATTAATAATCATAATATTAGTTTTAAGGCAATAATCTTTAAACTACTGTGTGATTACATGCTTAAACTTTAAGATCATAATTCAACTTAATCTGAACTACCGTGACATACAGTAGGAAGCATGCATGTACATGAATGAGAGGCTCGTGCTCATGACAGCGCCAGATGTAAACAACGGCATCCCCCTTGGCTTTGAGTTATAACATTAGCTCAGCATGAGACTCTCATCTGTGAGTACATGCATCGCTTCCTTCCGAGCTACGATACAGTTGGTGGGTATAGTTTGGTAGAAATAAAATAGTTCCTGGATGAAAGTGCTCACAACAAAGTCTGTGGATTATCTTTGGTAACTGGGTCAGCTGAGTGGCATCTAGTTCAAAAGTATGGGTTTTATAATTGTGAATTGTTAAAAATCTAGAATTACGAACATTAACACCTAACGGGAAACACAAAGTGTCATCCTGCAGATGATGGTGTACAAATCTCACAAATATCATCAAGTCCTTTCATAGATTTGAAATTTACCATCATGTAATCTTTCTTGTTTCTTCCAGTAATGGCGTTTAGCACGTTCACACCTTTGCAAAAAAAAAAAAAAAGTGAAAGGAGTTCTGGTTTCAGCACAGAGGTCGTCTCAAATGACCACTGAGGAAAGTTGGCTGTATTGTCAGGGCTGTCTTGACCTGATTTAGTTTATGGTGTAAAGCTCCATTTCAGTGCTCAAGTGATGGTGTCAATTACCAACCTCATAGAACAACTTTATTAACATTGACACACCCAAGTTCAGGAAAAAATTGAATTTGGCTTGAAGGGATATTACTGATGTAGTCTACATTTCAGAATTGTGTTCATGGAAAGGGAAATCCTTAGTGAGCATAACAACAAGATCTGCATGTCACATGACAACTTGTTTCTTTTTATCCTTCTATGTAATCTTTCCAAATAACTGTATTTTTTGTCATAGCACTGAGTATTGCTAATAAACATTCAGCATGTTGTACCTGTGAGCGTTAACACATTTCAAACGTGACATTTCATTTCCTTCGCTTAACAATTGGGTGCTCGGTCGCTTTCTATGGCGGCTAGCTTTACAGGGTGATATATTATCTGGTGTGAACCAGGTCAGTGCTATAATAGCAAAACAGCAGCCGGCCAGCAGAGGAGGAAATGACCAAGAAAAGTATGAAACATACGAGCTTTCAATTAGCAGAGGACACATGGGAGAAGATACACAGAATGTGTGTGTGTGTGTGTGTGTGTATAGGGTAGGGCATCATGTATGTGGGTTTGTACTGTACAGTGTAGGTCTACACTAAAATTCAAACGTGTGTTTTGTAGTTCCTGTTTCACTTCTACCAAGCTGAAGACAAAGTCACACGTGTTGTATTCTACTCTGGTCCACTGTAAAGCCCTATTTAAATAAGACTAGTCTTATTTGGGGACCTTTAAGAATTTGTAATAGATGTGATGGTCACCTGTGATATTAATACTGTACGAATCTGCCATGTCCGTAATTTGTAATGTAAAAATTCTACCTATGACAATACTTATTACCTATATTATTTTGCCAAACACAGAGATCATGTGATTATAGCAAATTCTTTTCGGTGTGGCTGCACATCATAGATAACATAGATCATCCTAAACAGTCAGTGTCTCGCATTCAATGCATTTACAATATATAATTAGGGGACAGAGCTACCGGGTCTGTGCATTGAAGTCAGCGTGGAAGTGTCTTACCTGACTGGCTGCATAAAGAAGTCTGACTGCAATCTTATGGAGGAAATGTCACTACTTCTCAGTTAGTACTTAACAGTAAACAGTTTCCCTGTGAGTTTGTGGTCCTAATCACTAATTTCAAGTCTGCTTCCACCATGCTCACGAAACTCAGATCAAACTGCGAAACAAGGCAGTGCTGATCAAATATAAATCAAGATATCTTTTACGGGGGGTGTTAGTTGGTAGAGAATCCGAGTTCTGGTCAGAGTGACAGTTTAACACTCAGCAACTTCACTTCCTCTGTCTCAGAAGCTATCATCACCTCACTGCTGCAAGCGGTTAGGCAAAACAATCCATAAGGCCCAAGCATAACAGAGAGCCGCTTGGTCACGACCCGTGCAGTAAAAGAGCGACACTGGGTTGTATTTTTCCCGAAACAGAAATCCCACCTCGTTTTTCTCCTTTTTGTGTGTTTCCGCCTCTGTGACTCCTCAACACAGCAGACCCTCCGGCTGATTTGGAGGCTCTCGCCATTAATCACACAGCCAGAGCGGAGGTGAGCGAGCAGGAGAGCAGGTGACCCACCCTCACCACCCTGACCACCGTGACCCCATCATTCCCCAAACACCAGCCGTACCCCAATAAATTCACAGCAGGACTTTGACAGAGTCTGTTTGTCGTCCCTCCTCTCACTTCCTGTCTGATGTCATCGCCGCAGACAAGAGGCGTCATTAATAAAGGACAACAAGGGGATGTAATGGGACTGACAGGAGATGTGTGTGTATGTATCACTGATTCAAACCATGACTCTCATCATGTCAAGCACTGGCCCAGTCTGCTTATTTAAAGGTAAAATATGTAAGATCGGACACCGCAGCTCAAATTCAAATTCCCCCTCCCCAGACTGCATTTCATGAAGCAGCTTCTACGTCTGAGTCTGACTTCAGTCTGTGCTGCAAAATAATGACAAGAAGTTTAATTTGCTTTGTGTTCGTATGTTTAAAAGAGAGAGGCACACACACACACACACACATTTCTTTGTTTTACAGAGATTAAGTTCATCATAAATAAATTCCTCTAGTGCATGGATTAAAGTTCTCCATCATGGTGACTGACATCAGTCAGTTCACAGAGGCCGCTTAGAAGATCAGTGTAGATCCGAGGAGTCTGAAGACTGATTTTTATTGACAGATTGTCATTGGTATTGTTTGCACCGTGCATGCATAATGAGGTCTGTTGTTTCCGTCATTCTGTCATGCAGCTCCTCATTGAAATAGTCGTCAGTCTGACATTCCTTGTCGTCCTGCTTGCCAGACGTGAGTTGCTGTATGTCATTCTGACGGCTGATCATTGTGAGGAGCGTTTCATTAGTCTCTCTCTGAGTCTTCATGAGTCCTTGTATGGTCTCGTAGTTTTTACGAAGCCTCATGTTTTCTTTTTCTACAACACGCAGAGCCATCTTCACCTCAGAAACCTCAAGCTGAAGGTCAGCGATGGCCTTGTTGTCCTGTTCATGTCCCTTCATGTCCTCGGGTTGTGTCATTTGGAGACTTGCGTCAAGACGTTCTGCCTGCCTTTTCAAGCCTTTTTCTTAATCTTTCTGTAGTTTCGCAGTCACAGATCAATTGTACATTATTAACATGGTCCTCAGCCTTGCGTTGACTTCAGAGAGCTTCTGTTTGTGCTTTCTTGCTCTGAGCTGGTCCATCAGGGACTGTTGCTCAGTGTTGGTCACAGGATTTGAAGGCTTCACTAGAGCAACAGAGACTTGTCCGACATTCTTTCTCCTCGCTCCTAACATTTCATTTTGCATTTTTTGCTGTGTTCTGGAGTCCATGTCCTCAACAAAGTAAAAAAAAGACACACTCTCACTCTTTCACTCTCACAGTATTCTCTGCATTGACATGGTCTTTATTTGTCCTTATGTCAGTTTTATTTGTTTGTTCGAAGAGACAAATTTTGTCTTTAACCTTACCTTTGAGATTGTCCTTGTACATTGTACCTTTCTTCATGGTGGCCTTTGCTGGACTGCAGCTTTCACACTGACTGATTTTGCATTTGCCATCCATGGCTGATTGCACGTTCAACTGAGGTCAAAATGCCATCACAAAGTTCTCAGTTGAACTGTATTTTATAATGTTCTCAGTGCTATTCCAGTGAATATGTGTTGAACAGTAAACAATGTCAAAGTGTTGTGAATTTAGGTTATGCAAATTAGTTGATGATGTCATCAGAACAGGAAGTAAAGTTAGTTTTTTTTTATTGTCCAAAATTGACGTTTAATATAATTCATATTTCTTTTCTAACAACATCTGAATACATATTAAATGTTTACAAGCTCCAATTATTTGTTAACATTTAATTATGATTTAGATTATGATTTGTCTGTTTATTATTACGCACATTTTCAGGGTCAGGTTACCAAGACAACAGTTAAGCTCGAGCACTAGGAGAAACATGGCTGGCTGCTGGTGAACACATACCATTACAACCTTATATGTTTGATCCAGAGTCAGACCCTGACGTTCAACTAACAAACTGCTGTTGCTTTTATGGCTCCACCAACACAAATGGTTGATGATAATAATAAAGCAAAAAAAAATGACAATGGAAAAAAATAAACACAATAAAATGTATAAATAAACACGACCAAATAAAATGACTAAAAGCAGATTCAAAAAATAAACTATATATTTAGTCTGGGCCTATGTTGTGTGTAAAGTGTGTCTATACACACCATACACGTGCATGTTAACAATTTAGATTTTAACTCTTAATGTCAGGTGCTGCAGTCATCTCATTTATCTTACAGATCAAATCAAACCATGGTGAAATAAACTTAAAACAAAAAAATGCATTGTATGTTTGAATGGTATCACGTTTCATTAAATAGTATTATAATCATTGTATTTTATTATTATATGTTGCGGTTCTATGCAACACTGGATTTTGCCATTGTTACATAATCACCAACAAGGGACAACAGAGGAGGTGAGACAAGATAAGATCGACTTTATTGATCCCACATTGGGCAATTAAAACTTCCATAAGCTGGAACAACAGCAAGCTCAGTAGTTCTTACATAATATGGATGACTATTTACTGTACGGCAACAAAACCTCTGAACAACACAACTGACGGACTCAAACACATTAAGAAGGCAAGAAATTCCACTGAGTTTTGATGAGACACACCTGTTAACTGAAAGTCATGTCAGGTGACGACCTCATGAATCTGATTGAGAGAAGCCAAGAGTGTGCAAAGCTGCCGTCAAAGCAAAAAAATATAAAATCTAAATTGTTTTGTTTTGTTTATACTTTTTTTGGTTTATCACATAATATGTTTTACTTCATAATTTTGATGTCTTCATTGTCAATCTACAAAGTAGCACATATAAAAATAAAGACAATGATTTCAAACATTTTTTAATGTTACATGTGTACTTTATTCTCAAAATGTTTTTCCTTTGAAATGTGATGTACTGGTAAGTGGTGAGTGAGATGTTGGGTGTTCAGTATAAACCCATGTCTCATCAGTCTCTTTGACTTTCAATGAGATTGTTTCGCTGCATTATCTGTTGGAGCAGGTTCCCTTCAGTGTTTATATCTGCATCTCATCAGTCCACTCTGTCACATCAGTCTGCCTTTTACACCTCTGCGTTCTCTTTTTACCTGCAGGTAAGTGTGCAAGGGGATTCTTCTTCGACACCTCCCTCAGTACAATGAATGCTGCCTCCACATACACAGCCACACTGTTAACTTGTTTTAACAGCTTCACATTTACACTCAAAACTACAAAACATATAGTATCAATCCTAACTTCCATTAATATTATACTCATGTTTTTTCTTTAGGAATAATAAATAATAATAATAAATAATAATTTTTGTTAGTAATTTTAGTGTGACAGTTTTACCTGAAAAGTCTACTGACCATCTACCTGAGAGCTTAACTAACTAACTAATTAAAACAATATATAAAACACAGTACAGTGACATCTTATGGAAACTTCTTTAATACTGTTCCAATTAAAATAAATAAACAGAATACTAATAGGAAAAAGTTACTTTTACATCAAAGTAAGATAAATAAACAAAAAGAAATGTGACTACATTCAGTGTGTATATTATACTATGTATGGTGGTGTTTACCTCCTTCACATAAGGGGATGGCAAAGGGACAAATATGAGAAAAAAAAGCCAGGGTGCCGTCAGCTGTTCGGCAATGCCTTTTACTGAAAAGTATCTGGAGTATTGTTGTATATTTAACTTTGCTGCTCCACCTTAAGTGTGTTGTTGTTTTGCTGTCCTCATAACCTTCAACAGCTTAACATAACAAAATATTTAAATAAGCAGTACAGGTTATATCATAGTGAGTAATGTTTACATTTGACAAAACTGAATCAATCTAAAAGTGAAATGTTAAAATGACAGGTTGCTAGTGGAGCCTTGGGTAAATTTGTGGTAATGTCTATCCTTTATTGTCCTGGATGCAATGTTTGAGCTTTATTTCTATCTGTCTCCAGTTTGGTTTGTTTGTTTATGTAAGTTTATCATTTATTCAACTGTTAATGGATATATATAGTTTACGGTTCACTCCAGTGGTATTGAATCTCTGCCTGGTCTCTGGCATGATTCATTACTTTACTGTCACTGCTTAGATTCAGTTACCTTAACAATACACTGCAGGATTAGTTTATCCTTTCACTACCAGCCTTTGAATATATGCTTATAACAATATCTGACCAATATATGCTGTATGGAAACCTGATAGGCTGCAAAGCCTACCCTTATGTGGCACCAATATGAGGCCAAAATCAACCTCAGTGGATATGAATTTTGCAATCATTGTGGTATTTTTACCAAGAAGCAACCGCAACAACAACAAAAAACAGTGCTGTAAAATGTAAATGAACAAAAAAGAAGAAAAAAAGCCAACAATATTTATATTATTTGCTGCATCGTCACATCACAGGTGTCCACAAACTGTGCAAAGTCAAAGATGGACTTTCTCTTCTCAGATTGTTTTTTTTTTTTTTTTGGTTCACTGAAGAAAAAAAACGAGCAATGTTGTGTTTTGGCAGGATCTCTTTGAATCTGACCATTAGGTAACCACTCAAGTATCAATAAATTTAATTTAATGTTTGGTTTAACTATGAAATTCTCTTTACAATAAATGTTACTCATTATCAAAGAAATGTCAAGATAAATAAGGACCATCCAGTGACTCCCTGCCTCCTTGAATGGATCCTAAATAGGTCATTATTGAAGCTGCCAGGGCTGAAACCAGATAAAAGAACCTTTAAAGCATTGTATGTATTTTGTAGCACCGAAATTAATATCCTGCAGTGTTATGTTCACTTACTTAATGAAGGCTTGGTTAAAGGAACATGGGAATCTGTATTTTAAAGCATATTCAACAAAGAAACAAGGTCATTGTCTCTGTATTTTAAGACCTTAAGATGCTTCAGGTTTCAGTTGTTGCCCTTAGGATATGGTCCATTTGGCCCTGTCCTTCTTAATACAATAGAGTTGTTCATAAATAGCAAGATGCTTGACCTTCTTTTGGACCAATCCCAGAAGACACACTTATCTATAAAGACCCCTGAATACAGCCCAAAGACTTCAAACGAACTGAGAAGATCTACAAGCCTTCAGCATCAGTCAAGATTTCAGCAGAGAGCTCAACAAATCCAACGCAAAGCTGAAGAATGAAGATTATTTTACTTTTACTCTCCATGATAGTCAGAAGTAGTCAGTTAAATGTGACCGATTGTGGAACAGAAGCAAGACGGCCAGAGCTCACTGACATCGCAGTGCAGTGTGGCACTTCATCCATTGGTCTGGCAATTCAAATCTGCCCCGTCATCTACACTGGCTACAATGAGTCTCTACTGATCCTGAACCATAAGTTGAACGCAGCCTGTAGAGCAACCCTTGATGACTCCGTGACTCCACCTGTTGCTCGCTTTAATATCCCGCTAAATATGACCCACGCTTGTGGAAGCATATTCAGGACCACCAGTGCTGCTGGGACAGGTATATTCTCAGACTTCTCCAACATCCAGACGGTCAACATCAGTGGTGTTGTTCGCTCCTTCGATCTTACAACAGGCACGATCACTTACAATGCTGAGCTGAAGTACTACTACTCCTGCGCCTATCCCTTAGAGTATCTGATCAACAACACCCAAATCGATGTGTCTGCCTCCTCCATTGCAATCAAGGATAACAATGGAAGTTTCATCAGCACCTTAAATCTGGAACTGTTCAGTGATTCCAACTTCACCCAACCAATGATCATCCCACAGCTGGGGATTGAACTGAGGACCAATGTGTATGTCGAGGTCAAGGCCACCAACTTGACAGGGCAGTACCATGTCCTGCTGGACCAATGCTACGCCTCTATCTCCCGACTGCCTTCTAACTCCACCAACTTTAATCTGTTTGTCCCCTGTTCAGTGGATGACTTCACCACCATGATTGAGAATGGAGACAGCCAAAGTGCCCGCTTCTTCTTCCCGGCCTTTCGCTTCATTGAGCAGGAAAACGAGACGGTGTCCACATACTACCTCCACTGTATTACCCGGCTGTGTGAGAAAAGCACTTGTAGCACCTTCAAGCAATGCAGCAACAACCGAAGGAAGAGGAGCGCTGTGGACACATCTGAAGATGGAATAACCAAGACTTACACCATCTCCTCCCCAGAGATCATCACCAACTCTGAGGGCAGCAAAGAGAAGCCCCATGATGTCCGAGAAGAAGAAGACAACTCATCTGTTGGACTTGGTGTGGCTGTTGGCATCCTTGCCTTTATTTGCTTTATTGCCCTTTGTGTTGCAGCTGTGTTTTACAAAAGGCTCAGGAATTAAGGAGGCCTTAAAATACAGAATACAGGCATCAGGTCTACAGGCCAAACACTTTTCTAAGTGTATCTACTTGCTCATTTAACTTTTCTGGTGGAGGACAGGGCTCAGCTCACCATTGCTTGCATCTGTTGGGAGATCTTGGTATTTGTGTTACTGTAGCTCTAACTGTATATCAGCCCTGGAAATTTAGCTGGGAGAATGGAGCATCTTCAGAGGATTCAGTAGATTTTGTTAGTGTTAAAAAATACTTATTTCTCAAATGGACAAAGATAAGCGTAAAGTTGTAATGCATGTCTGCACTTTATAAGCTTTGAACATTATAGAGGAAAGAATGGTAACTGGAGGGAAAATCATCCAAAAAAACAAACAAACAAAAAAAAAACATAACAGAAATACCTGAGTGTGAGGTGTGTGGGGTGTTTTGAAAGTAAAGTCAAAGTGCCTATCAAAGTATTATGTCTAATTTATTTAATTTCTCTCAATGCTTTTGAGCAAGGTTATTAAACTAAAATATTACATTGACTGGAAAATCTGTTTGTATTTTTCAGACAGTTAACTTCAGCTTCTAAACAAATCGAGTCCACAAAGCACCTTAGGCCCCACCACCCTTGTGTTCTGCAAGCACACTCAAGAAATGTATTGACAGATAAAATACTGAAGAGTGGGAACAGTGTGTTCTCTCAAGTACTATTTTAAGAAAGTTTCCCTTTTTTCTGAACTATTACTGATTTGCCTTGATTTTTCTGCATTCACATACTGATGTATAAAAAGAATATAGCAAAAATAAAAATGAATGGATCAAATTTAAGAGGCTGTGTTCTTTATTAGTTCTTTATAAGTGTGCATGTTACTTTCAGTAGAGGAGATATGTATTATGCTTTAAAAGATCTGAAAACAAAATGAAAATAAAAATTTGATTGAAAGTGGATTAAAAAATGGATAGTGAAATATGTATGATGAAAAAGTGTGTTGACTGTTGCTACATTACACGAGCACATTATGTTACAATCACACATCAACAGATAAAAACTCATTCAACACATTCACTAACTCAATAAACAGGGAAGCACATGCAGACACAGAAAGATCAGGAAGTCTATATATTTAAATTCTAAGCTACAATAAACTATGTATTTATTTCTGTGTATCTATATATACATATCTATATAAAAGCTTCTCCTAATATGTCAAACTCCAGACAGTGTTTCCTCCTCATCCTCCTGTGTGAACAGAGTTTTCCCAGCAGGCCTCAGGCCCCAAAAGACCAGTGTATATGTCAGAGGAG
Organism: Collichthys lucidus; assembly: GCA_004119915.2. Lineage (NCBI taxonomy): Eukaryota > Metazoa > Chordata > Actinopteri > Sciaenidae > Collichthys > Collichthys lucidus. The sequence continues at coordinate 31,779,930 of CM014079.1, read as the reverse complement.
GAAGCTGCCTGCCTATCTGGATGCATAGGGCAGTATATCTCTGACCCCACTGGGCCACAACTGCCCCGTCTCTCTGTGATGTGCCCCAGAGGTGAAGGTTGATGAATGGAAAGAAGATGCTGAGCCCCCTCACAAGGGTTATTGGACCAGAAGTTTTGTAGTACAACATAGACACGTTGTTTTCTTTCAAGATGTCAGAAAAGTATAAAAACAAAAAACTTACGTCAGTGGTTTAAAATCTCTTAATAGAACTACTAATACTAATAACAGAAGTTACTTCTTACTGACATTAAATCACTTGAGAAACAGTCTTCACTGTAAAAAGAAAACAGTTGTTTTTACGGTAAAAGAACTGTGGTAGAACTTTTTTTTACTATTAAGGTAACAGGATATTAGTACTGTTGATTTTATGCTTAATGTTGGGATTTTATTCCAGGTTTTTCAATCAAAAGAAACAGTTTTGCATATAATTGACATGAAAATACCATATGAATGCTGTAAAATAAAACAACACCAACACATTTGCAAACATCATATCATATCCAGGTAATAGATTATAAGCATAAATAGAAATGATGAATGGGAATTGTATTGAATTATAATTCCTTGCATTAGAAAAGTTGCAGCTATCAATCAGACACATATACGGTGGCAAAACATTTATCAAAATTAAAGAATAAAATGTGAAATAACAACAACAACAACACAAGAACAATGATAATTCTACAAAATTTGACAGGCTGTGTTGACATCTAATCGAAAACAGGAAAAAGAATGAGAAAAGGAACCTCCCCGTTTGTGAAATGTGTTTTCTTAAATTTGTATTGGAGAACAGTCAGGAATAAAATATAAATAATGAGACATCCAGTTAATAAAAAAGGCCACTGGTTAAACATTTAGTAAATAATTGATTTTTCTGACACTAAAAGAACTGTCTATCTGAAATCTATCCATCTTGTTCTCCGAGCAGGTTGAAACATACTTTAAGAGTCATTCTATACAGACCTGGGTTATAACCCAGGTCATCACATGCCTCACGCTTTAAAAGAGTTGTAAATGACAGGCTAGTCACTACTGTATACGCCTGCTGCAGGAAAAGACATACAGGATGAAGTGAGATGGAAAATACAGAGTTTCAAAAGAAACATTTGGCATTGTTGAGCAGTCCTTAGTGTAAGCCTACCCACACATATGGGTTACTGCACATACACACACCACATGGAGCAAGTTATGCACGGGTTTCATACTAAACCCAAAACCTGATCAGATCATTATTTGCTGTAGAGACGAGCGAATCTGGAATTGAACCGTTTCCCAGAGTCATGCGGGATTTGATCTATGGCAGTTGAGCATCCAGCGAGGTTTGGCGAGGAAATGATAAGAGCTGAATAAGAGAGCGAGAGGAAGAAAGAGGGAGATGGAGAGAGAGAGAGAGGCAGTAGGAAGGAGGCCCATTTTTTGATTGCTCTCCTGTGTATAAGCATTATATATTCTATGAGATTTATTCTCTAAGGCTTTCTTTGGGGGAGTTTAGTTTACTGGGAAGTCTATTTGTCTGCCCGACTGTCCCTGACTCCAGCTGGCATGTGCATGTATGTACGCAGCAGATTGAATTTCATTTATGCACAGATTTGAAGTGAAGTCCAATCTCACAGGCAGAGCTGCTCTGGAGGCAGAAAATCTCATTGGCTGAGTTAAACCTCAAAGAAGCAAAGGTTTTCTGAGAAATTATCCTTCAGTGTATTGCAGGAATCTTAACAAAGTGAAGAACTTACAGTGAAAAACATGCAGTCCATCCACAGAAGGTCCAGTTTCAAAACATAATAGCTGTTAACTTTCTAGTCTGCTCACTGTGCAAATGAAAAGTGATATGCATTCATGTATTATCCAATCAGTTATGTCATTACGTATTGTTATTCTGTGTTTCAGTGATGGGGAGGGCATTGCTGTGTTACTCTGGCATCTTGTGAGGTGGCCTTGTTTTCTCTCTCTCAAGAAGTTGGATGATCACGGTGACTTTCATGGAAAGACTAGCATGAGACATGTCAGCTCATGACCTGGCCTGAGGTTAGTTGATACTGTATGGCTAACTTCCACCAAAAGAGCAGGAATAGGAACAGTGTCTCGGCTCTGTTCAAGTGAAAGCAGCTTAAGGTTATTCAGCAGTCATTCACTAGCATGGACCACACCATCAACAAGATACGTTTAGATGATTTATTGACCCAATGAAAGATTGAGAGTGATGCGTGATCTCGTGTACTTGTTCATTCTGAAGCTTCGGTAGGGAATCCATCATTTATTTTATTACTTACACCTTTTCCTACAGGGACGTGTACAAATGTCTTCCTAAAAAGGTTCATACATTTCAGAGTAAATCCAAAAGGCTCTTATTTACATGGGCTTCATAGCTGGCTAACACATCGCCATCTGGGGTCCTGCATGTGGTCAGTGAACACAGCTCTAATGTGTTGGCATGTTGCTTGTTTAACCACAAAGGGTCAGGAGATGGTGACTTTGGAGTTGTTGGATTATTTCATTAGTACAGTATTTAGTCTTACTTATATATATATATATATAGTCATATGTACATAGAAAAACTAAAAAATAAATACATTATAAAACACAAAGATTGTGAAATGAATTAAAATGTCAGAAAATGTAAAAGAAGTTGCCAACGAAAAGCTATTATAGAAAAGTGGGTTTTTAAAGGTGATTTAAAAGACACACTTTAAGCGCACACTGTAATATTGTGGCTGGACATGACAACTATGTTGTGCAGTTGTAACGGGATCCTGAGACAGTTTTCAGTATATCTGGAAGTGAAGCCTGCTTTTTTTTTATCTCCAAAGTTGACTGGAAGACCATCACAACTTCAGAATGTTCACAGCATCTTCGTCAACACTGTTTAAACTGACTTAGACACCACAAAAACAAAGAGAAATCACTGCCTGCCCTACACAAAGAAGAGCACACTTCTACTGTATCATCAGAAGAGGATCTCCTGTGGTATCAAATTTAAAAACTTGTACATCCACCTTGAAAAAGAAAACAACACTAGGAAAATGTGTGCGTCTCGAAAGCAAATGTTGGAATGCAATTGTACGAATTATTTAACTTTTGGTGGGTTTTTTTGCAGCCCTGATCTCTCAGGCAGCTCAACCAACAGCCTCAGAGCCCAAACTTCAAATACTATTACCTTTCTTTATACATTTGGACCGTGGAACAACCAGGAACGACACATCGGAGGATCTCATCGAGTTAAGCCTCTCAGGAAGTATTCAATAATAATATGAAACCAATTCTGCAACAGATAGTCAGTGTAAGGATGCCAGGATCGGTGAAATGTGATCATGTTTCTTAGATTGATACATATACTCAGTTGCCAGGATTTTGACTAAGTCAACCAGTATGATTATACCACCTAATGAACAACAATTAAATATATGTCGTATACTGTATTTCTACTGTATTATTTAAATTAATGTGTGTAGAGTAAAATGTTATTTATTTTCTCTCTGCAAATTTGAGAGAGAATAAATAACATCTGATATATTATAAAATGCTATAATAAAAGCCGGTAATGAAATCAGAAACCACTTGATTTTCCTGACATTTACGTGCAGATACTTTATATCAATGTTGCATTTCCTGTGATGGCCTCAGTGTGCTGATATGATAGCAGCGAGTGGCCTTGAGCTGTGGTCATGAGATGATCGCAAAGCATGCTAAACATATTACGTGAGTTTACGACTAAGCCGCAGGAGGCAGGCAGGCTGGAAGACGGAGGAAACAGGAGGAGGAAGACCTGCTGTCCATAAACAGAGGAGTGTGTGCATGTGTGAGAGACTTTGTGTAGATACACTGTATGAGAATTAAGATGGACACTCACAAGATCTGCATTTCATAACAAACAAAAAGAGGAGGGAAAGAGAAAAAACATACTGTTACTGTATCTTTATCTCTCAGTTTGTGTGATATTAAAGAGATTTTCTTCATGTTGCTTGAGTACTTTGATTATTAACCTTCGTCACTGGGTGCCGATTGGTGAGAGTTGGAAAAGCACATATACAGGCGTACAGTTTCAGCTCCATAAATCTGGTCTTCCCTGCAGAGAGAGATGAAACTGCCTCCTATTGAGCTGGCATGGGCAGACACAGGGAGCCTCATATATCATATCAGCAGTACATGGACTCCTGCAGTTCAAGTTAGAGATGGACAACCTAACAAATCTATGTCTATTTCTGTTTAAGTACACAGAGAGTGCAAACTTCTTGTACTGTATATGCATACTTGGCCTGATTCTAATGCTAATTGAATTCGTTTCCATTTGTTTCCAAATGTACTCCCAGTCAATCTGTCCCAGTCAAGGAAATGGTATTTTCAAATGTGTGACCAACCTCAGTAGTGATTACAATATGTATGCATGTATTTTTGATGCAATTTCAATGGTGTTGTCTTTTGGTCACCACTTTGATCTAGATTGAAGTATTTCAACAAGTATTTGCTGGATTGTTATTGAGACATTCATGATCCCCAGAGGATTAAACTTTGTGACTTTGGTTATACCTTGACTTTTTACTCTAGAACTTGCCACCGGGTTAAAATTTTCACTTGTCATGTGAAATATCTTTGAACTATTGGATGGATTTCTATGACATTTTCATGACCAGACAATGTACTCTAATGACTATGGTGATGTACTGGCTTTCCCCCTTGATCACATTTGTGGTTCTAAGACAATTCTTTCAGTAACTATTAGATAGATGACTATGAAATTTGTTAGAGACATTCATATCCTTCTCAGAATTCATTTTACGTGAACTTTGGCTATCCCTGAACGTTTCATTTAGTGCCATCATCTTAATTTCACTTTGTCCAGTCCTTGACTAAATTCCTGCAAAACTAGTGTCACGGTCAGGTGTACTTTACTGTATTTGGTGCTAATTAGCAAAAACACTAAAGTAAGATGGTAACATGAGCATGTTAGCATGCTCAACCATAGCAGCAGCTCAAAGCACTGCTGTGCTTAAGTACAGCTTCACAGAGCCACTATAGCTGCAGACTTTTTAATCTAGTTTGAATATGGACTTTGAGTCAGCATTAAAATGAATTGATTAAACTGAACATGTGCACACCTAGTATGTATATATGTACAGTATATACGTGTATATATAAACTGTATGTAAGACACACATACTGTAGTAGTCGGAGTATATAAAAGCCAATACAGAATATATACATGCATAAAACCCACATGGCATTGATTGAGCCGAGCTGTCTGCCAAGATGCCAAGTCATCAAGTGTCTCAGTTAGTCTGTGGACTCCAGGAACGTGACCCTCCAAACGGGAGAGAGATTTACGGTTCGGTTAGAAGCTTAGATCTGGGATCATATGTTTTGGATTCTGAAAGAGGTTTTCATTATTTTGATCATTAAAAGAAAAAGGGAAACATTTCAACATTAAATGCTGCTGACCCCAACCTTGATCGTGTACCAAACACAGAGTGTCTGAAATTTCACCCACTGGTGTGTGTGGGTGTGTGTGGGTGGGTGTGTCAAAGGTCTGCTTCATTTCTGAACAGCTGTGCAAATGTGTTTCAAGATGTTTGAGACACAAAGTAAATTAACTGCAGAAAAATGTGTTGCTCATCCCGCACCTGCCCTCTCTCAATTCTCTCCAGGTACTGATTTGACTCAATGTTTGGCGGCAATATTGCGTATGTATCAAAGCACGCCCTGTTTAGTTGTATTGCATGCCGTAAATTCTGACAGATCATTACAGATTAAATGTTACAGACTTATGTGTACAAAACTAAACCGTAAAATTATCCAAAACATATGTAACCGTTGGCGGGAATTTCCTAATTTTTATCCAGACACAATAAGTCTGGGACATTTGAATCAATAATAGGCCAATATTTTTTATTAAATATAGTGTCCTTTCTTACTCTGGAGCAATGTGTCCTACTGCCACATGGATCTTGCCACAACAACAGTTTTGTAAGATTGTTAATAAAATGCAGATGTTCCTGAAATCCTGAAATACATGGCAAAAACAATAACACCAAGGTTATGGTGGCGTACGTCGGGTGGGGTTTGTTTTGGAATATCACTTAATGTCAGGAAAGTCCCAACATGTCTCACATGTTAATCTAATACCAACAGGGAATACAAAGCAGCTGTCTCGAAAGTGTGTGGCAACATGGAGGTCAATTTAAGGATTAAAGCAAGAACACAAGGCAAAAAGGAAAAACGATGACGATGTTAGCATTAACCTGTAAAAACCAGCCAACATTTGACTACCTGTTGTACAAGCGGACACAGTATGTGTTAATTGTATTCTTGTTTACGCAGATGTAACACAGTAAGGACATTTCCATTGACACCATTGGCCACAGTGAGTCGTACCATGGCATGACGGCCTCCACGTGGGTTGCATTGACATCGTATGGGCTTGGTCATACATTGACATATACTGAGCAAATCCTTCTCTACATTCACTCTCAGCTCGATCCACTGCTCTATATCTCTCAAGACACCTCTTAAGCCTGGAAGTCCTATTCAAAGATGATGACGCACTGTTTAGAAGGGTTCTGGTTTCCATTTGTAGTCCATGTAGTATGGACCAATCAAGCCAGAGGGGGCTTGGGTTACAACAGTCTGTGTGAAGGGCAAAAGAGGCAACCCGTCAGCTATTGTTTGATGATGCTTTTTCCGAAGTATTAATGTGTCCGATGTGTCTCGCAGTAGGACTGAGACTGCTGCAGAAGTGTCTGTAAGGAGCTGGCTTTATGTTCCAACATCTGTCCCCATCTTAAAATGACCCATCTACAGTACACAGTATGCCATGAAGGGCTGGTCCTCATGCTGTAGGAGACGGGGCAAAACTCACAATCTCCACTGCAGGTGTTTCTTTCCTATGTTGAGGTGAATAAACATGGCTACATGAATGTGTCTTGAAAAGATATTAAACAGTTGACATGAGACAACAGAGGTGATTTGGGTCTGTGCAGGGATTTTCATTTCATTTGTTTGTGAAGATCGATTTATGGGGATCTAAAATCTTTCCAAGCTCCAAAAGGAAAATAAGAATCCGTGAGAAATCTCAAGTCAACCAAAATCAAAACATCCAAAATGAAGTAAAGGATGGACAACGCGGTTTGACCCCAAAACTGCCAATTCAGCTTCCTGAAGTGTATTTACGCTAAACACACCTACCCCTGTCAGCACACACCTTGAGCAGCGCTGATATCTGTATGTCGACGAGAGCAGAAGTGTCAGAGCTGAGGGTAAAGAAGTGTGAGTGGAGAAAGACGTGGTGAGTGAGGACTCCATGTTTATTCCTCCATGGGGAGAGGGCTGTCATTGCTGAATTCCTGTGAATGAAGTATGGCGTCCAATTCCTGTGAGCCAGATAATTCACAGTTATAGGTCTGATCTATCCAAGGTGGACGTGACACTTCCACAATAGTGTTGAGAATTCACACAAGGCCCGGCCGCACAGGTTCCTGTGGAGCCACTAATACTGGCAGTTTTAAGAGGGACAATCACCAGTAGATATGACAGGCAGGCTGCGAAGGTGTCGAGTTATTTAGATGCCCAATTCGAGCCGTAACAATAGCAGAGAAGGTGAGGGATGAATCGTCTCACTGGGGAGCTTTCAATAACAAATTAACAGGAAGGATATAAAATAGAACCTGAGTTGATATGAGTGCTCAACTGCCATAAAACAAGATGAAAAGTTAAAGATATACAAGTCCATAAGGGTTAGGTAATCTTAATTAGGTATAATGTTATAACAAACTCCCATTTCTTGTGTTTCCTGGAGAACAGGTGGCACGCCATGTGTTGAAGATAGTCTACAACTCAGATTCATGCATGGAAATGCATTGTAACTGCAGAGTAATTCCTATTATTAAGTCTTTTGCAGGATATTTATTGATTTGTCCAAACAAGTATAAATAAAAATTAGATTGTGTTTTTGTGGTCTGAACTGCTCTCCATGTCCTGAAACACCCCCAAAGACATTATAGTATTAGATTGATGGACTGTTGAATAAGTGATGACTCCAAATTTCTGAAACTGAACCAGGTACTTGTTGGGATGCGTGCCTGTTCAGAAAAGGCAAACAAAACTGTAAGTAAACTAGAAGTGAATCATAGTTCTGAAACATGTTGCCAGTAAAAAGGTTGATTTACATCTGAATCAGTCATCATAAAGTCATGAGTGATGGAGATAAGCTGATTTCCGGACATGATGACAGCGTGCTTGACACATACAACTTCCTCCTTATTTACTGTCTGCTGACAGCCATGTCTCAAAGTCACTCTCAAAGGCCTTTGTGAGCCCAAGGCAAACACCTTTTCCCATTAAAGAGTTGTTTTTGTTTTTGTAACACAGGGTCAGACTCTATGTCTTTGCTGTATGTGGAAAAAATATACTTTAAACTGAATGAAAATTACCGGTGGAATGAATTACCCCTTTAAATATCGCACCATAAACCAAATGTAGGATTAAACTTTGGGTGGGTTTATTCAAAAACTTTCACAGAAAGTAAATAAAAACAAAAAAACAACAACTATGTACTACAAACCCTATAAAAAGCATTCACCTTTTTCCCCAAGACTTTTGAAACATATGCTTTGTAAATTCCGTTGCTGGAGCCTCTGTGCGGAATCCCCCACTGTGTCTCACTGACATTATCCACTACTTTCATTTCATACGTGTAGTTATCATGTCCCCAGGAGCCACCTGAAGCTCAGGTGGGTATCCTGCCTTCATTGGGGTTGTTTTACATCCAGAAAAACAGCTTCCCTCAGCACTCTCAGATATTCCATATCAGATATCACATTCAGTTATCTCTGCTGGGTTTCCTGGAGTTTCCTTGGCTCTGAGGTTGAGCAGAGACTAAATTCCTCTGTGCTCCAGCCCCTTCCTGAAGGCTAACTCTGGGGTTTCATACTTTCAGTTCTCCTAAGTGATTGTAAACCTGTTCTGGTTTTCACCTGCTGTGGCCATGAAACCCAAACTGGCCGTAAAAGTAGAAAAAAAAAGACAAAGAGAAAGAAAAATAATTTTGCCTTCGTGTTCCTCCCTACTTGCAGAGAAGATTAGAGGTTGGTTCAAAATGATATACTGTACACACTCTGCAATACACACAGAAATTCACTGTGCCCATGTGTGGGAGGCCGTTTGGCCCTGACTTCACTGCTGCGAAGGAGAAAAGAACATGTTTTCAGTAATCCTCCTCTGCCTCACTCTACCTCAGGATATCTATCAGTGTTATTCTGTTTTACGAGGAGAGAGCAGGATGGAGCTGTGCTCTATGAAAGTTATTTAAAAGATCTACACCCCCTGCTCCCACAAACACACCATCACCCCTTCATCCCTGGCATGTCGGACCTGCAGTGGAGCGTGTAATCGTAACACCATGTCCAATGCTGGAGAGAACTCACAGGCCAAATTGTCCATGTCATCGCCCGCTTCTGGCTGTGAAATACTGGATCTGACATCATCGCCCCTCATGGAGGGGCACGATGGAGGGACTGGAAGAGGGGTGGGTCGTATAGGATACAACAAGATGGGGGGTGAAGCTGCTTGGAATGTTGTATCTGTGGAAGTCGTTACGTTGAATCCCCCAGGTGGACATCTAAAATTATTACCTGGTTCCTTTTTCCCTTTAAATGTTGCTTCCGCTCTCTTTTTCTTTTGCTGTCTTCCCACTACTCAGCTTCCCTTCATCATCTCATACCCCTCTTTTTTCATTTGTCACTTCCTGACTCTTTGGTTTTTTAACATGGCAGGAGGACACATCTGGACCATTTTGTCAAGCACTGGGGTGAACAAAGTCATTTACACTTCACTAGGTAGCTTTAACTTCTTAATCATGTTGAATTGAGAGTTCAGTTTTCCCGTTTTTTAGGACACAGTGAGTGAGATATTGTTTTTTTCATTTTCAGATAGACAGTTACATTAAGCTGCAATCTTTTAGACACTTACATTTTGGGACTTTAGTATGAAATGACTCAAACAACAAATAAACGGATTAAATTTTCACGTTGACATGTTCAAAAAGCAAATCTGCTTTGAATTCCCATTAGTTTTTATTCACTTGAAACCTTGAAACTCATGATGTTCCTTGTGTTTTAGGGAGATTGTCTACTAACATGCGCCCTGTGCAAACCACATTCCACTTGATTACACCTAAAAACATTGTTGTTCTTTTTCTTGTGTCTTTGTTGAAGTTGACTTTTTGTGGATGCAGACTTTGCATGAGAATTCATGAGAGGCATGTTGAACCACCTGACTAATGTGTGCAGAGAGAAGTTTAAAGACAGCCTGCTGGACTGTAATCAGATCTGCAGAGATGTATAGTAACGAAGTGGAACTACTTAAGTACTGTACTTAAGTACTAAAAGGCAGTATCTGTACTTTTTTGGAGTATTATTTTTTTGCCCAACTTCCACTTTTACTGCACTACATATTTTTGATGAATTTAATACTTTTACTCCGATACATTTTTCATGTGTTGAATCGTTACTATTGTAGCGTCCAGCCGGACACGTGATGAATGACGAGGCGTTATTCAACAAACCTGCATTTATAGCTGAACCTTTGGTGACAGGACTCCGTGACTGTCGGTCGTAACCACGCCAAAAAACCAACAGAACAGTCCCGGTCTCACATCAACCTCGCTCGTGCGCCGTACGTCATACACCTGACGCACCCAGGCGCGCGCTCTCTCACCTGCTGCCCCGCCCCCTCGCTCTCGCATTCATTCAGACGCATTCACAGACCATGGAAAATCATAGAACTCTGCCATGAACATTGTAACACTGTAACATTAGAAGTTGTGCCTTAATAAATATTTGAAATAATATAAACAACAGTACTTGTACTTGTACTTTTACTTTCAGTACTTGAGTAGTATTTTTTTTTACATACTTCTACTTGCAATACTTGAGTACTAAACATTTTGAATACTTTAGTACTTTCACTTAAGTATGGTGTTTAAAGAACACTTCAACTTGTATTCAAGTCAGTTTTTTGATATAGCACTTGTACTTCTACTCCTCTCCTTTACTCCAGTACTTTATACATCTCTGCAGATCTGTCACCCTCTGAAATTTCACGGTTTCAGCGGTGAAAGCGTTGCTAAAACTGGTGGCAATATCAGAAATGAATGTCATCCAATCTGAGCTAAGAAGCTGCTGTTTTCCCTGCTTCACTTGCCTAACCCTCACCCTTCATCAAATTTTAACTTGTTGTTGTTGAACATTAAACATTTATGCAGCATTTAACAAACAACCAAACACTAAAACTGGATTAAAGACTGTCCCTGTCACTTTAGTGTAAAGGTGCCAGCATTCATCACTTTCTAACCCTTCAACACAAGTTGAAACTACATAAGCTTCAAGTTGTAAATGTTGCAAACACACTTGACTTGTTGATGTGCTCACCATCATGGCTGAAAATTAAATTTAGAGAAGTGGCGACCTCACTCACAATGTATGATAAACCATATTCTACATTTCATATCAATTCTGTTGAAAATAACAATTGTTGATTCAGTTTATTTGGAAATATGATTTACACTTTAATATTAATTTAATCAGGCTGCAAACAGATCGGCTGTGTTTGAGTGTGCTCTGTTGCACCTGTAACCACATCTAACAGTGATGTCATCGGGAGTACACCTGTTCATCGCTACAGGAAGGTGAGAAGTTAATCCAGCGTAGGTCAGCAAAAACAAAATTTCCTGAGGTGTTCAGTTACTCTCAAAGCTTAGAAGAACCTGTAGTGAAGTGAGGCAGCTTTTTACTGAAGAACTTGACTACCGGCATGCACAGATGGCACAGGGGAAAAATTCTTGCTCATTGCATATACCGGGGGTTCAATTCCATGTTTTCGACCTGAAGGCTGGGTTTGCGGGTGTTAATGAAAGAGAAGCCAGCAAGGGCAGAATGCCTACACTGTGGAGTCAATAAATGAATGAAATGTTATAAGAATATCAGATGTCAGATGAATATCAGACTGCAGGCTCGCTCTAAAGGTCAGCCTGCATCATATCGGCATATATCGCGTTTTAAAAGATAGTGTCACGGTGTACCTAGCTACCCTGCCATGCCCTTCCTCTGACGGTGGGCAGCTGTGACCTCGGGAGACCCACGGGCTCACAAGCATTTCTGACCGGCACTCACTAGTCCTTTTTAAGTATTTGACAGGTGAAATACGACAAGCTAATCTCTCTGCCCTCCTCAGGGACACGGCCAGAGAGAAAAACATTAGTCCTGACCTTGGAGTTTCAGATGCAAATACATTCTAGAGGAGACAACCGGTCAACCTCCCAGTGACCCCCATAGTTTACTACAGACATGCACGTACACACACGTACATGCTATGTATACTCACACAGAGGCAATTTCTCAAAAGCAAACAATCAGTCATTTCTGCTGAGAAAAACACGCACAAGCACGATGAGACTTATTCGTGTCCGTTAAGAAGAAGAAGCATGTTCACAAACTGTACCGAAAAAAATCCACACTGCTTATCTTTAATCCAATAAAAGATCAAATAAATGACAGACAACATGAAAAAATGTCATCTAAATTTAGTTCACGTGGTATATTTTGAAAAAGAAGCACACATAAACACCTGAAATATGAAACCTCGGCCCCGTTATCCACAGCCAAGAACGTGTTGATGAATGCGTACTCATCTTTCTATTTATATGAGCTTTGCTTTATTTTAATGTGATAGAGTATGACTCACAAAGGAGCTTCTCAGCTTGCAGGTTTACATTCTGCCACTGTGGGAGCGCTCACACCAGAGAAGTGAATCAGAAGACATGGCAGTGAAAACAGACCATGTTACATTTTGGCCGGTTCCCTTGGAAACTCATGAGGAGGCCGACCCATATTTCTGTCCCGGAGTTCTCATGAAATTATATCTGCTCTCTGTTTAAGTGAGGCGAAAACACAAATCGTTAATCATTTTCTCACACACACTGTGTAGCCGAGGTAAAAGTATTCTTTCCTTCCGAAGAAATATTAGAGCATTATCAGTACTCAAAGTACTAACCCAGGCAGGTAGCCCACTCTCACACTGTCAGTTTTATTATTGATACATTAAAATGTTAGCATTTCTTTTAGAAATATGGAGATGATGTTATTTTAGGTCCTCTTTTGTTGTCAGGCATACCATACACTAGAAATCTTTGAAAATATTTTTAAAAGACTAACACCCTTTCACAGCTAAAGCTGGCCTCACACCAAATTACTTTAAAAAAAAAAAACGATTTTACTGTCGTAGAAGAATTTCCAATTTCAGTATAAAATCCTGAAGTTTTGCCTGAGGTAGTGTGTGTTCTTCTTGATTGTTTACTGTATGGGTTTAAAACTCAGTCCGAGCTGTCTGAAGTCAGTCTCTGGGTCGATAAAATCACACATGTTTAATATTTTCAAAGGTTTTTAGTCTAATCAAATAGTAACATTCAATCATGTGAACAGTGTGAACAACCAATAGGTGTTCTCACTAGTACTCAGGAAGCAGGCAACTGGCTACACAGTAGAAAACACGGAGGGCACTGCGGAACGTACATCTCAGTTTTCCTTGACTGTACAAATTGGGCTGTGGAGTTAGCGAGAGTGCCTCTTTGACGCGTCCTCTCATTTGAACCATGATCAAGTGGAGAAGGGAAAAAAATGCAGAAACTGCTGCAGCCCTTAAAATGCACAGCTGTGGCCAAAAGCTTTTGTTTCTGCTTCATTGTTCAACATTTTGTATTCTTGTAATTTTCCATCTGGTGGATGATGGTAAAAAAATCTTAAAATAAATCTAGTAATAATCTTCTAAATATTGTTCTTGCAAGATCCCCAGTCTCTGTAAAATCCTAAAAACTCTGTGACTTTTGACATGTTGTCTTCAGACGTGAGACTTTCAGTCTTTGGTCTCAATCTCTTTATGGTTTTTCACTGTATGCTAAGCATGAAGATAGAAAATAGCAATTTGTCTGCTGCTGTGAAATTGTTGTTCGTAATACAAGGACTATGCTGGTTTTCATACCAAAGTCATGCAGAAAAACAGTTATCTGATCATGCTGTTGTGCGTGTCATTGTGCTGTGAACCCATAGTGCCAGCGAGACCTGCTGCAATACTACCGTATTTTCCGGACTATAGAGGCACCTGAATATAAAAGTTTCTGTTTTCCGCACCCACTAAATAAAAAAAAAAAGAAGAAAAAGATTACATATATAAGCCGCACCGGACTATAAGCTGCCGATATCCAGGTTGAGAAATTAGATATTTACTGGACAGTAAAAGTACGTGCAGCATCTCTATTTCCTTCCTGGATAGCCAGATCGATGACCATAAACTTAGAAGTTGCATCATACGAACTTCTTCATGTGCTTTGGGGGGGAGAGGGTGTTAAAATAATTTGCTGTTAATAATTTATTGGGGGTGTTGTGTTGCATGTGCTAAATAAAAACTAGCACTTCCCCTGTCTGTTTCGTTTTTGCACTTCATGTTAGAACGCCCTCTGGCGGCTGAAGGAAAATCAATAGAAAAGCCGCATCTTTGTATAAGCCGCATGGTTCAAAGCGTGGGAATAAAATGTAGTGACTTATAGTCCAGAAAATACGGTATATTGTTATCTTGTGTCTCTTTTATTAAAGGAAATGATTACGGTGAACTGAAAAGATGTAAAACCACCAACCATGTAGCAATCTCAAAGACTTATTCGTATATAGACATATAAAAAGGTTCAGTGTATAGGGTTTTTAAAATATGTATAACTATGTTTTTATTAACGTACAATCACCTCAAAATAAGTGTCATTTTGTTACCCCGTGTGGCCACATTCATAAAAAAGTCAGTAACATTTCAGTTAGTGATATGCAAATCAAACATTTCCCACTGCTGCCGTTTCAGATTAAAAGCATTTAACTGGCAAAACATGAGCTGACATTTATTATGAAGTAGTTACAGGAAATGCAATGTGTCGACAGTAATTACTGTGGATCAAAACATGCATTGTTAGGAAACTGCTGTCAGAAGTATTGTGCTGTCAGAAGTGGTGTTGCAGTTCCTCTCCTCTGTTTATGTTGAGATGTATGACATGAGATACATTACATTTTATGTAAACAATAATTAATTGATGAAATGTGACCCTAATAACCAGGGAGTGTAAAAGGTCATATGCTGGACAGCGGAAAAAAGTCTGCAAACTGGAAAAAGGTTCATTTTTTAAAACATTTTTTAAAATGAGTTCATATTAAGTTTTGTTAAAACTAGGATTTTATTTCTCTTGAACCTCAGTGTGTTAGTGTAACCCAGGTGTAACACTTGGGTAACTAAATCTTAAGTTTAGCTTGAAATTGTTGTTTTATAAGTTGTTTTATATATTTAATGTTTTCCGAGTTGCACTTGAAAGCAACATGTTTTTCTGAGTTGCACTTGAAAGCAACACATTACAACCGCACTTGAAGGTAGCACTCAGGTTCACCGCATCTAACCAAACGAAAGGCAGGTAGCCTTTTAGCAGCCAATTAGCGTGCACGTTCCGTTTATTGTGTAGGAGGCAAGTTTGTACGCAGCACTTCTGCATTTCCTTTTGACTCTGGCTGCGACAGCAGAAGGCAGCATTGAGCTGAACAAAGGCGGTAAGATATTGATTGTAGTAAAACTACCGCAAATCAATTAAGTTAATGTCGCTTCAACTAGTTTTTTGTTTACAGTTTAGCACTGTGCTCAAGCGGTTACACGGGAAAACCGTCTTCCATCTCGTGAGAGCTGAGAGTCCCCGACGGTGCTCAGCACTAGAAAAAAGTGCATCGGTGAGAGCGACATTTTCGGTGCTTTTGATATCTGTTAGATGCTGCTACCCATATGCTGAACGGGTTAGCTATATGGAGATATAGTGTGGTGAACTGTTGCATTAAGCTTGTTGCAATGTGAGCGCTCGGCACTTTAGCCTGTGTGCTTAATACACTAAAATGAGCATTTATTAGTTGATTAATCTTGTGTTTATGTTGGTACATGTTACTGCAGGCAGCACAAAGTACAATTTGATCGGCCATTTTGTCAAGATGTGTGATTAAAGGGAATGTTTTGAGATTTATGTTTCTAATACTGAGTTAAAGAGGGGAATAAGTTTATTTTACAAATGCAAATTGTAGTGTGAAGGAATTTACTTCTTCAGTTGTGAGTTAAGGGTTAATTTCATGATCCTTATTACAGAAACTCATTATGGTGAATGAATGAATATATTTTGCTCATGATTTAAATCACAATTTCTGATATGTTATTGTTTTGAATTATTATTCAATGATTCATGAAAGAGCACTTGATTCCTAGATTTGTTATTGAGCTTTAGTGTAATGCAAGGCCAGAATGTTAAAGATAACATTGCCATTATACTTTAGTGTTATTGTTGTACAACCATTAGATTGTTTACTTAAAGGTCCTGTTTATTAAATTAAACAGGTCAGGTCTTTTGGAGACCCCTAGTCTCCATAGGAACATCCAGTCTGTTGGAGAGGATCCAGAGCCCTGGATGGAGTGATTCAGGATCATTCTGCGATTCATAGATGGCGAGCCTCCCCAGGATCCTAAAGAAGCTGGATTGATTCTTCGTTGTTAACTCCAACCGGTGGTAGGGCCAACCTGGTTGGCGGGATTGCTACATGCCAAAAGAGTTAGCACGTGACTCTGATCACCCTATTAGAGGAACATTTGGATTGAATACAAACAGAACAGTACCGGTACTAAGAAAAACAAGACTCATTATTTTAAAGGCGCCATTTTATTTTGTTTATTATGTTTCATATTGTTGTTTATATAAATGTTGTAAACTTTTCTTGTGCAGTACTCACTAAAGAGTTTACTTTTGCAATTCACTTCGTGGTTGGTGTTGTTCATTGTTCGGCTGTTCAGGTCCATGGTAATTGAGCTCTTTTCGAACCTAGTCATTCAGAGAATCTACTATAAGTGGGTTACAAGGGGAAAAACTTGGCGAGCCAGCCAGGAGCTCTGTGAATGGACCACTATAGCCATACATGAACATCACATTTGATTGCAAAAACAAGAATATACTTTGAACTATATAGCCCTTAATCCTGATTCTTGGTACACCTTTTGAGATGGAGATTGTTGACAGGGAGAGTATAAAAGTTCCTAACTCCCTTATAGTCAGTGGGTTGTCTAGTACCCCTACAGACGATGAACTAGGTGACTATCTCAAACAGTATGGAAAAATACGTTGCACAATAGATATTGATGATGAACAGTCAGAATTTAACGGTCAAACCATTGTTGAGTTTGAATCAGGTGTAGCAGTACAAGCACTTGAGCCTATCTTACCATTGCATAGGACCAGTTCTGCGAACCCTTCGATTACTTACCATGTAAAAGCACTGGCTAGTGTTTACAGCAGTACGACAGGAACTGCAACTACTCATACTTTTCTGTCTGAGCTCAAGAGCATAGCTAAAATGAGCGGGAAGCCATTTGAGGACATTTTGCATGAGGAGTTGAGTAGAATAACTCAATCTTTTGCAGAAGAGGCCCCAGTGGCAGAGGTTGAGGCAGTTCAGGAGCCTACTATCCAACTATCGACGGACATTGCAATGACTCCTTCTCAGACTGCCAGAGCTGAATCCCACCTTACACTGACTCATACTGGACAGTCCCTCTTTTTTTAGTGAATTAAAGCTGCCATCCCCTGAAGGGCAGCCTCTCACTCAAACTACAGCTCCAATGGGTTCCCCTGGTGTAGCAGAAACCATACGCAGTTTCAGTTTGCTTTCCGATCATCTCAGCACACCCGAAGTACAGCGAGTAGTGGTGGAACATGTTGTGAAGGGCACAGAGATTGCAGCTCAGCTTCATTCGCATGTTAAATTGAGGACCTTCTCAGGACGGGTTCCTTTTCCCAACAATGAGGTCGACTATGATACTTGGCGATCTAGTGTCGAATTCTACTTGAATGATTCCACTGTCTCTCAACCACAGTTACTGAGGAAAATGGTTGACAGCCTTTTACCCCCCGCTGCTCATGTAGTGAAGTCTTTAGGTCTCAGAGCCACTCCTCGTGCTCACCTAGACTTGCTAAATTTCTCAATACTCACCAAAACTCAGGGGAGAGGCCATCCGCCTATCTGCACAGGCTGCAGACATATCTGAATGAGGTTGTGAAAAAGAAAGCTGTAAGCACCCGTGACGCAGACAAACAACTACTCAAACAATTCTGTAGAGGGTGCTGGAACGACACACTCATTGCAACGCTTCAGCTTGAGCAGAGGCAGAGTACTCCTCCAACCTTCTCAGAATTTCTGCTAATGTTGCGGACTGAGGAGATCAAGCAAGCAGCTAAGGTCAGTCGAATGAAGCACCACTTAGGACTTCCTAAGGCTAAAGCTCAAGCTAGCGTACAAGCTGTGTGTACAAGTGAGATGAATGATTTTGATATGCAAACCCAAGATGACAGAATGCCTTCACTCATAGAGCAGATACAGAAACAGATAACTAGCATGCAAGCTCAAATTGCAGCTCTTTCAGCTTTCAAGGGAGACAAATCTGTTAGACCTAAAATGACAAAGATGCAGAAAGCTAAGCCAAGTCAAAGCCAGCCTAATAGCCAGAGGGACTCACTAGCCCACCAAACACCAAGGCCCAGACCATGGTATTGTTTTAGATGTGGGGAAGATGGCCATATTGCTACCAGCTGTAGCAGTTCCCCAAACCGAACGCTGGTGGAAGCTAAAAAGGAAGAACTAAAAGAAAAGCAAAAGGCTTGGGATAAGGAGAACACCTCTGATGGCACTTTAAACTCGTAATGGCTCCTATGGAGGGACTGATAGGAACCGACAAAGAGAAAAGTCCCAAACAAAAGCAAGACACAACGAATGAAGAGAAAAATCCCAACCAAAAGCAAAACACTAAACTCAGAGCAACGTTAAAAGGGCAGCAAGTTGGTGGACCTAAAAAGATTCTTAAAAGACTTGTTGGATGTAAATGCACTGCCAGTGTAGCAGTTAGTGGAGTGGAGAGTAATTGTTTGATTGATACAGGCTCTCAGGTTACAACCGTATCTCAATCTTTCTATGATAAATACTTGTCAGGATGCACAATTGAGCCTGTGAACAATATACTTGAGGTGGATGGAGCAAATGGCCAGCCTGTGCCTTATAATGGCTATGTAGAGATAAGCATGAAGTTCCCTAAAGAGTTCATAGCCGCAGAACCCGAGGTGCAAACCTTAGCCTTGGTAGTGCCAGATAATCGTTCAAATAGCAGTATACAAGTACTCATTGGCACAAACACCCTTGACCCTCTCTATGAGGAGTACTGTGATGATGACACTTTGCAAACCGCTAAACTCTGTGGTTATGCCCAGGTACTAAAAGCTCTGCAAACCCGACACCAGCAATACTCCAGTGGCACACTTGGCCATGTCAGACTCAGAGGCAGTACACCTAAAGTCATTCCAGCGGGCCAAAAAGTCCTTCTACAAGGCTTTGTAGGTGCCAGAGCAGTATGCAGTGAAGAATATGCATTGCTTGAAGAATCATCTCTCTCAAACCTACCTGGTGGAATATTCATAGATCGTTGTCTCATCACAATACCAAAGCAGGCTCCTTATAAAGTACCTGTAATATTGAGAAACGAATCAGACCATGACATAATGCTGTCCACTAACTGTGTTGTTGCTGAACTAACAGTCGCTCATGAGATTGTGCATGATGCAGATCCTGGCAAAGAGCTGACTTACCTAAACGAAGAATCTTCTCAGTCTGACAAGCCACAGTATACAGCCTGCATCTCTTCTCAGCAAGAGCTAGGTGCAAGTCCAAAGCTAAAGTTTAACTTTGATGACTCTCCAGTTCCTGAGGATTGGAAAGTAAAGATAACGCAGAAGTTAAGTAACTACACTGATGTTTTTGCTCAACATGAGCTTGATTTCGGGCATGCGACAAAGGTAAAGCATCATATCAAAATGAAAGATGACACACCTTTTAAGCAGAGATCACGCCCTATCCATCCACAAGACTACGAAGCAGTGCGTCGCCATCTCCAAACTCTCCTTAAAGCTGGAGTCATTCGAGAATCTGAGTCCCCTTTCTCGTCACCCATTGTCGTTGTCAGAAAGAAGAATGGTGACATCAGATTGTGCGTGGATTACAGAAAGTTGAACCTCCAGACCATCAGGGACGCATACGCGTTACCTAACCTGGAGGAATCATTTTCTGCGCTTGCTGGGGCTCAGTGGTTTACGGTGATGGATTTGAAATCCGGCTACTACCAGATTGAAATGGAGGAGAGCGACAAGCAAAAAACTGCTTTTGTCTGCCCTTTAGGATTTTATGAATGGAACCGGATGCCACAAGGAATAACAAACGCACCATCCACTTTTCAGCGCCTGATGGAGAAGTGTATGGGCGACATCCATCTTCGCGAAGCACTAGTTTTCCTTGATGACATAATCGTCTTTTCCAACTCCTTGGAGGAGCATGAAGCTCGCTTGCTAAAAGTTTTAAACCGGCTGAGAGAACACGGCCTCAAGTTATCGCCAGAGAAGTGCCAGTTTTTTCAAACGTCAGTGCGTTACTTGGGGCACATCGTGTCTAGAGACGGCATTGAAACCGATCCGGAGAAAGTCAAGGCCCTTAAGACCTGGCCGTTGCCTAGAAATCTGAAGGAGCTCAAGTCTTTTCTTGGGTTCTCTGGGTATTACCGGAGATTTGTGCAAGATTATGCCAGGATCGTGAAACCCTTAAACAGTTTGACGGCTGGTTATCCGCCAACTCAAAAAGGGCGCAAGCAGACAAAAATCGACAGCAAATATTTCCACCCCAAGGAGCCATTTGCTGAGAGATGGACTCCCGTTTGCCAACAAGCTTTTGAGGAAATTATCGACAAGCTCACATCTGCTCCGGTGTTAGGATATGCTAACACCAAGCTGCCATACGTCGTCCATACAGATGCCAGCACGACTGGGCTTGGCGCTGCATTATATCAAGTTCAGGATGGACAAACTCGTGTTATCGCCTACGCAAGTAGAGGCTTATCGTGTAGTGAGGCCAAATACCCAGCACACAAGTTGGAATTTTTAGCCCTCAAGTGGGCTATCACCGACAAATTCCATGATTACCTCTATGGCAACACCTTTACAGTAGTCACAGATAATAACCCGCTGAGGTACATACTCACTACTGCCAAGCTGGATGCTGCCAGCTATCGCTGGTTAGCTGAGTTATCCACCTTTACCTTTGACATCACATACCAAGCCGGAAAGCAGAATCAAGACGCCGACGCGTTGTCGAGGAGGCCTCACGGAGAGTTGGTCAATGACGATCAGTCTAAAGTGGAAAGCCAAAGGATTCATACCTTCACTTCTCACCATCTCAGATCAGAGGGCAATTCCTTCTGTCCCACAGAAGCTGTTAAAGCAGCGTGTCAGAGTCACATTATCACATATGTGGAGGAAGACTTACCCTCCCCTTGCCTCGTAGAGTCCCTCGCTATCCACCCGGAAGCCATTCCTGCTGAGTTTGAGGAGGAGGGAGTCCAAGACGGTCTGCTCACAGTTCCCAGGTACAGTAAAGATGAACTAGCCAAACTGCAAAGAACAGATCCCGTCATCAGCCAAGTCATTGAGCTGCTTGAGTCAGGAAAACTTGCACCTACCAGTCTAAAGTCTGAATCACCTGAAAGTCGGCTGTATTTCAGAGAGATGAACCGTCTTGAACTAAAGGATGGCCTATTATACAGAAAAAGGCAGTGCGACAGTCAATCAGTCTATCAGCTCGCCCTACCGAATGTACTAAAGCCATCCGTGCTCACCAGTCTTCACGATGAAATGGGGCACATGGGAGTTGAACGTACCCTTGAGCTGGCTAGGTCCCGGTTCTATTGGCCAAGGATGGCATCTGATATTGAAACAAAGATCAGACAGTGTGAGAGATGTGTAAGGAGGAAAAGTCAGCCAGAAAAAGCTGCACTGCTTGTCAATATCCAAACCAGTAGGCCTTTGGAACTGGTTTGTATGGACTTTTTGTCATTGGAACCGGATAGTCATAACACCAAAGACATCCTAGTTATAACAGATCACTTTACAAAATATGCTGTTGCTATACCAACAAGGGATCAGAAAGCCAGCACAGTCGCCAAATGTTTGTGGGAGCAGTTCCTCAGTCATTATGGGTTCCCAGAACGCCTCCACAGTGACCAGGGACGCGATTTTGAGTCGCAGACCATTAAAGAGCTCTGTGCTTTAGCCGGCATTCGTAAAGTGAGAACAAGTCCGTATCATCCTAGGGGAAACCCAGTGGAACGCTTTAATCGTACATTACTAAGCATGCTGGGAACTCTGCAGGTTAAGGAGAAGACAAGGTGGCGTGAACATGTAAAACCCCTTGCGCATGCATACAATTGCACAAAGAATGACGTCACAGGGTTTTCACCCTACGAACTCATGTTCGGACGCCAACCTAGGTTGCCTATTGACATCGCGTTTGGGTTACCAGTTAAAGACAGTTTGTCTACTTCGCATTCGCAATATGTGAAAAGTCTAAAGAGTCACTTGAAGGAAAGCTACCAGCTTGCTATCGAAAATTCAAAGAAAGTCGCTGACAAAAACAAGAAAAGATTTGATGCTAGAGTGAGAGAGGCCACACTTGAAACGGGAGACAGAGTCCTTGTGCGAAATCTCCGCCTTCGCAGCAAGCACAAATTAGCTGATCGATGGGAACCGACAGTTTATGTAGTGCAGAATAGGGCTGGAGACTTACCTGTTTATACAGTGTGTCCTGAAGGCCAAGATGGTCCCTTACGTACATTACATCGTGATCTTCTATTACCGTGTGGGTTTCTCTCCGAACCGACAGAGGAAATGGTTCAGCCAAAATCAACCCGTAGGCCCAGAACGAGACAGACATCAAAGCAAGTCAATGAACTGCCTTCATCATCCGAGGATGAGGAGGAAAATGAGCTATGTTTTCATTCAGTTGAAATTACTGAGACAAGACCTTCTGAAGCCTCAAACATATCTGAGTCACAGAAGAAGACATCTTTTGAAATTGACACACTTACCGGAATTGACACAACTGCTGAAATTGACACACCTTTTGGAACTGGCAACTTACCTGAACTGGAGCCTGTGGAAATAGAACTTGTAGAAAAAGAGCCTGTGGAAGGAGAATCTGTGGGAAAAGGATCTGTTGAGCTCGAAACAGAAGGGAATTTGCCTTTTGACCATGAACCTGAAAATGGCATGGAGGAAGAGAAGGATGCTAATGAAATGGAAAAAGAAAACATTGCAATTGAAGCTGAAACAGGGACAGGAGAACCAACAGAGCAACTGGAGACGAGTGGAGGAACTCTACTTACTGAAGAAACTGAAAGAACCAAGGAATGTATTCCCATAGCCAACCCACCTTTCTCTCAAAGTGAATCCCAACGAGATGCCCTCCAACCAGCCACTATAAGTGGTACAAACTGGAAAAACAACAATGAGGAAACAGTTGAACCTCCACGGAGGTCGGAGCGTGTCAGAAAAGCACCAGGGAAGTTCACATACCCTCAACTTGGGAATCCCTTTATATCTTTTGTTCAACACATAGTGGAAGGCTTTAACCAAGCTCTTGTCGAAACCTTTGAAAGTAATTAGTCCTTGAAAGGGGAACATGAAGGGACTCATGTTATGTAAGGAGGGGAGGGTGTAACCCAGGTGTAACACTTGGGTAACTAAATCTTAAGTTTAGCTTGAAATTGTTGTTTTATAAGTTGTTTTATATATTTAATGTTTTCCGAGTTGCACTTGAAAGCAACATGTTTTTCTGAGTTGCACTTGAAAGCAACACATTACAACCGCACTTGAAGGTAGCACTCAGGTTCACCGCATCTAACCAAACGAAAGGCAGGTAGCCTTTTAGCAGCCAATTAGCGTGCACGTTCCGTTTATTGTGTAGGAGGCAAGTTTGTACGCAGCACTTCTGCATTTCCTTTTGACTCTGGCTGCGACAGCAGAAGGCAGCATTGAGCTGAACAAAGGCGGTAAGATATTGATTGTAGTAAAACTACCGCAAATCAATTAAGTTAATGTCGCTTCAACTAGTTTTTTGTTTACAGTTTAGCACTGTGCTCAAGCGGTTACACGGGAAAACCGTCTTCCATCTCGTGAGAGCTGAGAGTCCCCGACGGTGCTCAGCACTAGAAAAAAGTGCATCGGTGAGAGCGACATTTTCGGTGCTTTTGATATCTGTTAGATGCTGCTACCCATATGCTGAACGGGTTAGCTATATGGAGATATAGTGTGGTGAACTGTTGCATTAAGCTTGTTGCAATGTGAGCGCTCGGCACTTTAGCCTGTGTGCTTAATACACTAAAATGAGCATTTATTAGTTGATTAATCTTGTGTTTATGTTGGTACATGTTACTGCAGGCAGCACAAAGTACAATTTGATCGGCCATTTTGTCAAGATGTGTGATTAAAGGGAATGTTTTGAGATTTATGTTTCTAATACTGAGTTAAAGAGGGGAATAAGTTTATTTTACAAATGCAAATTGTAGTGTGAAGGAATTTACTTCTTCAGTTGTGAGTTAAGGGTTAATTTCATGATCCTTATTACAGAAACTCATTATGGTGAATGAATGAATATATTTTGCTCATGATTTAAATCACAATTTCTGATATGTTATTGTTTTGAATTATTATTCAATGATTCATGAAAGAGCACTTGATTCCTAGATTTGTTATTGAGCTTTAGTGTAATGCAAGGCCAGAATGTTAAAGATAACATTGCCATTATACTTTAGTGTTATTGTTGTACAACCATTAGATTGTTTACTTAAAGGTCCTGTTTATTAAATTAAACAGGTCAGGTCTTTTGGAGACCCCTAGTCTCCATAGGAACATCCAGTCTGTTGGAGAGGATCCAGAGCCCTGGATGGAGTGATTCAGGATCATTCTGCGATTCATAGATGGCGAGCCTCCCCAGGATCCTAAAGAAGCTGGATTGATTCTTCGTTGTTAACTCCAACCGGTGGTAGGGCCAACCTGGTTGGCGGGATTGCTACATGCCAAAAGAGTTAGCACGTGACTCTGATCACCCTATTAGAGGAACATTTGGATTGAATACAAACAGAACAGTACCGGTACTAAGAAAAACAAGACTCATTATTTTAAAGGCGCCATTTTATTTTGTTTATTATGTTTCATATTGTTGTTTATATAAATGTTGTAAACTTTTCTTGTGCAGTACTCACTAAAGAGTTTACTTTTGCAATTCACTTCGTGGTTGGTGTTGTTCATTGTTCGGCTGTTCAGGTCCATGGTAATTGAGCTCTTTTCGAACCTAGTCATTCAGAGAATCTACTATAAGTGGGTTACATTAGCACAGTTTTGTTTTGCACATTTTCTCTGGGGTCTGGGCTGGAAAGCTGAAAATCAATAGATTTTTTTTTAATTCACAAAGAAAGTCACACATCATTTCACTTGCAGTGTTAATAGTTGTAAAATAATGTTAAGCATAATCCATTCCTTACAAAAGTAATGGGGTCATCTTGTATGTGTTATTTTAACTGCAGGTAAGAGATATTGTAAAGATTATTTTAGCCACCAAACCATACACCTACTGCTTAAAGTCTGATGTGTGATTTGAATATAAGCCCTGCTTCTACCCATTAAACCCCCCATGACTACATTTGCCCCACCACGCTCCCACACAGATTACGTTTTGTGGGTCTGTAAAGTCCGTTGACAAGAGCTTAGGGATAGAAGGCCGGCTGACTAAGGAAGCTCTGGGCTTGTTAACACAATTTCCCTTTAACCCACAACATGAAATAAGGCACACAAAAAAAAAGTCAAATATATGACCTCTAAATGACATTTAAGGAATTTTACTGACGCTGTAATAAAAAAAAGAAGAAGAAGGGACTATTGTCTGATTCAGTCTTAGTACATCTACACCATTCTTTTAAGTGAAGAGAGTAGGAGAACATTCAGCACCCATCAGGTGATATTAAGTTTAAAACAAAGCTACAAATTATAACTACAGTTATTGTCTTTATTAATGAAAGCATTTAATATTATTATACATGCAGACGTGGTGACCAGGCTTGTTAATAAATAAATAAATACATTTCTGGAAATGTTTGCCTTGCCTCTTAATTTTATAGCCAGACAAGCTGGTCTGTGTTTTGCTCTCTACTTAGTGGGTAATTAGAATAACGACGAACCATCACACTGTTGTATTTATCTTCCAATTTTGCATGTAGCGCATGTCCTGTGAGTGAATACATGAAAAAGGCACATATGTATGGTTACACAAACTGCTTGTGTCACAAAAAATATATCTATTTTTATATTAAATCCTGCTGTCAGAAATCAGCAGGCGAAAACATAAATAATAGAAGTCTAGTGCTCTGTCAGAGAAAATGATGGACAGACATATTTGCATTTAAGGCAGGTTAATTCTTCTCCCTTGTGGAGAAAGACAGACTATCTGTGCATAACTCAAACTTAGAAAATGAAATACACAAGAGAATTGGTGTGTGAGTACACAAAATGTCTGAGCAGCTGCAGAAGAAGTTTTATCATTACCAAAGGAAGCAGTAACAGTAACACTGTCAGCCATTAGCCAAAAAGGAGGCTTTGTGTCATGTTGCCTTTGTTTCCTCCATTGGTGCACACATTCAGTGCCAATTACATATGTTATACATTATAGGCTGAACAAATACAGATCTAATGTATTTGACAGTGCAGGGTGTGATTGTGTTACACTGGGTCTGCTGCTCTATCTGCCTGCTCTGACACAGAGGGGAATGTGACTTCAGGTTAGGTCTTTTACAGAGAACAGGTGGCGCACACGTGCTGCAGCGAGCCTCAGATGCTCACATTCCTTATTATAAGTACATCTCTGTCATCAAAGGACTTTTTTATAAATCAGGGAGTTTCCTTCTTTTTTTGTGACGGGAAAAAATATGGAGGGCGAAGGAGCCAAAGGAAGTTCTGCTATCAAATTTCTACTTCTCATCCTCTTCGAAAAAATACAATCTGTCAAGATGAATATTGGCAACGTGTCTGTTTTGTCTAGATAAAGTAGAACAAGAGTGAGGGAGGTACGAAGAGAGAAAGAGAATCCAATGTAAAAGGAAGAACATGAGTTGATGGGACTGTGCTGCGAGAGAGATACACGAAAAGAACAAAGAATATCCAGCGACGCATGAATATGATGATGAATATGTTATCTGAGAGGAGAGAAGAGAGAAATAACAGTAAAAGGTTAGGACCACACAAAACCTGCACACAACTCATGCTTGCTCTGAATCTCAAGGGAACCCTAAGCCATACAGTGAGGTAATTCAGACCATCTGCAGGGAGACCAGGCTGAAGAGGGGGCCCTCCATTTTAGCAGGGCTCTATTGGTGGTTGGATTGGGGCCATACAGTCAAACATACAGTGACTCTTGGCTGTAATATTTAAATGCCGGCTTCATACAGAATGAGACCTCCAAAACATCCTGCTCCTTTGTATTCCTAAAGTAACGCTAGAGAAGATTTCATTATTGTGAATCGGCAAATTAGATCTTGAAGAAGGAGACAACCTCATCTTCAGTGACTGACACGCTACTGATGTGTCCTTTCTGCTCAGGTTGCATTTCTTGAGTTCGGTTTGGTCACTGAGAGGAAATGCTGACATGTAGGCTGTAAAAAAATGCTGGAGAAAAAGACAATGGACAAGCACTCAGAACTAATGTTTCAACATGCTCCCATCTGGAGTTTTGAAAGACACTGCTAAATGATGTTGATCTGGGGATAGAAAAAAAATGCTCATATGTGGAGTTAAGAGAGCGGTATCAAATGCCATATTTTGCTGTTTAATGTTGACTTGTTGGGGAGGGGGGCATGGACCCAGTCTTAGTAATGAGTAATGTGTGTTTTGGTGTAAGGCTTCCTCGTGTTTTTAGAGGAATGAATCAGAATTTTCTCACCTATTCAACAATATCAAGCTTAAAGTTATGCATTTTTGATGATGTATGCATTATTTGCCTGTTATCATTGTCTCTTTGTGCTTATCATCTCTCTCCAATAACCACACCATCTCCAAAGTTATTCCTTTTTTGACAAACTTAAAACCCAAGTTGATCCCTTTTACAGGTTGCAGGAATCACATTCATTTTCAGACAGCTGAAACGAAGTGTTTTTTGTTTTTCTTCATTTACTTGGATGCTGCGGGATGTTTCTGACTGTCCTCTCCTGATTGATGAACTCTTGATTAATATACAGAGCTACTGTTTTGACAAATCTTTCCTGTTGAAAGTGTCTCGATCAAAACAAGTCATGACCTGTCTGTTATGTCTTACTGTATTCTGTTAATTTCTATATATTTTATTTAGATTGAACATTATTCTGTTATATCAGCATGGACACCAACCCACACCCACATGTAGCTGTACAGGGGAGCACAGAGACACATGTGCAGTCACGCTCCCTCGATCTCAGTGTACCTCATATAGAATGTCCCTCACCACAGCCAGAAGTCACATTCAATTTGGTAATGATCTGCTGGTGGATATTCTTGGAAAAGAACATATAGTGAATATGTGCATACCAAGTGAAATGCTAGAGGAAGCCTTAATCTCATTTTCAGGGGGGATTAGTGGTAAGGTCAGCTATGTTAAATTATCAGTCAGCCTTTCAGAGCATCACTTCAGAGTAATGACGTCCGTGAGGATGCTGTATCACGACAGAAAGCACATCCTCTCCTCATGAGTCAGCAGGAAGTGAAAGACTGCGTTTCTCTGAGCCAAACAAGCAGTCACAGACAAATATAAATACTCAGTCTGGATTATTGATGTTGAGAAAACCAGCTGGTGTGATGGAGGAACAGGGTGCAGTGCAGGAGACAGACAAGTACAAAACAACGTTGCAACTTTTATATTTCACATTTCATGCACCTGTCTGACAAATCCTCAACTCATGATACTCTGAAAATGACCTCACTGCATTAAGTGAAGCCTAATAAGTTTATTGTTGATCCAAGAAACTGATGCAAATGTGTAAAGAAAACACTTATTTAAGATATGTGAGGAATTTTATTTAAGTGCTGCGGGCCTGTGGTTTTAATAAGACACACTGAGGCGGGGCAAAGGAGGAAGTCACTTGTGCATATAAGTGTAATAATATGTCTCGAATCCACACACACACACACACACACACACACAGTATGTAAAAAGAGCAGTACAGGTGTGCAGTCATAGTAAGTAACCAGGTATCAGTCAGCCTGACTCAGTTATACTTATACTTATGATCTCTATGTCTTTGTTGATTTGATTTTGTTGATTTAACTTCAAAACGGCTTTTCAGAAACCTGTGGGCGAGGCCACAGATCCGTTCTTTATACTGTCTATGGTCACAGTACATGTGTTATTGACAGAAGACGTCAGCCGCAGGACAGAGCTGCACACATACATCATTAATGACAAGACATTAGATTTAATTAGATTTAGACTCCCTACCCCAAACTCCCTATAAACAAACCTATAAACTTTGTTGCTTCTGAGGGAGCATGGGTCTTTTTCTGGGGAGACCCAAAAAGCCCCCCTGACTCCCCCATAATTTGAAGACTGCACTGAAGTCCCTTCTTACTCTGAGTTCCCACACCGGTTGACGAAATCTCTGTAGAAGTGACTGAACTCCTTGACAACAACAATGAATAAAGACAAAAGGATCAAGTGAGATCCAAGTAGTTTAGCACCTGAACCCTAGTGAGTACAATAAACGTCACAAGCATATTTATAGCGCAGTATATGGAGAATGTCCAATTCCCCTCTCCGCAATAACGCACATGCATCTGCTAACGGCATCAGAGCAAAAACCCTTTTGCTCCATCCGAGAGGTCGGAGGGGGGCGGGGGTTGGGAAGTGAAAATAGAAAAGTGCATCGCATCAGCTCATCTCTGTGCCACTGTATACTTTCTATTAACTTACACTTTAAGCCCCTCGTAACCCAAACCCCAGCCTATTGCAGGCCATGCTGCCCTGTAGGGTCCGTGACTGAGGGCTATATATATCTAACACTCACCTTTACAACTGCCAAGAGAGCACAGCACACAGCAAGCTGTAACTCCATCATACCGTACATGAGGTGGCCTTTACCCTCAGCAAAACAACTGCAACAAACTGCACATGGTACACAAACACTGACTTTAAAATTTTAATATGACCTATATATATAGTTTTCTTTATAAGTTTAGAATATGATACCATGAGATCGCAATCATTTAAATGAAAGCACAATTATGTACCAGTATCAGTAGAAAGAAAGCAACAAATGGTGGGTAGATAAAGAAGACATCAACTTAAAATGTTATGCCTTATATGTAATTCCAATAACTCAAGGACACCAAAAAAACTATGCAACAAGTAGTGTTGTGTTGTATCATAGTTCTGTTTGGGAGTTGCAGTTTCTTTATTTGCTCATCCTCAGTAGACTGAATCCTGTTTTAAAAAGTGTATTTACAGCACCAAGGGAATGTGCAGTGCAGGTGTGGAATCTTGACATGGCAGGAGAATGGGAGATGGGGGGCTTTCCCGACGCACAAGGAATATCCCAATTAGTCCAAAAAGGTCAAAAATCAGAATAACAAAAAAACACAGCGCAGGCCATAGAACTGTTAGCACAAGTTAGACTGAACGATCTCGACGGTTGAGCCGGGGTTTCGTGCGGCATGGGTTGATTAGTTGATGAGGTACAGGTGCAGACAGAAACACGGGGGAGGAAAAACAAGAGAGAACACTAGAAAAGGAGGAGGCGGACAGCCTCCACCTCACAGTGTATGTGTGTTTAAATCATTTCTCTCTCAAACTAACTTGTCTTTTATTTATCTACTGACTTTAAGACTTTTCTTACAGTTACGGTTATCAGGAGTGATTCGCCTGACTGAGTCCAACATGCTAAAAATAAGCCTCAAATGGACCTTGTGCTCCACCTGACAATAGCAACAGCAACTAACAATAGCAACTACTTTACAAAGAAGAAGGTCCCCATAACCACCATGAATTCATGGTCTGTTTAAGTATTAAAGTAAGTTGATACTAAGATAATAATATTTTATTAATATATAATTTTCCACATATTGAGGGCCAGTAGATGGGCGTTCACCTCCTGATTGACTGACCTAATCATCTAATCTGAGGCAGCTGCTTCCAGTTGGATGCCAGCAATTACTTGAATTTGCAAACCCAAATGCAGAGGTAAAGCTGCACAACAGAAAACTTTAACAACTGAAGAGGCTGGTAAACACAAAATAAGAAAAGGCGACTGATAAGTCCAGGCAAAAACAAGATGAGATAAATCAGAATACCCAACAAAAAATTCACAATTAAGCAAAACCAGGAGCAGGAACATGGGAAGAAGCACAAAGACGGAGCAAAAACAAAACTGTCTGTTCAGTCTCACCTACCATGAGCACATTTAGTTTATTCGCTGTTGGGGTTTTAGAGGAAATGTTATCAGCAAGCTGTTGTGCATGCTAACACAAGATGAACAAGGGTAAGGAGCTAATCTATTGCAACGTCATGTCATCACTTCTTTGATGCAAAGATTGCTGTTCTCTTCTTCTGCTAAATAAAATGTATCATCCTATGAAATAACAATTTGTTTTCACTTTACCATTTCTACTAAAAGATCACCCGGGAGTGACAAACTGAACCTTTGTGTTTACCTACTTTTTCATGTCAAAATGGCTGCTGTGGAAAAAAAAGTCTATTTGTTTTGGCTATGACCAGGCAAAGCCTTTGAGAAAAACACAGAAAGATAAGCATGGTGACCACTGAGAAAGTCCGGCTTGGATTTTTTCTCAATCAAATTTATAGCAACTGCCCAGTTTAACGCAATGATGTTTTCACTTGATGACCAGGTTCCCAAGATGAGTGAGGAGTATGATGAGATAACCAGTCTTAAAATCAACATTAAGCTTAGTTCATTGACCCTGCATTGAAAAAATAAATCCAACACATATATTAGGTGTAACAATATATTTTTTCTTTTTTGGTGCTTTGCTTAGTGTTCTTTATCACGGCCCAAAACTGCAGGAAACAGACAGAATATTTATTACATTGTTTTCTATTGGTCTCTTTTTGTGACTGGTATTAACCCAAAGCATTTCAGGAGATATAAACCTAAGAGATTTTATATAAAGGCAGTGAGCAGTGTGTTCTTTCAGATTTAGCCTGGTGAAGCAGACTGCTGGGAGTGTCTGTTAGGAAGCATGCTGATGAAAGGCCTCTCACAAAATGACATCTGGGTATCTGAGAAAGTGTGGATGTGGTGTGAAAGTGTTGTGAACGTGACAGATCTCAGTGTGCTGACAGCATCACCACAGAGATCCATCTGTGGCTTCACTCTAGTCTCTTCTGCCAGGAGGACATCATCCCTGACAGGCCAACTGCTGTTCAGACCCTGTATCCGGATACCGTGTGTCCGAATTGTGTTTAGATCCAGTTAACACAGATTCAACTTCACACCTGACTTCAGAATGCTTCTCGAAAACATCTCAAATGACCACTTGTGAATGTGATTTCATTTTCTCACTCTTGATTTTCAAGGTAAGTTAAATGAATGCTACCACATTACTTTCATACAACAATTTACTTCCTCCATCTTGACATAAATATTACAGACACCTACTGTATATCCTCATGCTTCAAGTTGTCTCATCATTTGCTCTCTCTCCTTGCGACCTGGCTTTAGTCTCTTTACCTCTGTTTGTGCCAGAAAAAGTACAGCAAATTTTACACCAGTTTTTTCTCTGGTTCTGTTGACAATGATTAATCTGATTTGGCAGCTATTTTACATGACTTTACAATGCCTCTGGGTGATTGTTGAACATCTTATTCCAAAACCGTGGGCATTAATATGCTGCTGTTACAGCCTCCTGTACTTCTGCTTTCAGGCTTTCCACCAGATGTTGAACCTGGCTGTAGGAATTTGTTCCCAGTCAGCCACAAGAGCATTAATAAGGTCCAACGCTGATGTTTGGTGATCGGATATAGCTCACAATCAGTATTCCAGTTCTTTGCAAAGGTGAGAATTGAGTTCATGGCTCTGTACACGATAGTCGAGTTCTTTGTGGATCTAGTTTTGTGCACTATCATGTTGAAACAGGAAATAGCATGGTCTGGTCTGGATCTGCTCTATATGAAAAGTGTCCTGAGATAACTTCTGTTATAATTGTGGCCTTATGAATAAAATTGAACTGGGAGGGTATTTGCAGGCGTTGACTTTCCAGGCCATCCATGTTCTAGCCCTCACCTATAGTCATGAGCTTTGGGTAGTGACCAAAAGAATGAGATCACAGATACAAGCGGCCGAAATGAGTTACATCCATCGGGTGGCCTGGGCTCAGCCCTAGACACTGAGTTAGGAGCTCAG
The DNA here is from genome assembly GCA_004119915.2 of Collichthys lucidus. Lineage (NCBI taxonomy): Eukaryota > Metazoa > Chordata > Actinopteri > Sciaenidae > Collichthys > Collichthys lucidus. Next base: position 31,746,495 of record CM014079.1, on the reverse strand, counting down.
ACATCAGTAGGGAGCTCACAGCAGAGCCACTGCTTTCGCTTTGAAAGGAGCCATCTGAGGTGGTTCAGGCATCTGATCAGGGTGCTCCTTGGGCACCTTCCTTTGAAGGTCCAACTGATAGGAGACCCAAAACCCACTGGAGGGACTACATAGTCCATCTAGCCTGGGAACGCCTTGGGATGCTCCAGAAGGAGCTAAAATGCATTGCTGGGCAGAGGGACACCCTGCTAAACCTGCTGCCACACCCAACGCCAGATAAGTGGAGGGAAATGAATGGATGGATGCAAGTGTCTTCACCAAACATGTTTCTTAATTGAAAGTAGGGGGCTCAAAAATACAAAAAGAAGTACTGTATACAAGAGAACTGTACAGACTTCTGGTCTTGTTCATTTTCAGTATTGCTACATGTCTAACTATATGTTTATGTTTGAGTTAAGTCAGCTCAAACAAACTGTTGAGCAGTGAACATCTGCAGATAAAGCACAGCACATACAAACGCCTCTTGTCCACACTGTGACGAAGCAAAGGTGTAATAATCTACTCACATCATTCAGGTCCCGTCACAGACAAATGTGCAAATTGATTTTACAGTTAAATATTCGTGTCATGTGCAATTCCACTGCAATAACATGCGCTTGAGTTTCACACACATGCACACGTCAGTGGGTAACGGGCTTCAAAAACTGTGTGTGTTTCTGCTGATATAAATCATTTCAGCACAGCTGCAGTCTGCCGCTCTATCTATCCTCAGATAAGCCTTCTCAAATCTCCCTCCAACCATCATGCGGCCTCGCAGCGCTCACGGCCTGGCCGCCTCTCAAACCTCTCACGTTTGTGCTTGAGTGTGACAGCATGTGTTTGCCCTTGTGTTTAAGAGAATGTGCGAGTGTATAGAATGCTTGGGAGCAAATGTGGGTCTGAGAGAATGTGTTAGTGTGAGTGACTGTGTGATTATGTGTGATTATGGGCGTAACTAGTACCTACTAATCCCCCGCAAGCTGATAGAGAATCTCCTGCTCTTTCTCTCTTAGTATTAGCAGCTGATGTGAGGACATTTTTCTGACCAGTGCAACATTTATAATCTCTGCCAGGATATTTATATAACAATAAAACTCTTTTGTCGGCCTAAATTACAATATTACGACTTGATTCTCCAAAGTGTTTGCCACCATTTCTATTGATCATACTAACTCTAGTCTAAAATGATTACTGAGATCTGCAAACAACATCACTACAAAGTGTAAGCAGAGCAAGAAAGACAAGCAGCCAGACAATCAGACATGCAAATAGTTTAGTCAGATGACCGTATAGATACACTTCATGACTTTATTCTTGCCTTTGGAGGCAAGAATAAAACCGACGACCAGACTGAGTAAAGTGTGGAAATAGAGAGGAAGAAAGGAAGGAACTGGATGGTAGAGAAATGGGAGTGATGAGGGAAAACCTGTGTGTGTGTGTGTGTGTGTGTGTGTGTGTGTGTGTGTGTGTGTGTGTGTGTGTGTGTGTGTGTGTGTGTGTGTGTGTGTGTTTTGGGGGGGTGCAAAGAGGCCACAGACACAGATGGAGTTTGGATTTAGGCTCCTGTGGATGGACCCGTCACATTTCATTCTTCACTCTTGTTGAGTGGCTCTTTGGTGCAGTTCAGTGAACGGTGTTCTCAAATCCATACACACTCTCAAACGGGTCTGTGATAAACACATGCAAAATGGCAGACGTATGTATTTTCTTGCAGGTTTAAAGATTTTTTTAAGTAGTGAGTGAGATAATTTTTTTCTTTTTTTTGCAATTGTGCTTTGAGAAATATTTAGAAACTCACACAGTTTTTCACAAAGTGGTGAAACTCACTCCATCCTCGCTGATGAACGACTGAGCCTTTCAAGGATCATGCTGATCATGATACATGAACCTGTTCACCTGAATGTTCCAAACAGGTGTTTTTTTTAAGATTTACACAACTTTCTCAGTCCTTTGTTGCCTGCAGGCATCAAATTCAGATAAGTGTATACTTACAAAATGATAATGTATGTAAAGATAACATTAAATAGGTTATATTTGTACTGTATCAACTGCAATATATGTTGGAAATGATTCACAAATTGTTGCATTTTTTTGCAAACCAACTTTTTTAAGGTGACAAGGTCGCCAATTCAATGTTACACACACACACACGCAAAAACATGATTTTGACGAAGACAATGTGCTTCTGTAAATACAAAAACAAAACAGGATTATAATGTCAAAACTTTCACAGGTTACTTGCAGATCATCATTTAAAAAAAAAAAAAACATTTTAAAAAACAGTTTCACCAAAATGTTTCTTTTCTACCTTTCTCCTCCAGCTCAAACCACAGTGTGTGCAAAACACAGAGAGAGAGACACACACACTCATAAACACGTACACTGCAAGCTGCCATATGCTTCTAGTTGAAGCGGCCTGGGTGAGAGCGAGTGGTTTTTGGATGAAGGCCTTTTGCACACGCAATATAGCTCAATAAGGATACATTAGCCGTTACCTTCCCAGCAGTGTGTCCCTAATGAGCTGAGGAGAGCTCAGCACCTCTCACTCACACACACACACACACACACACACACACACACACACACACACACACACACACACACACACACACAAATATGCACCGAAACAAACACAATGTAGATGTACATAGTAACACTGAAGAATTACAACACACACGTGTACATTTAAGAATGCTTGTGCACCAACTCACATGCAAAAACACACTCACCGCTGCTTTACTGTCGGATTACACAGGGCAGAAAGTGGAAACATGCTCGAGGCATGAAGACAGATTCCACCCTGTTTTCCTGCCTCTTTCTTTTGGTCAGATATATTGGTGTAATTCTCTATAATCTAATAAACTTATTGACAGCAAGGGGTCCAGTATATTCAGGCTCTAATAACTTCAGAAACATGGTGAAGGCAAAAAAAACAACAACAGACATAGACAAAAAAATACAGGATATAGTTCACTGTGAAGAACATCCTATAGAACCTACTCAATGAATGTAAGGTAACAATTTGCACTCAGTTTACATTTTCATTTAAAGGCTATGACACACTAAAAGAAATTAGGAAAAGTAACTTACATTTATTAATACAACCAATCACTAAAAATAATAACTGTCTACTTAATTATTATTATTAATACTAAGACTAAGTTACCATTGCATATTCAAGGAAAGTTGTCAGACACAAGATGTTAAAGAGAACGTCATTTTTTTATTAACCAAATGTTGACCTAAAAAAATAAAGACCCTCTTCAAAAAGGACCTTCTTCTCTCCACTCAGCATATTTAATTAAATCAAGTTTCTTAAACACTTCAAATGTGGATTTGAGTTCAAACATTTCATGCCAAACAACTTGAAGTCTTAAAGTTTCTGGAAACACAAAATGTTTCTGAGTTCTGTGAGTTTGTGGTAGTCCTCTGAGAAAACGTGTTCCAAGAGTAGCACGCATTGTTTGAATGTACTGTAGAAAAAAGATGCCGCTCTTTGGTTCATTTGTCCAATATCTCTGTCGTCTATCAACTGTTATAGCCAGCCAGTGAGTCAGCACCAAAACAAACAAATACTGTATCAGTTACATTATGTTCTTGAAATTGGACGAGAAACAAGGAAACAGGATGTGCCTGAACCGGTACGAACAGTTCTTCTTGGAATACCCAAACCGAACAGCACATGCCTGTTTGGTTTCCACGCCAGTTCAGCACTTGGTTGCCCTCTTTCAAAGGCACGTATGCTAGATCTTCCTCAGCTAAAGGATTATGAATCACAAGCCCATTTGTGGTTTAGTCTGCGTGTCTTCATGTTTGTCCTTCACGTTAAAAAGAAATAAATAAACTAAACATCAATTTAGCATTTTAACAAGCTGCTGTTCCAGTGCTCCTTAACCCATCTGATGTGTAGCAGTATGAATACTTCATTTCATAACATACCTAAGGTCTCATGAACAAGTGTGGTGCTTTGGAAGACAAAGTTCAGGACTTTTAAAGTTTGAACCTACAGTTTCATTTGCAAAGGGGCGGATAAAAGATAATCCATCACATAGATATTTTAACATTCAATCCATAGTAAGGGTCAAGCTCCAAACACACTGTATTTCTTGTAATGTAATGTTTTATTGCATTTTTCATTACACCTTCCCTGCATGATTGATACCCACATCTTTTAGACTCCATGCACTCAGTTTTTAACTGTTAAGCATTTGTAGTTTTTTTCAGCCAGCCCTAATAACATTGTGTCATGGTTTTGCAGGCTGAGGCTCAGTTTGCCGACACTCCTGTACTGTAGTTATTGTTGCAGGCGTAGCCTCATTTAAGTTCACCACTGGCCTTCTGGTGCATTAAACGTGCAGATGTGAAAGTTGACAATCTCTGCATTCATTCGAAAAGTGACCTTTAAGACACATTTTACTACTTAAAGTAGGTCTAAAGTAATTTTTCAATGCACTGAGCAGCATCAACTAAAACACTTTGTATCGGGGATAGAAGATATATTAGGTGGCTAGATAACTGAAAGTATACGTTTTATTGTAATTTGGGTAAGGTAACCCTTTGATGTGCCTAATGGTACATTCTCTACAGAGCTCTGCCATTAACGCGTTAGAGACCGACTGCCCTATTGCTCTGTCTCATTTCACTGCAGCTGTGAATTGGCAAAGAGGAATGTCAAGACTACTGTGGCCGCTCACAGTTTGTGGTCTTTCACAGCCTGCATGATGTACATCAAAAGCATCACATCACAGACAATGTCAAATTGGCACAGTGAGGCAATTCAGACGTGTTAGTCTTTCATCTGGTATTTGTCTGAGGACCCGGAATGCACATTCCAGACGTCTCCAGCATATGACATGGGACTAAACACCAAATGATCATGCTCATTTATCATTTCCGACACCTCAAATCTGTCACGGTGTGACATCAGACTCATATGCATACAGTCTGATCCCAGAAAAACATTGAACTCAGAGGGGTATGGTTATATTTCTGGGGGAATATCCCTCATTTTGTTTAACCTGCGTTGAGCTCAACTCAAAAAATGCTAAACCCGAACGACTCACTATGAATGATTTGAATCATTTTTCGGTTCTCATAATACAAAATCACACAACACAAAACATATGTGAGAGGCAGGGAATGCTACTGATCAGCACAAAGTCACAAGACTTATCGCCCCTCATATTTAACCACTGTGAGCTGAGAGGCTATTTTGTTCCTTCCCACAGGTGTTAGGAGTTAATGCCGCCGGTCATGTGACGGTCGCTCAGCTTTGGTCCCTCAGGATGCCGCGGAGGTTTCAGGGCTGTGAACAACCAGCCCTCCGGCCTTCATCTGGGTTAGGAATAACGGTGTTAACAACTTCTCACACAGCACAGCCATACAGCAGCACTGGCTGCACACAACAAGGGAGACGGTGGAGCTGGAGGTATTTAAGAAAGAAATTTGAGACATACCGTAGTGTTTCAAATAAGACTGAAGACATGTAACATGTCAGAGTTTTGTGGTGTGTCACTCATCAAATAAGTGAAACGTAAGAAGTACATCCAGTTATTTTTACCTCACATAACAAAGATTTAGTTTTTTTTTAGCCAGAAATGAAACATGAATAATATTTCCTTTGCTCTTTGTGTTCTTTCAAACAGCAAACAAAGCTGTAGTATGTCAATGTGTTGGTTTAAACTGTGGTAACAACCTCACAGAGTCACACAAAGCTGCAAGGCAAGCGACGTACAGAATGGAAGATAATTATCTCTTCCCTGAAATCTTTTTAGACCTCCTGACGACAGTATTAAAGGGTCAGTTCACCCAAAACTTTCCCAGAGTGATCTGTAGATTTGTGCTGAATGTTTAAAAATGTAGGAAATCCCAAACTTAGAGGCTGGATGAAGAAAAGTAGGTTATATATTTTCTAAAATAACTGCTGAACATATCAACACAGATCACTGTTCCTTATATAGCTTTACACAGCATTAATTAATGCTTTTACGTTATTTAACACACAGACTGAATCGAAATGAAACAATTCCACTAGTGAGAATAATAGGGTGAGAGTCCAGAGCGTGCTACAGCATCAGGTATGTATAAATTTGGATATACACCAATCAGCCATAATATTATGACCACCAACAGGTGAAGAGAAAAACATTGATTGTTTTATTATCATGACATCTGTCAGTGGGATATATTAGGCAGCAGGTGAACACCTTGTCCTCAAAGTTGATGTTAGTAACAGGGAAAATGGCCATGGGTAAGGATTTCAGTGACTTGGGCCAAACAGACCTTTTCCACCGCAGCCATTTTGACATGAAATAGTAGTTTAAATATGGGTGTTACTAATGACTACTAATTGCTAGTGAAAAAAAGGTCTATTGTGATTGCTGGACAACAGGGTCAGAGTGTCTCTTTTGTGGGGTGTTGCCAGTCTGCAGTGGTCAGTACATATCAAAAATGATCTAAAGAAGGAAAAGCGGTGAACCAGTGACAGGGCCATGGGCTGCCAAGGCTCACTAATGCATGGAATGACCACAAGCAGCCTGTGTGGTCTAATGCAACAGATGAACAGCTGAAAAAGTTAATGGGGGTTCTGATAGAAAGGTGTCAGAACACGTAATGTTATGGCTGAGTAGTCCTGCCTCTTCTGCATCCTGGCTAATCTAAAAATCGAAACCAAAAAAGTGGATCATCGGCTGACCTCAGCAGGGCCTCAGTTCTGAAAAAAGCCATCTGTATCCACACCCATCTCTTAGTCAAAGCTGCTAAATATGTATAACTTCAACTCTTAATATAACTTGAACAGGTGAGGTGTATATAAATTCACCCTGAGTACAGTTGTCATGAACGAGGAAATTAGCTATAAAGACCAAAACAGTTTTTTGTACCAGGCTGTAAACATGTTTATTTCTGCTGTGAAGTTGGACATTTGAACATGGGGTACTTATGCAGACTGACTCGTTCTGTAGCCAGCCTCAGGTGGACGTTTGAGGAAACTGCAGTTTTTGGCATTTCTGCATTGGCTTCATTTCACAGCCATCGAAGGTTCCTACTTGATCAAAATACAAAATGATGGGAATAGACAGGATACATGTGACAGCTCATGCTGGAGTTCATGAGAAAGTATGTTAACAATGTTAAGAAATCTCTTCATAGTTTTCTGGGTCTGCATTTAAAAGCTAATTGCTTGTCGTTTGGCTCGTGCCACATCTGTGCCTCAGTTTTCATTTTCATCCTGTTAACAGCCAGACTGAAAACATTTGACTCGTGTCAGCTCCTCGTGTCAAACAGAACAAACATTAGTATTGGTACTGCATGTATACACACAGCAGAGTCTGACCTTCTGTCAAGCTGTCCAGTTCATCTCATTGGTGAACCTCCTCTCTGTTGGGGGCTATAATGGTGTTTCCAGGATAAATCAAATAACATGTTTTCAGCACTAGACACAGAAAAGTCAAAAAAAGACATAGACAACAATAAAAGAGACAAATTCATAAGAGCATCCCGGAAGGACAAAGCTGTTGAACAAATCCCAACTTTCCAGGAGGACGATGGATTTTAGGATTAAACAGCTGGAAGACATGGAGGTGTCTCCGCAGACAGACCTGGGCCTGTAAAGGAGCTCTGAGGCCAGGCGGGATCCACAGACCCTGGCCAGGACACACAAACACACACACACACACACACACACACACACACACACACACACACACACACACACACACACACACACACACACACACACACACACACACATGCGCACTTAAAAAAGGACATCTGGATACATGCACACTTCACAGCAGTGATCATCATTATAAATTGACATCCTGAGCCAGTAGTACATACAGGAATAAATAATTTAGACAGTAAAATGGATGAATGACATAGATATAAAAACAATGTGACATTCTGTACAAAAACATAACAGGCACTTTTGTGTATTCAGTCAGGTTTCTTTACACTGATTTGAGAGGCGAGAGCTGCTCCACCCTTCAGCTGAAGTTTTGTTGTGAATCCTCTAATCGTGTCTCACAGCGGTATGAATGAAGGGGGTGGGGGGTCAAGTCCTCAGTGGATTTCATTTTAAGAATTGTGTAAGAGTGAGACAAAGTTCCCAGTGGAACCCTGGTGTGATGAGGCCTTGAGATGAGGCCAAGCATTACAGAGCATCGTAGAAGAGAAATATTGTACATCACATGGTCTGTTTAGTGATAAACATGAGTCTGGCTTTGTAACCAAGGAACCAAACTGTGAGACAAAATTTGAACAGAAATTACGCCCTCTATAAACATCAGGTTTGTTTGATTAAAACATCATTATTCACTGGAGTTTTCTTCCTAGTAAACTGGGGAATAAACGTCAGCGCTATTATATTTCAGTGGTTCATTGGCTTTAATCAGCTTTTAGAAACACACTGGTCAAGCCCTAATTTGGGCTAATTGTATTCACGCTTAATGATAATTGAAGACAGAGCTGCACTGAGAATTACTTGGTCTTTGTAAATGATTTTATAGGATGGTTAAAAAGTGCCCTGAGATAACTTCTCGTGGTTTATCACAATCTAAATAAAATAAATGGAATTGCGTTTGAAGGCAGAAATGAAAGTAGTTGAACCAAGGCATTTCTGAGTTGCCTTGAGAGAAGTCTTAAATGTCAGTATAACTAAAGCTGGAGTACGGGCTATAGCTCAAATGGAGACATTTTCAATATTTTTCTACTTAGAGACAAATTCTGGCGCGACATGTGTCGGGAGGGGGAAAAAAAGAGAGAAACAGAAGATGTAAGTAGTAGATGATAAAAGTAGTCATGGTAACAGTGGAGGAATGAAAATGCTGAAAAAAACTGCATTCTTTATTATTTAACATAGTTTTACAACAAACCTCAATTTATATTAGTAAATATTAATAATGAATTATTATGTAGCATATTATTCTGCAAAAAGTATTTTAGGTGCTACTTCTTTGTCATTAAAAGCAAATTGAACAAATGTGCTTCATGACGTATGTTAGGAGTACAAATATCAAATCTCTTCATACTGTCTTTGGAGAGATGGACACAATTGTGTTGGAGGGATGCATATACAGTAGCAGCCACTAGGGGGGAGGTGTGAGTCGGCTGCTGCATCTCTGCAGCCTTCAGGAGTGAATCTGACTCAGGATGCATGACAGCATGTCTTGTTAAAGGTTTGAGGCCAGACTAAGAAAACTACAAATTCTGTCTTGTTTCATAGAGGAGGCCACACAACTACCAATGTTCCCAGGCCTGGTTGCACTGGTAAAGGTTTCCACCTCTCCTGGTAATAGCAACCTCAGCTAATTAACCACAGGCATTCAATTTGAGCCAGAGGAGACCCGAGCCTCGCTCCTAAATGTCTCTGGAGGAAACAGGGATGAGGGGAAAGGCAGAGGGACCAATAAAACGGGCAGGATTTAGGTTCGAGGGGCCAGGGCAGAGGTTTGGGCCTGAGCACCTGTCACACAGCCTGGGAGCAATGAATGCTATTGATGAGCCGGGCAAGGTCAACCACGACCGCACCGGGGCCTCCACTCAGCCTCTTCAGGATCTCCGGTGAAAAGCCAGGGGGATTGTTGGACACCTGTCAATCAGACCGGGGAGGGAAACAATCTGGACTTGGCTACTGTGCCTCAGCTGGAAGACGGTTAAGCCTGTCCAAGGCAAGCTCATGCCATTCTCACGGAAACCCCTGTAACAAGATAATGATCTTACAAAATTACGCCGACATTGGGAAACATTTTGCACTCTAGCACATTATGGAGGGTGACATGAGTAACATAGTCCACAGCCCGAAACAGACTTCTGAATGTTTGTGTGCCTTTTCTATGAGGAAGATTGAGCCATCCTACCACTGCACGTGTGTGTGGCAGAGAAATACGATACATGCACCACACTTTTAATATTTCATTTATTTATGAATCTTTAAAACATATTGAATCCCAATGCATAACATTGTGTGTGAAAGCGCTTATGTCCAACATGGTCATAGGTGGTAAGAATGAAGACACTTTACATAAAACATAAAATCTAAAATTCTAATTTTAATCTGTACACACCCAAAAATAAATATCCATGATAGTAAAATACAACTAGTAACAAATATAAGATTGATGGCTCAGGTAAACTAATATTAATAACTCATGACCTTGCACCATACAGTAGATAAGGCCATGACCTGACTTCTAACAGTCCATTTTGATCGTGACAACTTGATCAAGACAAGAAGTATCTGTATTACAAACTGTATGATATGTGCATGCAGCTCTTTTGAATTCGTCACTACCTGCAGTGAATGTTTCTTTTGTTTTTTGAGACATTTAATTATTTAATACTGACTTTACCACCTCCATGATGTCAAACCACAATATCAAGCATGGCCTGACACGGACAGTTTGTCAGGTCTGTCTGGATGTGTACAGGTGTTAGACTGACATCTCTGATTCACATATTAGTTTTGTTGCATAACATTTGGTGACTGTATTTAAATAAACTCCAAAACATTCGTAACTCTGCTGGCAAGGCTTTATGCTTTGTAAGTTGGACATCTCAGCTCCGAACCGAACCTTTCAGATTTAATTTCTGTTTAAGATACTTGTCACGCTCAGCTGTGCATTGAGCTTAATGCATTTCATCATTCGGCTTAGAGGCTATGCATCCCCTGTCCTCCAGAACCTCCACTGGCTCCCACAGCGCATCCAGTTTAAAATCCTCCTCACACACAAACAGGGCCCCCTCCTACCTCCTAATCCCACCACACAGAACCAAGCACCGAATCTCCAAAGCTAATGTCGTAGGCGTAAAGTGTCTTTAGTACCTAAAGCTCTTTAAAATAAATGTATTATTACTATTTATGCAGCATACCTCCACCCAACTACTAAATGAGCTGTCCAATGGGTCAGAATAATTCAAACCACCTGTGTGGGTGTGTTTCCTTATAAAAGGGTTATTCTTGCACCTGTCACTTGAGTTATAAGGAACATCATTTTGGTCTCTTCATATCTAATAAACTCAGTTCTTCAATCTTTTCTTTCACATGATTTAATTTCCCTGTATATCTGTGCATCATGCATGATGATGAAAAATACAGTATTTTGCAACAAAGAGGAACTTTAGTGTCTCAGTAGTCATGGCTGGAATTCACCCCGAGTGCGAAAAATACGTTTTGGGCCCCCATTGAGCCCCTGTTTATGTTTTTGGTTAAATATGTTATTTAAGAATATACACTGTACATTTTGACACATGACCCACAAAACAAGATGTTGACAAGTTGACAAGACCCACCCAAACTGGGCTTTTGGCCTCCAGCAAGACGACGCTGATGATTCTGGCACAGAAACCCAATAATATTAAAGTTCATGTTGGAGGCTGAGGCAAAAAAGAGGTTCATCATTACACCGTTTTGGTGTGGTCGACATAAACTGATGGTTGTATATTCAGAAAATGAGCAATTAATCATATTATTGTACCACAAACCAAGTGACACAGGCCCCCGGGGCTGCTGGCAGTCAGCTTTGCCCCTTCGGTAATTAAATCCTGAAAGTAGTCTCTCTTGGTGATGACTCAGTTGTTGCTGTTGTGGAATGAAATATATTATGCATGTTATGAAAAAAAACATCCATTGGACTGAATATTCATGAGTAAAGAAAATATACTGATGCTTTCACTTGGCTCAAACCTGTAAAGAGACTTTCATTTGACTCAATAGTTCTTTTGTGGAACTTTTTATAGACCTATGATAAGGACAATGTGCTATTCTGTTTGTGAGAGTGTGTCTGCACATGTGATAGTGTGTGATATGATAGCAGTTGATGATGAAACCACATTCACACAGGGGAGGTCTCAGAGTTCTTCTGTAGCTGCTGGCTAAGCTCCCCTTAGGAAATGGCATTAGTTCAGGGAAAGGATGGGACGTCCTGTGAAACCCGGGGTGATCCCATCTGGGACCGACCCCTGACCTCCTGTCTGAGAGGGACGAGGGAGTCGGTGGGGTTGTGTTGAGAGGGATAAGAGAGCGAGAAGGACACCAAGATGATTGAATTTTGTTTTTAGGTTCAAGTAGGGGGGTTTGAGGATTTAGTGAGAAATCAAAAACCCCTCCCCTCCCTTCTCTTCTTCCCTCTGTCGTCCACAGGACCTTGCAGCTGTCCCTTTTCCCTCTAATTTTTCTCTGTCAGATTTCAGCCTATAATTAGCAGAAAGACCTCAGTGACTCTCCGCACACATGTGAGTGTGTGCCTTAGCAGCCCAGAACTAATGGTCTAAATCCACCCCCATACACACACCCCTCCACCCCGCCAAGCCTCCAGATTGCAAGAGTGACAGGTTCACATGTAGAGACTTCAAGCTGAACTTCGTTCTCACTGGCCGTGCAGCCTTAAAGGGCAACCCCACAGAGGTCTCCTTCACGGTGCCAAGGGGCATCTTTAAGCCCCTTTCAGAGTCTTTCTCCTTGCCCGGCATTCCTGTCGTGGCATGGAGCCCCCACCTGCTGCCCGCGTCGTGCTTAAAGACCGGTTTTATAGAACCAGCTATGATTCAGGGCTTGTGAAGTTACAAAGGGAAGGCAGAGGCCACAGAGCGTGCACCAGCCGTGCTTTCAGTGGGAACAGGGTGGCAAGAAACGATGAGAACTTTTCCATGACATTGCGCCTGAGCCAATCCATGTTAAGTCGTGGTTGTATAATTAAAGAGCAAGGTCGTGCAGTTACAGGTCAGCGGTTCCCCCATGAGGAGTTGAGGTACTCGTCCTGCTGGTGTGCTGCTGGACAGTCCCTGGGCCTTCCCCGAAATCCATCCACGCCACTGTGATTTAACCACCTGTTCCTAATCTGCCTCCTTAAGCTAGGGAAGACATCGAGGCAAAAAAGAACAGGACAAAACACAGGACATCATCTCTGTCACCATGCATCTAGCTTAATTATGATTATTAGTCATTATGAACTGTCTTCAAGTTCAAATTTAATTATGTTGTCTTGATATGGAGGCATTTTTTTGGAAGACCATTAATTTACTGTCTTTACTTAAGTAAAAGCAGCAAGTGTTTTTTTTTTAAATATTGTATTAGAGTCGATATGCATATGTATTACCAGCAAAGTGTATCAAAAGAAAAAGTACCAGTCTTGGAGAATTATTCCATTTACTATATTATATAATGCTTATTATATTATGGAATCCCTATCATATCTTTTATTACATCTTTTTATTTTATTTATTTTTTTTATTTAAAATACGTAACTATCCTACATGAGTTTGTAAAAAAGTACCAGTGTATCAAAAGTAAAAACAATAACTATTGTGAGACTACATTACATAATGTTGGGTAGTTTAATCCTGTATTTCATAACATTATTATTATGTTTGTCTCTAAAATCTACTTCTGATATTTTATGTAGTGTTAAATAAAAAAAAAAGGACAGAACATTTTGTTTTGTAATTTGCAGTGGTAAAAAAGTCACTCGATTACTCAAAGAGTCTGTTACGTAATAATTGATTGAATATTTTCATCACATCTAAAAAAACTAACAAAGTGGGGCCGGTTTCAAATGAAACTAGTAACTGCTCCACTGAGATCCTCCCTCACCAATAAACACATACAATGAGACTCCAGTATATTTTTAATGGAAGTGGAAGAAGGTCAGTGCAATAGCGCAACAGCTTGAAATCCAAGCATAACTATTTCCAGTGTAATACCAAAGCGTAAGTCAGCGTGCAAAATGAGACAAATGCCGCCCCACATTTCGGACGTGGCAAAATTTCCGCGGAAACGCGATACTCATCCTAGAGTAAACCGTGTCGTTAAAGGTATTACAAAGTCATTCTTTTCCCCCTTTTTCTCACACTTCATTTGGGCATTACTCTAGTTTACCAAGGCTTTCTGTGGTTATGGTGGATTTGTGTGGTTTATCAAGTTTTCCTGGCTTTTCCCTCTTAAACCCACAACACTAAATCACACATTTGTCTAAACAGATGTGGTTTTTACCCACCATGACGTACAACTTGTACAGAGCACCTTTTGAGTTTTTGTTACAGGCACGTTTCGATCGCTGTGACACTACTCGCCAGCGCCGATGGGAAGGCACAACTTTAATCTGTCCTCATGTTTTAGACCAAAGCTGTTATTCACTCAGAACCTCTGAGAAATGCTGCCGGCTTACGGCCTTGAGAACATAAAGTTCCTCTCCCTTTGCTTTGATTCAGTCAGCTCTGACTCACAGCAATGTTTTAATGGGAGCAGAGGCATCTAAAGTTAGCAGAGGAAAGCTGTAAACAGATAAACACCGTTGACCTGATGAGGCAGAGAAACCACATTGTGGGAATGAACAAAAATTCAAATGAGGTTAGCGAGACAAGTGGAGGGGGTTGAAGGTGGGGGGGTGGACAATACAAACATTAAGTCACTGCAGCTTGATTGACAAGTTCATGTGGGGAGATCTTTACCATAGCAACATAACTTTGGTTGCTAGGAATAACATAAGCAGATGGATGGAGTGTCCGATTTTCCGCACTGACCGACAGTAAGAGGCGGCATCTGTTGGTGTGTGTGTGTTTGTGTGTGTGTTAGCATGTGTGCACTTACATCTGAGTTTGTGCGTGAGTGTATATCTATATGTGTATATGTGAAGATCTTGATTCTCCATGCTTAGAGTTTGGCACGGGGAAAAAGTATTAGATTCAGGGGGACAAATAATTAACTGACATCAGCTGCGAGGTCCGGCAAAAGGTTGCTACTACAAATATAGACGCTTTTTTTTCCCAATAAATCGTTGCCAGTGTAGGCAGAGGCCTCCGGATTGACAGAAAACACTGCCTGGCATTCACTGCAGCCCTGATTAATGTGACAGAGTGGTCTTTCAAGTGTGAGCTGAAATAGAACATCAAACGGTTCGGACAACAGCAAAACAACGTCGACTCGACCAGCCGGCCTGCCTGATATAACAGGACAGTGTCCTGCCACGCTGGAGGACACGAAGACTCCCACAATCCCTCTGCTTTTTCACTTCACAAATCTGAACATTTGAATCCAGGATTCATTTTTAAACAGTTGTTATTAAATAACAGACTCCGGTTGGCCTAACTGCAATGATCTTGATCAGCTTGAACTCATTGTAAAGAGCCATATAGCTCAACAGTTGATCATTTAAAGATATTCATGTATCTCAGAGTTATAGCACAGGCGGAATTTTACCAGTCTGGGTTCAATCGAGAGTTTTAGTGTCCCATGGTGATTGCAGTGCAAATGCTGTTTTTACAAAGCTTTCCTCCTTTATAACAATATGATTCTTGGGGACCCACTTAATACTTTCAGTTTTTTTGTACTTTCATTATTTTTGGCATGAAAATAAATGTTAAACATGTGCTCCAAAAAATATCTGAAGTCAAAGAAGTTTCTTATTGCGCAGCATAAATATAATAATAGCGATCATTATTCAGAATTTTTACACTGAAAAAACACACCTCGATGAACCTGAAAACAGTGCCAATGGATTTTGTTCAGTTTTAGTGGAAATGAAGTGACACTTCTTTGACTCAGGTGGAGGGTTTGCATTTGAGTTATTACTATCTTTTTAAGATATTGTGACTTAATATCAAAATGATTTTGATCTGGTTACAGTTTACATTTATTTTCTTATTATTCAAAGTCACTTTTCTTGCAACGTTTCTGCGATTAGTCGAAGCCTGCGCGTCGCTCTGTGCTTCAGCTTCTCTCTGCTATAAAAGGAATAAAAAAAGTTGGGTGTGTATGCATTTGAAGATTATCAGTAGTAAAAGTTAGTGCTTGCTCATAGTAAGAGTGCTGCTAGAGTGGGCTGCTACAACAGTGTGACCTCCTGTAATACACGTGTGAAGACTGTCAGTAAACACCTCAATGTATTAGGGTGTTGAGAGACAGTACCGAGGTGGTCTGGCTACTCAGTTATCAGTCAGTAACAGGGTGATATGTGCAAAGCTGCTCAGGCACCCATGTCGGGATCTCAGGCACCAGAATCGCAGCAAGCTGGGAAAAGATGAGCAACCGAGTTTTTCCAGTCAGGTGTTTTGGCGCTGAGCTGCGTTCTGGTGTCATAAAATTATCACCTTTCTTTAAGGACTGGCGGTGATGTTTGGAGAGGAGCCGGCCAACATGATGGGGGATATTTTGGCAGCAGGAGCGGCCATTGGTTAATGACGAAGCTGATGATATTTCTGCTTTTATTGACCTGTCAGTTCTTATCAGAGACTTTCTCAGTAAACAGCTGTGGAAGCATGGCAGGGTCAATGGGAAGATGAAATGACGAGCAGGCCTGCCGTGTTGACAGTATCTAACTATAAATGCTGAAAGAGCCAGTTCACCTCCGAAAAGGATAAAACAAACTGTAAATGCTGCAACAGCCAGAATAAATTTCACAGTTCAGTAATATCACAGTTGGATGTATGATTGGCTTTTTCTGCTGGCAAAATACACACACACACACACACACACACACACACACACACACACACACACACACACACACACACACACTGGAATCACTACTGAATTACTCTTAGTAAGCATTTTGTAATTGTATCAACTCGTGGCCTTTTCTGTTCTGCTTCAGAAATACATCCATCATTCAGGCAGCGTCTCGCCAGAGTCAGGCTTGTTTTTTCTTAAAACTCAGAAAAATATGCGGCTTTTTTACAATTTATGAAATACAATTTCTACTCACATGTCCAAACGCTGGCACACAAACACAAGCTATACACTCTGCACACACTGACAAGTTCACAAACGGGTTATGGTCTGTAAACAAGGTACAAATCCTGACAACTTTGCACACAAAGTTGAGCTCAATTTTAGCCTCCAAAGTAAACTATCATTCCTGGGCCAGCACTTGGCCTTCACAAAGGCCCACTGTAGTTATCACCTAAAGTGTGAACGGACTGCTCTCTCGGTCTGCTTTTTTATAAACAATGTGGACAGCCAAGAAAAACATCATAATTCCATTTATTTACTTTGAAAAAGATGTAATCTCTGGTGCTGGATATCTCTGAGCGTATCTTTGGCCAAAACAGGCTGAACTTTGGTGCTGCACATTTTTACACACGTCCTGCACACAGCTCAGTCCTCTCCGATTCCTCAGCACTTTTATTTGACTTTCACATTCCTGCGTTGTACCTCGCTGAGATTGAAGAGTTGGAGGCAGCAGTGGTAGCCTAAAGGTTAGAGAAGCAGGGCTTGTGACCAAAAGGGCCGACGGCTCAAATCCCCAGAAATACTGATGGATAACAGCGGGATGGGAAAATGAATGCCTCAGTGGCTAACAGAGGAAGATTGTGGCAGATGTGAATGTGAAGAAGGGAGGAGCTTGAGAATTGTAGGTGCTCCAATGAGTAACTTCAAATCTTAAATACCCCCAAAACATCCCAAAAGCCGGCTGGAACTCTAGTGGACAGATGTACACAAAACCCTTTTTCATCAGTCAGAGCCACGTATCACACACACTCACACAGACACTCCTAGTGTTATACACTAGTAGACTACAGTGGTAGACTCTGGGTTACAGTATGTTATCCTGATGAGAGATTGGTACGTGTGGTGAGGAGTCTTCATGTGATGTGACGATATCTGAAACATGCGCCCGTCCACATGTCAGAGCCCGATCTCTGTCCTGCTTTTAGATTTCCAACCATTCCTTTCATGTGAAAAGCCCACCCTGCTGTAAATTTCGCTCCCGTAAAAACCAAGAAGTGACTCAGTGATGGGAAAGGTTGCAGTGACCCTGTGAACAGCCATCACGCCACGGTATTAAAACCTAACTGACCAGGAATGTAGTAACATTAACTTTATTGCAACCACAAGCGTTCCCGTCCAGGAATACGCCGACTCAGGACAGTTAATCTTTCATTATTTTACATGGTGCTTCATGGAAAATTGTAATAGAAATATACAAGGGTAATAGTTTGTTTTATTATATAAAATGGCTTATATTACTGAACTTTAGTGAATAATAATGTGTATAATCAAGTGTATTAAAGTATTTACAGTCAAATAAAATAGTATCTGACTTTATAGCGTTGCAAGGTTTTGTACTATATATTGAATACACAGAAAAATGTACTCATAAATACATTTTTCATTTCGACTGCAAGCTCTATTACTATGCAGGCCTTGTATTTATATATACACTATTTATACATATTGTACATATGCCCTGTACCTTGTGGTCTATCTATATCCCCATCTGGCTGAACAGGTGCAACCTTGCACACAGCCAAGCGCTCTGGAAATGTATCCCCATAAATCAATTTAGATATAATTACAGACAACACTATTCATCAGTCAGCATGGGCTCATATCATGTCTTCTGAAATGATTAGCATAGCAAGCTATTTTCATTGATGGAGTGATCAAATCATGAACCACTTTGTCCTTCTTCTCTTTCATCTAGATTCAAACACTTGTCCGTTGAGCCAACTTTTTGTTCATTTAGAATTATGATTAGGTATTATGTGTTAATGCACAGAGCTCATTATGTACAGTAAAGTACTGCCGTTTGTAACATACTGAGGCTAGCAGGATTAGAAATAAGAGCCACTAATGCTGAAATAAATGCTTGGGTTTGCTACAAGATTCTTACTGTCAACAATTGGTGTTGGTACAGTTTTATGACCAACATTTTTAATAACATCAGCCATGTCATGATTTACAATGCAATAGTTTCCTATGCTTCATATTTCTTCATGGTGTAGAGCTGATTTACAGGCAGCCTAATTGTTCATCATACATTAACAATGTTAAACATGTTTTATGTGAAAACTGACCGTACCATAAATGATCCAACCGCAGTCTCCCCTCAGAGTATCTCCCAAACTCTTTGTGACTGTATTTTACTATTTAAATGTGGCTTTGTTTAGGTGTAGACACAGTTGAAGTCCATTGTAGTCAATGTTTGCAACCATGGTTGTAAACTGTGGCACGATCCTTTGACACAGATTTATAAAGGTTCTAAACTCAATTCTTGGTTTGCCGCAAATGTGATACATCTGGAGTATTTAGTTATTCCTGTTGCATACTGTAAGACAGAGACAGTGATCAAACATGTATCCAGAACCTGTAAACCTGTTCCTGAACATTACATTGAGCTCTTTGTTTAAATGAGCATATAAATTCACTGTGAGTCACCAAGCTGCAGACAGTGTTTTAAACCTAGAAGTAATTTACTACAAAACTTAACTACCATCAAACTATTATATCAATGATTGTCAATATTCATATAGCAATTTTCAAAACTTACCTTTGTGCTTCAAAATACAAGCAATCACAAAATACCAAACAGACAGAATAGTGATGAACAAAATAATTTACAAACTAGAAAAAATATGCATGATTCTGCGAAATGAGTGACCCAGTAATACATGAAATATAAGCTCAAGCATCACTTAAGGTGAATTTCTTTAAGCCCACAGCAAACAAATCACATCACATCAAAAAACATAAATGCATGAATGTATAACCAGTAATCAAGTAGCAAAATAATGTTGTGTAATATAAAATAAAACCATAGCTAGAGCAATGATATCTTGTTTACAGCAGCAGGAACAGAAAGTAGCAATACAGCCAAACCCATTAGGACACCATCCAAATAAGCAAGGATGCATCACATGCTCCTTTAGCTGACAATCATTAAACCACTCAGGCTCCTCGGTGCTGATGGATTGAACTTGTGTGACACGTGGAATCAGGGAAAGTGCTGATTAATTAGAAGCCAGCTAATTGGTGGTCGTCTGAAATAAACGTAACGACCTGGTGACACACAGCATGAGCGGTGTAACCGATCAGGCGCATGGCACCATGACAGAGGGGTGAGGGGCTGGGGAGAGAGAGGACTAGTGTATAATATTACATTATATGCACAGATGACTAGTTTAACAGCCCCAACAGGCACACGATCCACTATAGATGGATGAAATCTGTCCTCAAATGTAAAGGGGGGGGTCTTGTCTTTAGGTTGAGCTGAACATGGAGCTTTGGCTGTGCTAGCTTACATGCTATTCATATCACTGCGCTTCCTCCCTGGAAACCAACTTCAACAAAGCGAGTGACTTTGACACAGGGAACTAAGGTTCGCATCACATGTCTTATCAGCGTTAACGTGTTTGTGTTTTATAACCGTGACCACGATCTTTACCGAACAATGACCAGTCTTCAGTCATTTTATTGCCTTTCAGCACATTGTTTCGGTTTTTATGGCCTCTACTGTCTTGTTTTACTCTCACAGCTCTTGTCATGGTGGACCAAAAAAAAACTCATATGGGTTGATTTGGAAGGCAATGACAAACAACCTGTTTTGTCAGTTGTTTTATGGCATATATTGTCGTTGGGAACTAAATTTACCAGACAGGACCATAAAATGTGACAGGAATTTGAAATTCAACATTCGTTGCAGTCAACAGTCCCCGCTGATATCAACATGTTCTGACCCTGTGAAACCTTGCTTGGCACAATGATGGAAAAGTAATTCTGGGGTCCCTCTCTTCATCTCTCTCTCTCCCTTTCCCTGGTACTGTAACACTATATCCACAGTTCAGCCATCGCTGAGGTGATTAAAGCAGATCTGAGCCAACCGAGTGAAATGCAGTCTGCAGGAATGTTCCACTTGACCATCCAGAGCATACCAAGTGAGAACGAGAGGTGGTGTTAGGGAGGAGGCTTAAGTTTCACTAGACCTTCTAATGTTGTAGCAGTCAACCAAACATTTAAGCTAATAAAAAATTAGATGGGCGGTGCGTCGGCCAAGATAGTCAGTTGATGTGTGAAATGTCGTAACATTAAAGAAACCTCGCTGGCATTAAAGCATTAACCTACAATATGTTAAAATTTGCTTTACTTGTTTCATTCTTAAACTAGGTATGTAAGGAGCCGACTTGCATAACGATACCAGTTGCTATTGGCATCCTTCAACGAGAGTTTGAAGGTTAAAACAAGAAATTACAGTTTTAACTCTCACTTAATATGCTGCGGATTACTTTCAGTCTCCAGAGTCTACAGAACAGTAACTTAAAGCTTTCCAAAACATGTCAAACTACAGAAAAGATGATGTAGTGATATAGTGAAGTGGTTTCACCTCTTTGTGGCAGAATGAATTGACCAATTCAGAAAACATACCTCATAGCATTTCAAACCTCGCTGTGTCAGTGTTTGATATTTTCTTAACACAGGGGAATGCAAAATTGGCAAATTGTCTAAATTTATTATATTTCTCAAAAAGAGAAAGTGTTTATTCAACAAGACAAAATAGCAACTTTATTAGTGGATAGATTCTCAAATGAAACTACCGAGTGTTTGAAAGTGCTTCGACTTTAACAGCCCTTTTTAACAGCAGCCATTTTGACATGACATTACTACGTGAAGTCAGACAGTGACATGCAGCAAGCAGACCCTGACCTACCGAGATCTAACAGTAGTAGTGCCATCATTATACTGACAAACTGTAGTCATTCTTCACCTGACACAGTGTCGTTTAACGTCACTAAACTTAAAGAATTTCACATGAAGTTTACTTTGTGTTCCTGAACATTGGATATTAAGTTCCCCCCCACCCCCAACCTTAGAGTATTAAACTTAAAGATATGTGTACTTTTACCCAAAACTAGATGTAGATTTGAGGGATGTCCCCTCTGTCATTGCTAGACCTCATACCTAATATGGTGCAGTCTCAACATAATGTTAAAGAGCTGCCTCTAAACAGATATGACTTATTGTCTGTCATTATTGTGAACAATAACTGAGCACCTGCTTCTGAACACAGAAAGCACCAACACACTCACCTTCATCCGGGGTCACTGTCAAATTCTTTAGACAGAGACGGATTGCCTGTCGCACAGGTGTTCAACTCGCCCCCTCCCTGGCACGCACACACACACACACACACACACACACACACACACACACACACACAGTCCTTAGCTACATATAAGCGCTGTATCATTGTAGGGCAGGAGAGACATACAATAATATGGTAAAACTGAAGTAATATTCATGAAAGGTGACGTATAGAAACTACATAACCCTGCAGCATAATCTTCATCTCTTCTGTCCATCTGTTTTCTCACTATGCTCCAAGTAGTACCTTTTTAATCAAAATACACCGGTTCCATGTTATGCTATCACCCTCCCTGAAGCTCAATGATATCTGATCCTTAAGTGTTAAATACTGGAATGATTCTTGAGACAAGAGGTGGAGGATATTGAACTCTCTTAGGATTACAAATACATTTGTCTCTGGAAATATTATAACTATGCTTCCTAATTTAGTGCAGGCATTTTTATCAACTTTGATGAACTGAGGAGGTTGTAATGATGAGCAATAGTTCATATACTGATTTATTTTCAAAGGAACTTTGATTAACATTCCAGCAAACCTTAAACTCTCACTCAGCCAAAGTCCACTCTGCTCTTGCCCCACCCGCCTGAACAGTTAATTAGCGAAGAAGACATCTCCAACCAAGACATCATGCTCCAGAGGCACCCCTTGGAGCGGAGAATCAAGGTGTTAAAACGCAGAACTGATTTATTAAGTTCTAATTGTTGGTGTGGATGTCTCTCCGTCAGACGGGGGCTGAAGTTACTGACAGACTCCGCTGAGTGCTATCTTTTGTCAGCTGCCAGATTCATGGCGGACTGAAACCTCCCGCTGGGGACGGAATATTTTTAAAAAGTTGCAAAGTTGTTGCCACCACTTGAAAATTGCCCCTTGTGTCCTAGAGGGTGTATTATTTGTTTTTCACCTCCAGCAGGCGGATGATTAATGACGAGAGGGGACGACGAGGGGAGAGAGAGAGATAGCATGAAGAGGGAGAAATGGGAGAAAAAGAGGACAGACAGAGGAA
Source organism: Collichthys lucidus (assembly GCA_004119915.2). Classification (NCBI taxonomy): domain Eukaryota; kingdom Metazoa; phylum Chordata; class Actinopteri; family Sciaenidae; genus Collichthys; species Collichthys lucidus. Next base: position 31,723,617 of record CM014079.1, on the reverse strand, counting down.
GAGCAGGGGGTTGAGAGTCTAAAATATCCTGGCGTTGGAGGGGGGTCGGCAAGGGCAGCAACGGGGGTCGCCTTGCTTGCCCGCAGGCCGAGTGTGTTCACAGACCAGCACACATAACGCATGACTTACTGTAGATAGCAGGAGATCGCAGAGGCTCAAAAAAGAGAGGCTTGTCTGGCTGGGCTATTTGTGGAGCAGAAATTCAGCTACGGACACATACTGTCATCCAATGATGGATCAGTGGAAGAGGAGCAGATCAGATAGGGAGGAGGGGAGGACAGGGCATCCTGTTGCAACACAGGTTTTGAGGAAAACAAATCTCAGCCGCCAAGCCATGTGCCCTGCTGTCAAGCCTCGGACAACTCCAAACTTCTGCAGGGGACTGATCAAAGCTACTGTTTGTTTTCTTTGGTCTGAGCCATAGATGGGAGGATTAATTTGTGTATTTGGGTCTACATAGACACATAAACATCTTGATCATTTGACAGAATTATAGTTAACTGTCATCTTGCCAGGTTAGAGACTCAAAACAAATCTAAATCCAGACCTGTAACTTTATCTACATGTAATGGCCATGTCTGCAGACTTTTCCACTGTTGAACATCTCTGGTGTTTACATCATATTAGCATTTAAAACTTGATAAACATGTGCTAACGATTTATTTTTAATGTCCAACCTCATCAACTCTTCTTTAGTACTTCCTCTTAGTTTACTTCGCTTCTGTCTTTTTTATGTGTTCATTTAAAGTCTGTGCAAAGGCAATGCTAAGATTTCTTTCGAAATACATTCAATATGTTGGAAAATAGTTGCTGAAAACTTGAAAAGACTTTGACAACGATGTATTACTGAAATGTGGAGCTAGAGGTTAAAACAGTTTTTCACCAGGTTTAAGTCCAGGATTTTGTGAGCGGTCCTAAAGGGTGGCTTGATGATGGTTGGGTTGGAATAGCACCACTGACCCCTGCCCCCCCCCCTGAGCTGTGCCCTCTGTGATTTATATATCTGCTCTGAATTTACAGCTTGTGAAATACTCTCCGTTAACAGCAGGATGAGAGAGAATAGAGAACCAAGGTGGTGGGAGGCGGAGGAACAATGGGACTGTCCACTGGGACACAGACTAGTGCACCTGTGTGTGTGTTTGTGTTTGTAAGAATATTTGAATATGCACTGAAAATGCTTATTTCAGGTGGTACATTTATGTATTACATAGCATGTACACAAAATGGGCGTATTCATAAATCTGTGTGTATGATGACAAGGAGGTCTGTGCGTTTGTAACGTGTATAACATAAGCCTGAGGCTGTTTAATTTGTGGATTCATGTGAATGACACATGTCTGCACTGTAATTGTATATCTGTGTGTGTGTGTGTGTGTGTGTGTGTGTGTGTGTGTGTGTGTGTGTGTGTGTGTGTGTGTGTGTGTTAGTGTGCGTGTGTGTGTTAGTGTGCATGTGGGTGCGTGTGTGTGTATACATTCCCCAGTCGGAGCACCTGGTGGGGAGGAGAGCTTATAAATTCCCACGATAAGGAGAGGGGAAGTGTCACATAGCTTGGTGTCATTTTTTTAAGATGTGAGGAAGTGCCGCCCAGCCTGATTCTTCTCTTTGAAATACAGAAATACAGAAACACAGCGATAAGTTTCCCACACACCAGGAACTTTTATGGTGTAGCAGAAAAGTTGGAGATGATGGCAAGGGCAAATGCAATCTTTACTTCCCTGTTCCTACACTGACTTTCAGACGTTCTAGTTCATCCTCATAAGGAATAAAACAATTAGGAACACAAAAATGTTGACTTCATCCCGCCAAAGTATTTACGATAACTTTATTATATAAACCAATCTTTTGTCATGGAGCCATCTGGTTCTTACATTGTTGAATTGTTGTTACCTTATGAGCCCTTAGAAGTGGTTTCCACACTAGTCCAGAGATGACAAACCCTGGCTCTGGATAGGGTCTTTATCATTTTTCACTAGTGTGATGACCACCAAAGTTTCTCCTTGCTTTCAAGGGGAGAGTGAGGCGAGTGGTATTCAGCTGGTTGCAGTCTACAACCTCTTGATTAGTTGCCACTAAATCCTACATACTTTAAGACGTTTCGAAATGAGTTTGATTCAACACAAAAGAAAAAACACAGGGCTCTGTCTCCGGAGTCTATTTATCTACATGTATGGGATAACATTTCGAGTAACCCACATTGTTATAACAAACAGTAATGTGGTAGTAGGTATTGTTTTTGGCAACTTGCTTTGAGGTTATGTGGAAAAGTCACAGCGACCGCAATGTCTGCAATGATTTTGAAAAAAGGTCGAGTAACCCTCATTGTTATAACAAAGCACAATATTGTGGTAATAATATGGTAATTTAATGGACAGTGAACTGCTGCGAACTATAGCTGCTGTTACCTCACGTTAGCTCGTTAGCACGTTAGCACAGGCAAATTCTGACAGGTAGCAGAGCCGGTACAATGTAACTGGGCTCAGCAGCCTCTATGGACATAATGACAGGGGTAAAAAGATCACAGAGGGCGTTGATGGACGAAGCTAAGAAGAGAAAACAAGAGAGTTACCGAGTAAGAAGGTGCTAGACGAGTAAATCTGGGACTGACGTTTAGTTGTTGGTGAGACCTTGATGAAATAAAAGACAGACGCCGAGCTGGACTTCTTGCTGTTGGACTAGTGAGTAATATTAGCTGGCTGCTATGTCTTATGTTGTTGACCTTGGCTTTTGTCAAAGTTCTCAACTCGTCAACTGTTTGTGATGATAAGTAACATAATCATAACAAATACATATATGCACAGTTGTCCTTATTTATGACAGTGGGATTGCACTTTGAAACCAAGCGTGCTAAATCGCAAAAATATGGTCTTCAGATACATGTTAATTGATATGCAAATCAACCTGATGATTCATCATGTTTGACAGGTAGAAACTCTAGAGTGTCTGATCCCAGAATTGACTTTGTATTGTGAAACCAAGAAATTCACAGTTATTTCCCAAATGCTGCTTCCTAAAATAACCCCCAACCCTCCCTCCCTCCCCTGAAGATCTGCCTGGGTGCCTCCTGTAAAAGTGCCTCCCTACATAACTGCACTGCCACACAGCCCTCCTGGCATTGATGACACTCTCCTATTAAAAGAGATGTTCAACACATAATCTCTTCATTAATTGGTTGTCAGGCAAGATACTTTGTCATTTCATTCCATGGGTAACTGAGACATTGCTCTCCATGCAATCTCCGTAATGTTCATCAGAGGGAGGTTCTATATAAATGATAGGTTGGGCAGGGGTGGATCAGAGAGATTATGGGACACAAGGGGAAACCTTGTTCATCACAAGACGATTTCTCTGAGCTTGTCATGGTGGGCACAGTAATGTGCACGTCAACAAACTCCACATAAATGGGCAATGTTGCCTCCCTTCTCGTAATGCCCATTGAGACAAGGCTAAAGGGGCAAACCTGATGATTCTGCAACCAAAAGCACTCTAACATATTACTAGCAATAATATTACAGTTATAGTATTACTTTACCCAGTAACGAACAGTAGCAGGTAGTAATAGTAGGTTAACACAGGTGTTTTTCAATCATACAGAACCATAATTAATATCATTGGTAACATCTGTGTTGAGCCTAATATTTCATGATAGCATGGCTGCTGTGAAAAAGATCTGTTGTGTGCAGGTAGAGGTTATGTTGCTCTTTCCACTGCAAAAAATATCTAAAAACTCCTGAAGCACTACAACGCAACAGCACATCAACCAACATTTTTTAAACCTTGGAACTGGACTTCCAAAGTGATCCGGCTACACAGGAAAATGTGCCCGCACAAAAAGAAGGCGTCTTGTACAGTAATGACACTCCAGGATGGTTGTTGGACATTTTTTTAAATGAAGTACACAGAGTAGGATACAAGCACTGCGAGTTTCAGGTGTCACACTTTTCTTAGCAACCTTGGCGTGCTTCTTTTATCCTGAATCTGAATGCTATTGCTATGAACACATATGCCCACAAACAGATGTGACTTTGTGACAGGTATGTCTCTCTGTCTGCACACACCATTGACCAAACCCAATGATAATATGTAGAACAAATTACTGCAGTTGTAGCCACATATTATGGCTAAACTAAACTGACCTTAACCAGCTAAATCTTTGGGTGGATCTCAAAAATATCTTTTATACTTTTATTTATAAGAGTTTAAGTCATTGAAAGAAATTTTGTTTTGTTTTGTTTTCATACATTTTATTTGCCAATGTTTCAATTATATTGTAATCTTTTTGGGGTTTAAATTCTTGACTGTCAAAGATCCACATCTGACTAAAGACCGATTTCAGAGAGGTCTCTAGCTACTTGACTTTACTTTTTGTCAGTGTTGTTTGGCTGTGATTTTGCCATCTTGTGTCTATACACCTAACAAAGTGATTGAACCTTTGAATTACTTCATGAAACCTCACAGGAAATAAAATACCTGTTTAATATATCTAATGTCTTCCAATTACAGCAATGTTTGTAACAGCTGCTCAGGGAAGATTACGCTGGTTGGTTAAAAAACTAACTTTGCATGGTGAATCTAAAAATAGGTGTGAGTGAAGCCTTTTCATAAAGTGAGCAACAACAAGCTAAACTCCACCCAAGTACACTATACTAAAAATGGTTTTAATCAAAGAGTGATCATCATTTTACCATTCTTCCCCAACAAAGCAACACACAGGAGTAAGATGTGGTGCATGTGTTGTAGCGTGGTGCATGTTGGTGTGGGTGTTGTAGCGTGGTGCATGTTGGTGTGGGTGTTGTAGCGTGGTGCATGTTGGTGTGGGTGTTGTAGCGTGGTGCATGTTGGTGTGGGTGAGAAATCGATCCTTTGTGGTGAAAGTAAGTGGTAAACAAACAAACAATTTTGCTGAATGTCATCATCTCCCCGCTGGGCATTTGTCGGTGGGGGTCAAAGGGAAGGAAGGGAGGAGGGAAAACAGGAGTGGAAATGTCATAAATCAGAAGGATTTTAGAATCTGATGACAAACCTAATTCCTGTCTGAAAAGAGCCGAGCCGCCCCCCGCGACTGTCATCGAAGCTGGCCTATAAACATTGCAGCTGTCACCCAAGCTTGCCTGGACTGCGAAGGACATGCCATCATGCCTCTCACATGCTCTTTCTGTGGGCCAATTCTGGACTGGAGGGGCCGGCGAATTCCACTTTGCATTTTGTCACATTCGGCCACAGTGGGGGCTGGACCAGCACCCCAACTGTAACCCCCCACAATATCACCACCTCCACCCGCTATTGCCGCTATTGTTGGCCCATCTGTTAAAGGGCATTTACTCCTACAAAATCACTTTATCCTTCTAATACTCCAAAAACAGGTTGTGAAGCTTCAAAAAACAAAATTTGAATGGGGGGAGGACGTGGGTTGTATGGGTAAGAAGCACAGGGTGGTGATGGGTGAGAGAAGGGAGTGGGGGTCAACACACCGTGCTAAATGTTGTCACTGCGAAAGGTGAGTAGAGGAGCTTTAGAGGCCATTTTCCACTCAACAAACGCTCTGCCTGCCCCTTCCCACCACCCTCCCCCCACACATAGGCAGTGGTAACTAGATAGCTCCCAGCGTGCCTGCTCTGTAACCTATACAACTAAAGCTGGCAACTCACTCACTAGAGATGAAAAAAAAAAAGAAAAAGAAAGAAATATAAAATTACACTGGCACATCCAGGCATCTGAGCAGCAGTCTCACTGTTCCAAAACTGTTGCATTAACTTTACGTAGAGTAAGATGAGACCCCTCACTGCTTTGACGCACAGGGACATGAAGGATGTATTGGCACCTTTGAAGTATTTGCCAAGTCCTGCTGATATATATACAAATAAAGATTTAGTATCAATTCAGGTTCTCCAGTTTGGGTTGGCTGAGACCTAATGTAACATTCTGGGCACGGACAGACAGAACAAAGCCCATACTTAAATATTTATAATGCATTCACTACATAATCATTTAAGAATTAACACCCAATTCACAATTTCTATCCAGCATATTAGCAGCTGTTGGCTAATATTTTCGGTACTTAACATTCATATGAAACAGTTTGCAGCTGTTTCCAGGAAACAAGTGCTCTGATATGCCAAATGTTCAGTACAGTACCTGCCCAGAACTACAAGCTGAGTGAATATTGGTCCTGACTGGACAGAAATATGACTTCAGTGGGATGCTAATGTGACTCTGTATCTGCTTGATGCATGTTAACATCTTAGCAATAACACTTTTGTTTGATGTATTGTTTAATAAATATAAAGCAAAGCTGTAGTACTCAGATTCAAGATGTCTTTTTTATTGTCTTAGACTTGTTTTGGACTCCTCGAGTTTTGACTACAGCACTGAATACCTGGCCTATAATCTTTTACACAGCGGACGCCAAACCTGAAAGTAATTTAAATCATGCAGTGTTGAGGAAGCTACTTTGCATCGCAAGACTGACACTCTCAGCTCTAGAGTGCTGTGTGTGTTGCCTCCCCACTGTCTCTCTCTTTCTCTCTCTCTCTCTCCTTTCCAGCTGCAACCTGCTGCCTGATATTTTTCCGAATCAGGAGATGGGGAAATGCATGGGTGCAGAATCTGTGGTGGAGATCAAGCAATATTTCTAAACAGTTTTCAATTTCAATGGAAATGGAAAAGTTACATAATTGAAAATATCTATGACCCAAAAACAACCAACAGGTCCTCCAAAACAAACACAAACTGAACCAAGGGTCTAACAATAGAGTGTTGCACAGGTTATGAAACTCCTTGAGGCAAATTTGTGATATTGGATATAAAATGGGAATGTAGTCAGACTGGTCACGCTACTACCCTCATTTGCTTATCTGCTGTCAGCAACAGATTAAACCTGCAGCGGCTGTTTTTTTTTGGCCACCTGGGGGCAGTGGAAACAAGCTGTGAGTATAGCACTGACATATGCAGTTTTAAAACAACATTATGTAACTTTTGTATCATAAATAAAATATCACCGCAAAGTGTTTGCCACAGATCCCCCACAAACTTGTCCCATTTTCATCTTCCTCTCTGCGGAGTCACAGATCTGAAGTCGCAGATGTCTTCTTTTACTGTCCTTCGCTCTTTGGCATAGTAAAATCATAAACTGGGTTTTTTATTCTTTGATGTGCAAAATAGGAGCAGCAGCTTTTTATGCAGTAGCCCAGAAGAGACAAAGAAAAACAATGTCTCTAATTATGGCCCTCACGCTCCTCAAACACAGCTTCTTCAATACACGTGGCATAATAATGCACTCCGAATTTTCCTGATAGACTGAATGTAAGACATATCCATTATCAGCTATTTAAAAATGTATCAAAGAAAAGTCCACTATATGTAAAACCATGATTAAGTTTATCCTCAGTGCATTTGTTTTTATTTCGATAATTAGTCTTTACTGTAAGTGTGTGTGTGTGTGTGTGTGTGTGTGTGTGTGTGTGTGTGTGTGTGTGTGTGTGTGTGTGTGTGTGTGTGTGTGTGTGTGTTTTCCAAGTGGTTTAAATTCCTCACTAACTGCTTCCCTGGCTTACAGCCTCTCGCTTGGTTTATACATAAATGGCCGCAACACATCATAAATAAGAAGGAGAATGTCACAGGGCCTACTTCCTGTGTAATTAAATCAATGTGTTGTACTGTATGTGAAGCAGCAGAACGCCTTTGTGAGTGCTCACCATATGTATGATGACACACAGACACTCTGTTTCTATCTATGTACTGTACCACATACACACACACACACACACACACACACACACACACACACACACACACACACACACACACACACACACACACACATTTGAATCTGCTATATAAGTGAACATTTAAGCACAATTAAGATTCATATCATACCACTGATATTATCACTGAAGTTGGGTTCAGACTCGGAATCATCAGTAAATAGTCAGCCTGCTTTTAACTCATAATATTTTGTTCAGTTCTGTACAAAAGATCCAAGTTCACCTGGTGCTATGTTTGAAGATTTGACCTTTACATATACATAATAGTTAGCAATAGTTAATATTGTCACGAATTGGAGTATAAATTGAGAAGAAAACTGGGCAAAATAAAGTTTAGTGCCAAAGTTCCTTTGACCTCTGCTCCATGGAGATGTGACCAGCCACACTGATCAGCGCAGAGTAGATCGAGCTGGGCAGAAGTCAGACACACAAACGACAAAGAGAATCAGTTAATTTTTCAAAATAAAAGACCTTGTGTTTTACTGCTACTCATTGTAGAAGCACATAAACAAAGGAATGATGACCAAAATCTGAGCTGGTCACGGCTGCAATGTAACCCAGTGGGGTCCTGGCATAAAGCACTTAGGCAAAATAAATGCAGTCCATTTCCTTTTCAGTCAATTATAATCTCTTTTATTTTTAATTAAATACAGGAATATATGTATGTATATGACATGTGATGAAACAAAAATTACACCAACAGTGAGGATCCCACAGATTTGTAAACACTGAACTCGGGATATTTATTACTTGTTTCTCAACAGGCCTCACTGGTTGGGCACAGATCCATTGCATTGTTGTGAGATTTGTAGGACATGGATGAGCATGGGTAAACTATGACTTGACTTATGACTTATATAGATTTTTATTAATCAGAACCACTGCTTTATGGACTCAGTGTTGTCCTAATCCTCTCACAGCCGTTTAACATGAAGACAACAGTTACTGCAGTTAAAGCATTAAAGCTGTGTGGCAGGAGTTGATGTGTCTGGCCATCTGCACTTAAAGTGACCCATCAAAACATTTTCTAAATCTCATTTCATTAAAGTAGGAACTTATCCGTCACCACCTTTGACCTCTTTGTAGCCAAAACAGTGATTATATCAATCACCTCTGCTGCGACTAATTGACATAACAGCAATGCGGGAAAAAACAGCCTGAGACAGATGAAGAGAGAACCAGAGCTGAGGGCTTGACCTGCTTTCTGGCTGCCTCCACCACAGGTTCCATTGTCATTTTTTGGGAAGGCGATCACAGTAATAGTCTTGTAATTGGCTTTAAGTGGATTAAGTACCAGGCAGGGCAGAGTAGCTCTTGCCAGAGATGTGCAGTCCAAACACAACCTGTTGCCTGGGCTGTGGCTGAGCGTGAGGTCTCAATCTGGACAACAGACATGACTGCTCACAGTCACTGTTCATTATAAAAACATATTGCTCTAGTCCTTATTGTTAAAAACCCAATAAGCTCACACCTGTGATCATAAAACTGTTAATGCACTCATACCAGTATGGAGGTGTCACATAGCAACCACTTTGTTTAGCTACTGTTTATACAATTTTTAAAAAAATCAACATTCTTGTTGTTAGGTAAATAAATTGGCATGCTATACAGTGACATAAATGCAGCTACAAGACTTTTTGATGGCTAAATCCCAAAGAATAAGGCCCAGTCAGATTTAATATGTACTTTTAGGGCTTTGATCCAATGAGAGCCTTGGGGTGACTAAAGATCATCCAATGATGCTGGCCATGATCCTGTTTTGGTCCATTCTTTACCTGACTACAAACCCAACCAGTGTGTTTCAGAAGTATTTTGTTAACTTGCTCAGATTTTTCTTGGTTTATGAGCTTCTAACACAAGTAAATATGATACATATTTAAATGGTTTCCCTTTTGTCTGTTTTTACGGTTTGCACAGACTGCTTTGTTTTGAAAATCATGCAGACTCTCTATGCCATTTGTGGGTCTGACTTCTGGCCACCCTACTGTGCAGATCGATGCGAGCTGCTCGCCGTGTCCATCAAAAATAGAACAGCCATGTATCCTTGGCGGAGCACAGCGACCTTGATTAGCTTTCCTTTGCTTTGTTAAAACAGATGTTTTTGTTTTATACTCAAAAAAAGTAATTTTTTATGCTTTGAATACCGCAATACAAAGTGTACACTTATGAAACAGTTATGCATGATATATTTCTGCTATATTGTGTAAATACTGCCCTCCTAATCTGGCACACTGGACCCATTTAATAATGATTTTCAACTCTTTTCAATCTAGCTCCTAGAAGTAAGACTTTATTAGAAATGGGCAGGCGAATAATTGCAATAAACTTCACATGCAACTGTGTGATGCAGTCCAAACGTCACAGAGCCATCCTCAATTAAAATCTTCTTTCCACTCAGTCTTTACTCGTGGTTGTAAATTTAACTTGGCATTCCTTTATGGAGCAGGTGTGAGGGATTAGGCTCAGATGTCTCACGAACTGTACATGTTGTGAGACATCTGAACATGAACTCTTTCACATACAGACTCGCACACTCATCGAGCGGCAGAAGAGTCTGCATGAATTACATTATACACTGTACATGCAGACGTTTACAGAGAAACTGGTCAGCACAATGGGAGTTTGCACCACACATAGACAGTAGTTACAGGGAGACAAAAGAGCTCACCGAGCTCCTTGATCTCCTGACACCTGCTGTCATTACAGAGAGGTGGGCTGCTGGTGAAGACCTTCTGCCTGTTGAAACCTTTACAGTTAGCTTTTAAAACTTCCTTTTAAGATCAGTCAGTTCCAGACCATAAAGGGAAAGCTGCAGATGGATGCTGGGTATCCGCCTATCTGAGAATCCACATTCCAGCTTCAGTTTTTTCTCTTGAATCCATAGCCGTGACATTAGTATTGTCTGTGTATTTTAGAATAATTAAAAGATGAAATATAGACAAATAATTGCACACTGTGAAATGTTTTAATGCCCAAATTCTCTTCTCACATCCAAAAAACCTGCATTGGCAATATGAGTAGGGCGTGATGTAAGGAGAATTGGTAGTTGAAGATGTCAATATTGATTCTACAGAAGGCACAACATTTTTTGTTCTATTGAGAAACATCAACACCGACAAGCAATGCATTATGATCGAATAAATAAAGAGATCATCCTCGATTTTATCCACGCACCACATTCTGCGTTTGCCTCTGTGTGTGCACATTTGTGCATTGCAGCTAAACTCTACTTCCACAGCCATCCTCGGTCCTCCAGCTGTGCATTTCAGGGACTTAAAAGAGGGAATTGGCAGAGTTCAAGCAGTCAGTGTGTGTTTTTGACACACAGGTTTCGGGAGCTCACTGAACATGTGCAGCCACTCCAAATTCCATCAGGGGAAAGAGAGAGGATCCCGGCTTCCTGTTTTCCCGTCTCAGCGCACGTCGCAATGCGACCCCAGCCAAGCTGCTGGGCAGCCCAATGAGCACGGGTGTGATACAGCTTTCAACAGGCCTGTTACCGGGGATTACCCCAGTGCCGTTTAATAGTGTTATCCGGACAACAATAGAATGTTGTTTTATCAGTGTAATAAGTCAGACACTTAGCTCACTGTCGGCTTCAGAAACGTCTCTGTGAAATTTCTGAGAATCTGTCCCTGGCGTCTGCCCAGCCAGTGCAGGTGAGGTCCATGAGAGAGCGCAGCTGCCACTCTAAAACTTGCATTCAGACACGCACCAGAAGGCATGTATGGCCCCCATAGATAGATTGATGGTGGCGGGGGTGAGGTGGGTGGGGGCGCTGAGGGGTGCGTGGCTGTCCTGAAATCAGGCCAGCGTTAACACAACGGACACGCTCTCAAGCCCGCAGTCATAGTAACATTTTATGTGACAAGCATTATAAAGGTGATTTATGGAACGCATGTGTGTTGGGCTGAATATTTTCCAGAATATTTAGCCAGGGGTATTAGGTCTGCATTTTCAAATCTGCCTGCTTCTTCGCATTGTCCCGACACTGACCGTTAAACAAACTTCCTGTGGAAATAATGAGTGGAGCGAATGGAAAACTCTGAATGCCCTCTCATAAGGCCTGACAAGGACAAGGCAGACACATTCTTACAGGCACACACTTATAAGCATTGTTATTTTTATGGGATGGCCTTTCATGTATGGCACTGACCTCTGCCTTGTTCTCCTTTGTACTCTTTCATTCAGAGCAGGCCCGGGTCATAGTGCCAATAGTGCCTGTGAGCAGGTTCATGCCTTTGATGTAAAACACCTACAGGACCAGCGAGCTGCAGAACATCTGGGACAAAAACTCCTAACATACTGTTATTATTGTAAGGTGAGAGTCTGCATTATTAAGAGAGTCTACATTTTACCACTTATACTTTGTCTTACTGTGACAGCACACTGTATCATTTTGGAGGCATTCATAGTGAATTATAATGCATTCATAATGCTTGATGACTACACTTATAAACATAATGCTTTCTGATGCTCTATATCATCAGTTATAAATCATTATAGAGGGGACTTGCTATGAATTAGAACTTTAAGAGTCTTATGGATGCTCTTGATTAGCTAGAGGTTGACTGATGGGGCTTATAACACATTATAACAACCTATACTCACCTATACACACCCCTCAACAATCATCTGTAGTATGCTGTAAAAGTCCATGCAGTGTCATAAGTTATCATTGTTGGTGTTAAGTGTGATGCATTTTTATGAGTGTAGTCATTATGAATGCATTATAATTCACTATGAATGCCTGCATAAGGCACTATAGAAGTGTTATCAAGGTGTTACACTACTCACCACTATGAGTTTACAAAGTCATTTTATTTTAGTCTTTCTATAAAGACCAATATTTAAAAAATCAAGTGTCAAAGATCAGGGATGGGAAAATAGTCATGAAACCTCATAGGACCCAAACTCAATCTGTAGATCCAGATGGTTTTGTAGTGTAGAGTCAACTTTGCTCTAACCAGTTTTCATATCCCGTTTTCAGCAGCTGTACCTGCTCATGCTAACAAGACATTTCTTCTTCAGAGCATCACAGACACAGGACTTCCTGTGAGCCATTAAAGGACCAGTGTGTAAGATTTACGCATGTGTATTTACAAAACACGACCGCCATGGAATATAATATGCATAACTGTGTTTTCATTAGTGTAAAATCACCTGAAAATCTGAATCAAAAATGTTTTTGTTACCTGAGAATGAGCCTTTTATATCTACAGTTGTCGCAGGTCCTCTTCCACATAGAGGAAATCCACATTCTCATATTTTATTGCTACCGTTTGACAGACTCAGATCAAGTGAATTTCCATTTCTCCTGCTTGAGCTCCGAGGACACCTGTTCCACTGTATCTAGGTCTATCTCAGCCGGCTCTCTTTGGCCCGCTCACTCTTACCATCGTCCCACCACAGCCACCACTTCATGTTGAAATACAGTCATTTAAATACACAATTCTTGTATGAAACATGGCTTACCTTTACTACTGCTCACACTCCATCACTGCAGTTCTCACACTCCAAAATCAACCCTCCATGGGGGTTTCAATATCCGGGTCACCTGCGCGGTCAGTCACACTATCCGCTGGATCTCCAAGGACCTGACTGCAAATGGTCAAACAGCACCGGACCTCTCTCATTTAGACACAGGGGCTTCCCTGTGGGGCGTCTTTGAACTCAACAGGCACGGCACCGTGGGACAGCCTGGGCCCGGGGTTTTATCAGAACCACCTGCCTGTGCAGGTCGACCATATCTCAAACATCTCTTTTCCCTCCTGAGGAAGAAGAAAATAATTTAGACTGCTTCCTGTTGACCTGCATGCCATCGCTGAAACGTTTCTCTGAGAGTGTGAGAATGTGTGAGAATGTGTGTGTGTGTGTGTGTGTTTTATTTCTCGTCTCCACATGTGTCTATGTGGGTGAGCAAATAACATGATGAAAACTGCAGGCATTTCAGCCAGTCTTCTGTTCTTGAATCAGCTTTTGTAAGGTTATTTTAGAGATTAGTTTAGATTAAGGGTTGTCTTTAATAGAGGATACAGCCTGGGGTTTGGCATGTGCAGGGTAGAATTATGTCTAAGTGTCAGGGCACAAATGTAGTAAATGGGTTTCTATTTCATCCATTCACACACACACACACTGATGGCACAGGCTGCCAACTGCTCATCAAGCACTTCCTATCCAGCCATTAGGAGCAATTTGGGGTTCAGTATCTTGCCCAGGGGCATTCTGACTAAACTGAGGAAGCCGGGAATCCCGCTGTACCACAGCTAAAAAGTCAAAACAAGGTCTTTGTTACTAGTGATACAATTAGTTACAGATTGAAAATACCTCTTAATAAGCTTCTGCCAAACACGAGTGGCAGCTCCCGCTACACAAGTATTGGTTTCATCCAGACACACATTTCAATATGGTAAATAATTCTCTTTTTTGTGCTCCTGGCTGCCCAGCTTCTAATGAGCACGTCATCCAGGAACAGCTCCACAACAAAACTTTAACTCGTGCAGGCAGCCACATTTGCCTGTCTTCTATGTCTGTCCTCTGAGGTCCAGCACTGCATTAAAAAGGACAGAGTGATTAGATGATTAGACAACGAGCTGCAGCCCGGTCCCCCACCCTCCCCTCCACAAATAACTACTGCATTTAAAATTTCAGTCTAAATATCAAATAACACATCAGCATTTTTTAAATTGTGGAAAAGATTTTCAGCCATGAGAAACACTTCATATCGTGTTTTTAGACACAGACAAAAAATTTCTGTAGCCACTTATCCTCATCAGGGTCACAGCGGGGCTGGAGCCTATCCCAGCTGACTTTGGGCCAGAGGCGTGTACATCCGGGACAAGTCTCCAGTTCATCACAGGACACAGAGACAAACAACCATTCACACTCACATTCACACCTAAGGGCAATTAGGAGTCACCAATTAACCTGTGCCTTGTGTGCGAGGAAGCATGGGAGGAGTATATATACTGGTACAAGTATATTAGCACTATATACTGATTTTTACTTCTTACCACAGAAATGTAGTGTGTAGTATAGTATAATATAGCTGTCATATAGGTGATATATGTAATTATATAAATCAATTTTTTTGTTGTTGTTCAAATGAATGTTGTATGTTTCTTCATATGTGACTTACCCAGTTTAGTGGCTGAGAGGTGCATGGGACGTCCTGCCTGCAGGAAGCTGTGAATCTTTTTCCAGATCTGATTTCTGGTATTCCACTCATCTGTCCATTTCAAATCTGTTCTAAATTTACTTTTCCTAGACTGTCCATCTATCTTCCATCCAGAGAGTTTCACTGACTGCATGTAGAGAGGAACAAAAGTTTCACTGCTGGCCATGGTCTAATTTTCTTTTCTTTTTTTTTTCCTTTTTTGTTTTGTTCTTAAATGTGTTGTCTGCCATGAGATCTTTTTCTTGTTCCCGTGTGAATAAAGTCTGTGTTCGGGAGGATTTCGTGGTTCACTGATCATGCTTTTTTTGGGTGACAACATCAACAGCAGCTGAATTTTTCAAGCCCAAAGTGAAAAAGTCGATATCAGCAGTGACAAGATGATGACAGGGATCACAGCAAAGTTCAGTATGGAAGAAAACGCATTGCATTCTGGTATATGAATTTTGGTAAGAGCCAAATCTCTGCCATGATTGTTAGATGTCAGCACAAAACAGGCTGTAACATCATCAGCACTTCTGTTTCTGCTTCAGTGGAACTCAAAGTTGCACAATGCTAAAGTTAAAACCATATTACAATGAATATTGGTCAAACAAGGTGTTTCCAGTTATACTAGTTAAGGTTCCATTCCATTTATTGTTTGTGTTGACCCTACTGTAACCAATGGGATTGATTAAATCAGAATCATCAGGAAAAGATGTGGGTTCAGTTTGGAGCCCAGTGTGACCACACACACCGGTATAGTTAACAAGGATTTTGTATTGCAACCTCTCAAATGAATAATAATTCCAAAAAAAAAATATGTGTACCAGCACAAAGAAATATTTCCTTCTTTCAGTCTCAGTCCCAGTTAAAAAGTGCTTAGGTTCCTAAATGTGTGTCCACAGCTCCTACCACAACCTGTGGAGGCTTCAGTTCAGTTCTCCGCTCTCAGCTCGGTAACTCCAAGTGAGTCACTCTTTCACGAAAAAACCTGATTTATACTGTCCGAAGAAATATTTCTGTTATCATTTCATTTCTGTTCAGAAGCCAATATAAAAATAAATCAGTATTCAGGAACAACAAAGTTATTATAGTCATATTTCATGTCATGTGTATAAATATATTTTCCAGTTGTTTGAGTATATTTGGGCCTGGACGATTATGGCTGATAGAAAATTGATTTGTGACACTAAAGAAAATCTGATTTTCATTCTTGCTTTTCTTTTTGCAGAACACTTTGTTTATCTAACTGTGATAATCGTGGAATACTGTGTCACAGCTAAGAAAGTATTCTTTTATTATTATCTTTTATTATTATGTAACTCTTTTATCTGAAATTTACAACCCGATGATATCTGTCATATTCAGGCTTCCTCCTCGCTGAGCAGCTTTTATTTTAATAATAATGCGGTCATAATCAGCACTTATGATATGATGTCATGCACGTGCGGCACATAAAAAGGCTTTTTGTATTTCCTATCAGATGGAGTCATTACCTCTGCTACAGTACATGCACGTTTCTACATTCTGAGTCACCATGCATCAGAAAATACACAACTTGCACTTCTGTGACTGTAAAAACATTGGCCACATCACCAGGGTCTGTATGTTTCTTTTTTTAAGCTTGACATCTGTATCATGACTTTATCAATCCTAAAATAGTTTCAAGATGTTCCCTGAAGGAGAAAAAAACCTCTGGCGTAGGGCGACTGGAGGTATGTGAAAGCCCTTTGTGAAAGAGCAGTGATTTAGTGCTTCAATACACATGTCAGGTGCACTGTAACACCTCAGAAAAGTGGGTCTACGTCTGCTGTCAGCAGTAATTTACTGTGAAGATGAGTCAAGCCAAAAAATCTCAAGCATACGAGAGAAATAAACACAAGAGGGCAATAGTTTACCAGAATTTCTGATTGGGGTGTTTGATATAAACTCCCACTGTGTCGTATCAAAACCAGACCCTCACATCCACACAGCCTTTTCCTTTCCTGTGCATGGTCACTGACCCCCCGCGACCGGACCTGCAACCAGTAAAGTTCCCCAGAGAGTGATTGGAGTCTGTTAAAATGTCTGATATGTGTTCGGAGGGAAAGATCAATGGCTGCGACAGGGGGATTATGGGATACCCTCCAGTCAGCAGGCTGTCACTCAAAATGGGCTCAAAGCAGCAGATTAGGCACCAGATCCCTCTCATCTCTGTCAGAGGACCTCGTTAAAATACCCAGTCTTGTATCTCCAATTGTTCCAGTTTCATGTTTTACAGCGAGCTGGCCGCACTCCGCCGTGAATCAATCAATGGGATCGTTTGCATACTTGGTTTCTAATGAAAGACGCAACGATGAAAGGCAGAGGGTCGCTGTTACTCAAGCTTGGCCATTCTTTTCCACTTAAAGACCTGATGGATAGTTTACGGTATAAAAACAGACCTGCTGTGCATTATGTCATGCCGCCGCTCTGTAAACCCATGTGCGCTGCTCCTCTTTACAAATGCATCTCCTAATTTAACAAGCCCTGAGGTAAATTTGCGGTGAAGAGTGGTGGGGGTGGACAACCAGGAGGGACAGGGTGATCTTTGAATGCTGCTGGAACAAGAGAGGGGGTGTATATCAGACAAATAACGTGAATAATTATTGGAAATAATGTCCAGATAGATGGAGTGGAGCCAAATTATGAAATCATGCGCTTCTCTCCGGTGCATCATCCTGCTCATTATTTGAAGTCATGCTTGGAAAAACAGGTGTTTCCAATACTGGGTCGCTGTCTCCACGGTCCCGCACCCCCTTCATTTTCTGATGATGGTTCAGATATGATATTTCATGGCTGAAGCCGTACACATGATAGGAAGTGATTGGGGAGAGCCGTTCAGAAGACATCCGTGTAATGGACGCTGATTGGCCCTGGCTAAATCCCTGGAGCCTTTGCCTGTGTAACAAGAGGGGGAACCACAAACCCGGAGTAGTAATGATCCTAAATGCTGCATGTTTTCGCTCTCTTGGAGGTTCAAATGATTACAAGGGGATTTCTCTGTCTCTTTAAACAGGTGCCATATTTATGTGCATCAAGCACGACGGCAGTGCAGCTGAGTGCAGTTGGCACAAGAGCTTTATTCTTCATTCTCGTAATAAACAGAACCAGCAGGGAGAAAATTTGTCTTTTTTTTTTTTTTGGGTCGTTTTCTTCCAGTTTGGTTTATGATCGATGCATTGCGTCAGCGTTTGAAGCTCAGGCCTGTGATGTGGTGCGGAGCAGATGTGCGCGTTTTACAAGTGGAGAATGCTCGCTTGTGTGATTAATAATCATGTCTTTCGTTGTTATTGTAGCCTCGAGGCTTTGACTGACAACAGTCCATCTCAAACTGCTGTTTTTCAAAAAATATTTTTCACTTGATTTGTAATGGTTAATTGCTGTGAAATACAGAACATGCAGCGTGTAAAAGCAGCACTGATGTGTTGATTACCTACAGTGAAGACTGTAATTTCTTTTGTTCATGTGTTCCAAATTATTATTTATGAGCAACTCCTGTTTTCTCTTAAGTTTTTGGTAAAAAAAAAAGTCTTCATAGCGTATTACCTGGAGTTGGAAAACAGTTTGTAAACCTGCTGCTAATGAAGAGGAAAAAAAATCCAAACACGTACATGAATTAAAACGTTTATTGAGCTTTTTACGTGCTTGGCACCTGTATTTACATTTTTTTAAAATGCCTCAAAAAAGAATTACTTTGCTATTTCCTTTTTTTTCACACATTTGTTATAACAGATTGGCCTGTAAAATTGTTACATTGCTCAGCACTTAAATACACATCTCTACAACACACCAAAACATACTTTAATTACTCTGTTTTGCTATTGCTTCTTTTATAACTTTTCACACAACAACTTTTAAGCTTAATGATTGCATTCGCCATCTTATATATATGCTCAAAAACATAATCCACTCAAAAATAGTGAAGCCATTCCAGTCTTCAAGGATAACGGGTTGATGAACGGCTGCTGGGAGTTTTCAGGATGAAGACAGAGTTCCTCAATTAAACTCTACAGTTCTTTGACTTACTGTGTCCACGTGTTTGCTTTGTTTAGCACATCAACTGGCTGCCACGGCGTCCAGATACTTCATCTCCTGCATGTATGTGGAGCAGTGAGTCATTCAGTTGTCCAATTGTCCAGTTGTCCCTTTCATTCTAGCCAACACGTCAGACCATAACGGCGAACCACTGACCCCCATGGCATTTTTAAAACGATAGGGCACAAGTGCTGGGTGAAGTCAAAAACTTCTGGATCACAGTGAAGATTCTTTGGCTACATGATATCACAACCGGATGGCTTTTAAGTCCCCCCAAAAATCGAGAATGAGTCACTTGAAAAGAGTGTTGCTACTATTGCACCATAACAGATTCACAACTGATAATCCCTTCTGAATCAGAGCGTGTGGGCTCCTACCTCTCCTCCTTGTTACAATCTGAGTTTGTAGTTTCTTTCCTGTCAGAAACACTAAGAGAGTCAGTTTTCACTTCATTAATACAAAGATAATTAAATAATACTGTAGTTTTGACTCCCTCTATAATGCTTTGTAAGTGGTGGAGTGTCTTTAAAAACAAAAACATGAGATGATATCCTTTTCTAAAAGGATTGTTTTGTAACTCAGTACATTAACACTTCATGTAAAAACACCGGTGAGCCGGGTTCATAGATTAGAAATTTGCTTTTCAGCTGGAAGACTTTAGAAACATGGAGGACTGTGAGGTTCTATACCAGTTTCTACACCATGTGCATGGACATCTGAGAGGACGAGCCGTACTGACGTCCATCACAGGAGCTGCTGCCCTGCTGGCCACTGGTGGTGTTGCCGATCATGTGCATAGTGTCCATGCTTCCATTGGACAGGTACTGACGCTCAGCGAAGGCCCCGGCAGGAGATGAGGAGCACAGCAAACCTCCCTGGGGCTTCTCAGGGCTGGCGGCCAAGCGAGGAGAGGTGGGGAAATTGTATCCATACAGGTTGTAAGGGTTGTGCAGGGAGAACGCGTTGTAGGAGCCCTGCTGCACGTGGTGGTGGCCCCCGCTGAACATGTGGGCGGAGGAAGGGGAAGATCCTGATGAAGAGGATGAGGCAGAGCTGGAGCTACCTCCGGCCTGCATCACGTACTGAAGCTGCGAGGCTGGGAAGGAGCCGAGCTGACCGCTGTAGGCATCCATCTTGCCTCCAGTGCCGCCACCACCGCCGCCTCCAGTCAGGGAGGCGTGAGGGCCGCCCTGCATGCCAGCGGCAATCAAGGAGGAAGTCCTCTGTGGTAAGAAGGATTCAGAGGGCTGAGCAGAGGCCACAGCACCTCCTGCAGCCTGGAGACGTCCGTAGGAACTGTCTGCCAAGCCACCATAGCCCTGCAGAGCCGCCATGTTGCTGCGAGCGCAGGCTGGGTACTCGGACAGGCCCAGGTTGCAGAGCTGACTTTCCCTGCAGCCCACATTAAAGGTGTTGGGGGCAAGGTGGAAGGTCGGCGGGGAGCAGGAGGGAGACAGGAGGTGTGCCGCACCAGAAGGGGAGGGGGTTCCCGTGCTGGAAGTGGTGGGAGAAGTGCCTGTACTTCCACCTGGAAAACACAAACACAGAGATGCTGAAATACAGTGACAGGAGGACAGGAGTTCCAAGCCTGGATCCAGCTGAGTTTGAAGTACAATACTCATGAGGATCAAGAGAGAAGTAGACATCTGAACTGAAACCTTTAACATCAAACTATTGTTCAATTATAGATGCATCCTACTTTTATGTGTTAACATTTATAATAAGACATGAATAATGACTCATTTTATTAGGATTTCCTCATGTTGGCAAGATTCCGTGCTTGGTGGTGACATTGTATTCTGGCTGAAGTTCAAGTGTTTATGATGGACGGTCATACCCAAATCTTTAGAAAAGTTATTTTAAAATTAACCATAAACAAAGAATGCTGTATTAGAGTAGTGCTATGATGGCCTTGTTTTGTGTTTATTGCCAATAATTATAGGCCAACAACCCTGTTTCTTTTCTTCTTTTTTTTCAAGAAAATCTGATATGATGGGAAAGTGACATGAATCCCTGGCTGCTTACCTCTGACCTGCTCCCTTATGGGGGGCAGCAAGAAACAAACAGGCTTTCCCTATGGGGAGGTATTAGTGTTAGTCCCTTTTTGCCAGACTTCCACATCCTTCCTACCCCGTGGCAGTGCAGGAGACATGTCAGTATCATTTAATATTTATTATTATTGTTTAAACATTAATTCATCCATGAGTTGTCTGGAATGTAGAGGAATGCACAGTATCTCATGCACGGCTTAATGCAGGATTAAAACCTTAATCAATGCAAGAACTGAGGAGCTTCAGTCATCCTCTTCGTCATAGATATGTCTGCAGTTACAGTCACAGCAGTGCATGTGTATTCTCTTTTAATTAGGTTTTAATTAATAATTACTTCATCATGTTTGTAGCTCTTTAAATAAAGGCTGCACTTCTGTATTTTATTATGTGTTTGGAAAAGCTACAAATGCAAATGAAATCAGAATCATTTTGAACTCTGTTCTAATGATTATTTATCGAGTTAGAAACAGTTTTGTATGTATCATGCGTAGACATCCTGTCAATGTCCCTGTCGTTTGCTTTTGCACCGGACCTCAGTGAGTTAATACATGTGAATTCACAATTATGCCATAATCATATGTTATTCATCAGTGCTAAAGAGGGACCGGTTCAGTACTTTATTCGAAATGCCACAAACATAATGAAGTCATTAAGAAGTAACTATTAGTTAATCATGATTACAACACTTGGAATTCTACATGAGGGCGGCTGTGGTTGGTCAGTTGGCCCTATAACTGCAGACTTATCAATGAAGAAGACATCATTAGAAACAGATTTAAATGCCTTTGTTGTTGCAATAAGTATTGTATTTTTTCTGCATTAAGTCATTTGTGAGATGTGGTTTATTTTGTACATAAATGAAGTACTACATGAAGTTTTTTCCCTGCATGAAGTTGTGATAATTCATTCATGATAATTCACCCTGACCATAAATGTCTTCCTTTAAGACATTTTGTTTTAGATGTATGAGCATGTGTCATCGTTGGAAGCAACATGCAGTAGTAATCACCAATGGGAGCATTTCCCAGTGGTCCACGTGCAATGAGTCAGACTAATAAAGGAAGCAGTAAGTTACATTATGAATTCACCTGTCGCCAATTTAATACACGACCTTGTTGATCCGCATGGACATTTTCAGACTCCTGCCTTCAGACTAATTGGAGGGCCTTACTCTTTGAAACTCGCAGGATACAGGATTATGAACCGTATCGTAAAATATATTGCTGGTATGCAGAGATAAATATGGATTTAGTTTTGACCACGTCTGGTCAACAGAGCCGCGCCACATCCCCCAGTCCTTTCCTCAATAAAAAAGCCACGGACTCCGAGTATAGACATCCACTAAGTCAAGCCTTTCAAAGTGAAATGATAGCTGTGGGATATCAATCGCATATTTTTCTATTAATGAGAATTTGGCCGCGGTTCATCTTGCCGTTGGAGAAATTCGGTTTGAACCAAGAATGAGGAGGAGGAGGCATAACTAAATAATCCAGGACTTGCTTGGCTGGGGTTCTGATTTTGCACCATATGCCTTCGATAATATCGCTGCTGTGCTTAGCTCTGCTGTGCTCGAGAAGATGGGGAGGGGGTTGCGGCGAGGAGGAGAAATAAAGGAAAGGGGAGAGAAAGAGAGAAAGCAAGGTAGACGATAGTTTGGTGATGTCATGTTTTCCTTTGGTTAGAAGAGCCTGAGGTGCTTCAGTGCCGAGGGGGGATAGTTGATTACTTGAAGGGGAAAGGGTGTACGTGCAGTAAGGGCAAAGGCGCACACCTGCAGTACAGTCACTGCAAACGAACACCAGTGTCCTTTCAGGGTGACACCGGGTTCACCAGCAGTGCAAGGACTTTGATTAAATCCTAATCACTTTGGAGGACTTTAAGGATAACAAACACATGTCGGCCTGCACAGACAAAATACAGAGCGTCACGTCATGCTGACCTCCGGAGGTAACTAAGATAGGGTCAGTGAGGAAACTTGCATTAAAGTGCCGTGGCCCTTGATATGAGCCATGACTAAGACCCTGTGCCGCCACTGGGGCCGAGACAAAGGGAGGTGTCTCGACTGACGCTGACTCGTCTTGTAGAGGCGTCCAAAAGCCACAGGGTTTGTTTAACGATTTTATTTTCAAGGGCTGAGCGCGATGTGAAAAGTTCAGCAGACGCCGGCCAACCTGCCAGAGGAGCAGCGCATGGCCAAGCTCAAATGAAGGACAACCATAGTTGATGCAGTGTTTGGTGATATATGCAGGGAAAATATGCAGAGGGAGAGTTCAGGTCAGGACAGCACGCGCACCAAGGTCATGTCAGTTACCACTGTTTTGGGGGGGGGTTAACTGTACGGTAATTGACTTCACCTTGTTCTAAACCTCGAAGAACAATAACAACAAAGTGTACTATAGTTATCCTTTTTCCTAATATTTGTTATTGAATGAATCACAAGAATAACCATCAACTGTTTTGTGCCAACCAGTTGACAGATTCACTTCCAAGTGAGTAACATCTTATGAAAGGGCATTAATGTGGACAGCGGGGTATGATGGCAGATCACATGTAAAATAGGGAATAGTATAAATGCACTGGAAAACATCCTAATCAGTGACTGAAGTCACTGAATCACGGCTTTCAGTTTACGTTCATGTATTCATGCCAGATGGTGCTACAACTCCAGAGTGACGGGTTTTTTCATTGGGTTCCAGTGTTTGAAGAGAAAGAGTCAGAAAAGTTGCGTTCTATCAGGTGTCTGAGAGAAAGCAGCACCATTAATAGCATTTTTATACTAACTAATGTTGTTCGCTACGCTTCTTGCACATCTGCATTGTTTTTGGTTGCTGCAGTATATCGGTGTAATCCGGTGGAGGTCAAATCATCAGCTCTGGACGTCAGTCCTTCAGAATAAAACAACACATTCTTTCTGGAGCTGCTAATTTGCAAACAATAGTACAAATACAAATCCATGAAAGTGGAGACTCATTTCTACTTTACAGTTAAAAGTGACTGATTTTCCAAGATTGCAAAAATATTTCTTGTCTGCACACAGACGAGTGAACAACAACGATCCCAGAGGAAGACCAAGAAAATGTTAGAGATAAAAGCAGACATGGCAGACTGAGGTTTTGGGGGGTTTCTTAACATTTTTCTGTGATTTTTGATGAGTTGTTTTCTCCTGTACAGAGAGAGTATTCACACACCTTGCTGTTTCTGCATATTGGTGAAGTCTTCAAACGTGAGGGTCCTCACGGGAGGTCTCCAAAAAGCATAGGTCTCCATGATGGCCTCCAGGCCAGTCCTGACAGAAAACACATACAGAGAAACATTTCAGAACACACTTCAGAAAATGACACATTAATGTCTGAATGTGTGTGTGTGTGCTGACCAGATGACATGAACAGAGAGAGAGTTAAGTAGTTATATGGAGAGTTTAATAAAAAGTTGTAATAACATTGGACTTAGAGTGGATTTTGATTTTTAGATTTTATTGCTTGTTTTTATGCCTTACTTGGTCAGCTTCCCGCTTATATCCATAATCTCAATTTCTTATATCAATAGTTATAAAATATATGACCAGTGTGTGTGTGTATATGTGTGTGTATGTGTCAGAAAAGAGATGGATATATGACAGAGACAATATTTGTGAGTAAGAGGAAAAATTTTGAAGGGATCACTTGACCATAGAGGGGAAGTGATATTGGTGTGTGTGTGTGTGTGTGTGTGTGTGTGTGTGTGTGTGTGTGTGTGTGTGTGTGTGTGTGTGCAGTAGCGGTTTTAGGTACGGGCGGACAGGGCAGCCGCCCGGGGCGCCAGTTCGTGGGGGGCGGCACGAGCGCCCGAAAATGAAAAAAACCTCGCCAATTTTCGATACCGCTCCTTAAGACAGCGGAGCGGGCGCCCCCGTGGGCGGGGGGTTGACGACGAGGTAGAGGGTGCGCCGGACAGACTGATCAGGGCGCACGGCGCATCCAGGGGCGCACGAGAAAATCTCCGTCCCGGGGGGGGGGGGGGGGGGGGGGTTTCGCACTGGTTCGCCCAGGGCGCAAATGTGGCCAGGACCGCCGCTGTGTGTGTGTAAGAGAGAGAGAGAGAGAGAGAGAGGTTGGCAGTAAATGAAGCAGACTAAATAGGAGTGTATGAGAAAGAGAGAGGGCGGGAGAAACTGGAGTCCTGCTCAGAGGAAACTGGAGCCATTAAAAAGGAGCAGGTTTTTACAGTGCACATAAATCTGGGTGACGTTTCATCTTGACTCTGTACACGGTTCCCCTTCCTGCTTGATTTACTTCCCCGCGCACCGCTCTGCCCCGTCCCAAGGAAACCAGCGCCCGTCACTGCTCCCCATGTTATTTTAAGGCCACTAACTCCCTGGCCGTGGCAGCTCGTTAGTGCACCATGCTAATCGGCCGGACCCTCGCCATCACTGCACTTATTCATACAGTCACACTGCTGCGGGACCAAAACCCAACAAATGAGCTGTATCCCTCCGCTAGCCCATAAAGCCCGGTCACCAGACACAACTGACGACACCGCCATAACTCAGAGCTTGGGACAGTTCTATATTAAGACGCTATTAAGAAAGTCAGAAAAAGAAAAACAAGTAGGTGCTTAATTTGAGAATTAGCAGCGCAGGTTTGCCCTTTCTACTTCATTTTAAATTCCAACTTAATGTGGAATTAGTTGGTAATGTTTCGCAGCAAACTGGTTGCATTCACAGCGCAGTACTAAAATCCAAAGAAAAATATGTTCTTTTTTTTTTAAGGCTGTTAATGTCAGTAATATCCGATACTAATATAAACTGAGTAATGTTTAAAAGACGCGTGGCACAGCAGCAAAAACAAAAGATGTCACACCTGTTTCCAACACTTTTAGCTGCAGCTGGTGCCGTCCACATTTCCATTTGGGCAACAAACTTATATAGTTTTGTTAACGGGTGATGAATCATCTTCTTAATCAAGACAGATTAAAAAAAGATTCACTCTGTGCTCACTTCTGGTTTAGATCTTTTTTTTATTTTCACTGTTTGTTTCGGCCGCTTGTAGTTTTAATTTTGACCTTTGATTCAGTCAGCATGTCCGTCATTATAAAGTCCATTTTGAGTTTTTTTTCTAACATCCCGGATACGGTTGCATGTTACAGAGAAATGTATGATATTGTACAGATAAAGAATGTGTGCGATGCTGTCAGACACAGTGGAAAAAGGTTCTTTCACTCTATCGCCTTCATTCATTTTTTTCCCCTCAGCCACATATTTTGGCTCCTCTCTCTTCACATATCACCATGTTTCACTCAATTATCCTATCATCTTATAATTGGTCCATTTGTAATATCTCCTAGTCTGCACATGACATAGAAAAGACTTCTTGATCCTGTGTGTCTGGCAGCTGCAAACAAGTAATGTGAGAAAATAATGCTTGGGACGCATGACTCTCTCGTGGCTCACGTTAAAATACTTTGGTGACAATTCATGTTTACAAAATGTAATTTGGACATGCCTTGTCCATATGTTTTGCCCATATATGGACCATTATAAATGAAAGAAAAAGTGGCCATTTCTAAATCCCACTCTCTCTTTTAAATTCAATCGACACTGGAGAGTCTCACTTCAGTCAGTTCGCTCAGGTTGTGTGAGGTGGATCAGTTTGATAGAGGTAGCATACGAAAAAGCAGTTCACTTCATGCACACGGGAGCCAATCACAAATGAGATCCCTTAATTAACTGAGCAATCTGCACCTGACGCAGATGCCAAATCAGCTTTTTGTGTACTTTTAATCTTTTGTAAAATATTATATTACCCCTTTTAAAAAAATAAATAAATATGTATTATTATTATTGATGTTGGCCAGATGCAACTGTCATCAACAATGTTATACATCCATAGAAACAGTTGACTGAACTGAAAATCCAGTTGTTTTTTATTAATTAAAAAATATGATTTGAGCCAAATAGATGGAAAAAAGAAATCTCAACTTCTAGCTGTAATATGGAATCTAATATAATAATGAACTCCAATGAAAAATACAGTATCTACAGTTACATTTTATGTTAAGCAGACACCCTTATCTTGAGTGACTTACGGTGTGTAATTATGCAAAAGCAGCAGTAGGGAGGTCAAGAGTCAGCACGTCAGCTCACTAACAATATTCATGAACAATCAAAGATTAAAAGCAGCTTTAGACACAGAGCATGAAATCCAGACTGGCTGAGAAAGGCTTTCTAAGGTGACAAGAGCTGACTTCTCACTCTGAGGCTCCAAATCTGAGCAAAACAAATCCAAACAGGGCTGAAAATGACGGAATCCCGAGCAGTACGTGAGGATCAATTCATTTTCTCTCTCACCGGACAAATATCTCATTCTCCGTTATCTTTTCATCTGTAGCTTTTCTGCAATGAAATTCTAATGCCAGTTCATAAATCAAACGGTCTATTGTTTGAAAAACGAAAAAAGATGTCTCAAATATCTGTGTGCCAATAATGCAGACCAGATGATGGGGCTGCTTTCATGTGCGGAGGCGTCTGGTGGTTCAGTACACCCCCTCTCCTTCCTCCTCTCCTCCACAAATGTTATATATGATAATTCAGGGGCTGCGAGAAAGAGAGACGGATCAAGAGAATGGAGAGACAGAACGAGAGAGAGAGAGGAAGGAAGGAAAGGAAGTGAGCGAGGAGGGAACTCCAGCCACATGAAGACTAAATAAAGCGAGGGCTCGTCTTTACTGACCAAATCAAAGAAATATTATTATTATTATTTATTATTGATATCATCAGCCTACTAAAAAGGTGTGTGATGATAAGGATCATGATTTATGATTCTAGAGCATCAACAGCCAATAGGAGCGCTCTCTGTGGCTGACATCAGCACAGCGTTAGTGACAACACAGATGATGTAACGGATGACAGAGCGAGGAAAGGGTCACACATTCTGATGGTGACAAAAAACTGTGAGATCTGACATAGTGATCTGGATCCATGGACAACGCTCTGTAGATGTTGTGGAACACAGAAAATGTCAAGATTATATTCTTCATGCAAATGTGTCAGCAGTGCAGCTTAAAGGTGGGTGTATACTTGCATGTTAGCAGCCTGATCGAAAATGTAACGACAAGTTGGAGCTTCTATTTTTTTTTTTTTCCTCCTAGAAGACTTTGACGCTGGATAATTTATAGAGAAACCCAATCAAGAAAGTTAACTGCTAATGCTGTGCTGGCTGCGATCATCACGTTATACCACACAAAAATAAACACAGTTACACTGAGGTATATGAACAGAACACAACGTGGCCTGATAATGTATAGCGATATATCCGTCTAGTAACACTGATCTGATGAATTAATTCCTACTTCTGGTACATTTTTATGCACGATCAGTTTCATACTTAATGCATATTTCATGAGATGAATATGATGCGAGAAACAAAGAGAGAGATAAAGTGTACAAGTGACCCTTTTCATCACTGACTGCCTGTCTGTCTTCCTCCTGGACAACAGACAAAGCAGCTGTTTTTATATGGAGCAGCACATGGTACTAAGTGCTATCTTCAGAGGATTATTTCCATATTGTAAAAAAAAAAAAAAAAAGATTTTTTATGGGCCAGCATGGAAAACATTGTAACATGCTGTATTGTGCAGCTGCTGAGTCAGTAAACAGATGTTGTGATAACGTACCTGTTTCTGCCAGAGTCCCGGAACCCCTTAGCGAATGGGTTGCGGTCGATCTTTAGTCTGGTGATCTGCAGACAAGAAGAACATGGACGGGACATGTTTGTGATTATTGCAGGTTGAAATGAGTGTGCTACTTTGCCAAATCACTAAAATATGACTTAATATGTCTGTGCTGTTTCGCAATACCATGCAAGTCATCCTCTGCTTGTTTCTGGGGGGGGGGGTTCTTCAAACCATTAAACATTATTGGTTTCTCCGACGCCATGTGGTGTTGCCAATTAGTTCTAGCAATTAAATTAGAAATATTTTAATAATGGGCAATTTGGGAAGCCTCCAAAAAACTGTAAAAAATCATTGCTGGGATTGCAGGATTGTTATTTTTTTCTTCTCTTTTTTTTTGCGAGACAAAAGACAGAACATTGACAGCACAACACGAGGAAAACAAAACACAGACTACTAGAACAATTGACAAAAGTCTGGCCAGAGAATAAGAGAACAACATGACATTAGTCGATGGGTGTTGTGTTGATTTGGCGTGTTTTTGTGGCTGAGCAAAGGGGGAAACATTGGCAAAAAAAAAGAAACAATACCAAAACAAAGAAATATGCTCATATTAATACCACCTTTGCCAGCCCTTATATTACTTAATAATAATAAAGTGAGGGGGGGGACTAGCAGCCCATCTGCTTTGCACACTGGCTGTGCAGTGATGCAGTTTTCATGTGCTTAAAACGAGAGCTGCAGACCTGTTGGTTCTGGTAGGCGGTGACGGTGGTGAAGACGGTCTCAGGGAAGCTGAAGGTCTTGACTCCCTCCCCGCTGGGCACCGCCTTGTTTGGAGACAGTTCGCTGCTGAAGTCCTTCCTGATGACGTGGACGCGAGGCTGGTACTTGTGCATGGAGTGGAGGATGATCTGAAAATATAAAAAGAAAAAGGTGAAGTGTGATTGATATTGTTCATATTCTTAGCAGTGACGGTGGAGTCTGTGAAGGCTCTCGATCAACCAGGTGTCTAATCGGAGTCACTGGTGTAGAAAAACACACTGTGCCTCCATGTGTGCATCTGCAAGTGTGTGTGAGAGAGTTTCCTAAATATCCTGGTGAGGACATTTGGTGTAGATCAGTAAAACTGTGAGTGGACATCTTCCAAACTGAGAACAGTCACTACCTTTTATCCTTCTGAAGTTACCGGAGGCAAAACCCCTTTCTCAATTTCTGTGGAAATATTTTTGGTTGTAATACAGCAACACAAGCAGAAAAAAGACATTTCTTTAACAGCACTGTGACAAAGGTTCGTAACAAAAACTAGGAGGTTAGGAGGTGAATCTGATGAATGAAGAGCCTCAAAGGTTTAGTCATTTATCACAAATCTAAACTTTGCAGTTCAACACAAAACTTGAAGTCTTTCACTATGCAATCGCACAAACGAACATCAATTAGCTTCACTGATTCTCAATCAGGGCTACGTGACACAAAGCGGAAACCAAGTTCACACTGCGATGACGCTCGCAGGAGGGCCGAGGATTATTTCACAGCAGAGCAGAGGCGTCAGGCGGTGTCGGCCCCAGCCTTGCCTCAGGGCCTCGGTCTGCTCTTGATTAATCTGAGAGTGAGAAAACCTATCCAGAGCCAAACGCACCCCCCCTCCTGTACTCTGCTACAACAGAGGGGGTCATTTCAAACTGGGACTGTGGGGGAACATTCAGAGTATCAGAAACATTACATTTAACATTCCAGACCTCAAATCACACACACACACACACACACACACATACACCATACACAAATTCTGAGTGGACTGCTGTGTAGCAGAGCCATGCCGTAATCTGCAATTCTCATTTTTAATAAATCTCCGTCTGTGTTCATTTCTGCGGTGTTTTCAGCAGACATCACCTGTCGATCAAACTGCGGGGGCGGTGCTGCGGTGTCTTTTTGCTCAGGGCGCTCGGTAAATGTTGCGCAAAATTGTGTTTTCCCAAAGAAACAAGTCTCCTGGCTGCATGTCTCGGCATCAGTTTTACACCAGGGAAGAAATATTTTCAGATTTTGTGGCTTTGTGTGTTCCTTCAATTGGTAAAACAGCGTTTTAAAAAATGGAAATTGCAGAATTAAAACACAGTATTTCATTTCTTCCGACTGGAGTCTCTCACATGATTTTTTTTATTTTTATGTGAGACTAAGTTGATGACATCATGCATGGGATCATGGGATTCATCTGTGTATAAATGACCACCATTGCTGATGACGATCTATCTGACTCGGGCAGAAATAGTTCAAGGACGAGGTCATGCATTAAAGTTTTATTCACGTAACCTTACGTTACGTTTGCTTCCTTTAAGACTCTGACAGATCCTGCCCTTTCCCGGTTAGGGTTAGTTAGTTAGCAACTAGAGATAATAAAGGGGTCTAATCGGCAAAGCCTATCAGAGGGAAATCTTTCATCATAATGACTGTGATAAGACTTGTTATTCTTGTCTTTATGCATTTTCCGCCTTGACAATTTGATTGTGCAAGTGAGGGGATACAGAAAGGATTCAGGTTCTCATTGTTTGTTCAGTCACTGTAGCTCTAAGTGTTCAAGCAGAATCCACTTTCCCTGCAACAGGAGACAAAGTACAACACCTCATTTCCAGTGTAGCAGATGATTTTTGCCAGAGAAGAGCTATTCAAAAAAAAAGAGAGACTGACCCCAAGCGTTAAAGGAACAAATAGAAAAGCTTTCAAGACGTGGATACAGGTTGAATCAAAGTCATGGTTTAGCAATAGAGATTTTAGGCACACACACAGCTGTCTTATGGCCCAGAGGAGCCATGCTTCTAGTCCCCAGTCAGCCCACACATTGACACGCTGAACTCAGAAACGAATAACTCAGAGGGCAGCCAGAGGACATCAGCTGACAGTTGTTCACGCTCAGATACAATTAGGCTAAATAAGTGATGTTTTCATTTCCATGGTAGGTAATGACGTTCTTTTAATCCCCTTTGAAAATCATCTGGACATTCACACCCGAGAGACAACAACACATACACACATAACAGATGTCGCGCGTATCGCCGTAAAGTCAAATCACATCAAATTTTGTTTAGAAAGCACATTTTACATGACAGTGTGGTCTAAATTGATTTTCAAACATGGTTAAAATCACTTCAGGGACCACGAAAATGTGGAAAACAAAAGAGTAAATCACACAGACTGTGTTTAACTTGTTAAATGACGATGAGTGGCTCTCACTTCAGGTCACCAGTGGTGACATTGACTTTAGGCTATATGGCTACAGCACATCACGCACAATACTGCTGTCATGTAAGAAACTCTGAAAGGCCGGACTGTAGACCGAAGCAAAACAGGCCAATGTTTAAAGCAGACTATGTGGAACGAGCTCACACAACAGCATTGATACATTACAAAGCAATGGCTCATTAACAACACAGCAACTATGAAACAAAAAGAAAAAAATCTTCTGGCTAGTCCAGCCTGCTCCAGCGTTTTATTAGGTTTTCCCATAGACCGGACCGACAGGAAATAGACGACAGGCGAGAGCGACAGCATGAGGCGGATCTGAACCCACGAGGAAGAAGCCCGAGGCTAACGAGTTTAGCCGGGCGACGAGGCGTCCTGAAGACAAAGGCATTTCTCCTGGTGTCTGTTAGCTTGCAGCGTGATATCCTGTGTGTGCGACGCCAAGCTGCTTGATTGTTTTTCAGGTCGACGTATGACACAAAGTCAGGATGTAAATGTTGCCTGGAGCCAAAAAAAAAAAAAAAAGTAACATTTTTCAGCTGCGCTTTGACTTTTTTTGACTTTAAATTCCAAACCAGCTTGTGGTGTCAGCTTCTTGTTGGTAAAAAGAGATTTCAGATCCAAGAAACATCCTGCACTTCACTTCAGATTTTTATCAGGACAAAGTTATTATCGGTAACAAGTATTACATTTTTTTTTACGAACATTTGGGTTGTTTAACCAAATATCGATCTATATGCTGAGTTTTATCCCTGGTGATTTGAACTAGTGCAGAGATAAAAAAACGTTTGTAATGAAGAATGTATCATTTTTTGAAAAATGATCATTGGATTTTTATTGTTTATATAATTAATTTTGTGTTTCCTGATGGATTAGAGTAGAAGTACTATAAATAGCGCTATGTTCTATAAATGCCGTGATTCCACAACAAAGATTTCTGTTTGTGTGTCTGTGCTCCCTACACTGGTTTGCTGTTGGAGGGGCCCGCGTCGTTTCATCCACCAATCTAGATTCATCAAAATTTGAATTTGACGACAGCTGTTTGGTCACAATCAAATCTGATTAAACCACACAGCGGTGACGAAGCAGATTAGTT
The DNA here is from genome assembly GCA_004119915.2 of Collichthys lucidus. Lineage (NCBI taxonomy): Eukaryota > Metazoa > Chordata > Actinopteri > Sciaenidae > Collichthys > Collichthys lucidus. Next base: position 31,690,608 of record CM014079.1, on the reverse strand, counting down.
GAGTTTGGGAGTGTTGATGTTTTTCCTAACTTCAACTTTGCTTGTTGCTATTATGAATATTTAGTGTTACAGCAAAGGGTAGAGCAAAGTGACGTGCTTAAATGATTTAATTAAAAGACTTTTTTTAAAATTCAAAGATTTGATGACGCACAAGCCAATCAGTCAATAGTTAAATCTGCAAATCTCATCATACAAATACAAACTGGTGGAGGCCCTGTTTATCAGTCCAGATGACAATGTGCTGTCTGGGACATAATAAATATTGTTTTTTCTCACAGACTCTGCTTCTGTTGTGCGCAGTGACGTCTGATGATTCATGACATGTACGGTGTCTGTTTCTGATGAGGCAGACATTTCACGACACCACAAGTCAGGAGGATGAGCGAGAAGTGGTGAGGTTTCCCACACAGGAAGCTCCAAAATTAATTTCCTTTGGCCTCTAAACCCCCCTCCGGGGGAAACAAAGCTTTTAAACTGAGCAGCGGGAGAGGAAAGACAACCTCCCCTCACTCCGAGAGAGAGCCCTGCATGTGAATCCTCGCCCACTAACACCCATATGTTATTACATTTGTCACCACTGAGCTGATGTGATCATCTGCAGAACTGTGGCAGAGCAGGAAGCTGCCAGCCCCACGCAGCTCGTTATGCTAAAGTGGAGGCCGCCATTTTGTCACAGCACTGGATACATCTCTACACATCGTTACACCGCTTTTCCAATCATCGCACCACCTGGCTCCTCCGCGCTAACGGCGAGCTCGGAGAGGAAATTGATTCGTTGCGGCTCCTTGCGTGCTCGTTTCAACAGGCCGCAGAAATCGGACCAACCTGCCTTGAATAGTTTGACAGTCATGACAGGAGGCGCTCTGCCACCTTCCACGGTTTCAACATTCAGATTATATGATTAAAAGAAAGGAAAGCAGATCGTCTCGACATACAGAGCTGAGACACTCTTGGATTTGCTACCAAAATGCTTAAATTTCCACAAAAGACTGAAGGAAAGTTATCTGAGTAGATTTACACATTTTGTTGGAAAACTTTGAGTTATGAGGTAAGATTTCACTCAATCTTTCAGACTTTTATGACCTTTAAATGCTGTAATTTGCACAAGTTTGATGTTCCTTTTTGTAAGAGGCCATTCGAGATGAAATATTTAGTGACATTTCAGTACAGCAGTGTGGTCTCATTACAACACACCATTACCTCATAGTTCAAATCCAAAATAATTGGAGTTAATGAGAAAAATATTGGGCTTTAATGTGTTTTGCTCTTGTCTTTAAAGCTGCATTCATTAAATCCTGGCCAGTAGGGGGCATAAAAACATTTGACATGTCACCATATCTTGGGCTTTTAAGGTTATTGTGGTTAATATGTTAACAAAAAAAATGACCCACGTCCCATCGGACATCAGGAAACATAAGAAGTGTTCATCTGGACACTTCCCTTTTCACTCTGATGTGATCTCCACACCGACTCCTGACAAAAATAACTTGACTAACTCTTTAGCTTGCTAACCCTCTGCATTTCTGATCATGTTTACCAGCCACTCAGTTACTTTACAAAGGGTTAATCAGAGCTTTTATACTGGAAACTGTGAACAGCAAGAGTCCTGCTGCACAAGTCTCTGTTATTGCACTGAATTTTATTTTTTATAACATTTATTTTAATATTGTGTTATAGTACTTTATATAGTATTTTCTTAGCTTTCATTGCAGGTTTGAACACACAGGGCCAATCGAAGGTAACACAGGTTTTTTCCACCTAATATTGTCCCTTTCCCATGAAACCCATTTCTAACTATAGAGAAGTATAAAGTGCAAATAAGGGGCTCACTTTAGCTTGCTGCCCACTTGCTGATTATACATAAGGAAGGCAGTAAATCAAACAAATTGTGGTTCAACTTGTTGCATTACAGTTAAATATTTCACCTATAAAACCCACATTACACATTTAGAGCAGCCAAGAACCAATAAGAGACTTACTTTAGCTCACCACCTCTGTTATTGACTGGCTACAAGCAAGGCAGTAAATCAGGCAGACTGTGGTCAGACTCAGATTTTAGCTCGGTGGTGTGGCTGCTGGAGCGTACTACAAATCAAATTCAATCATTAAGTGCCTTTAACGAAACCGTTTCATTACAAAATGCCTCACAGAGCCATGAAGGAAATGAATATTATATATTAAAACAAGGGCATGGGTTCAAATCCCAGACCTCTAATATCTCTCCACGCTAATCCTCAAACCTAATAATATGCAGCCTGGGTGGACCATCTTCAAAAAGAAACCCCTCTGACTGTAGGAGGGCAGTATGCGGCAGCGCCAACTGTCATGTATTGCAGAAAATCAATTCTGAACAAGTCTCATGCTCTGTGACTCATGAAAGCATGAAGTCCGTGAAGTACGGTGTCAACTTTCCTTTCAAGCAAACGCATCAAGAACAGTTCGGTCCAAAAACTGCCTCACAGCCCCTAGAGTGCATTCTCTCCTCCAGCACCACGCAGTGACAGGAAAAAGCACAAAAACTAAATGAATTAAAGCTTGAACATTTCGAAGCGTTTCTGCTGATCATCTCCGATAGAGGATTGCATGTATAGTAAGACATTATTTGAAAAGGAAAACACTGACATCTGATCTGGTCTGTGGGTGTTCAATTTAGAGGTGGGGTCTGCCATTCTAATCCGATACGCTTTTTGTCAAATTCCAACGCATATCTCCTCACAGTCTGCTAGATGAAAATGTGTTTGCACACATGACAACACAACACAACTGCTCCAGCCAATCAGCAACAGGTGCTGTTTGCACTCGTGCACAGGACAGGGGGGAAGGAGGGATCATCTGGTATATGCTAACGTGTAATTGCATCAAGAAGGAGTGATGGACGAGAAACCGGAGATCAGAAGAACAACAATGATGAAGCAAGGGGCAACATCAGTGAAGCTTAAAGAGACAAAACAGGAAATGCCCTAAATATGATATGAACCCTGATGGAAATATTTAGTTTTTCTTTAGTTAGCTTTGGTTTTCTTAATACATTGATCAGCAGTGATGGCAAAGTAAAGGTCTCTTACGTGTCCCTGGTCATCCAGCTCGTTGTTGGTGAGTTTGAGCTTGTCAAAACTGACCACCTGCCTCATCCAGGTGTCTCCTGAGGCCAAAGAGTCCGGGTGGATGTAGGCCCGCGGAGGCACGGGGGAGTCAGCGTTTCCTGCCACCATCCACTTGGAGCTGTGGTACACATATCTGGAAGACAATGACAGAGAAGCTGACATGAGCACCAACACAGCAGCTACAACAAGAACTCAGTGATGGAAAAGAAACATCAGACTTTTATTTTGGGAAATGTTCAGTGGCCTGCATGCTGAAAAATGAACACACCATGTACCCAGAGTGTGCCATTAAATTGTAATTGTGCTTTATAGTGTGACAAAATTTGACTTCTTCTCTGATGCAAGAAGAGAAGCTCTGAAGTACCAGAACTGAAAAAAGATTCATGCTCTAAATGCAAAATGTAAAAATCCTGCGTGTGACACAAAATTGTTGCAAATATTAAATAAATACTGGCTATTCCATCTTCAGTCATTTGCAGAAAGATCAGAGTGTCTGTCATAGCTGTAGGGATTTAAATGGTAAAGCAAACTGGAAAAGCACGGTGACATCCTACAACAACATTTTCATTTGTCTCCTCTGCATATATCACTCTGACTTCTCATGCCAGCCGTGTTTTTTTTGTTTGTTTTTTATCCCACACAAGTTCGGAGCAATCTCCAGGACTAATATTCCCTCATCACCTCGCTGTTTTGAAATCTCATTTGAATCTTGGAGGTTACGTCAGGGTTGACTGGGTTATTATAAAGGCTGTTTGAATTTCAAAATGGCTGGAGCGCCTTTGCTTTTTTTCACTCAGCTGGAGAACAAACTCCAAACACTTGGCCACGTTGCCACAACACCGGCTTTTAAAACTCATCTGTTGTTTCTTCATTGTGCTTGAAATTTCGAACAAGAGCAACATAAAATATTCCATATGCAGTCATTCACTCAGCTGCATAGTTTCAATTAAGCCCAGCCATAATATTTGATGATGTTGTGTGTGAGTTTGGGTACTTCAAGGCGTCCCACCCATTAAACAGCAGGGAGAGAGAAGAAAGAAAGAAAAAGAAAGAAAGAAAAAAGAAAGAAAGAAAAAAAGAAAAAAAAAGAAAGAAAGAAATTGACATTTACCCTCCTTTTTAAAAACAAGCCCACAAACCACCAGCCAACACTGCATGTACTGATTTTAAAAAGAAAATCTAAATAAATGAAAGACAAAGGGAAAATGAAAGAAAGGAGTGAAGAAAAAACAAAAGGGATGAAAAGAAAGAACAAAGGAGAAAAGAGAGAGAAGCACCGACAGAGAAGGTGAAGCAGAGTCAAGGAGGTGAAAACGAGTGAGATAGCGCCGATGGATGGAAAGAGAAAAGAGATGTGGAGCGGGAGAGGAGAGAGTGAGAGGAACGTGGAATGGGAGAGCGAGGTTGGAGAGCGAGTGGAGGAGAGCGAGTGTGAGGCACAGCTGTTTGCCTTTAGTTCTGGCCCTGCGCTCAGTTGAAAGTGTTTTATCTGCAGTGTCTCTGCCAAAGTCATCACTCACTCCTGAAACATGGACAAAACTCTCATTTGGTCCTTTTGTTATTGCCTCCAAGGGCTCCATCACCCTGTTACACACACACACACACACACACACACACACACACACACACACACACACACACACACACACACACACACACACACACACACACACACACACACACACACACACACACACACACACACACACACACACACAATATGTATAATTACATTCAAATAGAAGCAAAAAAAGACCTCTCTGTACCACAAAAAGTGCAGCTCAGAAAAATACATACACACATTTAATAAGCATATTTCCAGGGACATTGGCAAACACACCCTCTGGCGGCCATATTGGAGGTAAAGTGGGCTGTATGGGGCTCTGAACAGCTGAGTGTGTTTCTAACATTACATTTCTAAACCAATCAACCTCATTAGAAAATGATCTATAGTGTCTTTAAGCCAGACTGCTTAAAGACACTATAGATAGACAGAATCATCATCCGTTTGCAGGTGTTGTGTCACATGACTTGTAATTTAAACATAAAGATGTAGCACATTGCATTGTGGGACTCATCAGCGATTGTTACTATTGACCATATGTATGTCTTTTTCATATGCATATACAGTTCCTATGGTGAGACGTTATTCTCCTATGGAGGTTTCCAATGTTCAAACATAGTGTAAGAGGCACACAGTGGAAACAAACTGCAGCCTGCATCTGCAGATGTTCTGTATTTACAAGCGTATACCTAAATGCAACCACACAACGAAAAAGCTTTTATTGGTATTTTTCTCTTTCTCCGTCATGTTTGTTAGACAACATACAACGCAGTGATCACAGGAACCCGAGTTTTTCACCAGAGCCTCATGACCGAGCTGGATGTTTCTGCAAGGTTTGCGGTCACCACATGCTGAGACGTCTTAATAAGTCCAATTTGGGTTTTTAATCTCACCAGAACAATCCTTGTTTGTCTGTTATAAAGTCTGCAAATGAAGACCTTGTGACGTAGCTCGGCATTCACTATTGGGAGTACATAAATATTCAGTAGTGTTTCTGCATTTTCCCACAAGTCATGAGATAAGTCTTATTCCTTGAATTTTCTGGAGGTGTGCCCTTTTTTTTTGTCTAGTAAGACACGGTGGCCGTTGGTGCTCATGCTGAGTTTATGTCAAATGACCTGGAAACGAGAAACACACGCTTTCTGTGTGTCAGGACAGAGCGACCACACAGCAAGTGTTTGTTCATAGGAACTGGCTCAGCTACGACAAAGAAAAGGAAAGTCAGTTTTATTCATCTAGAGAAATATTCAGGAGCTTCACAGTCTGTACGGCGTATGTCACCCTCCAACTTCAGACCCTGCATTCAGCTGAGCTTAGACAGTGAACAGCTAGAAAAAAAAAAGGACACATAACTACCTGTTCCATGTGTTTACTGTATATAATACAGAGCACACACCTCCACACACAGAGGTCTCACTCTGACTTCTGACCTTTATATTCACACACACACACACACACATACATGCGTGTACACCCACAAAGGGTGCCAGGCGTTTCTGTAATTTCCTGTTTGGAGCACTGTTTAGGGTTACGCTCGGTGTAGCAGGGAAAGTGTTAAGGAACGAGGAAACTTTAGCCCCGAACTGGACTGGAAATCTGATTAGTCCCCCCGCTTTCATCTTCCATAAATCTGCCATCTGGCACCGGCACGATCAATAAAGACTGGACTTTATGTGACACTCTTACTGGACAGATGGGGGGGTGGGGGGTAAGGGGGGAGGAGGAGGAGGAGGAGGAGGAGGAGGAGGGTCCAATTCCCTTCTCAGCCAACACCATAACCGCACGGCTGATGAATCCAAGCTGCAGCGCATGCTCTGATTCTGCCTTTATTTCTCCCCTGCATACGCACATTCACAGCCGCTGGGAGAAACACACACGCGTGTTCAGACCTACAATACAGATACACACACACAAACAGGTTGTCAGTGCGCATGTGAATGTGTGTGCGTGTTCTCAGCTCATCACACATATACTGTAACACAGACAGGCATGCACATAAACACACACACACACACACACACACACACACACACACACACACACACACTTGCCAAACCCTGGCTGTATATTGAGTTACTGTACTGACAGAGTAAATATTGCTATTGAATTACAATTCAGGGCTGACTGGTGTGTGTGTGTGTGTGTGTGTGTGTGTGTGTGTGTGTGTGTGTGTGTGTGTGTGTGTGTGTGTGTGTGTTGTGTGTTGTGTGTGTGTGTGTGTGTGTGTGTACTTATGGAGGACCATAATGTCCTCACAAAGATAAATGCCGGTGCTCACCTCGACACAGATCCACTTCCAGACCAGGATTAGTGTTTATAAGATTAATGTAAGAATACTGTGAGGATAAAGTTGGTTTAGATATAAGATCAGGTGTTTGGGTCACGGTGTCCTTGTGAATGTAGTGACATAAATGTCCATGGGTGAGTCTTTTATCCCTGTAAAAAATGTATTTTTTATGAGGAGTCACTTCTATCTGAGTCTTTTTGGATAAAGGTTGGAATTAGGATGAGGTTTAGGGTGAATCTGGTTAGGTGTTGGGGAACGAATGACTGGTGCTTTGTTTTCTTTTACTGTACTTTCTACACTTAACAACAAATATTGTAAAGGGACAATATTTATCCACTTCTCATGTGGTTCTGTTTTTAATTATGACTCACGCTCACTGGATCAGGGTTAGGACAGAGATTGGGTTTACACTGGGGACTTGGCATTTTGCCAGTCCTTGTATCTACAGAGGGTTTAAACCTAGATTAAAGTTTAGGATTAGGCTGGACTTTTTAAATCTGATTTAGATCAAGGTTACTAGTTGGTTTTGGGACTGACTGTAGCAACATTAATGCTTGTGTGTGTGTGTTTTATCCTGTTTGAATGTGTGTGGGTACCTGGAAGCGTGTGTGTGAGTAAGACAGAGAGAGAGAGAGAGAGAGAGAGAGAGAGAGAGAGAGAGAGAGAGAGAGAGAGAGAGAGAGAGAGAGAGAGAGAGAGAGAGAGAGAGTGTGTGTGTGTGTGTGTGTGTGTGTGTGTGTGTGTGTGTGTGTGTGTGTGTGTGTGTGTGTGTGTGTGTGTGTGCGTGTATGTGTGTGTGTGTGTGTGTAACTGCAACATGCTCTGACACACAGTCAGAGGAATGAGGTACGTTTGAGGAGCCAGACAGCTCCACGCTTAGCGGCTTGAGCTCGGAGCAAACCGAATGACTGTCCACATAAAAGAGGCGTAATATATGGAGATTTAATGAGCACGGTACCAATGAGACGTTCCTAAAGAGGGGCAGGGAGCCCAAGTAAAGCAAGCCGATTCCAATAAAGACCGTATTTCCAGACCCCAAGCTCCCCAGGGACTGAGAGACACACCAGTGACAGCTCCCAGCTCAGTTTGCAAAGGCCTGTGGTAAATTCCCCAGCCAGGAAGAAAATCCTATTTAATTTTACAAGACCTTCTGGCCTCTAAAAATCCTCCATGATGTCTTGGTTCGCTGGTGGGAGAGCAGGGAGAGGTGGCCGGGCAGAACGTCTGCTACGCACTGGTGGAAAACTTTACATTAATAAACAACTGAACGAAATGAAGAATGAAGGAGGCTCAACTCAAATCCACAGAAAACAGAAGTCACGCTACATTCTTTGTTTGCATGAAGCAGACTTCAATTTCCCCCTGACGAACCTGTTTTCTGTCATAAATACATCAGATAGGACGTGAAGGGGGGAGAGCCTTTTTGTCCTTTTCGTTCTGAGATGACAGGGTTTTGTTTCGCTAAGGCAGCGGGGAAGTATCTGTGGCTGTCAGCCTTTAATCAGATATACTCCCTCACATAGCAGCGCGTGAAAACGGAAAACTAACTCTGTAAACATGTTTTATGTCATTGAAGCCTCTGCTTTAAAATATGCTCGCCAGCTGCCAAGAAAGGCCTTTAAAACTCTGCTGATACACTCGATACACTGCTGAGAACACACACACACACACACACACACACACACACACACAACAGAACTTGTTACGCAACTGCGGTCTGCAGTGAACTGCTTTCAGGGTTTTTCAGGGTAAATGTGTTTGTTGGGCTAGTTTGATTTCAGATTTTAGAGAATCTGAAAAAAAAATTTCTCTTCAAAGATTTTATCCGTGTCAGAGTTGGATTAGCCTTTGTCGCTTTTATCACAAATAAAATTAAGTTAAAATTTATAATTAGCTTTCAAGTTTTGCTGATGCGTTTGAGATAAGTATTGGCATAGATTCGAAATAAACATTTTGTGTATTTCAATGAATGTAGGAAATGTAGGTGGTGCTTAAGAGTGGCACAGTAATATGAGGTGAAACAGTGAGGTGATGTATCACGGTCGCTGTTCTGTTGTCCTAATGTTGAAGCGGACCTAAGTTACACAGAGGAAGCTGTCTCTGTGCTTTGCTCAGTAACAGTCAAGTTTATAGCCAATGACCAGAGCAAGCAGCGCTGCGTTAAGATAAGATGATGATCTCGTGATATCTTTTTCTTACTGTTAGAACTTATTCCATTGTTGTCCAAAAACAGTTAATTAACACATCAATGGGCACTGAAGTTTATTTTGGATCACCCCCACATTCACCGTCCTGGCGCCTTGAAGAGCCAATAAAGCAGCAATTCTGTATTAATCCGCATCTAAAAATAGTCCCCAACAAAGCCACTATTTATTCCAGTTTGAGTTGTATTTGCTAAAAACTACATTATATACATGCACACTATTTCTAAGCGTTTTAAAAATTAAAAGTTTATAATTATCAGCAGTTTTTAATGACTTAGTTCTTCAGTAGGAACCAATGAGCGCCACAGACAAGCTGCAGGAATACAGACCAAAGCCTTGATCAGACCTGCACACGGACAGCAGACGTGCTTCTATATATGCCACGATCCGGGTTCTGCATATGAGGTGAACAGACTCCACACACGCTCACTAGAAAACACGATGACGACCTCCAGACAGCGAGAAGCTCCTTCATTTGTTGTATTTGGAACTGCAATGAACACAACTGTGCAGTTTAAACACAGTTAGGACCACAGGGCTCACCCAGACCTAGATGAATTTAGGCAAATGACAAGATGTCTGTCACATGGACCCTCGTGGACCTGGACATGCAGCCACGCATCAGCAGAAACCATGAATTGGCCTGAACTCATTGTTGGTTTCAGTGCTTGATTTGTTGACAGTAACAACAGTACACCATATTGCCTGACTTCTGCTTCAGAGGTTATTTTTGCTCAATCTAAAAAAAAATAAAAGAGTAATTGGAATTTTTAACCATCAGTTTTAAATATCAGGGCACAGAAAAACTGGCAGCTTTGAAACACAAACAGCAGCGTCAGCTTTTAGAGGCCATGACTGGTCAAACTTATTTAAAAATGTAATGATGCAGGCTCCGGGTTATTTGCCACATTATCACTTCATCACACACACACACAGTAACAGCCTGTATCTGCATCACCATCGATAAAAACCAGCCGGAGCCACTGAATTCGCAGGTAAACACATTTTTTGTCATTATCTTCATCTCACATAATACCTGCAAAGATTATATTGAGCCATAAAAGGAACCCGTTAAACCTTCCACAGTCAACCACAGCTACAGCAGCAGGTACACGTGCAGCATCGCAAATTTCCTTTCCATCTCCACCTCGTTCTTTCCCATTTCCATCATAAGACCCGAATGTCGAGAGTTATCCTATTTGCAGGCAGCCTCTGGCTCTGCCGCTCAGCCAGTGGGATGATGAATACATTTCAATCTCCTCTCTCTGGCTCTGACTTCAGGGACTAGCACCATGAGCCAGGATATCAGTCTTATTGCATATCCAGAGAGATCCATCATATACAAGCCTTCCTCCAGCACACTTTAATCGCTTCACTTCACCGATGCAAATGATGGGAGTAACTACTTTTTCTGTATCGCCAAGACAGGAACACCTCTCACAAGAGTTATGAGAAATCTGAAAAATGAAAGAGGCTTCGACGTTCAGTCCAAATCCTGTTACGTACGACTCTAACATGAGAAATGGCACAGGGATGAGAATAATCCAACTAGGTCAAAATGTTTATGCTCTTGGCCCGACATTTGAGAATCAGCCAGGAAAATCCAACTCTGTGTCCAGCTGTAGCAGCAGCGACACAAGTGTGGGCTTTCTCATGCAGATATGAATGTGCGTGTGCATATCATGTACAGCTGTGCTTTTATCAAAAGTCTTTCTGAAGACTTCTATTGTCAGACTGAAGTGGCCCGAAAGCTTTTCTTTTGTGCTGGTGTGCAGCATGTGTGCGTTTGACATTCTTTCATGGCAAAAAAATGCAGTTACTCAGCGATTTCTCCACAGTTTAATTCTTGTCATGACTGAGATGCATCAGAAACAGCATCTAGATCATCGGGGGACATTAAACTCTCCACTGAAACCCAAAAGAATGAAATCATTTTGGTTAAAGCTCTTGGGGTACATTTACGCATTTGGAAGGGGGGTAAAATGGTGAGGAACATAAATAAATGTGATAAATGTGCAAAGACAGTTAAATTTAATGCGAGCGTTTAAACCGAACCTCTGTTCTGGACGACACCGACCAGCTGATGTCTGATATGTCTGCACTCCCATTCATGTGTGTGTGTGTGTGTGTGTGTGTGTGTGTGTGTGTGTGTGTGTGTGTGTGTGTGAGGAAGGTACCTGTATCTCTTGTTGTCCACGGGCACGATGTCCATGGCGATGTAATACTGCTGATGAGGGTCCAGACCTGCTATCTTTACTCGCATGGCAGGAAACATCCTCCTGAATGGGGGAGAGCAACACACACTGATAAACCTGATGAACTCGATTCTGTCCATTGCTTTTTGTTAAGGAAATGAATTTTTAAACTAGCAAGTGAGCTTAAAATCACCATCACAGGTGAAACAAAAGTGTCATAAAAATCCTAGAGTACAGCATTCAGACACTGACATTGAGGGTGCCATGTGACAGATGCTGGTTTCAGAGGTAAAGAAAAGTGATAACATCACGGCACTGAATTCATTTAGGAATTCAGATTTCGGTGCAGCTGCAGTCAAGGTGGAACTGGAACTTAAAATAATTATTTTATTGAAGCAAGCAGAGTTTTTGCTCAGAAGAAAAACACAAAAACGCTGAGAGATAACGTGGTGCAGGAAAAGACAAAAGGTAAAAAGAGTTATTTACCTGAGAGGGAACAAAAATAAATATCTGGTAGTGTGCAGTTTGTGCACGACCTGAATTAAAAACACCTCGAACATGTTGAAGATTAATACTGATTAAAAATACTTCCACATGGGCCCTTTCACATCAGGTCAGCCAAAAGAAATTCCTAACTAATAAAGAACATTACAAGTGTTACAACATGATAAAAAGATGCAGATCCTCATTTTGGATTAAGATTGAATGCTGTTGATTATTGGAAATGTTATACACACTAGACAATAACAATTTATTTGGACAGTCCACCTAGATAGCTCATTCCAGCTGTTTCTCTTTCTCTGTAGATGTTTAACACATTATTCATAGAATCATTTGTGGACATAACATAACCACTCTCCGTGCCTAAAACAAACCTGAACCACAGTGGTGTAACATCAGAAGACAGTCATCGAATCTGAGCTAATAAGCTGTTGAAATGCTGTTGAAAGTATCTGTACGCGGACTATCCAAATAAAGCTGTTACCCAGTGGACTGTTACATAACCAGAGCTACTGAATTAAACTGGAAAGTGACAAAAAATTATAGATGTGTCTTCATCACCCGATAAATACACTCCAGAGGATAAGTAAAAAATCTAACTGGTGAGATTTTACACTTGAAAACTTTTTCAAATATTAGTCCGATTTTTTTTTTCTTCCTGCTTGGACAGAAAAGTGTCTCTCTGCTCTGTCAGTGTGAACTCACTGACGTGAGGAGGGGTCTGCTTCACCGAGACTGATGTAAACACACTGATGTTTGTGCAGCGCTGAGTGAACCCATCAAACAGCGCGCACACACACACACACACACACACACACACACACACACACACACACACACACACACACACACACACACACACACACACACACACACACACACACACACACACACACACACACACACACACATTTTCAGACTATTTATTAAAAGGGGTGAAATTAAAAAAATATACAATGTAGAAAAATGTGTGGAGTCTTTTTTTGAAACATTTGTTTTGCAGGCAGCTTCACACTGACTGCTCCTTTCACTGAAATCCATCCAGTCACGCCAGTTTGCAGCTTCTAAAGCAGAAAGTCTCCTCTCAGCATGTTTACCACCTTTGAATTAAAGGAGATGCGGCCTTCAGCCAATCAGAGTTCAGCACTGCAACAGCAGTGTTTAATACATAACATGGAGTCTTCAGATTGATTTAATAAGATCAAATAAAACACTAATAACATTTATTCATTTCACCCCACATAAAGGATGACTTATGGATAATGAACACTGTGCTCTGCAGAGCTCTTTCATTTGAATAACTCTTGTACATTTTGTACTTCTTACTGTCTTAAGAATATTTCCATGTTATTGTCTATTTTATATTTTTTTACTGAGTTTTCTGGACTCATGGAACTTTTTTTATAATCTTTATTTACATTTTTCTCACACTATGTTTATGTTTTTATGCACCAAATTCCTTGTGTGTGAAAACTTAATTAAAGCCAATTCTGTTTCTGATTATGGGTCAATAATTATTTCCTAATTTCCTCTTTTCCTTCTTCTTTTTGTATTTTTGCTCTCTGTTCTGCTCACCTCTGACCTTTGCGGTCCTGCGGTTGTTGTCCTTAAAAATAAAATATGATCAAACTGGAAATGTTTATATTTAATTTAGATATATAATAACGTTGTTGTTTTTTTTATTATTCATCCATGAAATATTTTTAGCAGCCTCCTCCTTACATCTGAGAGCAGCAGCCTAAAGCTTTTAAACTCTGCGAATCCCAGGAAAATTAAAGTCTAAAAAGAGAGAGAGGGAAAGGCATCTATATTAACGGTCTGTATGTGAAGTGGGAGACATTTCAACTTAATTCCTCGTTTTGCACTTCAAACGCTGCATTTTTCCCTTTTCATTTAAAGGTCGTAAATCGGGGCCTGCGTAATGAGAAAAGAGGGCTGTTCTCTTGCTCCCCTTCTCGTCTCTTCTGGATTTATGAGCTTATTATGAGCAGACCGTGAAATACACACGGCGACGGTCGTGTCCGCCTTCACTCTGCTTCAGCGCAAACGTATTGTTGCTCTATTTATGAGCTGATTACCAATTTAAAGCCAATTCATAAAAAAAGCCCGAGTGTAGTCTGAAATAACGAGCACAGGAGAGAGGCCGCTTCAATGTGAAGTCAGTGAAACTATGAAAAACAGCGTCTGTCTCAGGAAAAATAAAATCATTATCTAAAATCAAAATCATTCGGTCGCATCATTTTAGACATTCTGCAAGAAGAAATATTCCGCAAAATAAAAACGTGCGAGGGAACAAAACTGAAAATATTTTTTTGGTTTGTTTAGTTTGTTTGTTAGCTTCTTATTAATAACAAACATGAGATTATTCACTCAGCGCTTTCTCACTTTTGTCATAAAAATATCTCAGTCTTAAAAAAAAGAAACTTTTGATCCAATAAACATTTTTACGCACCAAACGTAAAGAATGACCTAACCTAAGGACTCAACACAATAATAAACATCTTGTTATTTTAGATATTTGCCGTAACCTTGAGATAATGTTAGGCCTAAACGTCAGTCAGGCCGAGAGGGGGGAATGTTTGTGGAGAAGTAGCGCGGTGAGCGCAGCAGACTGCTGGGGGAAAGGTCTTTTCCTGCAGGATCCGCAGGTCAACTTGTGCGCCTGCTCTGGATTTGGACTGTTGGCCCGAGAGAGAGTGAGAGAAACCCGGAACACGTTACAGAGAGATTAATTAGAACCAGCTTTCCTTATTCTCCGACATCAGGGATAACCTGCCGCGTCATGAAGGCCTGAACACAACAGAGCGGCCTGCATGTGCAACACATTAACACCCCTCCAAACAGAGCTCAGGAGTGTGTGTGTGTGTGTGTGTGTGTGTGTGTGTGTGTGTGTGTGTGTGTGTGTGTGTGTGTGTGTGTGTGTGTGTGTGTGTGTGTGTGTGTGTGTGTGTTTGTGATAAGTCTGTGCGTTTGTGTGTGACATCTTGAGTGTGCGTATGATAATCTGACCTCAGAATTATTATTTGTTCAATAGATAACCCAGGATGGAAACGATCGTGAACACGTTTCTTCTTCCGTAAAGAAGAAAAATAAAACTTTTTTCGCCGTAAAAGTTCGCACATCGCCTTTACGCACAGTTTGCGCACATCCTGCGCCATGAACCCGCCGCTGAGCTGCAAGTAGATCGCTAATTCAAGCTCTGTGCGTGTGTATGCGTGTGTGCGCGCCAACCTGCCCGCCTTGGTGATGATCATCTCCGTTCCGATGTCATGGAAGCGCTTCCACAGATCCGCGCACTGCAGCTCCACCTGGATCTCCTCCATGGAGGCCGGGGGCGACGGCTCGCAGGGGCCGGGGGCCAGGTCGTCAGGTGAACCGAAGGAGCACGACGTCCTTTCGGCCAGACCCTCTCCGTCCGAGCCGGGACTCGCCTCCGAGTCTGAGGAGAAAATGAGGAAGATGATGAGAAAGCAGCTCTAAAACAGTGGAATTAATATTTTAGGGCTTTAGCGCAGGAAACTTGGCACAGGTGGGGAAGTACAGCGGCTCTCTCTCTCTCCCTCTCTTTGACTCCAAATCACCTGCCGTCTGCAGCTTGGAGAGAAGCGGCTCGAGTCTGGCTCGCTGGCTCAGCTCGTCATGGAGTTCTGGGTTCGTGTCAAAAGCAGACTAAATGCTGCGTAAAACCTTTGAAATGCGATGTAGAAAATATGAAATTTTAAATTGGGCCACACAATGATCAGTTCCGATGGGAGGCGTTGAGCAAATGAAGTTGAGCTTCAAGTGCTCCTCCTGGACCGAGTTTAACAGACTGACCGTTCAGAGTCATCAACACGGTCACAATGTGAGCAGATAAAAACGTTCCCTCCATCATGAACCGGATCCAGACCTACAGGAAAGCTTTCCATCCGTCTGAGCCTCGAACTCCCAGACACCAAGCAGGATGACCTCACCCTCATTTACATTTCACTTTATTTCAGTCCAACAGCTCAACTGCGCAGGTCACAGCGGGGTGGACAAAATAACAAGAACGCCTGATAATCTTATATCCTGCATGACCTTTGAGAAGAATTAACTCCAAGACACGTTTTTTTTTTAAATAATTTAGCCCTTTTAAACATCGGTAGCAATGTTACTTTACACCTGATATTAATAATTTTTCTTTCTTTTTCTTTTTTTGGAAAGCTTTCAGTGTCAAATATCAAAATGCACCAGAGTTTTCCAGCTGGGATGTAAAATCTTTAATGCCTCAATCTGCACTTTACCCGGATAAAACTCTCATGAGATCACCAAGCGCTATCTCTTCTTTCACTTTTCTCTGAAACAGATTACAGCTGAATATCCTCCACTCCCTCCACTAACACCACCACCACCCAAAGAATATTAAAAAAAGAATCTAATAATGTATTATTTATTGGGGGGCCCTGACACGAGGAGGTTGACTTGGCAGACTAAGGGCACACAAATATGGTTATGCAAATGCGGAGCTGCTGAGAGACTGGACAGCGTCCCAGGCAAAACCGCCGCTGCGAGGGCCGAGCCAACCCCGCTGGAAACAAGAGAGCGGAGGGGAGAGATGGAGATAGGAAGAGCAAAGGGGGGAGGAGGAGGGGGGAGGAGAAGAAAAGGGGATGGAGGGCTTCAATGACCACAGAGAGACAGAGACAGACTTTCCATCATCTTCTTGGGAGATCCTTCCAATGTCATTGCAGCCAGTGAGGACTGTCACACATGATTACTCTCCCCTTCTTCTTTTCCTTTTAACTGTTCGCACACATGCAGATACTCGCTGAGCCAGTCGGTCAGACAGTCAACTGCCCCCTTACTCTATAAAAACACTTATTACACACACTGCTAGTGTTAAAGGAAGAGGGCAGGACGGGCTGCTCAATGAGCCTGCGCTGCTGTAATGTAATCGTCAGATGAGGGCAATGAGATTAGATCACGCAGACAGAAGGCAATTCATTTGGGTCTCTAATCGAGGGAGGACAGGGAGATCTGGTTGTTCTGGGGCCGATGCATTTACATCCTACACACAGACAGAGAGGGCCGGGTGTTAAAAAGAGTTGGGCTGATATTTCAACCTGGTTTTACAGAATATTTCACATTTTTAGAAACTGTTGTAACTAAATGTTTTCCTACCTATGCTGCTGTTAATCTGAATAATACTGACACTGCTCACATTATCTCAGCCTCGAGGTTGCGTAAAGGTTTGCGCAAACTGGTGTAAATATGGACAGGTCCGATTCACCCATCATGAAGGCAAACAAAAAAAAAGTTTGGATTTTTTTTTTTTCCTCATACTGAATAATTTATCACCTGACATGAGCGATTCATCTCTACTCTATTAAGAGGATAAATCATTAGTCTGCAGATTTGGGCTCTCATAATAATCAGTTGCTTTTCCACTGTGGCACGAGCGAGATTCAACACTTCATATAAAATGTGACATTTCTGGCATCCGCCTGAATATTTGCGACAAACACACAGCCTATAAAGCCGCATTGAGCAACTCCCATATCTGCTATAGGCATCTAAAGCTGGATGTTGTGTGAAACGGAGGCGTTCAGAGGAAACAGACGCATTCCACAGAGCAAAAGCGGCCCCGGCTAAATAAGATAATTTGGCAGCAACGCCTCCGAGATGCAGAGGTGGGAAACGTGGGCCAAGCAGGAGCCCGTGTGACTCCGCCCGGACGCCCCTGTCATCATGGGTGAAGGACCTGTCCTCCGCCACTCACCAACCACACACACACACACACACACACACACACACACACACACACACACACACACACACACACACACACACAAACACACACACACACACACACAGATCTAAACCCAACTGTATGCATGAGTCTTTGTGTATGATGTCAGCTCATTTTCCAAAGTTGCAAACAAATTGTCACTGCAGCTCAAATTGGACGACTCTTTGAGTTTATGTGAAGCTTTTCACTTTGAGCCGAATGAATAAAAACTGACATTTATTGATGAGGAAAAAAATTTGCCCCCTCAGCAGAACGCTGCCCTGACATCTGCTGCGGTTACACACACAGAGAGAGAGAGAGAGAGAGAGAGAGAGAGAGAGAGAGAGAGAGAGAGAGAGAGAGAGAGAGAGAGAGAGAGAGAGAGAGAGAGAGAGCCTGAATCTTGCGGTTAAAGTCTCCCAATCTGCTCATGCCAGGCTTCATTAAAACGGGGCTAACATCCATAGTTGGCCACTAACTGGTCTAAATTTAATCAAGTCAGAGCTGTGCATCAGGTTGTCCTCTGTGTTACAGTTCACCTCAGCTCCAGGCGGCTGGAGTTCAAAACACAAAGCGTACATCAAATAAAAGTATGAGAGAGAGAGGACGGGCCCTACATGGAGTTAAAAAGAGGACAGCAGATAGAAATGTTAATTGTTGCGGTGTTAGACATCTGATTGAGATTTTTTATGAATTCATTTTGTATTTTATTGAGTTGTAACTATTTTGAATTGGGAATATTTTATATTTTACATCTATAGTTGTATTGTTCTGTATGTTTTCTACATTTAATGCCTCTTGTTGTTAGATGTTTTAATGACGTTGATGCAGAGATTTTAGCTGCTGCATAGCTGGAGGATACAATCATTATAAGAATCATATTTACCATGATTCCAACATGCAGCTGGAACTGCTTTTTTGCGCTAGCAGGTAAACATGATACACTTCATTTAGAATATTTTCCTTTACAAACAAAGACGATTAAACCTGGCTGCGTTTGCATCTTTACAAACATTTTTGCTCAAACTTGCAGAACACTCTCCAAATATGTAGGCCTGAAATTTGTGATGATGACCTGATATTATCTGCACTGTTCCTATTTCATCTTGTAGTGTAATATATTTTTATTTTTCCAAGTCCCAGTCTTGGATTTGAATATTTGAAATACGGCCTGTATTTAATGAAGTTGCAGCAGATTTCTGAAGCAGACAGTAGCACCGTGTCAGCCATGAAATCACAGAGTAACCCAATCCACACAGTGAGAGCACCTGTTTCCACACTGATGGAGACTCGGGCACGAGGGAAGCAGTAAAAGCTTCAATCGGGCTCATGTACACGTCTCTTTTATCAGCCTGCGTGTTTCAAGTAACCTGAGAAACGTCTTCAGGCAAACTCTGAATGGAGGAAGCAACGTTTGGATCATTTTAGTATTAGCAGCAGGATATTATTGTGCCGTCATCTTAATTACCAGATGCCAAGCGAGACGTCAGGTGTTTGCAGCGAGTTAGTTCTGTGCGTAAAAGCAAAAGGTGTCGCCCTGTAAATCACAGTTTGGCTCAGGCCTTTGACAAATGGCATTAAATATTAAGTTATATTAGATGTAGTTCAACTTGTTAATTATTTGACTTAAAGAATAAATATTATGGAGATGTGGTTGCAGTAGTTTTGTGAGGTCTAACAAAACGACTTTTTCTGTGCTAACTCAACTGTTCAGCTCTTACAGACAGACCGTTAAATGCGCGCCTGGTTCAGAGCCTGTACGTTTCTCAGTCCTGCCCTTGTCTTTGAGGCTAATAAACGTGTTATACGACCAACCGGCTTCCAGACTCGCCTGGAGTTGAGTAAAAATAAAATCACTCCGTTAAGGATTCCTCTAAACCACATAATCTGACCACAGAGACTGGCTGTTCTCGGTCACCGCCGCACGACGCGCCAAAGCAGAGGCTTTAGGACCCGAGCAGGACCAGATGAACCTGCCAGGAACCCGACTGCTAATAAGCGGGACCAAGGGGGGTGGCGCGGAACCGGGAACTGGGTAATTCATTCAGCCACAAATCCTAAAACTTTTCGAACAAACCGTGGACGATGATGAAGAGAAAAGCCTTTCTGCCCCCAGGGAATCAAAGAACACCAGCGATTTTGATTATCACTTTTTTTTTAAAAACACACACACAAACAAGCTGTTTGTCATTGGCAGTGCTGTAATCAACGCTCAGTCTCAGCGTCCTAACCTAATTTAACGTGACTGCAGACAGATCTACACATTCAAATCAGCAACAACAACAATCTTCCCATGAGAGCCCCTCTCCTCAAATCCTCCTCCTAATGAGGCAAAAGTTTACTTTTACTTTACTCTTTTCCCATTTTTAAAAAATACTTTTGCTCTTGAGTCACGTTCAGTTTTAGAGCGGAGAGGAGCCGTGCGTAAAGGTTCTGCGCCCCGGAGGTCAGACTGCAGCCGACAGCGGGACTTAGCGTCGGCCTGAGACTATCTGAGCTACACGCAGAGGTTAAGCTTCATTTCTGTCCGTCTCTGCTCTCATACGGAGAATAAACCAGCTGTGATAAGATCATATCATTTGTATATTTAAAGCCAAATTCACTTTTTAATAATTAAAAACGAGGCTTGTTTGGATCCATAATCATTTTCACAATCTAAAAATTTCACAAGAAGGCGGCTTAATTTAACTAAACTGAATTACTTTTTTTTTTTTTTTTTAAATCGGAAACAAAATGACATTTTCAGGTTCGGCTGAGGCCGCGCGGCTGTTTTGAAGCACCGAGGTCAAAAGCTACTTTAGCTCCGTCAACGTTTGTGTGAGCGGCAGGTTTGTCTGTGTGTGTGATCAGCTCATCTCTGAATACAGATGAAATGTGAGCGGCTCGGATTACACCTGAGCTCATTCATTTATGCGCTAAAAACCAAATAACGTTTAACGGCAATACGCCATGAATATATATATATATATATAAAGAGTAAATGTGTGAATGAATTTCTCACATAAAAAATGTAGTATTTGTTACATATTGTATAATGCTATATACTCGGTATAGTAGTATTTGTAGTTTGTAAATAAATGAAATAGAAAAATGTTTCAACAATAAAATATTACGATTTGTTGATGTCGACAGTTATTTGACTTCACTTCAGTTTGACTTCCTCTTGACGCCTCGTTTGTCTTATAAATGTAATTTTATTATGTTTTTATTTCATGTATTTTTTCTCTCTGTCATCAGACTTCTTTGTGTTTGTTTGTGACGTCTTGTGTACCGAGGAAACACACAGGAGCTCCACACGCCGTGCGTCAAATCACATTTTACGCGCAGCTCTGACGGTTGTTTGTTTCTGACAAAACGTTTTTAAACGGATGACACTTATTTATTTATTTATTTATTTATTTTTTATAAATGATCAATTTTCTTTTTCTTTGGACGCTCTTACGCCTGCAAAATAGTATTTGTTTGTGTCTGTTCATTGATAATTAGGTTGATCCAGAATGTTTGCAATTTATTTTGCTTCGAGAAATTGGATTATTGACTTGATGCATCAAGCTGCGGCCTCCCGTCAGGCCTGCAGCCAAAGTCAAAGTGAAAACAAACAGCAGCTCAGCTTCACGCTTTGACTCATGCAGGACTTTTCTATCACTAATGTCTCACTGAGGAATCCAGCAGTCTGGACCTGTCTTACAAAGACACGTGTGATTACTTGACCTGATGTCCAGACTAAAATTTTATGAACTTGTTTTGCTAGTTTGATTTGTTGCTGATGTAAATTCGCTCCTTTAAGGAAGGAGTAAATTCTTGCTGCATATTTTGTGTCATACTCCTGACAGCGGAGCGGCGTGACTGACTGTCCCTACAGGCCCCCTACGCGTCAGCTTTACACGCTGCATACACGGGAGAAATCTGTTTGTGTTTGTGCGCTGCAGCAGAGCAGAGCGGGATCGTGGAGCTTAATCTCTACACAAGAACACACACTCCACAGTCACACAGACACCGTGGAGCTCACAGCTACATGCCCTGTCGTGGGTTGGGTCACTGAACATGGAGCCATGTTTTGGCTTGTCGCTTTGCATTGCCCTGCGCTGATATAACGCAGATCCGGACATTTAAGCGGTGTGGGTGCATGTCTGCGCACTGACCCGGGTCCATATCCAGACAGTGCGCCGGGTCCTCTCCGTCCGTGGCGAGGCTCTCCATGGACAACTCCAGCTCCTTCTCCTCCCAGCCCCGGAGCTTCCTCTTCTTGTTGGAGCCGATCAGGGCTTCCACGGAAAAAGCGTGGGCTCTAGAGCTCAGAGCTGCGGCAGATCGCCTCCTCTCACTCATTTCTCTCAAATCCACCCGACTTGGGGGGAAGGCGCGGCGAAAAACCCACTCCGTCCGTCCGTCCAAAGCAGTGAAGCAAAACAGTCCAAAAAAAAAGAAAAGAAAAAAATTGCACACGTCAGTGTTTACAGCGGGACGCAAACTCACCAAGTGTCCAAAGTAATCCCAACTGTGACTAGAAACTCTGCGTCAAACTTTTGAAGGCAGACTGTGCCATCCTGGCTGCGCGTGAGAGGGGTCGAGTCCGGGAGGATTGATAGTTTTGATGCGGTCTGTCGCTTTGCGCGTCTCTCCTTCCTTCCACTCCGCGTCTTTCTTTTTCTCTTTCTGTCCCCCCTAACTTCTCTCTGATTGATACTCACTTCTGGAGGAGTTTTTTTTTCCAAGCGGAGGGGGGCGGCCCTCCTGCTCCCTGTCAAACTCGCGCATCCAATGAGAGTGAAGGAAAGACAGCGAGACAAAGTGTTTCCTCCAATGACAGAGGAGGGAGACCCGAGTCCTGGAAGAGGAACCGTGATTTGGACTGCAGCAGCCTAATGAACCGACTCCATAATGTAGCCTATGGAAAAATCCATCAGCTTATATGAAGTGTGTTTTCACCGTGCCTGTATGTATAAAAGATGAACAGATCTGCGTGTGAACGTTCCAAACAAACTGAACAATAAAATGATTTAAAAAAAACAGCAGCTTGGCAAAGTTAGATGATGATTTTTTAATCGACTCACCGTTAGGGTTCTTTTCTTTGACATCCCGCAGCTTCACTTCACTTCTCCTGTGAAGGTTGATCATCCAGGTTCTGGGCCGTCAGTGAAGGCCGCTGTGAGGCCTTCAAAGTCATTTTAATATCCGACTTCTCACCAAGCACGTCTGAGCCGATGATTCCATCATTAGCAGGGATTGTAGGAAAAGTCACATTACAGCTTCATTGTGTCACACAACAGCTGAGCAGGCCGAGCAGAGCAGAGCTGCGACAGGACAGGTGGACTGATCTCAGAGCTGCGTGGTCGGACACGAAAAGGAACGAAAAGATTAACAAGTGAAATGTTTGGCTCTGCTCGACTTATTGGGGGTTTATTACAGCGGCTTCATAGCGGCAGCGAAATACAGCTGATGGACAATAAAGTGGAGCGTTTAGAGGAGATCACCGTGGGGCGGAATAATGACTTTCATCATCCAGAAACACCGAGCAGTCTAATATTTATTCTGTTAGTCTGCTTATGAATTTATTACATTCATATAGTGATAATATTGGAGGCAAACGACACTGATGAAAATAAGAACGGAGCATAATGAAATTAAAATCAAATAACTATAAATATTTTTTCGATTTTTCAGAAACGATTTAATTTTAAAACAAGGAAGTAAAATGTTTGCGTTCAATTTTGTGGTGGGTAAATAAAAAGAAAATATTAGATTATTATTATTAATAATTTTAGATTTTGGTTTAATTATTTTTTTTCTAACAGCATTGTGGGTCACAGGCCAGCACAATACAGAAGAGCAAAATGATAACCTTTAAATACATACTAGGCCAATGGTAATACTAATAATACTAATACCACTAATAATACTAATTCTACGAATAATAATACCAACAATAATACTACCAATAACACTATCAATACTACTAATAATAATACTACCAATAATACTATTAATACTGCTAATAATAATACTACTAATAATAGAGGTCCACAGCTTTTGTTTTCACTTTTCAAACATCAGTTCTTGCTTTTAAGAAATTCAGAGTCTTCCCGATCAGATTTTGTCCTGAGCTGCACGTGATCAGTCTGCAGGCCTGATGCTCAGGAAGAGGCGCGCGCACACACACACACGCACGCACGCACACACGCACACACACACAGCAGAGAAATGAAGCTGGTCGCGCTGGGAGAATAACATTTCACACATTTCCCGTCAACGTCAAAACGAAAAGATGTAAAAAAAAAAAAAAAAAATACAATAAAAAAATAAAAAAAGAGTTGCGGATGATCAGTGTTGGTTTGAGCAGGCCTGAGGTCAGCCGCAGGCTCCGGAAAGTGAAGCTTTAAAAAGTCGATTTAAAATGAAAGTGCGCGCCTGGATCAGAACTGTGAAGAAAACTGTGAATTAAAGTTTAACATCAAAACTAATTAAGAGATGCTTAATAAAATAATAATTACGCATAAAACCATAAAAAAACAGATTGCAGGGGATTTCACTGACAGGTGACAGGTAGCCTGCAGACGAAGCAAAAGCGTCACATAAATTCAGTTTCATACTGACACATATTACGTCACTACGGAAATATTATAGGATCATCGAAGAGACTTTTATCAGCAGCAGCCTCGGTTGGTTAAACTGACGTTATTTTGCACCCAGGTCACCGCAGGAGAGACTGTGCACACTTCAGACGCTCTGATATAAATGTTGATCGAGTTTAAAAGTAATTATTGAGTATCCAATCAGAGAGGAATGACGTGAATCAAATGTGAATACCATTTTGATTACAATTTACACGACTGTAACCCGTGCATATTTGTTTTGAGAAACACTTTTGGGGGGATTTTGTGCGTAAATGTTTGTGCGTAAAGTTGTGCCAAAGTAAACAAGTAGGCTAAATCTTCCGCGTGCGCGCGCTCGTGTACAGTAGGGTTGGTTTAAATCCCCGTGGAAAGAAACTCGTTAAACACAAGCAGTAAAAACTTAGAACCAACTGTTTGCTGTTTACATCCCAATTACAGCCGCCCCTGCATCTCATTAAGGCCAAACTAAAGCAGGAGGGCACATCAGGAGGGTTCGATTCCCTTTTTAAATAATCTGTCCAACACCAAAACATCCAGACACACTCTCTGAATTATTATTATTATCATGACTCATAAAACTTTGCTCCCGGCGGTTTTCTGGAGTCACAGCTCTAAAATGCCCCCGAAGACACTGGAGCCGCGCAGAACGGCTCAAAAGTGACGTTAATGTTTAATTAGTCAAAGAAAGCTTCTGACCCCGCCTGACCCAGCAGATAATGCGCGCAGCAACCTGACAGGGGCTCTCCGGTCGTTTCAGCAGCTTCCTCCCCGGGGCCAAGGACTGCGATTCCTCCACGCAGGACTAAACGCTCTAAATATAGCGTGGGGAGCAACTGCAGGAGCCCGAAAAAGTCAAAGATGTGAGGACCGAGGCTGCAAAGTGCAAAGATCTTTATGCTCACCTAACGCTCATTTTAGGCTCTTGTTGGAGTAATAAGATGACGGCGCAGAGGGTAAACTGGGCATTTAATGAGGAACAGTGTGACGATCAGTTCAGCATCTGAAGCCTCGTGTGTGACTGTTCAAACACGCAGAGGATGCGCTAAGCAACACAAACAAAAACATCAAAGCAGGAAATCTGATGCGCAAACAAGAAGAACATCATATTTGGTTCCGTTTAAATCTTCTTGGAAGTACAGAAGTATTTGTTTAATGAATACAGGTCCAGATTCGAATTCAGTAAACACACTAATGAAAGTTAGATTTTTCTTTTAAAAATACAAAGTTTAGTTTATTCAACCCAGAACACCCTGATCCCGGAGATGTGGATCCACTCTGCGGATTTCTTCTCTTGTCGAATCATATAAAAGAATAAATAAATAAAACGGATGTTGCGCAGATGTTACCTCATTATTAAATTAGAAATAGTCCGAGCGCGCGGCTAGAGCAAGATTTTATTCTCATTATTTCGACAAAAAAACTCATTAAAGATTCAAACTAAATGATATTATGACACTCGGAGCTTGGACGTGTGTGTTTTTTCTCTCTTCCTCGGTTATATAAAAAGCGTCTGTGCATAACAATGTGATTTAACATCTGAACCAATCAGGAGGCTCAAAAAACCGCAATCATGATTCAATAAAATGACAGTTACTATTAATGTCAGCCACCGGCTTTAACATCATACACACAAACGCATTGTTATGATATATTACTGAATGAACAGATGCTCATTTCCATCAAGTCGCTGATAAAACGCGTGATTATTGCAAAGTGATCTTTAATTATCATCGGGAATAAAGAGGTCGTAACGTGTGAAGGTGAAGAGGTTTCAGAGTTCAACATCAGTAAAATAAAAAGAATAAAGTCTGGTTATTGTTTATCATTCCGCGTGCTTTCTTAAAAATTCACATTTATTAAGACTCCATTAAACTTTTTACTCGCGCGCATAAAACGGTTCAGTTACGGTGTCGCTTTCATATTAAAACACTCTTTCCTCCAGCAGCGACATCACTGCTCACACACACACACACACACACACACACACACACACACACACACACACACACACACACACACACACACACACACACACACACACACACACACACACACACACACGCCGCTCCGAGCAGGTCGCAGTGATTTACAGCCCGGTGCTGTGTGTACATGTAGTCTATATAGTTTTATTTAGATTCTGTCAGCTGCTTAAGCCAACAGGAAAAAAAAGAAAGAAAGAAAGCAGCAAAGGGAAATAAACCGAGCGAGGACACGCTCTGTTCCCAGGTAAACACTGAGATGGAAAAAACACAGTAGTCCAACTCCAGCAGAGTGTGTGTGTGTGTGTGTGTGTGTGTGTGTGTGTGTGTGTGTGTGTGTGTGTGTGTGCGCGGTCTGAGTCCCTGCAGGAACATTAGAGGAGTGAGAGAAGTGCATTTTCAATTAGAGAGTGTGAGAGCAGAGAAAGTTAAAACAGCAGCAGGAGGATGAAGTGTGTGAGGGAGCACAGGGAGGAAAGGATGAAGGGATAAAGGGATGAGAGGAGAAGGAGGCAGATGAGAAATTAAAGGAAAGAGAATAAAGGGCTGTCTGTGTCCAGATGTAAAAAAAAAATCATTAGCAATGAAAAAACAGCTGAGCTGCAAATGTACAAAAAAAATCTCATTTATTTTTTTCAATAGGAAGACGAAACACTGAAATAACATGAACTAACTCAGTTGAAACTCCTTACATTTGGACGGTGAGTCTTTATCATCTGCACATGGGACAGTTATTCTGTTGCTGAGGCCATGATCTGTGTGTGTGTGTGAGAGAGAGTTGAAAAACAAAGCAAACTAGTTTTTGAAAAGATGTTGAGTCCAAAGACAAACAGGAGTCACGTACCTTTGTTTTCAGCACTGTGACTTCACTTATCACACACATTCATTATTAATTATCATTAATAATCTCCTGTGATCGACACGGGAGTGTGTGTTTGCACTGCATGAAGCACACAACAACACAACATGTCCTGTAAGTCTGCTCCGTTTCATTCTCCAGCTTCAAACTGTGAACTTTATCTGTTCATCTTCAAACCTTCTGTTCCATTTCATTTTTTTTATTTCTCCTCTCTTTGTGTCTTTCAGCATTGCAAGCACTTTTGATGAACTGTGCTGTTTTTTTTTACAGAGATCTGATTTGATCCGGTCACACTCGAGGGAACACGTTCAAAAATAGTGTTTGAATCTTAATGCAAAGATCTGTTTGCATTTTCTCTGCTGTTGTGTTTTCGTGTGCGTTAGTCACAGATTTCACTAATCTGATCTGATCCCAGTCTGATGGTGTGGACAGAACTGTGGACGTCAAATCTAGACACGACACCTGTGATCCAAATGCAACCAGCGTTTGAACACTCAAACAGAGTTTAAATGTTAAGTCAATGTTTTTAATAAGTAAATGTTTTTCAGGTGTTTTAGTTTTTCTTGGCAGTCTGGATAAGCTCTGTTAGCATTGAGGACAAGAAGACAATAAGATGGTTTGTTTGGTATTTGGGAAAAAATGTTTAAAGCCAAGACTCCAAGACAAGAATTAAAAAAGCTAGAAAGTCTCTCAAGCTCGTCCACAAATCAGTCTGCTGCCTCTCAGCAGAAGCCAACTCTCTGTCTGACCTCTCTGAGGACCGGTGCAGCCAGTTCCCGAGCCCTGCGGGTTCCCTGGGCCAGCAGTCCCTCGAGGTGAGCGCGGTCCGACCTCAGCCTCTCAATCTCCTCCCTGATGGGCGTCAACCTCTGGACCACAGCCTCAGTTACGAGTTTTTTATATGCGCCTGTGTCCAACCCTCTGGCCTGGGACAGCGCCTCCTCCACGCTGATCATCGCCATGGCAGCATGGATGGTCACCAGGTTGGACACGCCCGGCCTCGTCTCCGGGTCAAAGGTGACCTCGGAGGTGAAGTCAGTGACAGCACGGCGAACCTTGAGGGCGATGTCATCAGGAGAGTCTGTGATGTTAATCGTTGCCATCGCCTGGGGGTCAGATTTGGACATTTTGGCAGAGGGGTCGCGGAGGGATTTGACTTTTCGTGTAGAGCCTGTGGGAGGAAATCAGATCTATGAGTATGATGAGAGAATGAGAGAACACAAACATTTCAAAATAAGACGTCCAGCAGCTGATGAATTTGACCCATTGTAAAATGACTCCCGACGTCTAAGATGTAAAAAAAAGTGTTATGTGTATAAAACTGTGAACATCACTGGTCACAGAGAGTAAAGACAGTAACTCAAAAATATAAAATAATCATAGAAACCAGACACTTAATGATAAAGCGTTTGCATCTCTTCAAAATAAAAGCAGAGCATTCTCCTTCACTGCTTTATCAGAGGTGTAAATTTAAAGCAAATCAAAATAAAAGGGAGAAGCAGAGCCCTGAATACTGTCAGCCAATCTCTGGCTGTGTGACTCAAACATCCTCCACCAATTAGAGGGTAGGACAGCCTGTGTTTAGCCTGACATGCACAAAAAAAGAAGCCCCAAAACCATTTGTCAACTGAACATGAGAAGACGTTTTAGTGAGTAAATCTGACTGAAAACGTCCTGCAGACTTTAAAATCTGATAAAAAAGTGTTCATGCAGGATTTAAAATCAAACATGTTCGCCGTGTTATCCTTTCATTTCCTGTAAATCATCTCAAGACGAGACAAAAGTTACATTTTTTAAAATGGAGCAGACACATCTCAACATGAAGTCATGAGTAGTCTGCGTGAGCGGCCATTTCCTCTTCTTTCCTTACTTATCAAACCCACACTTCCGCAATATTTCGAGTTCTTTTTCTATCCCATACTGGTAGTCCACATCCGTCCCATGTGTCACATCCTCTTTATCATTACTGAGACGTCCTCATTTCAGCCAAATTAGAAAGTCTCTGCTTTGGTTTTCAAAGAGAAGGTGGTGACTGGCAATTCGGCTCTGCCAAAGACTAGATATGAGGATGAGATCTACCACTCTGAACCAAATACAGCAGACACAGGCACGTGCGGCCGCATGAACACACACACACGAACACACACACACACACGAACACACAAACACACACACACTTCCCTGAAGTCATCTCGAGGACATCCCCACAAATCTATTATCACTCCATTAGTCAGATACAAGAGGAAGAAAATATTTCTTTAATCAAAGCTGCGCTGCACACATGACTGACTACATCTTGTGCTTTTATGAGGCTGATAATCAAGGAGGGTGAAACTGGGCTCTCTGGACATGTTAGCCATGTGTGTGTGTGCATGTGAAACTGGGATTCTGGAAAACACGCAGCAATCATTTCAAAATAAAAGTCATATTATATGTTACATTTTTGGCAAACATTTCCCAGAATTCTGATCGGTCACTGTCGTCACCATATACTTTATATATTTTTTATTTAACCAGGCGAGTTTCACTGAGGTTGGAGACCACCTTTGCTTACAAAGTTGCAGTCCAAACGACAAAACACCACCCAAACAGAAGGAGCCATGAAAAGAGACGCTTAAAAATGATCGGATCTTTTAAAATTTTGTTTAAATTTGGCCGGGCACAGATTTCATTTCCTTTTACAGATTAATCCCAGTGGCTGAAGCAAAGACATGAAGGCTGTGTTATTCATCACTATCCAATGCTCGACGACAGACAGGAAATACACAGCTTGTCTCCTGTGGCAATCGTTGTAAAATGAACTCTGTGATGTAACTTTATAAACGGACGCTTCAGTGACATGATGCCAACCGTGAAATGATGCGTCCCCCCTGTTTCAAATCCAGCCGGGGACCTTTGTTGCATGTCCCCATTTCTCCCCCCTTGTTTCCTGCCGTCTGCTACCATCGCTATCAAATAAAAAGGCATGAAATGCCAAAAATAATTTTTAAAAAAGAAACAAGCTCGGAGATAAAACTGAACAAAAACTGATTTAAAAACGACTCTAGACATTTGTTTGTATTTTCCTCGTTCCAGTTGTTTGCTCAGCAACCGCTGAAGAAATGACATCATCATCCAGATATTGTTAGCCCCTCCAAACTCAGACTTCTTTCTAAAGCTACTGTATTATTAGACGATCCCAAAAAAATCAACAGCAATTTACACCCTCACAGAAAATAAGAGAGGTTACAAGACATGTAATCTACACTAGAAATAAAAATAGTTTGGTCTTGCTTCTTTCTAGTATCCGGACACTAATTTCAAAACAAAAGCAGATTTCTATTCAAAATGGTTTCAAATAATCTGATTGCATTTTTTTCCATGTTTAAAGAAAATAAAGTTTTCAATGGCAAAATATGATTTAAGAAAAAAAAACTATGAGAAATTACCACGGCACTCATAGCTAAAAAGCAGCAAG
This sequence comes from Collichthys lucidus, assembly GCA_004119915.2. Lineage (NCBI taxonomy): Eukaryota > Metazoa > Chordata > Actinopteri > Sciaenidae > Collichthys > Collichthys lucidus. The sequence continues at coordinate 31,660,095 of CM014079.1, read as the reverse complement.
TTTTTGTCTCTATGAAATATGAAATGACTCGATAATTACAGAATATAAATTCTATTTAGCTTCAGGGATAAGACGTCCGATTATGATATCTCATTTAAACAGATGCTAATATATGGACTGTGTGTGTGTGTGTGCCATGTGTTTAAAGGAGTTAATGTACCATGACGAGTCACTGTAAGGAAACCAATAAAAAAAATACATGTTGTACATAAAATGGAAAATTCTGACACCAACCATTAGCTACTATTTAGTTATGTGATTAAACTTAGTGTGTGTGTGTGTGTGTGTGTGTGTGTGTGTGTGTGTGTGTGTGTGTGTGTGTGTGTGTGTGTGTGTGTGTGTGTGTGTGTGTGAGTGTGTGTGTGTGTGTGCCGCCATGCCTGTAAGCATGTTCTTACTGAGCAGGGCGCTGGGTTCGGGGAACAGGTTTCCGTAGCGGTTGTTGAAGATGCGAGCGAGGTCCTGAGCCAGCTCTAAATGCTGGATCTGATCCTCTCCGACTGGGACATGAGTGGACCTGAGAGATGAAACCATAACACAACATGAGCTTCCTAAACAACTGTACACTCTTGACAGCAGAGGAGTTCAAATGCACGGCAAGATGTGAGCGCAAATTGGAGACACTTGAATTCGCTGCTGGAGCTCTCTTCAGCATCGGTTTAGCAACTTTGCAACTGTCACCCGGGAGGAAGTAATCCATTCATTTCATCTTTAATAAAACCCAGAGAGCATTAGAGATGAGCTTTCTCTGCTACTTCGCCTCTTCTTTCCCCACAGGAAATTAGGTTTTGGCCGTTTGATGGTTCAAATAGAAACCCCTGAAGAGATGACTTCTCAGTTTGTTTGGAAATATGTAGCTCATAGTGAGTATTCATTTTCACAGAGGAAACACCAAGCTACAATAATCCAACCACCGACTGATCTGGATCACTAATTCGGCTTGCACCAACACACTAACATATTACACCATACATAAGAACAGTATGTTGTATCAGCCATAGAGTTAAACTGCTGCCTCACACAGAATTTATAAAGACCTTTTATCTTACTCAGTAGAACACATCTATGGAGATAGTTTGGGGGTTTTTTTGTCCATGTTTCAGATGCAATGAAAGTTCAACAGCAACATTTCCTTCCAAAAACAATGCCCCTGTGAACGCACTTAACAGTTCACTGGAACTACTTTACACTGAACAAATGGTGTTGTTATGCAGTGTACTGCGCATGGAGGCAGACATGCCACGGACAGATAAGGACAAATAAAACCAGAACTACATTAATGTTCAAACGCCACTAGAGGTAAATATACTTGTTTGGTGATTGGATTGGATTATGTTGCATGGGATACTTCGATCTGACGCTGCATCGACTTATTTCAGCTGTGGTAGAAAATCGCTCAGATCATGATGCTTCTCTTCTCATGATGATTTTAGTTAGTAACCTTTATTCTTTTCTTACGGCTGATGTATTTCATATGCAGCTTTTCTCAATATAATATATATATATATATATATATATATATATATATATATATATATATAAATAAATAAATAAATAAATAAATAAATAAATAAATAAATAAAAGGTATAACTGAACAAATTTGTGGGGGAAAATTTGACAGAAATACACATTTTCTATGTATCTTTTATAGCAACTTGGGAGCAAAAACCAAGTGTTGCATTTAGATTTTTCTGGAGTGCATCGTCTGTTCATGCGAGGTACAACCTCACCAGCGATGTGAGCTTACAGAAACCGACGCCCCTGCTCGAGCTCCTAACGCCGGCTTAGAGTTGTTTGTTTCGGCTCAGAAACAAGGATGAATCTGCTTTTATAAACAGGACAGTCACACATGATCAAACAATACAAATGGCTGCAAAACAGCCGTGAAAAGACGTGTTGACTTCGGAAAGTGTGTGACTCACTTCCAGAGGAGGAACATATATAAATGATTGTAAACAACGCTAACAAGTCTGGGCTGAAAAACAGTGAACTCGTCCTTCCACAGGCGAGATTTATTGGAAAATGGAATATAATGATAAAATTATACAGTGACACAACGGACAATAAGGACAAAGAAAGGACTTACGAGGTTAGTTGATGGAGTTTAAAAAATACAGTAAATACTTAAAACAATGGTGCTCAGTTTCGGATTGGAAAAATCTATCTAGTGTCCACACACAAACACACACACACACACACACACACACACAAACACACACACACACACACACACACACACACACACACACACACACACACACACACACACACACACGTATGAAGATCTCACTTGTAGAGGAGAATATCAGCAGCCTGGAGGACAGGATACGTGAAGAGACCAACGCTGCCTTCATTCTTTAGTTTGCTCTTCATCTGAGTAAAAGATTGAAGACAGAAAGAAGGAAGAAAGAGAAAAAAGAAAAAACTGAATGAATACACGTAAAACAAAAAAAGCGGACGGGGGAAAGAGTGACTCAAGTTGACTTTTTCTTTCCCCGCGGCAAGAACCATTTTCACTTTTACGACCCATCGATTCTCAGTCAAACGGGGCACGGATGAGTTCACGTGACATTTTCCACCATGTTAGAGATCAACTCATCTGTTGGGTAAACAAAAGGTGTTTTCTATGAAGCAACAGAGGCCGAGCACAAAGAACCACTGGCTATCTCGCTCAGTCTCTGCATGTATTAAAAATGCATGTGGCCGGGGGAATTCTATAATTATAAGACTTTTGAAAAGTCTGGCAGGTGGAAAAAAAGAAAGAAAGTGATCAAACAGACTACAGATATTTTGGATAATTGCGAGAAATCAAGAGGGAGTGGAACAAAGAAATGAGCTTTATTTGCAACTATTAAAGCGAAGTGAAGCGCAGACGTGGCAATAATTAAACCAGCATGATTCTGAACCAGTGACGGAGGGAGAGGAGGTCCAACCTTTGACAGACATATAGCATCAATAATAATCACATATAACAAATGTAATTTACCATACAGAGGGGCCATCTTCATCTTCAGATGGCAGCTTGATAAAAGAGTTGGCTGCACAGAAAACATATCTGGACTTGGCTATGAAATAAATCCCTCTCATGTCCTAATGATGATACGTTTCATCAAAAACTGATCACACTGCAACGGGGAACAGGATATTAGGTTTGAACTCAATCTGACATGAGTCACTTCAAAATATGACTTGGCATCGCACCTCCATGATGACAGTCTATACAATCTGGATAGGAGAATCCATTTTGTCCCCAAAACGTTGTTTTGTTTTTTATCTGTAGGACTTTTAAACTTCAGTGATCACCAACTATTTCAAACAATCAATAAGCAAACTGCTAAAACTGTCACACCAGTGAAGAGCTACGTGCTGTAATTATTAAAGCAGGGACATCATTTATCTTTTCCATATTTCTTGTTTGAGACATGAGAGTGAAACGCCCCAGTATAATCCCAACAGGACTGTATTCCTTTTTTTAAAGGCATGTTTTTCTGATGATTAGGTTTTAACAGATTTTTGCTGTTATCAGCCTGTGTTTAAATATTTAATAGAGGCTCATTAAAAGAAGATAAAACAAGACAAGACAGGACAGGTCGCCCTCACACCGACAACTAGTTCAGATCGCAGTAGCTGGAGTTTCAGTTTTATCGGACATCACATGATCCTGATTTTAGCTTTCCTCCACTGGCTCTCTCTGTCTCTAAGGATTGATTTTACGACTTTGCTGATCACTTTTAAAGCCCATCACAGGTCAGAACTAGATGTGACCAAGCCTTCTCCATCAGAGCCCCTCAAATTTGGAATGACCTGCCCGACGAGATAAGGCTTTCCGATTCATGAGCTCATTTATACAGAACTGTTTTCTTTCTTTTTCTTTTTCTTGCCTTTTAATTATAATTTGATCCTCTTTTTATCTTTTACACCAGACCTGCCTTTTTAAAGACAATTTTTCTTTTTTATTCCCGATCTTTATATTTAAACCTACTACCTAAACTTATTACTGTTCTGCTGTTTTTATTTTATTTCTCAGCTTTTAGAAATCAAAGAATATCCTGTTTAAATGGTTTAATCACTCTGCCTGTTTTCTGTGACTTTATTGCTTTTTACTTATTCTTGTAAAAATTCTTCTTCTTCTTGTGTGTGTGTGTGTGTGTGTGTGTGTGTGTGTGTGTGTGTGTGTGTGTGTGTGTGTGTGTGTGTGTGTGTGTCATCTAACCTTCCACTGCGGCAAGTGTCTCAGGCGCGGCATGCTGGTTAGACAGCCGAGGATCCAAGAGAGCTCAGCGTGCTCGGACACCTGCAGGGTCAAGAAGCGGGTGGGGAGACATCGTACATCACAGTTGGAGTCAAATGATCCATTATAATCATCTTAAAAACTAATTTATATCGTATCGTTGCAATTCACACCTCTTATATCTGGCACTGAGTTCAGGACATGGCCACATTATTCACTGGATTCGGTTCATTGGGGATGTTTCATATTTGCTCTATGACTAATCAGTCATAGAGCATGTTTGCTTTTTTTTGCCTCCTCGATTAGGACGTCAAAGTCGAAAAACTCCTGATCCTTCAAAATTTGGATATGGTAAGTGAGGTCTTTACTGCAGCTCGAGAACGCCAGATGAACTGCGCACAACGCTGTTTGCTGCGTAGAAGGACTGACTCGAGGAGTGGTTGTTGTTCTTCGTTCTCTTGGTTTGTACTTTTTCCCCTTCCCTCTAACCCCTGTGTTTGGAAGCCAGGGTGGGGCTGGATGGCAGAAATGTATGTGTTCAAAAATCAACAGAGAGCGTAACAATAAACTTACACAACGAACAACTAATATATGCAAATCTCCACACATGTATTCTATATGTGTCTGTGTGTTGTACTTTATTTAGTGCAGTCATTAGAGAGGCTCATAACCACAGAGATAAATAGAAGAAATCAATTAAGCAGACAGATTAAACAAACACAGATGAACGGATGAGAGGTCTGGTGTGAGACAGCTGTGGTGGAAGGAAGAGGGTGACTCCCTTGCGCCTCCAAGTGGGAGTGAGGAGTACTACCAGTCTCCCTGTGTGTCCTCCACTCCTGACACAGACAGGTGCACCTCGCCACGCCTGTGTTTACTGTTAGAATGGACTGTGAGATCCAGATCTGCAATGTGGGTTTGTAATAAATATCGTCTATGCCGCCATTTCTTATTTTTTAAGAAAGAATAAGAAATATTTGACAAATTCAAATTAAAAAGATCGGAAACCAGGACTGACTCTTGTGCTAAGACTTTTATAACAGAAAAATTAGGATTTTTTTATCAAAAGGTATCTGTCTTTTACATGGTAGTATGAATTCTGGAGGCATGAAAGATGTCAACATATAAAACAATCCTGGCTTTTGATCAGCTGCGGTCACATTGTGGATTATTAGTGTAAAAAAACAGTCCATTAGACATGTTGCATAAAAATAGAAATGTGCTCTCAAACTTTGGGGTTTATTTGTGTTTTGCACACGGTCAAGTAAATTAGTAATACCATGGTGTTGTGAAACAATGAATAGGTGATTGTTAACGTAGTGTATCTAGTGCATCTGGCAGTGATAAATGAACTCCAGCATATCTACTTTCAAGGCTGTCCTGAATGTGTGTGAGCGAGAGAGTGAGTGTGTGTGCGGGGATGCAGGAAATATCCTTCTGCTTCAGCAAATTAAAGTTTATGGACACTGGCTATACAGCCATCCCCTCTTTATCCTGTTGCTTGAAAAGCATTCTGGAGCGTGACGTCAGCTCCAGCAGACAGCAGGGACATAAACCAGGATTTCAGACTAACGTGTAGGGGGGCCGGTATTCATTACACGCTGCAGACAGACAAGAGATGGGACAGATGTCGATGACAGCGCAGAAGGGGATGGATATGGTTTGAAGTGCAATAAAAAAAATCAAAACATATTTAAAAGCTTGTGGAGAACAAGGCCTCCATTCACACTACATGGCAAGAATGCGCTGCAATAAGAGATATGCTAACGTTACGGATCATACGGGAATTACACTGATAGAGAGTTACCATACAACCATGGCAAAAACTCCTTAAGACTGTAAAGATGGGATTTTAGAGAACAGCTAGCAGTTGTCCCTGCACAGTAAATCCAGTTTTCTCTTCGATGCTTACTATAAAACCCCGAGGATTTGTGGATCTGCTGATTCATTCGCTTCCTTCTTGATACCACCGACTTCAGCTTGCAACGGATCTCTCCTTTTCTTTTTCTTTTTTCTTCAATGGAGTTGAGTATTTTCTTTGGGCAGTCGTTGTATTTTTACATGTGGAGCAGGCGTGTTCAACAGGAGGGTTGCCTCGCTGCCAAGTTATGTGGCATAAAACTAAACGGATTAAAAATAGGACCGTGTGTGTGTGTGTGTGTGTGTGTGTGTGTGTGCGTGCGTGCGTGTGTGTGTGTGTGTGCACGCGCAGGGGAGGGGGATTGCAGAGAAACACAGATGGACTGAACTTAACCATCTCACACTCCTTCTCACTCACTCACACACACTGTATCTGTACATAGATAAGAATAAGAAGCGATAAATAAGCGTTTTAGGGTCGGCAGGTAAACATTACAGAGTCTATGTCTGGAAAATAAACACCTGTGCAATAAATTGAAGATTTATATTTGACATGTACAGTAAAATAAAAAAGCACAACAAAACAGCTGGGAAAACTTAAATTCCAGCTTGTAATGAAACACAGCAGACATCCATCAATCCATCCATCCCACTCCTGCCCACCTGAGACTGCTGGAAGAGTATTGCTCTCTCTGGGTCGACGCCGCAGGCCAGCAGGCTCGCTGTCATGTCCAGTATGTTGCCCCGGAGTTGGGCCGGGTCCTGAGGCTGAGTGATGGAGTGCAGGTCCACAATGCTGTACAGGATTGAAGGATATTGGTCCTGCAGGGCCACCCAGTTCTCCAGGGCACCCAGGTAGTTGCCCAGGTGGGGCACCCCAGTCGGCTGGATCCCAGAGAATACACGCCCACCTCCTGGAGGCTCCTGGGAAAGAGGGGGAATATGATTAGGATAGATTATCTCCTGGTCAATATACTGCAGGTGAAAAAAGGAGGCCAAAGGTGAAAAGGTGAGAAAGTCACAACTGAAAGAAGCCTACAGAGACTTAGGTGTCAGTGTTAAACTATTGACAGGTTGGAGGCCAGCAGGAGTCACGCTTGTTTTACCATGATGCTAACTCCATGGCTAGCACCTCTGTTCTCTCCCAAACACATCCAGCACAAAGAATGCATCACCTCACCGGCCAACAATAATAATTAACATCCATCCGGCCAAACTCGTGGCCTCTGTTACCACATCGGGGAAGGACACTGAAAGAGGAGGTGGGGAAGAACCACAGAAATGTAAAATATTACCATACAACATGCAGACCACCATATTACCATCATGATAGCAAGGACATCATTTTATAGAGCTGGAGCCGGGGCAGCAGTGAGCTCTTCATCCGCTCTGAAAGAAAGTGGGAGATAACTCGTTGTGTTTGTATCGCTGGGCAAACATTGTGTTTCTCTTTCTGCAGAGCCCGGCCAGGCCAAACCGCCTCGTTTCTTCTGGCATCGACCCACTCCACTGAACCTTGGCTTTCAATTGGCCCTGCTGGGAGAGTATTAACCACCGCTTGTGGCACCAAGCACCACATGATACAATTAGAGGGCAAGCAGAGCGGCACCTGTCATGAGACATGAAACCACAATGGCATCCAAAACCTAGGGCTTCTTCACCAAAGCTGTCACACAGTAGATTTGGGCTTCGACAGAGCAGAAAAACATGAAGGCTCAGACTGGAACTCTGTGTTTTTGTTGAGCAGTTAGAAAGACAAAGTGTTTGGCGCCTGAGTGACACACATTTGCCTTCCCATCATGGAGGGCTCAGTTCCCGGCAGAGGCACGGCGCTGTGGTTTGGCCGTGTGCTATAACTCACAGGTGAGAAGGTGGTGAGGGATCGTGTCCTTGTTGGGGCGGGGTGAGGTGGAATATGTGGTAGATATAACATGAACCTCCACGTGCACAAGGGATAGAATTACACATGAAGTCTACTAAATCAAGGATGGGCCAGCAATGCCAAGGACTTTTGTACACACTAAAAATGTAATCAGACTGAAAACAGCACTAGCATAGCACTTGCATGCCTTTGACTGGCGATGCAGCGTTTCCGCAGGATGACCCAACATTTTCCTTTGCCATAGCTGGCTGTGTCATACCCGCACTGAGCCAATATAGCGGCCTCATTGCAATGGATGAGAAGGTTGCATTTTTGTTGCAATATTTTGGTTTGAAGAGGGCTTCAAAACCCTGTATGGAGTAAATTCACCAGAAAACTGAAAACAGCGTTCAACAATTGACAAAAATGTCTACGAGGTCCATTTTAAAGCTGTTTTTGAGCTTTTGAGTTCAGATTTCCAGTTTTCTGAGCCATTCTTTCACGTTGTATTCAATATAAATATATCAATATTATATAAGAATTAATTCTATTTAAATTTCGTGTTTTATTGTGCCACATGAGATTCCCAATAAAAACAGGTTATATGTGTATGATGACACGGATATGGTATTTAAGTATTTTGGTCACTAAAACTGTATCAGTGGGATTCACTGAGGTGCAGTTCTGAAGTATGACATACAGTACATCATAAGGTTGATGCCGTAACTTCCATTTAATCACTTTCAAAGAAAATGACCCACAAGTCTGATTGGGGTTAAGTTTGTTTTAGTTTGACACAAGACGTGTTGATGTGTTGTAAACAGCAACGGCTGGAGAGGAGAGCTGGCTTTAAAACGTCCCCCCACAAAACCCATGGGATCTCTGTGTTATCACCTCAAATCTGACTGCCGATCATATGTTCCCCCCGCTGCACTCTTCAAGGTTATCATAACTAATCATTAAAACCTGAAGCTTTCCAGAGGATATCCTCTTCAGCCACTGCTGAGAAATCAGTTATCTTGACGGCTAGCTGAGCTACATCACATTCAATCTGACTGAGGGACAGGCTCAGCACAGGATCGCAGATCAGATAACAGCTGCTCTCTCAACAGTGTGGCCCGGAGCTTCTCCATCTCTCAGCCCTGAGGGATCAAATAACAACTGTTCTGAGGCCAGCGTGGTTCACAAAGTCTCCATCTATTGGCCCGAGGGAGCTGCTTGTTGCCCGGCAAGAGAGAGGCAGGAAGGAACTGGGTGCTTATGTCATTACCGACGGGGTAATTGCACTGGAGTGCCATTGATGCTGAGAGCCTCTTAAGAGGTGTCAGGATTGATTTGGGTGCGGACGGGGCCCTGAGTCTGGCTCATGTGTGTTCTCACCTCGAGCTGACACGCCAAACGCATGTTCCCCCTCTGCTCCTTCCCCTGGGGAAGCCATTAGCCATGCAGACATGGTAATGGTGTCATTTGAGCCAATCGAGTGTCAAATGAGAGTCAACGCCATGGCTAACTAGCCACTGGGCAATCACGCTATCGCGCATAACGTAAGCTGCTTCGGCACACACCTCCACGTTACTTTTGGTCAGAGCAAAGTGTTTTGAAACATGTGCCTCTATGGCCAGTGGAGGTGAAAGTAGGTTGCAGTAGAAGTAAATCAACTACTGCATGATGACAGAGGAGACAGCAAATGTTGTAAAGCAATTAATGTTCATGTAATGAATACTGCACTGCAAAGCCAACAGTAATAAAATATTATCATCTGGCATACTTTGGCCATGGTCTATATTAAACCTGCGCAAGTGAATTTCAATATCGGACAGTTGCAGAGTGCTTCACGTCATGCGCTGGAGGTTAAATGACACCTTGTGGCTTGTTAAAAATTCCAGTTAGATAAATGATCAAATGCACTTCGAGCTGTTATGATGACTGAAAAACAACACTAGAATGAGAGACTGAGAAGGAGCTTGTACGACTTATTATTATCATTATTATTTCTCATTTAGTTTCTTTAAGAATATATTGTAGGAGCTCACAGGAATACGTTTAATGATTATTTTCATGATGAAACAATAAGGCCATGTGCAGCAATTCTGTTACACTGTACTTTAGTACGGTAGTGCTTTGAGCTACATGCTAACTTCATATATGCGTGGGCACACACACACACACACACACACACACACACACACACACACACACACACACACACACACACACACACACACACACACACACACACACACACACACACACACACACACACACACACACACTATAATGCCTCCCTCATTGCATTTGTAACTGGTTATCATCAATTACAAACTATATATATATATATATATATATATATATATATATATATATATATATATATATATATATATAACATAACCTGGAGTAAAAATTATTTCCCCCTGGGATTATTAAAGTATTTCTGATTCTGATTAACAGAGTAAACACCAGACACATTCTGTTGAAGATGCATGCCCAATGTGCCAACTGCCATAAGACAGAAGCAAACAGACAACAGACCATTTTCATCATACATAAAATGTATGCTCTAGAAGTAGAAGTAGTAAAAAATAAATAAATAAATAAAAAATGTTGTAAAACTTCTATATAACTATATCTTATCTGACCCGTCTGAATACCGTGCTCACAGGGCTTTGTAATAGTTAATATTTTTCAGTCCGGGTCAAAGCGGGCCACTGTTGGTGCCGACCAACAACATTGCCATCCCTCGAGCCAGGCGGCCAGCGTGGCAACAAATGTTAATACTTCAGATGTGAAGATAAAAAAGACAAACATTTTAACAACAGCACACAGGTCTTTTTCCCCAACTAACAAGAACACTAAGCTCAGTACGAATAAATGAGTTAAATAAAAGATTAAAGCCGAGCTCCTTCCTCTTTGTGTCTTCCCTCTCTTTCCATCTGCCTCGCAGTTGTTGGACGCCTGTTGACGGCACATAGCAGGCGCGAGGAGCTCTGGTTGTTCTTTCCTCATATTTTACACTGACAGACCGTCGTACTACATCGTTGCTAAGGTGACGAAAGCTTTCTTCATCCACGGCATGCCATGTGCTGAATACATTACGCACCACGTGTGCGTGACATTAATGGCAACAGCTACAAGGTTACATATACTAAAAGGCCATGTTTTCACACTCTCACTACCTTTCCGGGAAATGTGTTCATTTGTCTGTGTGTGTGTGTGTGTGTGTGTGTGTGTGTGTGTGTGTGTGTGTGTATATATATATATATATATATATATATATATATATATATATATATATATATATATATATAAAATCTCCACAGGGACAGAGGTCATGAGCAAACATAGACGCATGTCCACACGTGTCTTAGTCTCTGCCTACATCAACAGCAGTTAAGCTGTGAAGGTGTCTGTCCATATGAATTTGACAGCTCACATCAAGTAATAACACCGGTGGAAAGAAAACTATCAGACAGCCCATCAAAAAAGCATTAACATGAGCCGATCCAATGCACGAGCTGCATTATTAAATGGAAAACAATAGTGAACTGAAGCTGATTCACTTCATTTGACAACAAATAGACTGTCCTCTTCCTTGGAAATCATCGCTGGGTTTCCGACAATTCCAGAGAACATTTCACTCCAGGACTCCATGGAAACAACATCCCCCTTTTCTTTCCAAAGTCTTCCCGAGCCCTGGAACCACTTCATTGTGGGAACTGAATGACATGCGCTGGATTTATCATTTCGAACTAGATACAATTAAATACAGAAGAATGACAAATAGTACCAGGACCAGATGCATAAAAACTTGGTCTTGATGATATACAAAAACAGAAATATGCATACAGATTATTTTTGATTTGCCAGAGAACTGTTAAAAAAAATATGGACTTGCAGACATACGCACCTTTGCAATTTCAAATCACACACACTCAGTCAAACTGACAAACAGTGTGAAATTAATAACACCATCATATTTTTCTATTGCCAACGGACAATATCACACTTGGCTCGCCCTAGAGAACTATGTGTACACCTGGTCCAACCTTTCATTCAAGTAAACTTTTTATACATCTGGGCCCTATCTGACCCGTCTGAATACTCAATCTGTACTTGATTGTTTTTGCTCATTGGACCTTAATCTTCAGTTGGTTTCATTGTGAGAAGCATTCAACGTGTTGCTAAAGTGTGCTGTGTGAGGGGGACATGTGAAACACAGACCTGAGAGCCGCCATTTTTATTGGCATGTCCAGGCCTAGAGTCTCGTTCCGCTCGGTGTTATTAATCACAGCCGTGGTTTGGTTGAGCTAGCAAAACAGTGGATTTCTCTTCTCAGACCTGTTCTGGGCTGCATTTCAGGGGCTCATACATCATATCAGAGCCTGGGAGTCCTGGAGTGGCCCACTGACATCTCTCTCACCAAGGGGCTGATGAGCGGGGGCGACGGTCACCGCCATTTTATCGCGCCAATTTCAACACATCTCAAAACCACCTCTGGGAGAATCGCTGCTTGCCCCGCTGTGAATTACCATCAGCTCTTTGTGGACGGGGGGAAGAGGTCCAGATCCGACCGTGGCAGCACCGAAACGGGCCTACAGATGGAGGATTTTCGCGGCTATCCCGCTGGGCGCCAGACACACAAGACCCAGTGTTCCTCTTCTGTTCTGGGCGCCCCACGCACCCCATTAACACCGGCATCATGCTGAAATGCACCTTGACACACCTTCCCCCCACTCCTCTGTATCTTTCTTCATGTCTGTCTTTTTCTCACTTTGGGACCTGTTAACGCTGGCGACCAACAGAGCTGCACTTTAGTGAGGTATCAAAAAGGAAATGGGGTTTACTGTATTACCTCCCTTTATCCCTAAAAGCATGTGTGCATGTGTGTGTGTTTATCCAATGTGGGAACACACCACAGCTTGAAACAAAGTGCATATGACCACAGAGAAAACACACACCCATATATGAATGCATATAAGCACCCAAAAAAGCAGCAAACTTGAGAAATGCAATGTTAGAAAACGCAAGAGAAAGAAGAAGGAAAGTGATGGAGGAGGTAATGTGGTTAAAAAAATAAAATAAAAATAAGAATAAAAGTGTGACTATAGCGCAGTCAAGACTTTTGGCAGCTTTTTTTTTCTTCTTTTTCCTCCCAGTAAGTGTGTTGGAGGGGGAGCAGAGGGGAAGGCCCGAAAGGAGCGTTTGATTAAATCTGCGGTTGACGTGTGGGACAGGTGAGATTGATGAGGTTCCTCTGAGTTTCACACTGTGCGGAGAGCGGGGGTACAGGAACAGAACGTTGCAGTGTGGCGGGCCAGGGCTCGGGGCCCGCTCGCGCCGTGGGGTCCCTCGGCTGATTAATGGTACTGGAGGCCCTTCAAAAACAGCACTCCCCGCAGACAGGGCCCGACGGTGCTCCAAAAATAACCAGGCAGGGGAGGCAGCCCCAGCCTCCAGCCCTAACAGGCTGCAGCTTCTGAAGGAACCAGACTCTGAGACTGCCTGGGGGGAGATAACCAAAGAGGAGCAGTGCCTACTCAAGACAGGAAGCTGTAATCTGGCTCATTAGAAACTAAACGTTTAATGACTTTTCTAGTTTATGGGAAGTGACAAACACTGACAACCGATATTGTATCCATTACTTCGGTATCATATTACCCGCTGATGTAATTACACACAACAAGGGTAGGAATGCCAAGGCGTCCAACACAAAAAATACATTTTAGAAGCATAATAAAAACAGTGTACTACAACTGATTAAGAAACTAGACCACTTTGGCTTAAAAGTTAAAGTTAAACTTCCAGTTTCATGACTAATGGGTAAAATGATCAGAAGCTTTAGAACAGGTACTAAATGGACCTTGTATTGATTGTATGTTATCTACTGTTGGAAAGAAACTGGCTAAATCTGCTGGAAATATATGAACCGCTCCCGTCTTGCCTCAAGTACCAGAAATGCAATCTAGGAATTTAAGTTTGAGTAAATGCGCAGTGAACGACAACGCTGCAAAGAAAACAGAAATAATTCTATCCTACATTATTTAATTACAAGGTGAATACATCATCATTACACTCACTCAAACTATTACTAAACTACAATGTATGTATTTGACCTAGTGCATTTCCAGACGTCATTGCGTTGAGTTGCAGCATAACTTGAGCTAGATCCCTTGCTTATTGCCCCCCGCTCTGCCTTGACATGAATGACAAGTTTAAGGTCTGTCTTTTTATAACACAAATGATAATTTCACATTTATGCTCATGGTCATTGATTGTTTTTAAAATTAAATTAAAAAAACATCAAAAAGCTTTGATAGAACATAATGCCTGTTAAACATGCTGTATAAGAATTCAATATAAATGATTATCAACCAATTTCATTATCAGAATAAAACATAGACAATAATATAAATAAATCATATATAATAATTTCCCATCCAGCAATATTTAATTTGTCCAGATATATATTATGCATTCACATTTCTACAGACTAAAATGCAGTATCACTGACTAACACTGCGCTGTGATTTCAGGCCTGTGAAAACCAAAGCAGTTTTCCTACAATATGTCAATGATCACATGGAAAGCAGCTGTGGGCAGCTGGAAAAGCCAAGACTAGCCTAATTCATAGGTCACTTTTTTCACCGTTAGACAAACACATCCATGCCAGGGCTACTAGTTTCCATTCAGTGGGCCCTTCCAAATTGTCTCAGAACATTTCATTATACCACTTCCTTCCTCTGTGTTGACAATGGACATGTTTAATTTGATTTCACTCGCAGGAAACAAATGAGTGACAGGAGAGCTAACGATACCCGAAAAACACATAAAAGTCACAGCACAGCAAAAAAGAACCGGCACACACTTCATAAATTTTATCAATATGTAATTATGGTAACACTCACGGCAAACCTCCACCGGCAGCCTCTCTGTGATTTCCCTGTGCTAAGGCAGCACGTGTTGACCTGAGTGCAGCTCAAAGGCACAGGTATTCGGTACATTTTAATTAAAAATGTCAGACGCTGGGCAAAAAGCTCTGGATCAGACACGGACTGAAACATAGGAAAACTAGAATGATTCCCATGGCGCTACAGTAGGCGCTCAGCTACAGACTGATTCTGTAATTCGACTTAGCTAGATTTGAATTAAGAAAAAAAAAAGAAGCAATATGTTGACATATGGCATAGTTTTAGAGGAGGAAAGAAATGGGTAATGCCTCTGAGTGAGGGCCCTGGCTGCAGAATGACTACGACAGACCTAATTACACAGAGGGGACTGCTGAGAATTAGCGGGCTTTTCTGACAGTTGAAAATAAATAGGGCAGTTAATGAACATCCTCAAAGGGGAGACCATGTTTCCTCGCTCTCGCCGGCCTCTCCCATGTGGTGCGGGGAGCCGCTCTAATGGTTTTAGCTGACACCCGAGTAAGTGAATTTGGAGCAGAGGAGAACAGAGAGGCAAATTAGTGGTCACTTCCTCTTTCCTGGAGCCCGGGGCTGACATGACTGATATCAGTCAATAACAGGACCACAGGCGAGGGACGGCTGTATGGGGAGCCCTGTATTTACAGCTGACATGAGGCTGGAGGTCAGTGTAAAGCAGTAGGGTTGTAGAGAGTACACACCTTTCTATTCTGAGCAACAGGGTTGCAGAAGGATATCAACACTGTGGTCACTTATCACTTATCACACCGTGTACATTGGCTTATCGACAGTATTGGATTGTATTAGTGTTCTTACAAAAAAATATAGGACATAATATTAGTTTAAATTTATGTTTATGTCTTTGGATCACTGTCACTGATGCTATAAAAATAATAATTATGTGCTACTGCACACCGTGATACCGTGATATTTTCTGTGACCATTAAAATATTAATTTGGGAAACCTAATGGTTTGATCAATAGTGACATTAATGCATTGGTACAAACCTCGCCATGAGAGATAAATTATTATCATTATCTGTCCACAGCGGACAAGAAGCAAAGCAGAGCAGCCTCAGAAACAATTCTCTCAGAATCCAAAGCG
Source organism: Collichthys lucidus (assembly GCA_004119915.2). Classification (NCBI taxonomy): domain Eukaryota; kingdom Metazoa; phylum Chordata; class Actinopteri; family Sciaenidae; genus Collichthys; species Collichthys lucidus. Next base: position 31,644,114 of record CM014079.1, on the reverse strand, counting down.
TCTGACAGAAAGGTCACACTTTGTCTTTGTGTCAGCCCGCTGAGGTTCAGTGACTTTTTAAAACACATTTTCCAGCGCAGAAAAAAAAAAGCGTCTCGTTTGACGCACATCACACCTCAGGGCATTGTAAGCGTGGTGGTGTTTGCACTCAGCCTTCCACATTTGGAGAAAATTAAAACAAATGAAAACCAACACTTCATTTCTGATGTTATTGCTGGTAATGAAGCACTGCTGTGATGCTTTTCGAGTCCCCCACTTCCACCACCCCTTCCTCCCCTCTCGTCGCACACCTCTCCAGCCTCTCCAGAGACTCTGCCTTAACAAAATACAGACGGGACGGCGGTGAACGTGCGTACTGTATTGCAGCTCGTACATCAAGCAGCAACACGGCTTTTGGGCAGATGCTCGAGTTTTTTAACTGCATCGTAATGTAAGAACAGCTCAATAATTAGCATGGTTGTTGTAGTGAAAAGCACTGGTTATTCTTACGCGTGCCATGGGACTCATTGTTTGCCTTAACACCCCATTTGCTTCTCCGAGGCGACCTGCAATGATAGGGAGCCCTAAGTTGAGTTATAGTAGGCGTGTTTCTGAAAATACACTCGGATAAAAAGGTACAGTGAAGGAGTGCTACTGAGGATATGATGTCACATGCCAAACTACATCGAATAAACTCAAGATTGTAGTCACAAATGAAAGCCGCTACAGTCAAAAACGAACAATTAAGAATGCGACGCGTCTGAAAGGAAAAAGCTCAACATGATCCAAAAGGTGTGAGTAACCCATAAACTCACATCGTCCTTTCAAGCCGGCCAAAGTCAAATATAATCGGTGACATCTCACTTGTGTGATGACACCATTGTTTTTAAATGGAGAACCGGATTTTGCTTTAACTTGCCTTGGTTAGTTCAACTTCAGTTCATTATTTCCTCCGTTTCCCAGAATGCCTCTCCCCCAGGGATTGGGCCTAACCATGTTTGCTTCCATCTGTACTCTAGGAACAAACCAAAAAAAAAAAAAAGACTTCTTTGATTATGAGCCACGGATGACAAAGCTGACGGTTGCAGCTGAGCTTTAAAGTCAAAGGAAAAACACTTTCTGCTGTCAAACTGAACGCAGCTGCTCTAAGTACTAAAACTTCCTGCTACGATTCCACAAGTGTATGGAACAGTTTGAAGAGAGCACAGGACCAACTCTAAAAATACTTTTTCCACTGCATATTTATACAAATATAGGAAGTGCTGTGCTTTGGCTCCATGCCCAGGAGAAACTTTGGATGACTGAATTCTTGCACTCAGCTGCTGCTGCTTTGTCAACACAAAATTCAAAGCAGAAAAGGTGACTAGTACGTACATCAAACCTCGGGTTAGGTACAAAAAACAGTAACAAAGAAAAGAGAGGAAATGCTCATCGGACTGATAAAGAATCGAAACATTCCTCTCCGACGCATATGACCCACTGTCAGCAGTTAGCCGGTCGAATGAGACAGCAGATGAATACATGTTCATACCGAAGGAGGTTGGGTATTGTTTTGATATATGTTTTAATACTGATGCCGAAACAGTGACTAATGTAATATGATATTTTAGTTTGAGGAATGTAAAACAATTCAACAAAACCGTTTTCAAATCACAAATGTTGCCAAACTTTTCAGCGTTGTATTTTCTCATGACAAGCATCCATATGCGACCTTTGTCTAAATATAACATAGTATCCTGATTTAAATCTGCAAAAGACCTGATCAGAAAACAACAATGAGCCAGCAGATTTCGACACTGTAGTTCAAGGAAGGAACACATTTTAAAGGACCGCTGTGTAGGATCTAGCAGCAGTTTATTGCAACTGTTTTGCCCGATCGTCTCCTTTCTATGGTGAAGGAGAAACGTCATCATCATGAAATGCTCTATCTAGACCTAGTGTTTAGTTTGTCTATTCTGGGCTACTGTACGAACATGGCAGTTCAACGAGGCTGTGGGAGAGGACCCGGGGCATAGATCAAAATCTCATTCTAAGGTAACAAAGACACAATGATTCTTACATACTTATGCAAATTATATTCCTTTTTCGACATATTTCATAAACAGAGCCCCGTAAATCTGACACACTGGACCTTTAATAGTAAAAGTATGATATTTATCCGGCCTTGATTATGTGCCGTATGAAGTAGTAATTACATACTTGGGATGAGATTATGACCCTATTATACAACAAATAGTTCCAACCAAGCAATCTGATTGGTCAACTAGACATTCACTGCTCAAATCAGCATGACAGCACGCCTCGTCACCGCTTAAAATATCACTCTCGTCATTTCCACGGTAACAGTAGCAGTGAGTGCCTGAGTTGGTGCAAAAACCAGTTGGCTACCTATATAAACTACGAGCTCCCGTCCTGGTTATGAAATCAACTTCCTTTAATTTCATGGTGCTGTCAGAGCATCTCGTTAATACGGGTGCTGCCTCATTTGTGTGCAGCAGAGCTCAGGTCAGAGATCAGTTGAGAAAATGTTTGCTTTTGAAAGACTAAAAGTGAACTAATGTGAACTGAATGGGAACATTTCATTAGATAAAAAAGCATCCTGTCTCGTCGTGAATCTGTCTTTTGTCTATACATTTGCACTCCAACAGTACAGCCTTATTATTGGCATGAGTGACGAACCCTAACCCTGATCGTTTCACTGTCATGCCAACAATGACTGCATGCTCTGTCACCACAATGAACTTGTTTGTTTTTCCCTATGTTGTATTGTCTGTCCTATTAAAATCTCGCTCGTGCCACAGCCATGTCTCTGTGTTTTCTTTCTCCATGTTTCCCTCTGTCCTGTCTGTCTACTATGAAGCTGATTTATTTTTGCATCATTCCGTCTGTTTGCCTGACTGTCAGTAAGAGTCACACCTGTTTTCTCTGCCTCTGTCTCTCCATCTTCTAAACCCGTCGGCCAGCTCTCACCCCTGGGATTCCCAAGGCTGGGATCCATGATAAAACAAAGCCACCTGTCCTGTCCTGTCCTGCATTTGGGCTAAACCTTATCAAACTGTACTAATACTAACTTAATTACCACTAGTCTATTAATGTTATCTTTGTAAATGTAGTTATTGGAATGATGGTTTGCCACTACAAAATGTCATGTCAAAGCATGTTTATTTATCTGGTGTGTGTGTGTGTGTGTGTGTGTCTGACATGTTTCTTCACAAACAGCTGACCCCAAAGCTCCTGATTCAAACACCGATGAACTAAACTCCCCCCGCTCCTGTTTTCACGGAGACACACACCAGCAGCAGCACGAGTTGTTTTTTGTTTTTAAAAACACTCACAGTCACAGGAAGCCCACGGAGCTGAGAGCTGCAGTGGTAAACAGAGGACACGAAGAGCCTTCACACTGTAAGGTCTCAGACACACAATGGCGCCGCTCAGGAGACACAGTTTCCGCAGCACGTACCTTGCTGTCCGCACAGGCTGCAGCGCACAGCTGAGATCTTTGCGGAGGATGAAACTTCTGAATGAAGCTCAGGACATGTTTCAACTTAGTCCGCACAGGGAACGACATCTTGGATTGTGACGTCGATCTACGGCGGCTTTGAAAGGACAAAAAAGGCTCCTGTGTATTCAGCAGCGCTGTAATAAAACCGCGTGTTTCCCCAGTGAATGCGTTCATGTTCAAATCTGGTGCTGATGTGTTTGATTAGTTATTCGGGACTACGATGAATTTCAGAAAACGGATGATCATCTTTATTATGAAAAAATATATCTGGAAAGAAGCCTTGACTCTATACTTTTTCATTTTTTGTATTTTTATAGCTTTGTTTTATATCAATACATGCAAATAATCTAAAATACAAACACAGTATTCACCATTTTAAGTACTTTTGCAATGCTCTAAAAACCATTTAATATATATACATACTGGTTTTCTGGTTCTTTTATTGTCACTAATTGTATCTTCTTCTTTTTTTCCATTTCAGCCCTTTAATCAGAACAATAAATAATAATCGGTCCGAACACACCATAATTATACTCTATTAAATAGAATAGATGCTATATCGATCCCTCGAGGGGAAATTCTTCCCTTTTAACATACTGTATACAGGGCTGAAATACAACCACACACACACACACGCGCACACACACACACACACACGAAGGGTTCATGGACATGTAAATGTGGAGAGATGATGGAGTGATGGGCACCTCTGCAATGTCCAAAAAATGGACTTTGGTCCATGCTAGATTTGAACCTGCCACCCTCCCGTTCCATACTTTTTGCAAGTATTTATTTTTTTGTATTTGTTTATTTCATTTCACTTGTTTTTATTTCAAAGTCATTTTTTCAACATGTGTCTGAATGTGCACACATACAACACATAATGTCTTATCTATTCTAAATTACAGGTTCAGTTTTGAGTATCAGTGTGTGAGAGCCTTGAAGTGATCTGCTTTTTTACTTGTCTGGTGGCTTTTTTTTCTATATCGGCTAATTCAAGTCTCCTTTAAAGTTTAGGGGACATCATCTTTTAGTACTAATAACATGGAGGTAGAAAGAAAAGCACAGGAAAGGGGGAAAAAACAGGGATCTTTGCAGACAAATGATTAAAGTCATGTATAATACTGAGAAAGCTACTAGGCGTTTCATATGAAAACTACACCAGCTGCCTGCGCTGCTCTGTGCATATCTCAGCCCTGAGCAGTCTATGGCAGAGGAAGATATGCAAATACACACTCTCCCACCACCACATGTACAGTAGGCTATAGAAATGTGTCAGACATGTGCGGTTTCCTCATTGTCTGAGGTCTCCATGTTAATTGGGTGGTGTTGTGTCTAGCCTGGCTGTTTCCTTAACAACTGAACTTTCCCAGGGAGCAGCTGCAGAACTCCTCTATTCCATACCTTCCCTCATTACAATGTGGTGATATACATATAAGTGATTATACTACACACAGGGTAGGGTTACAATATGTTTGCAGGGCACACTGGCTGCTCACAGTCCCTAAGACCTCTTGTTTCTGTAAGTTACCAACATCTGCTCTTGATTTTTTTTTCCCCCTCCACCTTTTGCATCTGGTTGCATTTGCAGCACAAAATACAGACTATCATTCCATATTCATTATTATTTCCCGAGGCGCTGAGGCTGAGCTCTTTGGTGAGTCCGATGTAGAGACCTGAGCCAGTATGTTCTCTCACGCCTGGGTGATGGGAGATCTGGATGGTGGAACAGAGACTGACTGGTGGGAGATGGGTTTGTATGCTTGTGTGTGTGTGTGTGTGTGTGTGTGTGTGTGTGTGTGTGTGTGTGTGTGTGTGTGTGTGTGTGTGTGTGTGTGTGTGTGTGTGTGTTCAGCTCCTGTTTCCTGGCCACCCAGTAAAGGTTAGTCTTGCCCTCTTTGTCTCCCTTTTTCTGCCTCCTCCTCTTCTCTTCTTTGTCTAAGAAAAATTTCTTTTCTTAAATCGAGAAGAGTGGGATTTTTTTGCTTTGGATTTTTGAGTAATATGGCCTTGCACTGGAGATACAGAGGTTGCTAATGATAGAGCATTTAAGTGTACAGTATGTGATGGTGTAAGGCACTTTGGATTAAAGCATCCGACTGGCAGGAAACAGAGCTGTTTGCAGTCATTGCTCACCAAAATGTAACACTGCAAATAACCTTATGCAATCAAGGTTGAAGTGTTTTTACAGCACAAGAATCAATACACATTAACTCAATTAATTAACTCAAACTTGAAAAAGTGTGAGTGTTAACATAAATTTAAAGCAGGACAAAAAAAGAATGTGCCATTAAAGGTGCCCTGTGGAGTTTTCTTGTAAACAAACAAAAACTATGTTTACACCACATTGTGTCCTTGAGCTCTAACAGACATGCTGAATGCATTTCCTTGCTCCTAAAACATTTGCAAGACCATTTTTTATTTTTTATTTTTTAAGCATTGTTGACGTGTTTGTCGTCTTCTTCAGTGCCTTTGTTGGCACATTGTCACCACCTGTTGGCCAGTGAAATGATGTGAAACCATTGGGAGGGCTGGGCATTGTGTCGCATAGTATGACTACAAGTCCTTTAAATAAAGGTAAATAAAAATCTATGACCATATTTCTGATTTTTTTAAAATCTTTCAAACTACTCTGCGTTGATGAGTGTGAATAATGAGAAAACCCAAGTAAGTGCAGCTTATGTGTTCCCTTTATCTCACAGATTCACTGGGGGCACCGAAGTCAGAAATTCAAAATTCACACACACACACACACACACACACACACACACACACACACACACACACACACACACACACACACACACACACACAATAATTTATTTAAATACATGTGAAAATTCAAACAAATAAATGTAATGTGTGTGTGTGTGTGTGTGTGTGTGTGTGTGTGTGTGTGTGTGTGTGTGTGTGTGTGTGTGTGTGTGTGTGTGTGTGTGTGTGTATGTGTGTGTGTGTGTGGCAGAACACAGATGGCTTATGATGAATCACTGTCAAAGAAAGAAGGAAAATGGACATTTAACTGTAAAATGACTTCAACTTGAAACTGCAGCATCTCTCATCTTTATCATTCGGTCTCCTTAGTCAGATTTTTTCTGTCATGCTAACTTCTGCAGCATGATGTAACTGTTATATACTGATTTGTTTTGGGAAGTATATGTGGTGAGATATTTTCAGTCTTTGTTTCACTGGGAGTTAAAAAGTGTCCATCACTCAGTCTGAAGCAGAGAAGAAGAAACAGAAACTCATCAGTCTGATCTCCAGAGAGGAGTGAGAGGCCGCCCAGGTGACGAGTGAAGACGTTGTGCTTTCATCGCGAGTCTGCTCTGCCTTCGCCCATCAGGGTGAGTCATTTTTCACCCTCATCAGGCTTTCTGCACCTCCTGCTGCTCCTCTTTCACATTTGAAATAACTTTCTCACCTTTTTCTTGATGACTGACCTCACTGTCCTTCACCCCTCGTATACCTCCTTTTCCCTCTCGTCCCTCTTCTTCTTCTGGTTTTTCTCATCCTTAGTCCCTTCATATCTCCTCCATGCTTCACTCAAACCAGTCATAACACCTCTAATACATGTACACATTAACACGCACTTACATTATGTATGCACAGTATATGTAAATATATGCACACAACATTAGTCTAACTTCTAAACACACTTTTGAATACTTTCTCACACACTTACAGACACACACACTCTCTTTCTGCAGCAGCCCTACAGAGCTGAGGGGAGATGATGGTGGCGACCGACACTCCACCTGTCATAATACAGCCAGGCAAGGCATGATGGGAGGGTGGGGGGGCGCTGAGTGAGGGGCCAGAGATGTGTGTGTGTGTGTGTCCGTGTGTGTGTGTGTTTTCTGGACTCTGGATCCTGATGCTGAAAGACAGGATCTCCCCTCTGACATTGTAGGCATTCGGAGTCCACAGGATGTCCACCACCCAAGTGGATGGATGGATGGATGGATGGATGGATGGATGGATGGATGGATGGATGGATGGATGGATGGATGGATGGATGGATGGATGGATGGATGGAGCCACCTCAACAAACTGAAGATGAGTGTGCTGAACAGACGGAAGATCAACAAAAGAACAAACGTCTGTATGGACGGACACTCAGCCAGATGTACAGACAGATGCTTCGATCACTGGAAGGATAGAATTTGGCCAGGGGGATGAAAAATAATAAAGTCTGATACTGTGCAGAGCGGAGAATGTGTCAGTGATTGAATTGTCGGGCTGACCGCACACAGCCTGGAGTGTCACCCCCTCACCGGCCCGCTGTTCTCAGAGTGGGAAGCCTCGGCAAGCATAATAAACATTCAGGACAAAGTATTTTGTGTAAAGCAATGTTTGCTTCCCCAAGGACAATCTGGATTTCATTACTACTCCGCGTTACTGTGCATGTGAGAAACAGTGTGTGTATTTGTCTGCATATATATGCATGTAATTTCTTTGTGTGTGTGTGTGTGTGTGTGTGTGTGTGTGTGTGTGTGTGTGTGTGTGTGTGTGTGTGTGTGTGTGTGCGTGTGTGTGTGTGTGTGTGTGTGTGTGCGTGTGTGTGTGTGTGTGTCTGCACTGAGGGTGATATAACAATACAGTAGATATCATGTTTCTGCTGAGCTAGCCGGCATTAAGGGTAATACTACAAATTACTCGAGATGACTGCTGTCGTAATAATTGTCATGATGTTCCTTGATTAGTATTTAAATCACTGGAATTAAATCATTAGACTGTTTTCTCAATTCCTAGTATATATTACTGTTGAGGTTTAAAATAACATGCAGCACTGAAGATTTATTAAATGTGTCCTGAAAAGATAAATAATGATCACTTGATTCATGGAAAATAGCATCAATTTATAGCTATTTATATTCTTAATATTCAATCAAGTGATTTATGAAGAAGAAACAGCAGACATTCTGTTTCTGGCTTCTCAAATTCAGAATTATTTCAATGTTCTGTCATTTAAAACAGGGTTTGGGGCTATCGTTTGGACAAAACAAGCAGTTAAAGGACATTGTTGAGGGCTCTGGAAAATTGTACGGTGCTATTTTTGTCTGACATTTTAGAGATGAATAAATGATCACAAATCAGTTAATGTTTTCTATCTGAACTACAAGTGCACAGTGATAAATAGACCTTTTTTATAGCGGCCGTTTTGACATGAAATAGGTAAACACAGGTGTTATCAGCGATACAAATTAAGGTTCATTCAGGTCAAACAGAGTCAGGGAACTGTAATTAGTATAATTGGAAACACTGCTGATCATCAGAGGACTGACACGATTTTGTGTTTGTGAATTTGAAAAGTGTCAAAATTGATTTTATTTTTCCGCCAGGTGGACGCCGGCAGTCTCTTAAGGCAGAAGACTATGTGCACTGTAATCACTCATTATTCACAGAATCCTCTGGCTTCATCGTTTCTCACCGTCAGGCCTGAACTCTGCTGCGAAGCATAAACTTTCCACTCGCCTTTAAGAGCTGTTTCCAACCACAGACGCACAGACACTTCTCATGAGGCATCTGCCGGCTGACAGTTTCCCCAGCTGAGATGCTGAGTGAGTTATGTGTGTGTCAGAGCTGCTGATGTGATGTCACTGACATGTCGGAGGTCACCTGATGGCAGCATGCAGCGAGGACGACAGAGCGTCAACAAACACAGAGGCACGGACGGCGTCTCTGTTTTCTCCTCCTGCTCCTCTGCTTTGATCAGCCCATATTATAAAAACATGTGGAGGATCTGTATTTTTTCATAAACCTTTTCTATCATGCACTATTACACAAGAATGATGTGTCCACTGGTCAGGCATGTTTTAGACACCACGGTAAACCTTTTTTGTGAAAATTGAAGTGAAGAGCAGCAGCTAAAAGATAAATAACTTTACAAAATGAAAATGTTATATACATTATGAATAAATAAGTAAAGGATGAAAACAATTCAAATATACTATACTTAGACGACAGCTATAAAGTGCACTGAGACAAAAAAAATAAAGTCTGGGACAAGGAAGTTCAAAAGTGAAAAATACACAAAAAAAAATCAATCTTCTCTTGTGCAAATAAAAACTGGATATATAGATATGATACTGTTAAATTATTAAATTATGTCTTGTTCTTTCTCTTAAACTGCCTCTCCTTATTATTATTGGAGACGCCGCTGTGTCCTGTCAGCCAGTGTGTGTGTGTGTGTGTGTGTGTGTGTGTGTGTGTGTGTGTGTGTGTGTGTGTGTGTGTGTGTGTGTGTGTGTGTGTGTGTGTGTGTGTAAAAGTAGTGGTCCCTCAGGGAGGCGGTCTGTTTCAGCACCTTGTCTCATTGCCTGTTGTAGTGCTGACAGGACAGGCGTGGGGGGGCACACCGGGTGAAACATAGAATTATAACACATCATGAGGACACGTCATCCGTTTTACTATGAATTGTCAATATGATGACGATGGCCATATGATGACAGTCATTGTTAAGTCATTATTATTATTATAATTGAGCTTTGGATATATGTTTGCTGTACACTCAGTTTTACTCTTTTAATTTCATTTTGAGAAACTTTATTAATTAAGTTAAATGTGAAATTACTTTTTTATTTTACTTTGAAACGTGGGCTGACAGCAGACACAGACTCACATGTGCAAATACTGTATCCCATTAAAGGTCCAGTATGTCGGATTTAGAGGCTTCTAACTGTGTGTTTGCTGATTGAACCCCCTCGCTTCACTCTCTCCTTTCTAGTGTGAAGGAGAAACTACGGGGGTCACAAAAAAACACTAAAAATGTAAACTGCCTTAGATATAAAAGCGACGTCTATATCCGCCTCATCCTGAGGTAACAAAACAATTCTTGACGATTAGACGATTAACAAAAGTCGAAGCTCAATGACCTTAACTTGTTTTTTCATGCTGTTATTATGAGTTTCATTTCTTTTTGTTCTAAGCTTAAAATAAACAGTAACAAACAAAACTCGCCTTTCTTGTATCATGATGGAGCCAATAATTTCTTGGCAGCATATCTTTCTGTATATTTGGGTATGATGCCGTTTTTTGTGGATGAAGGAACACTTCACGTCACTGTGAATCTGATGTAAACAAACGAGATAGAAACTACTCATAGTTTCTATCTTTCTCAGAATCAGAGCCACATTTCCCATGTGCCCGTTGCTTCCTGTCAAGATGTCCCTCCTCCTAGAGAGCTCACAGTTAAGTAACACAGGATAAAAGTCCGAATGCTGTAATGTGAGTATGTTTAGAGGGTAAAGCATACATACAGACAGACTTCAAAGTCATTATCAGCCTTTTAGCATGATGAAAAACGAGTAAGTGAGAGGTTTGCGTGGACTTTTCTGGGAACCAGACATGCTGTGTGTTCCGGGGATTTCCACCACGCAGCCTCTGACTGAGCTGAGGTCTGAGGAAAGTGTCAAAACTGATGAAGACTGCTGAGCGGGAGCGAGTGCGTGTTTCTGCACGCGTGTGCACGTGTGTTTGTGTGCGAATGCATGCTTGTCTGCTGTATGTGTGTTTATTACCCGTTTCCAAAATAACAAAAGGATCGGGGATGAGTGGATGCCAGTGTAGCGTGTAATCAGAGCCAGATCCTACAATCCATCAGCACTGGGATCCATCAGAAAATGACTGACATCAGTAGACGGAGACTTTCTCCTGATTCCACCGCAGCAGAGACCCAGTCATTAGTCAGCCTGACAGCCCTCATTTATTCCCTGTGACGTGAAAAATAATGACTGTCTCTTTGGATATGAACCCCCTCTTCCCTTCACCTCCCACAGCCCTCTCCCCCCAACAGCCCACCAAAGAAACTAGAAGTCACGCAGACAAACTCAATTTGGATGACAGTTTTTCCTTGTTTTCCCTGTAGTGTAATTCCTGGAGACTGTGCTATTCTCAAAGTCAGATGCATCTCGATTTAGTCATGTTTTCCCTCTTCCATTAACATAAAGTAAAACTAATGTGGGTCACTTTTCAATGTGACATCTGCCTTTACGCAGTCACACAAAGAAACCCAGTTCTGATTGAACGTTTTTTTTTTCTTCTTTCTTTCTTTCTTTCTTTTTTTTTAATGCATCTGTTTCACGGCCTTTATGCAATCTCAGCGTGTTTCTCTGCTTTCGGTTAGGACTTTTATGAAACTATGAGGTTGCCACAGATGTTAAGTCTACACGCACACACATCAACAGTGAGCTAATGAGCCGAGCCACGCGTCCCAATCTCACTCACACATAAACACGCAAACATGAACCAGTTAGTTAGCTGGTTTATGACATAAATATAATAATGCAACAGCAATAAATGGAGCTGGCTAACTATCACTCAACCCAGGTAACTCCAAACCCAATAGATATTACTACTACTAGATAATTCATTTACATTATGACTTACAGCCCCATACAGGTTACATTTTAAAAAGCCGGTGAGAACTACAGCACAAAGTTTGAGTCCCATGCTATCTCGGTTCAGGAGGTTTACATGAGATACATTTAGAAAACTCATCATTTTGTCCTCATCCATAAAACCTTTTCTCTTGTGAAGCTGTTTGAAACATTCATAAAAAACCATGACCCAGTTTAGTGCATTCATTTTTGCTGTTGTTGATTCAATTTCTTAAATTCTTGTATAAAACCACTGAGTCTAGGGTCGAAGCTTCCCCGTTCTTTGGTTTGTCAAGTAAAGGTTAGATAGTGAAAAGTCCTCTTCTCTTTTTGGTTTCTTTCAGGAGGTTAGAGTACTCTTTTGGTTATATTTATTGCTTTGGTTTGAGCAGCATCCATTCGCCTCTTTCCCCTTTGTCGCCCCCCTAACCGCTCACTATTAATCTGAAATCCTGGAAATAAATAACTTCAATAGTTTGAGCAAGTACATCTGGTTTTATGTTGCTTCCTTTCCCGGGAACAAGCTGGGTTGTAACAGGCCATCAAATGCATATTTCAGAGTCTTTTGTGGACTGCTGACTGTCAAATAAGTCATCTATAAATATGAAAAAAGTCAGACACTGTGTAGCTTGCAAGCTACAGATGATCATGTGATGTGATCAGCAAGTATCCTTTCAGTCTTCTGTCTGAAATCAGACACCTAATAAGAAAATCATGACCATTTTTAATCAATAAACAGTCGCTGTTATCGCCATAATCATCGCTGTTATCACTCTACACAACGTGGTCATGTTGTACCGGCCTATCTGTGGTCAATACACTCTCACTTCTATGTGTTCACCTTTGAAAAGCTGCCATCGCTCCCCCACCTTCAGATATGTGCTAACACAGAGGAACCAAAACCTGAACCAATACATGATTTAATCATCAAGACCGGCAACATGGGCCAAAGAAAATCCTGCATGTGTGTGTGTGTGTGTGTGTGTGTGTGTGTGTGTGTGTGTGTGTGTGTGTGTGTGTGTGTGTGTGTGTGTGTGTGTGTGTGTGTGTGTGTGTGTGTTTGGATATATCACCCGCTTCACTTTTCGCCTGCTTCCTCTTGAACTTGATGACTGATTAAGAGCGAGAACACTGAATAAACTGTCTGCCCAAATATCAGCAACCCTGCGGGTGTGTACAAATACGCGTGTGTGTGCGTGTGTGTGTTCTCAGCAGCCACTAAAAACAACATTATAACACCTAATTTACTCTCATTTAAAAGTGTAAAGGAGAGGGCGATAGTATTTACTCTACATGCAGATGTGAAACACTCTGTGTTCTGTTTCAGGAAGCTGCTTCAGACGAACACATCTGAGAAAATTTTCACCTGGGCAGCTTCATTTTGCAAAAACAGGCACCAATATTCAAACTCTTCTTTTTTTTTAGTTTATAATTTTGACATTTGATGTTTTAATCCAGAGCAGCTTTCTGGGAGGTAACACGCAGCAGAGGCTGAAGGACACTCTGACAGGATGGATAGATGGTTATGAGACTGACTTTCTGTTTTATTTCCCCGCAGCAAACACAAAACCTTCATCTGGTTTTACAGCCGCAGTACAATCCATGACTTAAAGCCTAAAAACCTCCCAGTATCAGAGGGGACATTTATCAGTATGCAATTCATTATTACTATATTACAGTTATTGATGTATTTTTACTGGAGTGTATTCACTTAAGTAGCCCACACCATGTGGGCTTCAGGCTTACATCTGCTTCTGCAAAGATACATGTAAGTGCTTTTGTGTAGGGACAAAGGAAAGGGGGTTTGGGGGTGAGTGTGATCAAGACTTCAAGGATCGGGCTTTGTATCGTTTTGAGCATAACAAAAGAAGAAAATCATGTCGACTATTCCTGAAATGAAATGGCCCAAATGTTTGTGACGCGGAACCGAAATCATGGAAGTAATGGAAGAAATGAGAGCGTGTAGGTACGTGTCGATGTGTTTATGTATGTTTGAATATGTGCGCATGTATTGAGCATATTTTTTTTCTTTATTGTAAAAAGCTCATTCGGCTTCTCTGTTTTTTTAGATTATTGCTTTGTTCCAGCTGTTTTCTATGTATGTTAAGAGATTACTCTATTACACCCACCCTAGACAAAAAAAAAACATGATGAATTAGGTTTTATGAAGGCAGAAATGATATGATTCATGTAGTAAACCAATACCAATGAAGTAGAACAAAACAAGTCTGACATTAATTTATGTTTTCCCCTGAAGACAGTAAAACCAACATCGCATTTATCCTGCAAACAAGTCTGTTAAGACGCAGCCCGCTCCCTGTCATAGAACTGTATTGTTGTCTAAGACCCCATTTACACTTTGTGATTTCATGCGTCTCAGTGCACATCGAGGAGCTATCGGATATCAAATAAATAAGCTGAGCAGAAATGCATACAAGAGGCATTCAAGATGGACTGAACCCGGAGTGATCACCTCCAGAGGTGAATGCATCCATGTGGAGACAATACATCCTTTGTCTCACATCATAAATACATCTATATGTTTGCGGCATAGATTAATGGAAGTTGTTAGCTGCAGCGACTAAACTGTTTAAGACGAGTTATTCTTCTTCTGGCATTTTTGACAGTGAGCTAAAAGTCTCAGGTGCATTATCACCGCCTCCTGGACTGGAGGAGGGCCGACACTGACTCGGTGTGTGTAGCTCAGGAAAACTCAGACAGATTGTCATCAGATTTGTGACAATATGTGGCTGAGTGTAAGTTAATGTCTTAATTTGTCATCTGGAATTTATCCAAATATGAAACCCTTAAAGTGTCGGACTGAAAAATACATTCATGAATGGTGTGGTTTGCCTTAGTTGAGATTTTAAGTCCTCCTCTGCTCAAAATATTTTGCTTATTGTGACATATTGTCACTGTGCAGAAAGATGCATTTTGATACTAGGAGGCTGTTTTCATGTGTGTGCTGTTTATGCGCTCACCTTAAATCTCAAAACACTAAACTAAGAAGAAAAATGACTGAATAAATAAAACTGCTGTCCAATGAAAAACATGTACATACAAAAATCATTTTTTTCCCAGCAGTCTCATAACAAAATAAACATAAAACACTGTAATGACACATTCAGCACCAGAAATGAAAATCTATTTCAACGAAGAAGAATATACAGGTTTTTAAAAACGAAAAAGAATAATGATTGTAACGATGTGCAGATGGTTCACAATCACGACTCTCTTCATGTCCACCTCAATTGGTAAACTATCAACAGCAAAGCTGTCCTACATATTTCCTCAGAGCACACTGGCCTAATCCGAGCAATTTTTCTATCTTAGATTGAAATCAGTATAATCCAGGTTAATGGCTAAATCATAGCAACTCAGAACATTATTTATCCAAAGCTGTCCTCCTTCTATATATCCCACACACATAAAAAATCAGAAAAAATGTTAAAACGTCGGTTAATAAAATTTTCAACACTGAATATAGATGGAGGAGAAGAATATCCACGTTCAATATACAGAAAATCATCAAAACGGGAGATGCATGGCCATATTCATAGAAGAGTGAATTCATTTTGAACTGGATGAGTTCAGAGGAAAATCCATATTAGACGGAAATGATTATTCTAAACTGACTCTTTCTTCTGTACTGCATGAAGTCATACGTCATGCAGTACAGTGTGATGTCATGCAGTACAGTGTGATATCATGCAGTACAGTGTGATGTCATGCAGTACAGTGTGATATCATGCAGTACAGTGTGATATCATGCAGTACAGTGTGATGTCATGCAGCACAGTGTATGACTTTTATGTATTTTGTGGATGGCAAATGAAAATGGCCGGTATTTGCTAACGCATTTCTTAATTCCATCCGCGGCTGTATTCTCAGGGTTTGTTTGTTTTTTCTTTCAATCGGTGTTAAGTTGTCGGCAAAACACACTCTCCGCAGATGTTTACACTACCTGTCGAGCCACTGTGAGGCTTTTAATGTGAAACATCTGTGCAGGAAGCATGTGTGTTTCTCTGACAGAGCAGTTTTTATGCACAGTGTTAAGCCAAAGTCAAATCGACTGCAATTAATTAGCTCAAAAGTGAGCGAGCAGTATTTTTGCCCAAACTCTGAGCAGCAGAGCGGTGTGTATGACATTTATCTCATTGTTCTCGTGTGGATTCAATACAACAGATGAAAACAGGAGCGTTAGATTAGAAAGGATGGAGACACCTCACTGTAATACACTGATAAAAACAGGGATGAGGCCTGTCTCTAATATTGTGCATTAGATTCTCCATGCAGTGGAGGTAAATAAATACCACTGTTTGATTATTTATGGTTAGAATTACCCAGGCAAAAAAAGGGGGGAAAAAAGTGGGTAGCTTCAAAGTTTTCTAATCAGATACATTTACGCAGGCTGTACACATACTAGACCATTTTCCATTTAACCCCAAATCTCCACCATCCCTGTATACTGTGTGTGTGTGTGTGTGTGTGTGTGTGTGTGTGTGTGTGTGTGTGTGTGTGTGTGTGTGTGTGTGTGTGTGTGTGTGTGTGTGTGTGTGTGTGTGTGTGTGTGCGCATATGTGAGGAAAAGGCAGTGATAGCACATATGTAAGCGTGTGTTTTAGTGCGTGTGTGTGGGTCTGCTCACATGTGTAATAGATGTGTAATATCTGTTTCAAGGCCTCATCACTGCTGTCAGCACGTCAGATCTTCAGCGTGTGTGACGGAGGATTGTTTTACCGAAGTCATACAGCTGGAACAGTCGTCCGTCTCCCCCACCATACCCGCTCATTTTCATTGACATTTCATCCTAACCGCCCTCGCAATTCACTGCGGAAAACAGAAAAACTGCAGCCCGTGTGTGTTCACCCTCGTGAGTGTGTTTGTGGATGAGAGCGAGTACATGTCTGATTATCCGCTCATGTGTGTGTGTGTGCATCTGTGGAGTGTGAATGGCAAAACTGTATTTCTAATTGGAAGTCCCGGGGGGGCCCTGTGGGATTCCTGTGGGATCGGAGGACAATTACATAGCTCTTTCAGAATTTTGGAAAAGCAGACCTGCAGATACAGACTTTTTTCTTATGCTACGCAGCAGATAAAACAGGGTCACCGTGTGTGACTAAATGCATCCATTCACAAAATGGAGCCACGTCAGTTGTTTACAGGTTAAGATTCCCAGTGGAGATTCTCTGAAAACGTCATACAAACAGTCACACAATGTCTTCTGTGTTAGTAAATCTGTGTTTTTTTGGAGCATGACTCACTCTAGTAACTAAAAAAGGACATCTCAACCTCTGCTGCTTTGATTGAAATCATTCTTTTTTTAATATCTGTCTCTTTAATATCTGAACTAAACCTGTGTGTGTGTGTGTGTGTGTGTGTGTGTGTGTGTGTGTGTGTGTGTGTGTGTGTGTGTGTGTGTGTGTGTGTGTGTGTGTGTGTGTGTGTGTGTGTGTGTGGGTGGGTGTGGGCGTTTGCGTGCATGTATAAGTATGTTTTGGAGAGATCAGTGAATGCCTGGCTGCCATCTTTTCTTAGTGTGTGTGCCTGTGTCTTTATGTGTGCTCCCCAGCTGCAGCCCAGTCCGAAAGGGATCTGGCCCAGATGGATGTTGGGTCAAGTCCTGCTGGAGCAGCAAATGCACTAACGAGCATGAAGAGCCACAGTCAGGATCAGGTTCACTGAACACAGAACCAGATGAAGGCAGAGCAGAGCAAGCGCTGTTTACACACTGTAAAAATATATGGGAGGCCTGACACGGCGACAATGTGACATAAATGGTTTGTTTGCAGTAAAAGGTGTCACTTTAAGGCCAATCTGAAAAAAAAAGAATTGTTTTTGTGTTTTTTGGCGAAACTGAACTCAACGCAATATTGAAAGGAAAACTGTATATTTAAGTTCTGAAATAGTTTTATTTATTTACATAAGAAGCAGAAAGATGTATACTAAGTGTAAGTCTTTTAAGTGTGTAGACCAGGGCCAACTAACTATCAAAAACAAAAATATAAAGTTATTTTTGAGTCCAACAATGTGGCATCTTCCTTGTGGTTGCATCTGGAAACAACATCCAAAGACATGAAAAGACCTGAGTAATGCTTTGCTGCCATTAGAGGAGACACGAGAGCTTCCCAGCAGACATGTTTATGAGCAGAAACATGATTAAGAAGAGATGGTGCAACACAAAGTTGCTCCTCATTTGTTAAATTATAGGTCGTCCACCAGGAACTTCCTCTCATTTGTCTCTCTCTTCTCTGCCATTCCAGACCAGAGTTAGTGTCGCACTCTTTTAGACTTCACCCTGAATGACTTTTAGCCTAATTATTTAAGGATGTAACCGAAATCCAGTGATTCAATTACAAATGTCTGCAGAGGGACAAAAACAAACATGTGTAAAAACACACGGGAGAAATCCCTCATGCTCTTAAAAAAAAAGATAAATAGTAAACACAGAGTATGTGGCATTACGCTAATATCTGCTGCAATGTCACCTTTTTCAGGTGGTACATAAAAAATACTTTTAAAATCGAAACTGCAGGGGCGGTGGGTAGTGTAGTGGGTTAAGCGGCCGCCCCGTGTGTAGAGGCTACAGTCCTGCATCTGACGGCCATTTACTGCGTGTCACTCCCCCTCTGTCTGTCCCCTGCTTCCTGTCTATCTTGGGCTATACTATCATTAAAGGCCAAAAAAGTAATCTTAAAAAAAAAAAAAGGAAACTGCCAATGAAGAAGGGATTTCTTGCAACATCTACAGTACAGTCACAACACTGCTTTAATGTGGATTAATACTTTTTAACCAAAGCCAATATCAAGTGCTGGTAGGGGTGTTCATAATGAGAATGCGCAGTCCAAGATTTGTTAATTATTAACAGGAGCAATAGCCCTAATTCTAACCACTAACTACAGTACAAACTATATCTATAATCATGTCTCATCTAAACTACTGGCTACTGGCTACAAAGTTCATTTGGGTACAAAAGTAGTTTTTTTTAAATTGTTTGTTAGTTAGTTAGCAAACAAGGTTAGCTAGTTAAATTAGATATTAGAGAAAATATCTGTCGTGTTCTGTCAATGATGGAGAAATCTGATCCGACAGATTAACACTGAAGGCGATTTACCGGAAAAGTTAAATCATTTACATGCAACACCGTCAATAAACCCACCTGTCCAGGTGGTGATGTTTCCCTTTCTTTGGATGTCAGTAAAATGACTATATTTCCTCTGCCTCTAATAATTCACATAGTGGATAAACTAGGTTCAAAAAAAAGATGGAGGAGGATGAAGGACAAGCAAGTAACAGTGATAATGTTTATTAGCCAGTGGCAGCTAATGTCACAGGAGAGGCGACTATCAGCAAGGATACATCTCTTGTTTATATCCCAGTCATGCTAATGCTGTAACAGCATGAGCAGAATATGGAAAGTTGACTACATGTCAGTCTTCTCCCTTCACCTCTATAAATGTAAAAAATAATAAATTAGTGAGGGAATATAGAAAATACATTAAAGGTGAGCGCGGTGAGCATAGGTAATGTACAGATCAAAAGACATTTAACTGTTAGCCAAGCCAAACAAAATGAAATGATTCATTTCCTATCTGAAATAATCTGTGTCTCCAGTAAGTTAGAAAAAGTAAAAGCGAGGCTTTTCAGCATTACTGTCCACGGGACCTAAGACATTAGCAAGGAGGAAGTCCTCAATAACGTCCTTTGATACTATTACAATGTGTCTGTTTGTGAAAGTTGCTTCAACTTTGAAGCCGCAGGGCGTCTGGATGCTGCAGCACCACCACAGAAAATTATACAAATACTACAGAAGTATGATGTTACTTGTAAAAAGAAACCACAGAGTAGGGCAACCATATGACCGTGCCTCGACCGTCAGTGCAAGCAGCATGCATGCATATTGCTTACATTTAGAATTAGTTGACTGTGAAATGCATCCCTGAAATTGTTTCTTTTGTATAAACTGTCTTTGTTTCATGCTCATATGTGCACCAAAGGTGACTAGAGGTACAGAGATGTGAGATGTTTCAGGAGTCCCTGAGAGAGTTACAATGGTGATGCAATGGTGAGCATGTAGATACCATGCTTGTAGGACAGTGACTACCAGCCATCGTACATCTGCTGAAGAAAAAACTTAACAAGTTGTACTTCCTGCATGTCCAGGGTGTTAGGTCACACCAAGTTTATTCATTTAGTCATTCCAGTTGTTGATGCGTTTTTCTCTGAGGCGAAGAGACAATTGAAGCCTTGACTGTCTCGTGAGAATGATGCCTCACAATCCGACCGCAGCACTGAGGATCTACAATAGGATTGTCACCCCGTGATTGTCAGCGGTCCATCTGTCCACCCCTGTGAATAATTTCTGGAGGCACCACTGAATTTTAACCTCACGATGACTTAAGGAAACTAACTGATGCCTGTATGTCGTGTGAGCACGGTCCTTTCATTTATGGACAATAACTCACTCAAGCTGCAGTGTGAGCTCCACCTTTTTGTTCTTCACCTGACTTCCTCCTTCATACTTTTCTAAAGTTACTGTAAATCCACATCTGTTGAAAAATAATCAGATTCAAAAGAGAAATCATATAGTTAGCTTTTTATTTAGAGCACAGTTAATGTTTTTCCCCTGTTCTTTTATGGCCACTTGTTTTACAATTTGAAATGAAATGCACAGAAACAAAGAAAATTACATTTGCCATTATACTATTTAAAAAATGACATATAGTTCGTTTACATTACAATAGACCATTCACAGCAGCCATTTTGTCCTAACAAGTAGCAGGTTACGTGTTACCAATTATCCTAATTAAGGTTCTGTTCCATTTATTTATTTTCCAGTGAGCCGACATGCAGCACGGCAGCACCCTGACTCTGTCTGACCTGAATGGAACTGAACCTTAGTTAGTATCTTTGGTAACACCTGTGTTTGTTTACTATTTCATGGCTAAAATGGCTGCTGTGGAAATTTCCTTCTATTTTCACTTGATATTTATATTTTATTGTTTATTGATAGCATATTATATTATTTTTAAATGGCTCTATTATCAAATGTGTCACTCTTTATAGAGATTGAATAAAATAAAATGTATTTCTCACTTAATTGTTATAAAATAATCTTGTTAATGATAAGAATAATACCTACTGTATAATACTGTTTTAGATAATATATTTTTTATAATATTCTGACATATTCATATATAATTCATTATTGTTAGTTACTTAAAATGATAACACACTGTTATTTTTATAAGTATAAATATAGAGGGGCAGGCTGGCAGGTGGTCGATCCCTTCTATCTGTCCAGCCGTCCAAAATGTCCGCCCCACATAATCCCACATCCTCAAAATTACAAAGCTTTCTTCTAATGACTTTCTCTGCTGCGCGTCTCCATCCTCCACATTCCTCTGCTGGGTTTATTCAGCTGCCTCAGCAACAAGGGATTTGCACCCGCAACCGTCCGGGTCAGACTGTCGAGCCTCTGTTTACTGTCCGAACTCACCGGCCTCCCACCCACATTAATTATAATTACATTTCCAGCTTCCTCCTCTTCTTCTTCTTCAGCTTACATCTGTTCAAAACAGCTCACTGCCACTTCATATATTTGCCTGAATCATGCACCAATCTGTCATTAAACCAAATGATTTATCCCCGTCAGGAAGCTACAGTATGAATAATGTGCAGTAACTGCTCATTGTTTTGTTTTAATTGAATTTTTCTGGAAGGCAGACGGTGGGCAGCCACTTCTCGGCAATGTTTTATTAGTTTTTATCGCCACAAAGACAGGAACGTGTGGAGTGAGAGAAATATGACAGCACAGGTCGAGCCAGGAATCGAACACATGCAGCCGAACTACATTTTTCCAGGCGGGAATCGGGGGGGGGACGACACTTGTGCGGTCGGTTTTGGACCAACTGAGTGACCGGGGAGTTTAATACTGGCTCATCTTCAGTGTGTTCTTTGTCCAAGGTTGCATAATTCCAGCTGCAAGGTCGCCGGTGATGCACAATTGCTCTCGCACTGGACTGTAAGTTTGTATATCTGAAAACAGCTAACACATGTTCTTTTGTAAATCTGTCAATAGTCAACATAGTGAGCCCACAGGAGCTCTATATCCAAGACAAATTACGCTATGAACTTTTTTTATTTTAATTTTTATTATTTCCTCTCAAGGGATCAATAATGTTCAACTTAATGTGTGCTGATTGTGCTCATGTTGTAATATTTGTCTTTTATTAAATGCTGAATGTTATTCAGCTATTGCTTTACTTACTGTATAACACTAAATTATTATCACCTTCACTGCTGATATCATGAACAGCTTCCTACTTACGCACCAGACAGATTCGGGTCAACGTCAGTATTTATTTGGAGCTGTGTTTCTGTCTGAATGTAAGAACAATATTTATGATTTTCTCCTTTTAGCTCTGTGTTAGCTCACCAACTCCTGAGGGAAATGTCTAGTTTCCATATGTTCACCAGCTAGTGGCTAACGTGGTCTGTCTGCTGTTTACCGCTAATGTCATTTGATCTTCTATCCAAGGATTGCAGAAAATTTGCTTTGCAGGCCAACTCTTTCTGTTGATTAATGGAAACCATCCCAAAAAAACAACAACTAATAAATCAAATTACATAATTAGGGTGGCCTATATGGTGCAATCTTATGGTGCAGCCTAAAAAGAAATCTTATTCTGCGATTTTTAATGTGCCAAATGCATATAAATTATATGGGATTCTGCGTTTTTTTAGAATCATCAAATTGAGTTCTGCTACTCAAAAGTCCAAAAACATTGGAATCTTGGCCTTCATGAACCCGTATCATTTAAACCCTGCCTCATACACACAATGTTTATGCCCACACACACACACTGGCAGCAAAGCAGCAACAAACCATAGTCGGAAAACACAGATTTTCTGGAGGACTACCAGGTCTTAACATCCTCCAACCTCTCTGTTGTTGTTGTTTTTTTTTCTCCTGTTCTCCACCATCATGTCAGAAACCGTTGCCAGCCTCCTCCGTCTCCCTCGCTGCTAGAAATGGAAAGACACATGAGGCAAACAGCCCGAACTGCTGACTCCCGGCCAGGGAGAAGAAGCAGAGGAAGAAGACAGTGAGTTCTGGCAGAAGCAGAGAGATCTCCACAACTGTGGCATCGACTACTACGGCACTGTACCTTTTCCAGTTGGGATGGAAGGGAAAATACAGCAGCTTTGAAGCACCCTCATGAGGCAGAACGACCTTCGTGCTGTATTTTAAGGATTTCAGAGATGCTGCGCCCGGACTCCACAGCTGACTAACCTTTGATAAACAAGCTAGAGATGCTTCTGGCAGCTGAAATCCTCACAGGAATTCCCTCCCTGCCACAATGAAAACTCTGACTTTATGTACTCACCAAGATCCTTCTTGCATGTGTCTTTCTAAGTCACCACAGGTTGGCAGTATGAACCGATTGACTGTTACTGTGATTAAAATGGCAGGCAGAGTGGATATTAAGAAACACCAACTGGGATACAACCAGCAGATTTGTTTCTCATGTAGAGGTCTCCGCCTGCCGGAGAGATTTTGCAGTGTACATCTTCATCCAGACGGCTGCTCATCTCTGAGCAGAAAAGACAAGAAGAAACAATTAAGGTTCATGAACGAAGCTAACTATCCGTAACCACACTGAGAGCAGAGAGGTAATGAGTCCCAAAGATCGTACCGCAGTTCACGGGTGAATGAAGGGGGGCGAGCTATGCTAATGGAAACGATGCGCACTGATCAGTGCATAATGCACGGCCAGCTTGAGGATTGAATATCATAAGGAAACCCATATGGGGGGAGGTGGGAGATGGAAGGTTTATCCTCTTGAGAAGGTGCGTTGGAGTGACACCACATCTGTGCATCAGTAGCGTACTCCTTCCACCAACGAGATCCATCTTCTTCGAATTCTGCGCTAATCAAGGCCCGGGTAAGAAAAAAACAGAAGAGATTCGGGTCATTGAACCAACGATTGTGAAACAGAGCAGCGTTGCCATGGGAACCCGAACACAGCCGATGTAAATAATGTGATCTATCGGTGCCATCTGGAAAAGATTGGGCCGAAGGGTGCCTCATGCTTTGCCTCTTCTCTTTGCTATATGTGAAGGGGATCCATTACCGTGTTTATTTGTGCAGCTAAGCCTCAGTCGGCGAATGGGATTATATAGTGGGGGATTGAGAGTAGAGCCTACACAAACAGTGCTATTAAAGCTGGATTTCTGATATATCCTGAACAATAATGGATTTACAAGGCAGGAGTTTTTTCCTCTCTCCTTCTCACAACCTCTTCATTTTCCAGAAATTGAAACCAGACCCACAATGAGGAGCACGACTCGAGAGAGAGAGAGAGAGAGAGACAGAGAGAGAGAGAGAGAGAGAGAGAGAGAGAGAGAGAGAGAGAGAGAGAGGACGCAGGCCAGATCAGTACTTATCATAGCTTTGAAATACTCACACACTGGATGGAGAGAAAGAGAGAGACCTGCATTTGATCGCTCTTATCTTTATGTCACATGAAGAGATGGAGTGAGAACACTTTAAAAGATAAAGTGTTTCTCTGCTTCTCATCAAATGCTGTTATAGTCTTCTTTAATATTTTACAGCTTCTCTACCCTCTTTGTGAAGAGCTGTTTTGAATCTGTGCCTCTAGTCACTGCCATGTTGGTAGTCCCGCCTCCTGGCTAATCTAAAAATTAGCAAAGACGCAGATCATTGGTGGACCTGAGGCGGGCTGAATGAAGTCTAGGTGCTCAAACAAGGCATCTGTAACGGCACCCAGCTGTCAATCAAAGCAGCCACGCTGATAATTGTGCATAGCTTTTTCGTGATTATAGGGGGGCTGACTCGTTCTGTAGCCAGCCTCAAGTGACCATTTGAGGAACTACAGTAGATAAAAGTATGTTTTGATTGTATAATAAAGCAGGACTAGTAAACTTGTAATCAAATTACCAAAATGCAACTGATGCACAGTGAACATAGGACATTGTGCATGTCCACTAAACCCTACACACTGTTCCTTTAAGTCACAGGAATATTCAAGGCTAAGCTCCAGACTAACTCTAAAGTTTCTCGACAAAAAAATGGAAAATTTATTTCCTTTTTTTTCTATTTTCAACGTATATTCTAAACTATGTAATAAATAAATAAAAATGATTGTATTCTCATTTTCGGTTTAGTTTTCTATTCTGTGTTATTTTATTGAATTTCTTACTTTACAAATCTATTTCAGTTTAATTTCAGTCTGGGGAAAAAGCACATTGAGCATTTAGGCCATTGTTTTACATAGAAACTGTCAGACAGTCTTCGTCGAACAAACTGTCAGCAGTCGGCCTCTGTCTGTGCTTGTCCTCTGCTGATTTACCACAGCAGCTTCATTAAAACAGAACGCATCATTCTGTTGGCTCACCACGTTTTCATTCAATTGTGCCAGCTGTGGTATTGTTAGCTATCTTTAAGGCATCTCGCTCTTATTTCTGTCTTTGCACAAATGTTTTTGATAGAAATTAAGATGCCATTTTCAGAGCACTCTGTATTACTTTGTATATTTAAGTATGTTCAAACCACAAATTTGGTGTCTTGAGTCCTTGATCTGAAACATGCACTTCTTCTGCACATTACATAACATTCGCCCTAGCAAACTGTTAAGCATGTGTTAAACGTTTGTGGATTGGCCCTGCGATACATTGCCATCAATTACTTCCCCATTGTTGGATAGTGATGTTGACAAGCCATCAAAGAAAAAAAAAACAAAAGACTGTTTTATAAGTTTTAGTATTTACTAGTATTTCAGAGTCTGATTATCGGATTTTAAATTCTATTTGAAAAAGTTTATTTAGTGCAACATAAATTGGATCATGCTTAATAAATAATTTGACAAAAATAAATTTCCATTTTAGCCGTGAAATGACATGTAGTGTTTTATTTCCAACGAGACCTGCCTTACTTCTGCTGTTCGTGCTTGCTTAGAAATAACAGATTCAATGTCTCTCATCACCATGACAGCGCTATGACAAAGACGGTGACATGAACACCGAAAGGACAGTTACTGCTTGGCTTACTCTGGGTTGGCGTGGCTAAAATGGCCTAAAGTATAATGTAACTTGATGGCTTGTGTTGATTTCTGATGAAGACTGCAGACCTCAAAGCCGTCATCCAGATGTGTGTGTCAACACCAGGAAGGCCCGGTCGTCAAGAAATGGAGACGAGAGAGGCGAACTGTCAGCATAACGCGCACACTTCAGAGACCGAAGACAGGAGATAAGAGATAAGAGAGAAACACGGCACTGTGTGACGCTGCTGTGGATGTGAAAGAGAGAACATTGACAGAAAGCGAAACTTGATGTTGTAATGGAAGTCTAACGTCCTGATCTGACACACTTTCTCCTGATGACTGGTATACAACCTCTGTGGTTCAGACTTCATCGTGTTCATGAAAACGCTCCACACTAGAACTAAAGAAACATTCTGGTTTATTTCAAAAAGGTGAGTAAGTGACCCTAAAGCACCAATAAAAACGATAAAAACACAACTTCTAGCTTCTTAGAAACATCACCTGAGTCTATTTGTTCTAGCTTGAGGAGGGCAGCTCCAGTTGATGGGAGCAATATGTGACCCACGTCATGTGTTAGTTTGAAGTCTAGCCAGAGCTAGCCAACTGGAGACCCAACACAGAAGGACAACTCAGGGTGGTGAGCGGCAAATTATAATAATCAAGACAGGAGGAAACAAAAACTTGGATGACTTTTTCCAAATCTTAAAAGTATATTTTGGATTTTTGCACTCTCTTGGATGGGAAAAAAAAAGCTGCGCAACTCACTCTATCTGAAACAGGTTATCTATAGTGTATGTACTGTATGTTGTCATATTACTGATGGGACCATGATGTGTACTCTGGCTGTAATTTAATATTGCAACTGCGATACAGTGAAATGAATAAACTGAAATTAGTATGAAGTTGTTCAAGGCATTCTTTAAAATACTACAAGAAACCATTAACAGGGTGTCAAGATGCAGTCTTTTTAAGTGTACCACATCTTCTACATCTGAAAGGAACAAGATATATTTTACTCCTAGGATGGCGACATCATCCAATCAAAACAAACCCCCCTTAGCACCTTTTACCCTCTTGGGTTTGACGTTGAGAATGTTTGTTCCCTATGACTGGATAAACAATGTAACTTTTCCATCATCGTCTCTGGAAAAAAAAAATTGTGAAAGGAACAGAGCCGACATGGGTGTTAATAACAACACCTGTGCTTTTCCTGCTGTAAAAGCACGATCTAATAAAGGTCTGCTGCACTTGAGCATAAAGTCAAAGAAGGAAGACGTGAGATGGTACGAGCTGTTATTAAGTAACTAACAAAGTCAGTAACATTACACTACAAACCTAAACCATACCATATTGAGATTAACCAAAAACAAAGCCAGTAGTCTGGTTTAGCTGCAGCAATACTGCAGAGAGAATATATGAATGAGAGTCAGTACAATAGTACTAAATTCAATTAAGTAGAAGAAGCTTTATGAAACATTTTTAGAAGAACTCATATATATCGTATGTTTGAGATAAAGGAAACGGGGCAGTCATTATATAGCTTGTCAAAATTCTGTATTAATATGTGATGTTATATTCATGATAAAGGAGTGTAATAGCACTGTGGTAAAAATGGACAATTGTACACAAGTATTTGTTATGATTAGATTATTTATGATCAAAAACTGCAAGAAGCCCAGCTCTGCATCTTCCAGGCTTAAATTTCACAGATTACCAGATTTAGTCTTGCCTTGGCCTCTTGCTCTGTCACTGGCTCATTTTCTCTTCTCGACTTCCTCCCTTAAGGTCCTCTTCGGTCCATAACATACTAAACATAATTTCCTTGCATGTGCCTTGCACCTTCACATCAAGGGGGTGAGGCAAAAGAGATAAATACCTCTATATCACAGTACAGAAATGTCAGTACCCCCTCAGTATGACCAAAAGATTTAGCTGTCATTGAAGGGAGTCCGACACACAGCGATGTGGAAAAGTAAGACGTCTTCAAGATAAGCACGACACCCACTCTAGAGACTGATCATTAAACGTGTGTTATCTCAATTGCTTGAAATTTAGATAAAGACAATATATGTTAATAGTTCATGAAATCAGATTTTAAAACTTTTTAAAACCCTAAATACAGTATATCCTGGGTCATTTCGAGCTGATAGATACCAGAGGGGGAGGACAATACAAGGCATAAGAAATTCAACTGAGCTAACGTGGCACAAACAGTAGAAATGGTTGAAAGGCATTCAGGCGACAAGTTTGAGGAAAAATGTTGCGTATGTGACGTGTGATTGCACCGAAAGGGAAAAGGAAGAAATGGATAGAGACAAAATGTCATCATGAAAACAAAAACTCAGTGCAGAGGTTCAAACTGTCAGCAGGAAGAGAGCTGATGGTGCACACGTCAGAGCTCCTCCATAACCAGCCAGCATAATCAACACACACACACACACACACACACACACACACACACACTGATTATCAGGCCTGGTGATTTCTGGTTGTCTCTCTCTGCTCTCCAGTGGTCTGTGGTTAGCCGTCATCTGGATTATATTTCTGCACGGTGATCCAGTCGAGGGACAGCAGGAGGAAGGAGGAGCGGGGGGCACACGGGGGGGATGAAGTGATAGAGAGATAAAGAGGACAAAAAAGAGTGAGAGATGAGAGGAGTATGACAGATGAGGCGAAGGCTCTGCTCCCTCTTTCTTTACCTCTAATTTGGCTTCCACTGTGGAGCCAAGAGGAAGTGGAGCTGCCATGTCTCCTTTCCCCCACAATCCCTCACCTCGGCTGGCAGCAGACCGCCCCCGGGGTTGGGCCTCCTCCCCGTGGAACTCCCTCTTAGAGCGAGGTGCCAGCTTCAATCTCAACGACTTCTCCTCACTTCACTAGAGCGGCCAAACCTCAGGGACACGGGACGAGGGGGAGATTTCTTTTTTCCTACGGGGAGAACCAGGATTCTCACGGTGGTTATCCGTCCTTAGCAGTGTAAATGAGTTGGGATTGACCTCCCTCCTGGTTTGCATTATACGCCGACTTGTTAATTTGACGCCTCTGTGCTGACAGAGGGAGAGATGATGCTAAGAGACAGCGTTTTATACCAGTATGTGCAGAGGCCATGGATATTACTCTAATAATACACAAATGTGAAAAACTGATAGTTGGACCCAATCAGTATTTTTATGACTATAAATCATGACTATATTGGATCATCCTGGAATAATGAAAAAGCAAGCCTTGTTTTAACTATTTGTTCACAGCCGGTGCTGATATAAAAACATTTTTAAGAACTTAAATATGTTTGATTTGGCTTACAAGTAAAAGAAACATTAGAATACATTTACATTTAGTAATTGAGCTGGCGTTTTTATCCAAAGCGACTTACAAAAGATCATTGTCAGAAGTGGGATTCGAACCAACGCCTCCGTTTGGAGACCAGAAACCCCATTATACTGGAAGGTATTACTCTGGCAACAAGAATAAAAATACAATGTACAAAGTAATTCACTAAAAAAAAGAAAAGCTTGTAAATAAAGCCACTAGAAGTTAGAGTGAATGATTTTTGAAGGTCATGTGGATATCAAACATCCAACTGAAGTCCTCTCAGGAACACTGATAGTGTATGTGTCATTTCCAAAGAGCTGTTTGAAGCTCAAAATCTGCAGCCATGTTGGCTGTCCTACCTCTGCCGCCTTCTGGCTAATCTAAAAAAGACGTATATTGTCAGTCAAGGCTGGCCGAATGATCCCTGGGTGCTAAAATAAGACATCTGTAACGGCACATACCTGTCAATCAAAGTGGCCACACAGTTAATTTCAAATAACTTTAAACCTTAATATCATTTAAACAGGAGAGTCACAAAAATAAAAAAAATAAAAAAAACTATTGTTTAGCCTCATTTGCATAATCATGTCACATTTGTCCTTTTAAAAAAATAAAATTACAATTTGCATCATATTATCGTTTACACA
The DNA here is from genome assembly GCA_004119915.2 of Collichthys lucidus. Taxonomy (NCBI): domain Eukaryota; kingdom Metazoa; phylum Chordata; class Actinopteri; family Sciaenidae; genus Collichthys; species Collichthys lucidus. Next base: position 31,614,230 of record CM014079.1, on the reverse strand, counting down.
GTGCCTGTTATCTGTTTGTCTCTCACACAAACGCTCATCTGATATTATTCACACGCACACACACAGATTAACACCACCCGATACATCTCTCACACATGTGGAGCAGAGTTCTAAGACAGATTGATGTTCCACATGTAGCAGAGCAGCCCGATACTCAACCTGCTGTACAGATGTATACATCGCTGGTGTGTCTGAGCAGCTAAAATACCGGCTGAGTGAGAAAAAGAAGGCGAGAGCAGCAGGATTATTATTTCAGAGCAACAGACTAAAGAAAAGTCAAGATGTGAGGGTGTTTTTGGCTGCGCTGCAGTGCCTGACACTTTTGTGAGCTTTGCTATAAAGGCCTCAGTCTAAAGTACAAACATGGATAAAGAGAAGATGTGAGAAATGATCTGGGATAGCATCAGAAGGCTCGCTCATAAACTCAGCTACAAGTCTGTATAGCTGTATTTTCCCTCCATATATTCAATATATATATTACCATTATTTTAAAGCCAAGAGGTGGTTTTCTTTTATTTTCTTCAACATATTATACTGTATAAACATTCTGTAAAGTGTTAAAAGGTTTTAAGTAGGATTTTCCTTCAATATCCAACAATATTTCCTTTAATATTTAACAGGTGGCGGTTAAGGGTTCAACATTTTGGTGTCTTTGCTGTCTTACGGTATGCAGTCAGGACGTGTTTAGACTAGCCTAGTATACAAAGAAAATTGAGACACCTAGCTCTGACCAAAGAGGGGAAAAAATGCATACAGACACATTTAAAGCTTGCATATTTAAAAATGATAAATGAAGATTAAAGTGATGTCCTAATAAAAATTAAAAAAAGATTTTTATTTAAAACAAAACATTAATTTAGGTCTGTTTTGAGATTACACATTTATTCTCCAACACTATCAAGCAAATGTGTTACGTTAAGTTGGAAAAAAAAAATACTATTATTGTACTATATTGTTAATATGGCATTGGGAAACTATCGATTGCATTGTAAAATACCCGTCAGCCTCACTGTATAGGCTATGCTGACCGACAGGCAGAATTTCGTTAGCTAACTTAGCATTAGCTCACGTGCTCTCTGAAAGTTGTAACATTACCCTCTGTAACGCGATGGTGTCTGTGTTTTGTCGTACATATCACAAAGTTAAAACTAACTGAGAAACTGGAATGGCATCATGTATTAACAAGTTATCCCACAACAATCAAGCAGCCATGAGAGTGATCTCTCACTTTGTCTAATAACATGAACAACACCCTCCTTTTCTTCTTAATCCTTCACGGTGTCGTCCGGCAGGAGGATAATGTCCGTATGTTTCCCATTTCAGACGTATCACAGCGTGTTTACTGACATTCAAATGCTGATAATGTAACAAACAGCCCCGGCATAAAATGTATTTAGGAGGATATATATCAGTTAATCTAACAGAGTAACTTGTGAAGTCTGGTTGTGTGTTTGTGATTTGTGTGTTTACGTGGTCTTTAATTTGTTTTTCCACTTAATCAACTGGAAAATTATTTGACAACACAGTGATGACTAGTATGAATAGTATTATTAGTAGTAGTAGTATAGTTAAAATAATATAACTATCTAATATAAATAATCATAATTCAAAAAAGGCACCCGCACTTTTTTTCAAATGCTTCCCAGGTCAGTGCATTGAGTTTGCGTAGTTGTCAGTGATACTGATGAGTTACCAGAAAACACACACAGGAATAGAAAAGTCTTTTTCACAGCAGACATTTTGGCATGTCATAGCGGGAAAAGCACAGGTGAAATTAATAACGGGCGCATTCCATTTAGGTGATTTCCAGCCTCACTGGCATGGCTTACTGGGACACTTAATGGACCTGAGCCATCTTTAACAAACGTTTGTTTCATCTGTGCAAGTCAAAACGTGTGCCATGAAACAGTTCTGCTGAATTCTGATGAGACAGGCAAGTTAAACAATCACGAGCTGCCATGAATTGTATTACAATTAGTCATCTGTTGTCCATATTAGCTCTCCTAATGACTGGTAAGAGAAGAATTTCAAAACATTTCCACTTGGGGGCAGTGCCACGGTTTTGTGGTCATTTCTTTCTGCATGCTGCTGGGGCAGTAAAATGTGGAACTTGTATGACGGCTACATCTGTAGTTAAACAGCATGAAAGCCTCAGTACTTCCCGCCGAAGCCTCCAAGGCTGGACCGGCTCCCAGCGAGGAGGAACCCCGTAGAGTCCGCTTTGTAAGTCAGACAACAACTGGCACACAGGCAGCACCGGCCCTTTGTCTGGCTTCTATGTGGCATACATATGTCAAATGGATATCAGCAGTTACAAATTTAACAACAACAACAGCAACACATGGTTGAAACCTTTTCAAAGCTTCACATCAAAACTTGGCCCTACAGAATGTGACAGTAATGTGAAATACAGGAAGCACGGAGAAAATTAAGATAAACACTAATGATGTTAGTGTGTGTTCTCTGAACTCTTGGCTGATCAGTTAGTATCCACTTGGATGTCTAATAATCTGACGAAGGGAAGTTCAATAGTATTTATAACCACTTAACATTCGAACAGAAGAGAGCTAACCCTTTCTCTCTCTCATACACACACATGTGCAGACAGCTGTGCAGAGGTTTTTCCGTATTGTTTGAAGGGAAATAAAGATAGAGATGAAGAGGGGGAAGAGGCAAGAGGTCGAGGACATGAGTACATCTCATCTTTGGGAACTCTCAAGAGACACTCTATCAAAGCTGCTTTCCTTCCGCCCATAAATACCAGCTCAATGAGCATCACTCCCCCGCCACACCGCGAGCATCAAGTCAAAATCAGAGATCTGCTCACCACATGAGAGGCATGATCATCACTTCAAGGAAAACTCAATGGTCCATACAATATGTATCATACAACTATTGCTACAGAGCTTTGTGTTTTACTGCAACAAGGTGGCCTCGTAGTTAAGATACTGCTTGAAATGTCCATCAAAACCAGCTAAGTCTGTTAGCCGGATAACAGACAGTTAAACATCTGCTGGAATGTTACGCACAGTATGTAAGAGTTGAGATTACTACTTCATATTTCAAAAATATAGTGAGCAGCATATCTCTTATCAGGTCATAAGTGCTGCTACATAACTGTTAGTTAGTTAGCTCAGTTAGCTGTGCAGCTGATTTAGCAGTTGTATTAGCTGTCTCTGAGTCTGGAAGGGGCAACAAAACCGGCCCTCCCAATGGACACAACCAGACCAGGACCGAACAAAACCAGTAAAGGCCAGTTTGACGAAGGTGATTTACAGTGACTAGGAGGCCAAAGACACAAAAGATTGGGTTCAGGAGAGGTGTGAAACCGGAGAGCAGCGAGGAGCAGATGGATAAACCACTGTATCCAGAATATTTTCAACATATCTAACTCTGTGAGATATGACCAGACCATGTTCATCAGTGTTCAAAGATTCAAAGAATGAACAAACATCATCAACAGAATGCAAACACCCGTGAAGCTGTGTACTGTGCATGTACTGAGGGTGAATTTTTATATAACTCACCTGTTCAAATGATATTAAACAAAATGTCTATTCTTTATACTAGTGGTGGGGGAATCGATCCAAATATTGATAGATCGATACCAAGTCGGTATCGGTATTGGATCGATACTAGCCTAGTGAGATCAAGTCTTTACTTTTAAGTTCCGCCCTTGTTTGCAGTGCGACGTGAGTCACGTGACGTGACTTAGATGCCCATTTTCTATTTAATTATAAACTTTGTCCTAATTCTGTCCTGGGTTTTAACTATTTCACAATAAAACAGGAAACATCACAAGAAACACAGGTAATGAAAATTTTTTGAGATCTAGCAATTCAATGTCGCATCCACCTTATTTATTGAAAAGTATCGGTATCGGCGATACGGGCCCATCAATATCGCACACCACTGCTTTATACTGTCATTGAGTAAGACACACAGCCCAGGTGATCAGCACAACAACGCTTCAAATTAAACGTCAATCAAGCTGATTAAATCACTCGACAGTTTATCACTTTATTTTTCAATCTGCATACATTTCAGCACTTCCATTATTAATTCACTTACATTTTCATCACCCCCTTTATTTTAAGTTATTTGCTCATTTGTCATCATCGTCACTCTCAGTGGCTCTTGCCATGTTACCGTCAGGTCAGGACTTCTGCAGCAGGTTAGAGGTGAAGTCCCGCGATCAGACATTCAGCGTTGATTTCTGTCTAAATAGAATGTCAAGTTAAGATGATTGGCTTGTTGACAAGTGCACTGATTAGACCTTTTACTGTGGTAAAGCGGTGATGAGTAGTGATTTCTTTAAAGGGAGTATTGAGGGGCTTTTGTGGGCAAGCAGTGGAAACTGGCCAATTTCTATCAACTGACTGTTGATTTCTGAGGAAATAAGTTTGAGATGGACTGTGTAGTGTGACAGAAACACCAGGTGGGCCCAAACATTTCTTCTCTTTGATTATAGTCTGAAATATTGTGACTCAAACACAATTAACTCTTATTCATGATGGTCTCTAGAGCTTGAAATCGCGATGTCGGGTGAGTCCTTTCTGTAAAAGTTAAAGCTCTCCAGTGCAACTGTCTTCAACAGAGCTGCTACATCCACCTTGTTCCTGGGCGTCTCTGGTGATTGCTGGCAGGGGATGTAAGGCAGGGAGAAGAGGATTCCTAAAGAGATCTTTACCAGGAAGCCACAGGCCTTAAATAGCCTGTCGGAGGATTACTACAGGATCTCTTCAGAGCCGGCCTGACAGAGAAATATGGCTTCCAACCCATCCATGCTCCTTTTATGAGCCGTGGCAAGTAAGATGGGCATATGTGCTTTTTTTTCTCCTCTTTTTTTTGGGTTCTCGCTCTTATTTTATTTTTTGGAAGACTGGAAGGGAGGTGAGGAGAGGCGGAGGGCAGCGTTCCTTCTTTCCATCAGAGATGCGGAGCTGAGGACTACTGCCAGTGAGCAGAGCTTTGAAAGTGAAACGTAAGAATGGCAGATCACAGAGGCCAAAGAAAAATGATATTCTCCTCGTTGCGACTCCCCTTGCCAGGGCCTTTGTTGTGGGGGCTTCTGCTTTTAACTGGAAACAGGTCCAGGCGCCTCCTGTGTTCCTGCAGTGTCCCACACACTCACACACATCTATGCACACACGTGTACACATGCTCGGGTGTACAGTACATTCAGCTACGCTCACACGTACGCGCACGTTCAAACTCTCCATCATCCCTCCATCCCCTAAAGCCTGGTGACAGCTTGTTAAACCTGATGCCACGTGCAAAGCCTCGCTCTCTGCAGGATCTTTGTCCTCACCTGTCAGTGAAGACACCGGGTTGCCAGGTGGGAGCGTCCTACTGTAGGTGGAAACCAAGGGCCACGTTGCAGGTAACGATAACGGAATGCACTGCAGAAGGAGAAGAGCCTACAACATCCATCCCCGTGCATATAAACCTGTCAACACCCTACTGTTCTCGCTTTCTATCTCCTCCTGAAACGCACTTTACAACCTGAGTGCAGTGTGCATCTGAACTAGTGACCAAAGTGTTTCTTTTTCACATTAGTTATAAGACATTTCCTGACTGAAAATACAAAAATGGTAAAAGACTCACTTATCTTAATGCACCATCGCCACCTTAATTTATATCCTAATTAGAGTTCATTAGTTCATCACTGTGTGTGTAATGTGTCACGTCTCAAAGCAAAGTCTACTGGGGACGACGTGGCAAAGTGGCCCCTTCTTTCTCTCCTCAGTCTCATTTTCACCCTTGGAGCTGCTAATTCCCACAGAGTTGAAGTGCAGGCACTCGAGCAGAGTTTTGTTGCCAAGACTGAGCCTCTGTTCCTGGACGTTTTCCCCACACCACAAAAGATGAAAATCATATTTACAAGTGATTTAATCTCATGATGAAATTGACATTTTTATTTCATCTCATTATGTCAGTGATGTGGGACGATTCCACTTTATTACAGCCGTTTTACCTGTTAAAGGAATCTTCTACAAAGAAAATAATATTAGTAGTAATCAAAAATATATTCAATAAAGTAGTTGAAGCTCTCTTTACTGGAATAAACGACTTCTTGAAGTGGATTCTTTATGAGACAGTCTGCTCAAATGAAACACCCCAGAGGCAAGGCAAGTACAGCACAACTCACACAGCCTCACTTCATCCTAGAAGGGGTACCGACACACACACACACACACACACACACACACACACACACACACGCACACACACACTTGTGCTTTCCATTTGCTATCTGATATGGCTTATTTTGTGGATTTAATGCTTTGTTGAATCAAACAGTAAATGTGTAAAACTAATGTGGCGCCACTTTTCATTTGGTAAATATGCTTTGTGTGCCCGGCACCCCGGTTCCATATTTTGGGCGAGGGGCAGACCAACAGGCTTTCAGAGGCAGTGCCAAAGCCTGTGGCGGGTTAGATGGAGGAGGGAGGTGGGTGCGCGGGGGTAGGCGTAGCTTTAGCATGTGAGGGCTCATCTTTTTAGAATTAAAAGAGGAGGTGATTGACAACTTTTAGTGATAGCTGCAGGGCCGATTCGGAGACCCTTATTTTGGCTGGTTCACACACATATGCATGCTTACACAAAGAAACACATGCGTGCACATGCATACCCTTCCCATTCCAAGTGGTCCTGAGAGAAGCCCACAATTTGTCTAGATTTCATCAGAGTAGGAAAATAAGAGTTTAGCATACTGTCTGTAATGCATAACAAATCCTTGGTTTCCTCTGCCAGACCATACAATCAAAAGCACCAGATTTGACAAAAAAAACTCGAGTCTTTTTGTTGTAAAAACCCTGTTATTTGGAGATGAGGGGTCTTTGGTTTGAGCCCCAGTCAAACATATTTAACCTTTAACCTCTTTAATGCTAACTTGAAAGTCTGCTATTGTCTCTCACTGGTTTCATACTGGCGGTGACACAGTCAGTCAGTAAAGTGATTCCCATGCCTCTCGCCTCCGTCTCGTTCCACATCTGCTGCATATCATTAAATGGAAAAATCCAGTAAAAATATTTACTTCCCGCTCGGCTCTTTGAGCTAAATATACTTCTCCAGTTGTCTCGGGATTGATTGGGCTCTGAAAAATGGTGATGGTCTCTCTTCATGTGCAGCTGTCACAAATCAGGTGTCTGATTTTCATCAGTCGTGTCCATCCTGTGACAGATTAGTGTTGCACAGCAGACTGTTGAAGGCATGGGCCAGTGTGGAGATTGATGCCTTCTGCTGTTTGAATCTGGAAACACAAAAACATATTTGAAGTTGGAACTATTATAACTCATTTTAACGTATTCCATGCCACTCCCACCGCACCACTCATGTTTGGTAATCGGACTTTCTGCCGAGAGCACGTAATGCATGATGTTGTGGCTTTTACTATTTTTGACTCATTTAAGACTCCTAAATGAGGCATGTTACTCCTCCATCACTTTGGTAATGGAGAGGATACATTTGGCCCAAATGCTTTCGTCTTTCCCCCCAAATTAACTCAGCATAATGTGTTTCTAAAGTAGCCTCATGTTGTGTGTGAGTCCATAAGGAACAGATTATACAAAGTGTATTCACAGCTGCAATATTTATTTGGTTTTTGCTTTTTACATCAACAGATAATTAGTCACAGCGTTAAAGTACTTGAGTGTGGCTTTTTTAATAGATGTGCGGAGCGTTCTGCTGGAACTAATGCTCCCAAAGTAGTACTTGGGAAAGGAAAGTGTATTACTAATAATATAAGCACAATTATAAATTCAGATAATACAACTGAAACCAACCTCATGTTGAAACCATATGTGGACCTGTCAAAAGATTCAGCAAACACTGGCATCAAAAAGTACCAAATTCTGGCGAATGGAGTTTCTTCTCCGACTGCCTAATTTACCATTTGTTTGTGTTTCAAAGACTTCAGTGTAGGGTTTTAAAACATGTGTTTTCACCTTGACAAGAACAACAACCAACTTAAAAAAAGTTGTTGAACAATCAGCAAAATATTCAGTTTGGTATCATTGTTGAGAGAACTCCATGTGCTCTAAAAGATTTTTGGTGCTGCTTAGAAAGGTTCAGACTTATTTGAAAGGACTTCAACAAGCTATTGTAAATCTTATTTACCCATCTGTGTTTGGAAAAGATAACTGTAAATCATGTAGAATTGTAGGTCCAATTTTCCTATCAAGATATCATTATTCCTGTCACATCCAGCACAGTATGTTTGAGTCTTGGATTCAAAGCACAAAACAAACCTCAGTGCTGTAATACTTGTGAAACAAAGCAGACTCCAAACATAGACAGCTCCCAGAAGTTAGCTGTAGATCACCAAATAAAAATGAAAGGAGGTTTTCGCCTGTTAAATCCCAGACCACTTTGTTCTCTGGGGTATACAGTAAACCTCTAAGACTTCTTCTATTAGAGCTGAATGTCCGGCAGCTGCATAGAAAGAGCCCAGCCAGAACAACGCAATCGCATCTGCACGACTTGTATTTGTATTCACGTTGCCATGGGTGTATGTACCCACAAATGAGCATACCTGCCTGTGTCTATTCAACACCATCCAGTTTTTAGTCGAGAGAAAAAGTGAAGATGGTGCACACAACTAGCAGATGTAGACAAGAACAACCAATTTGAATATTGGCAACGCAGCGTCCTGCTACATCTCTCAGTCGTATACAATGTACTGGCTGTGTCCTCTTCCTCCCCCCAAGATGCAAACCAAAAAAAAGAAAGCATCAGGAATGACCAAAGAGTTTGGTTTGATTCAAATTGGTCGGGTTATTATGTTGTGATTTGCATAATTTGTACGGAGGGAACAGAGAGGCTCGGAGAGAGCTGATTAGAGCAAATGTCACAGCGGATTCACATTTCATCCGCGGCTGATTGGACGTGAAGTTTTCCAAATGAGTCTCGAGGACACATGAAAAGTCTTCAGATGATGAGGAAAAAAAAAGAAGAAGAGAGAACGTGGAAGAAAGAAAAGAAGGCAAGACGACAAGCTGGAGAGAATTGTTATCCCATTCTCATTTCATAGAGGTATTAAATCAAAGCTTGCTGGATTTTCAATGGGCAGAAAAAAAAATCATTCCAGCGTATTTATTACATATTATGAAGTAGAAGAGCTGCACACTATGGTTTTTATGTGCTTTTTTATGCGTCTTTTTATTTTTCATAAAGTCTTTGTGTCCCCAAGGCAAGTTCAAGTATTCACCCCAGTAAAAGGGTTCACACAGCCAGGGATGAGGACACAAAGTTTCTAGCCAGTTACGAGACGAGTCGAGGTTTTGCCCCCCAAACTTCAAAGGATTTCGATTTTTATTGTGGAACATTATTTCCCCTGGAAGAAAATAAGTGATTATTCTGCAATGTTTTGCTGAAAGACGAAGAGAAACAGAACGACAACAGCACACACGCTAACAGACACTGAAGCTGACAGACTCTGGCTGGCAGGCATTTTCCTCGTCTGTACCGGTGCTGCAAACACCCCAAAAACCAGAGGTATCAGTCACGTTACTTTCAACAATGATTCAGCCGGTTATCTGTCACAGACAGTTTGCCCAGCTTAGGCAAGAAAAGTCACAATATAAAAAGAGGAGAACCAACATTTGTTACATCTCAGATACCAAAATCTATTCTCACATAAAACACATTACATTACATTGCATTTAGCAGACGCTTTTATCCAAAGCGACTTACAGAGGAGGACACATCATTTTATACTCCTGGCTGCTCTCGTTCATGTATTAACATCTATTTCTTCGTTCTTATTTTATCATCTAACAAACTCTTGCGGTCCAGTAGCAGCTTCATACTGAACTTTCTGGCTTATAAAAATATCCATATCAGGGGGACCCGGTAGAGCGTGCACCCCCTGTATCACAGTCCTTATTGTAGAATCCTTAGAATCCTGCCGCATCATTCCCTCTCTGTCTCTTCTCCCTGAATTTCCTGTCTGGTCTCTCCAGCTGTCACTATCCAATACAGCAGAAAATACAAGTATAAAGACTTTAAAGGTCCAGGCTGTAAGATTTATAAAAGGTATTTGTTGGCAGGAATGTCCACCATGTTGAACCATCATGTTTCTACAGTAACCCAGAATGGACAAACTAAACACTTGCTCTAGATAGGGCAGTTTCACAGCCACCATGGTTTCTTCTTTATGTTTGCAATGGGAGCAGTATTCAGTTGTTTGCAGCCTGCAAATTCACTGCTAGATGTTACTAAATCCTAACTAACACTGGAAAAACTAGGATATCTTGTTGACGGGAGGAATTGTCTTGTCATTTGTTTGCTACCCAAGTATTTTTAAAGCCATTATTAAATTGTGTCATCAGTAAATCTGTGATCAACATCTATCAACCAGATCTGGTCCTCATCAAATCAGTTTTTGGATGCTGATATTCTGCTACCAACAGATATTTCCTGGCATGCTCTCATAGCTGTTTGAAAAATCCATGTAATGTAATATGACGATCAAAGTCATTTAACTTTTGTTTGTAATACCTTTTCATATGTTTTTTTTTTCCTTAAATGACCTGAAGTTGCACTTTCTTTCTCTTCTCATCTGATTATTCAAACATTTCTTGAGTGTTTTAGCCCGGCTGTGAGTATAAAATCAACGTCTTAAAGAGACATCCTTCTACTGGTGCTCTGTAAAAACAGCCTGACGCAGACACTTTGATTAGAGAAGTGTCTGTAGCAGCTGTCAGTCAAACAAGGCGATGAAGAACCATCTGCGCCTGTGGTGGACAGCTACAGTATGAAGCATCACAGACACGCACATTTTCCCTCAGGACATTTCTGTATGTTCTGATGCAGCATTCAGATTAGTAATAGATGACAAACTAGATATCATTCAGCGTTAATAAGGGATGACAGTAAACTGTAACAACACAGAGGTCGGCTGCAACAGCGCAAAGAACTGCCAACTGTCTTGATGTTTCACTGTCTGTCGTCACTGATTTTCAAAGTAGATGTCGAGCCTGTCAAAACTCTGTTCTTCTTTAAACTAAGACTACAGAAGGAAACCCTCTGATGACATGCAGGAATTGGGGAAGAGTTCCTCTATTGCATTTTGGGATTTCCTAAAGAAAAATAAATAAAGGGCTGATAATTTGTCTGACGCTGCACTAAACTACCTTAAAGCTGTTCCATCCTGTATCCATCACAATGCATAAACGAAAACGACCACAAAGTAGCTTTACTCACAAGGACCACATCATCAACAAGAACTCAAACTTCTCAAACTTTTCTTACAGCACACGCCGCCTCAAAAAATATTCAGCTCGAGGGTCGACCCTGTTTGTCTACAGACAGTTTACACCAGATGCAGGTTTGAATGATTTAATAACCAAACGAAAGATTGAGTGAGTGAAGTGTGAACTCTTGTACTCCTTCAGTCTGTTGCTGTGTTGTGGGGAAGCGTTGGTGGGGAATCTGCTCTAGCACCCGGGAACGACAGGGCCCTGCACCCCCCCCCTCAGAATCCTATGGAGAGTAGGAAGGAAAGGGAGAAATAGGAGAAAGAAATGGGCTGGCCGGGAGGGGTACGGAATACTAGAGTGAAAGAAGACGAGAGGGTTAGGAGGGTTTTTATAGGAATGTCGGAAGTGGCGTGGTTGAAGTGTAGCCTGCTTGTGAAACTCTGCTAAGAAGCTGAAACTTTGCACAAACCATCAACACAGCTTTGTGTGCAGAAAGGCTGATTATGTATGGAGGTATTTTCCAATAATTTTTTAAAAATAAACATTGAAACAACACATCAAAGCATTCAAACTCAAATTCATATTAAGTCTTGTATCACATATATCACATATATAAACATCTCGTTAAGTCCTTGATGAAAATTTATCCTCAAGAAATGTAGCAAAATCAGCATTATGCCAAAATACTCTAAATAGAAAATCATAAAAAGACTTGATTTGTCTTTTTCATCACTTTTCTGTTAAACAATCAGATTTTTTTTTCACATTTCAGCAGCTCAAAATAATTTGCTGAGTCATGGTTAGAGAGCAAGAACCTGGATGTCACAAGATGAAAATTAAATCAAAGTTAAACGTCTCCTCTCATCACATCCACTCCCTCAGTCTTACTTTTCAACAAGCTGTTTTTACTTCCTGTTTCATGTCATATCCAACTAACCCTTTCCTGGAAAACGCTGATTTTGTTCTCCGACTTGTGCGTGAAGCATTTGAAAGACATCAGTTTCCTTTTATATAACTTCACAACTTCAACTTCAGCAGACTACAAGAAGGAGCAGTGAAGAGGAAATGGCGTTTATGTGCAGCATGGAAACCCCGAGTGAAAGTTAATGTCTTAATGCGCTCACAGAAGAGCGTCACAATCGAGCTTCAGGGAGGAATAAATCGCTCACACACATTATGACATGCGCCTCCCTCATCTACAGCAAAAGACTTAGCACAAATAACACTTATACACACAACACCACCGCCCCTCGGTAGACGTGAGCAAAATCCCCGCCGCTTGTGTGTATGGATTGAATCATAAGCGTCTGAAATGGCGTGACTGTGGACTGTGAGTTATGCTCAGATCTCTCCCAGACATCAGATGCTCTGGGCATCCATCACTCAGCTCCTACATGACATTTACAGCCACCGATGTGTTCGCTCCTTTGCCTTTGCTTGGCACTGAACACTTTTCCACTGACACGCAGAGAGAGATACTGCAGCTACTCCAAGACATAGAAATTAGGCTCCTCCATTAAAGAACTGACTACAAGAATTCTAGCTTTAAAAAATCAAGTTTGAGCAGAAGCCAAAACCTCTCACTCTAATCGTATGCACTAAGAGAGAGACTATTATGCAATTATTTTGTGTTCAAGGGGGGAAAAAAAGACATTTACAGACATTTATTTAAAAAAAAACTCTTTACCTTACAAAAGTAAGATCAGTTTGCAATTTGATAATAATAATATTAATTCACTTGTGTTAAACAGTTTATTCTATTGTGTATTACATTTCAATAAAACTGATATAACAGTAAAAAAATGTGTTAGTAATTTGTACAAATTGTTATGTTCCTGTTCAGGTTTTAAAAGCTTTGAAATTTGCAATAAATGTTTAAGAGAAATGTTTCTTTTTAAGTATTTTGAAGCAACAAACCCACGCAGACATAGTTCAGCCCTGATATAATGGATTTATGTGACTAAAAACATCAGGCTCAACAACTCATATAACTATAACTAGCTCATTTAATGAAACTGTTTTTAAGTCTTCATCATGTATCAAGTCAAGTGAGGTACATCTTTTATTTATTTAGCCCATATAATCACACAGAGTTACAATCTAAATAACATAATAACATTATCTAATTCAGATAATAGTAGGTCTGAAAACAAAAATATACATAAATAAAATTCTAAGCCTGTGTGTGAAGAGTTAAACCATGATGGACAGCCATCGTGTTAGGCCTCGCTGCAGAAAGGCTGCATGAATTTGCGGCCCGTGTCCGTGGGCTGTGCTGTATTTAGTCTGATAATAAACCTGGGAGAGACAGAGGGTGGAGGAGCGCAGAGCTTTGCCAGGGCATGATAACACCTTGACAATTCAACACACATGTGCCGCGGCGTGCTGGGCCGCAGCCTCGGGGCAGAGCCTCAACCAGCATGTGGAAGAGGTTTTCCACTCAGCTGAACGTCCAGTACCTCCAATACGGCAACCCTGGAGCCAAGATCTAACTCCGTGGTATTAGGCATTGAGGCCAGCTGTGGATTAACACAATTTGCACCTCCTTTTCGGTGCAGGTAACACCCACCCCCTCCCCATGGAGGTCCAACTCATCAGATTTAGCCTTTGGCTCCACCTTCACTGCCTCTCGTGTTAAAGTCAAAATAAAACACGTAAATTCAGAGACACACGCGCGCAGAAAGACAGACATCTCTCAAGAAGCCAGCTTTTGTTACCGAAGATATTACATTTACAAAGAGTAAATTCAATTCGAGAGCCGTAATGAAATAAGAGTGAGAGAATCAAATTTAACATCACTGCACCCCACTGCTGTTTTAAAATGCTTGAACAACTTCTCGAGGCGTTTTGTTTCGTCCGCGGTGAGCTGAGACACTGCGGCATTCATACCCTTTTCTCTCACATCCTGCCATCAGTCCATCACTTACGGGTGGGGACCCTAACATAACAAGCTAGTGATATCAAAGGTTGGGACATCTGTGTTTTATATGTAAAGACCCTCAAAACACCTGTCAAAGTCAAGTTTGACATTTCCACAAAGAGCCCTGGCACCTCACAAAGTTCTGTTTTTATTCTAGTCTTTGTCTCCTTTATCTGATCAGAGCTGTATAAAGAGTCTATCACTAAAACTAAGGAAGGACAAAATAATCAAAACTTCACAAAATAAAAGATAATACCGTGGCCCTGAGAGCTCAACACGCTGCAGCCTACGAAAACATGCAAACCGACAAAACACAAGCAAATTAAGAAAAAACATATCTTCACCAGTTTGGCAACACATAGTGAGAGAACGCAACCGAATACACAAATGCTGCTTGTAGCACAGACAACAATTAAAATGATTTCAAGGGGGGCACTAAAAAGTGACGTACACACCTTGTTGCCATGGTGAGTTATTGAAGTTATCTATCTCTAAGTAGTTTTTTTTTATTATTAAGGGTTCAGCATTTACTTGTGTTTTTACTTGTGACACTGACTGACTCCATTAGGCGTTTTTACTTTGACTCACTCACACTTTTGCCGTAGATGCCACTTGTACTGTTTTCTGGATTTGGTTGAGTTTATTGGACTCTGGTCTAATTTGGTAACATTCGATTCAAAATGCTGCTGCATGTGTTGACAAATTGTTGAAGATGTTTTCTTAATTTGCTTGGGTTTTGTCTATTTGCATGTGCTCTCGCTGTGCTTTGAGCTCTCAGAACCACCATGAGCTGTAGACTTTATTTAGCTGTTTTCATTTAACTGTTGCACTACAATAGGTCATTCATCTAGCTTGCAAGACATGCACATACCGAAACGCAGTCAGACATCGATTGACTAACAGACAACGCGCACGCAAAGACATTCATAAATATTAAACACAGAGAGGAAGGGCCGGCGGTTTGAGGGAAGAGAAGGAAACAAGTGAGGGAGTAAAGGAGGGAAGGAGAAAGTAAGAGGAAGGAGGAAACATGAATAGAAGAAATGAAGAAATGCAGGAAGGAAGGATGAAGCGAGGAGGGAATGAAGGAGGATGGAACAAATGAGAGAAGGAAGAAAGGAAGGAAAGAAGATGGAGGAGAGGACAGAAGGAGAAAGGGAGGTGTTTGTTGCTCCTACAAACAATTGACCTGGGCGAGCTTTTGGTGTTTTTTGGCACACAGAGAGGCCCAGAGTGCTGACGAGAGGCTTAGCTGGTGTCGAGCTGCTGTGGGCGGAGCGTCACACTGTGAGTGTGTGTGTGTGTGTGTGTGTGTGTGTGTGTGTGTGTGTGTGTGTGTGTGTGTGTGTGTGTGTGTGTGCGTGTGTGTGTGTGTGTGTGTGTGTGTGTGTGTGTGTGTGTGCGTGCGTGTGTGTGTGTGTGTGTGTGTGTGTGTGTGGTTGGGGAGGGTGGGTGGTGGGGGGATGTGGGGGGGTCTGAACTGCCCTTTGACACGACCCTGTCAAATGAGAGAAGGAGCAACACGTACTGCAGGCCTTCCATACAGATCCATATACGGTAAGATGCTGATTTTATCCACTTGACTGACTGACTGATCTGTGTGTGTGTGTGTGTTTTTTTTAGCAGTTTACCTTATCCTTATCCAAATGCAAACACCCAGCGTCTTTCCACCAGATAAATTCATACTAAAGTGTTAGTGTGTATTTTTTTCTGCTCGTGGTGACCTAACCGAAGCAGGGCCCATATGTGACACAAAAACAAATAACCTCTAATGGAAGCTGGTAAAATCATTACGTTGTTCAGCACTACGCACTAAATACACGTACACCAGGTATTCTAGA
Organism: Collichthys lucidus; assembly: GCA_004119915.2. Classification (NCBI taxonomy): domain Eukaryota; kingdom Metazoa; phylum Chordata; class Actinopteri; family Sciaenidae; genus Collichthys; species Collichthys lucidus. The sequence continues at coordinate 31,598,265 of CM014079.1, read as the reverse complement.
AATTCACCTGGACAATGTGCTCTCAGCAGCAGCCATTCTGTCAGTTTAAATGACAAACTCCTTTCACAGAGGCTCACATTCATCACACACACGCTGCCACACTGGCGAAAAAATAAACCTACAGCAGATAATAAAAATAGTGGGAATAAACAGTGCAGCCTTGTGGTAAAATAAATAAAAAATAGTAGCATATTTTCTTTTCTTTTTTTTAAGTAAGAGTACAAATGTTATTTAGCAGAATATAGCATTCTAGATACATGTTTTTTGTTTGTTTTTTATAATTATTTTCAAGAACTGATTTGAGCTTTTAAAAAAAGTAAAACGAAAATGCAAATAAAACTGACTTTTGTATTCAGTACCTCACAAAGCAGATGAGGATGCAGGTGTGTACAGTGTGTAGTGTGACATTGTGTTTGCGGCAGGTGTGACACCAGGGGTCATTCGTAGCTTTTCTATAGAGACACGAGAGTGTGTGTAGTGTGCAGCACTGACACGTGCGGTGCATCGTATGAATGTCTGCCTGTGTTTACCTGCTGCACAAAGGTTGAATGGAGCTTTAAGAATGGACTTTGATTCAGTATTGCACTGCCCCCAAGTGTTCAGAGCTGAAAGCTTGTACTGTGCTGTTTTCTACTAGAAAGGTTCAACGGCATCAGGGTGTGTGTGTATGCACTATTGTACTACGTCTGATAAAAGACACTTTGTTCACTAAAAAGAAACAAGCATCCAGGCAAATACAGAGATCATTAATAAAGTACTGTATCAGTATTAATGTTGTAACTATAATACTACTATTGCCAGTTTCAGTAAAAGTCATAGGTAGCAATAATAATAATAATAATAATAATAATAATAATAATAAGACTTAACAAAATCAGTTTTGTGGCATAAACTTAAAAAACTGATTTGTGATACAGTAAGTGTCTTTGCTCTTCTTTGAAGAACTAAATGCAAAAAGTTCTTTGAAGTTACAGTGGCAGCTTAATATTATTTTATTTATTATTTATTTGTTCATTACGTCTGGATTACTGGATTTATACTAAATTCTGGGAAGAGTTTGACCATAGGTCCAGTCGGTAAAAGTTTCCTCTATGACTTCACCATGAATATTTAATTTTAATAGTTTATTTTTAAGGTTGTATGATAAAATAACACTGTGATTTTTTCCGATCAAATAGGACGAACAAAGGTCAAATACAGCGTGAACTATACAGTACATACTATATACATGCGCAGAGACGTACACATTCACACATAACCTTAGACACACATGTTTGCAAGATTGAAAATATATAATAATATTATAAGAAAGCCTTTTAATAAAAGTTCACAACTTCAAATAATATATTTTTTGATTGTGAGATTTTTGACAAAATGTTTCCATAGTTGTGGTGCTCTGGAAGAAAAATCTCTGTCCTCTGAAGTTTGATTTATGATCGTCCAGGAGATTCCTGTCTGATGACCCAGGACACACATATTTATGTTTTATCTTTTGCATATATTGCATATATATATATATTTATATATTTGCACTATAAATAAATCTAAAAATGATGTTGATAGTGGTTTGACTGTTGATTTTAATATTCATGAGACTGAAGCAGTACTAAGAATAAATGACAGTGTAATATAGTAAATAAGTAGTATAATATAAGTCATAAAAAAGTAGTAGCAGAAGCTAAATTAGTATCAGATGTTGTAGTATCATCAGTATGGACAGCAGCAGTGTTGTAGCTGTAGTAATAGTGGTCACTATTTGTGGTTTAAGATTCATGGTGGTAATAGCAGTGTCAGAAAAAGGTTAGTAAGAGTCATTGTGGTTATAGTACTCTAGAAGTGACATGCGTATTGTCAGTGGCTGACATGGTACATTGTGTTTTGGTTGTCAGACTGTTTGCAGGTTATGAGTCTGTCAGGAGAAAAAGAAGTTCTGCTGAGAGAGAATGAACATTTGTAATCGGTGAGTACTGAAGTGAACAGAGGTAAACATGACAGAAAGTTTTTTCGTCTCTTCACTGTCTGCATGTTCAGAAAGTAGAAACTGAAAAAGACAACAGGATGTCACTACACAGAAAAAGTATTTAGCAGTCATTCAAAATGATATACTGTTAGTGTTCTGTTCTTTGTTTTTATATACCTTGTTACAAATGATACTGAGTTTAATTTTTTTTTTAATGGTGGAGTACCCATTCATTTACCTTTTCTTTTCAAGTAATTGGTGGATTATTATCAGTTCATTTTTGAGTGATGACAATGCCCCATGGCTGATTTGTTTGAATGATGACCTCATTTTAGTCATACAATAATAACTCTAGTCAAACAGAGGCATTATTTGTAATAGTAAACTCTAACTTACAGTTGTTTTTGCTTACCGGCATGTTTGATTTTATGTAAACTGAATTATAATGATGGCATCATGCATAAAAAATGCTAATTTTGTACCATTTCTACTGACTTAAATTATTAACATAATTGTTCTTCTTTATGGTCTTCACTGAGGAAATGTTAAGCTGACTCAAAACTAATTTTGGATAATTATAAGACAGCCCAAGTAACATATTTGATTCTAGGACACATAGTACTCATATTTTCCCGAAGATGTAGGTCCACCGAGTGCCTGTCAATACAGAACAGTAAAGTTAATTTGTTTTCTTCATACTTTAACTGTAACTGAGGTTGTATTTTCGACACGGGACAGTAGTTAAAGTCGAGTTTAATGACTCGCGGTTGCTAGGCAACTGCCATTTGAAATAGTGGGGTTTTGTGTTTCAGCGCTGTACTGAGGCACGTTTTAAAAGACGGCTGCGAGATGAATGCAACAAGCAACAAGTGAATTTATTAAAGTATGTCTTGTCTTATCTTATTATGGTGAGCTAATGATGAAGGAGTGCCGCTGTGTTATTGGACAGATGTGGCCATCTGATGAGGTCAGCTGATAGACGATGACGGCTTTAAAGTTCGTGTGAGCATGCGTGAGAGGAGCGACCGACGGGAAGGGAGGAAAGAAAACAAAACAAAACACGCAGATAGTTTTCCAGGATGGACTGTTATTAATAAGAGCCTCACGTGAACAGCTCGTAACAGGTAGGCGAAGTTTAGATGACAGACAAGAAATAAACTTCATTTGGACTTTTCAACTTAATGCCCTCTTTAACTTAATGTCCCGAGCTAACTATGAGGACCGTGTCCGGCTGAGAGAAGCAGTCACCTGTAACATATGGATCTGTAATATCTGTAGTTTAACGAGACAATTCCCCCGTCAAATAAACGCCAGCGGTTTGCAGGTCAGCTCGTAATTACCTTGGTAGACAAAAAGGTGCATACATGTCCGATAAAGTCCTTTGTGTACTTCAGGCCCTGATGAAATGGTCTGTTAATCTGAATGTTTTCAATAAAAAAAATAAGAAACAAAATATTCGTTTAATAACAATTGGTCTAAAAGCTGAATGAATAATAAAAAATATCATATTTATTAATTTACCTCATTAGTTAAGCCTGAGAGGCTTAACAAATAGTTACTCTGTTGTTAGACATTTTTCACAGCAGCCATTTTGACATGAAATAGTAAACACAGGTGTTTCACGTGACGCTAATTAAGGTTGTGTTCAGTTCAGGTGTGTTGGCTGAACCTTAATTAGTGTCACGACACACCTGTGTTTACCCCACTGAACCTTAATTAGTGTTAGTTTCATATTAGTTTTATATTAGTTTCATATTTGTCCATAAACTGTCCCCTGTCAAACGTAATACATGTTCTCTGTGCGTGGTAACTTAGCTAATTACAAGTACAGGAACCAAAGTAAAATTTAGAATTTCTTGTATTTAATTTCCATTTGTTGCTAATTTATACTTCCTTGCTGTACTTCACAGCGTGTCCTAAAAAACGTAAGAAACATTTGACATGAAATCCAACGGACATCTACATCCACTTCTTGGTGGTCTGAATGCTGAATAAAATGATTCTATTGGTGGTTTTTAAGATTTAAAGGCCTGAAAATAGTAAATTTTGATAGCAGACATTTGTCACAGCAGCCATTTTGACATGAAATAGTGTAAACACAGGTGTTTCACGTGACGCTAATTAAGGTTGTGTTCAGTTCAGGTGTGTTGGCTGAACCTTAATTAGTGTCACGACACACCTGTACACCTGTGTTTACCCCACTGAACCTTAATTAGTGTTAGTTTCATATTAGTTTTATATTAGTTTCATATTTGTCCATAAACTGTCCCCTGTCAAACGTAATACATGTTCTCTGTGCGTGGTAACTTAGCTAATTACAAGTACAGGAACCAAAGAAAAATTTAGAATTTCTTGTATTTAATTTCCATTTGTTGCTAATTTATACTTTTATACTTCCTTGCTGTACTTCACAGCGTGTCCTAAAAAACGTAAGAAACATTTGACATGAAATCCAACAGACATCTACATCCACTCCTTGGTGGTCTAAATGCTGAATAAAATGATTCTATTGGTGGTTTTTAAGATTTAAAGGCCTGAAAATAGTAAATTTTGATAGCAGACATTTGTCACAGCAGCCATTTTGACATGAAATAGTGTAAACACAGGTGTTACACATGATGCTAATTAAGGTTGTGTTCAGTTCAGGTGTGTTGGCTCACTGGAAAGGTTCTGCTGCACTAAATGGAACTCTATACTTTCTATACTTGTACAGTGTATCATAAGAAACATGTACTTTTGTCTCATAAATATAAGTATTTTTACAGTAGTACTAGGTAGTCCTGACTAAATGTTCTCCAGCTGTTGTGTGTAGCAGTTTCTCTATCTGCAGGAGAAGACCTGTGGTTAATGATTAACTGTTTATTCATTCCTTCGTGAGATTGAAAGAGATCCGATTGAGAGAGGTTACCGGGTTTTCTAATGACAGCAGCAGTGTTAGCATGTACAGTGTGTGTTAGCGTGTAGGCCTGTGCACACAGACTGTAAACGCGTATGACCGTGTGTAAGTTGTACTATCTGGACCACAGAGCACTGCGTCAGACGCCTGTTGTCCTCACTATAGTTGGAGTCACCATCAGCACATTTCCAGTGCGTGTAAACACAATAAGAGTAAGGGTCGGCCTCGGGTCACACACACACAATCCTGACCGGCACAAAAGCCACCATGCGGACACGAGGACTGACACAGGCACAAGGATACATCACTGTTTTAAACCAAATAGTAAAACAGTCACTTAACTTAACACGCGTCAACGTCAGGAAACTTGACTACGTGACTGCTCTCCTTTTGCTGATAGGAGGGTAGCTCCGGTCTGTGCAGCGATGTTGCAACTTGAGTCCTTCATGAAGGCTGTGTCATGTGCGAATGAGGGATTTTGTTTATGAAAGATCAGTCGTTTGTGGTAAGTCTCGAAGCTGTGAGATCTTGGATGTAGATTTTTTTTTTTTTCCCCCATTTTGAGCTTGAAGTGCCTCTTTGCTGTTGGTGCCTGTGGCTATTTCTCACACGCAAAGCAAAAAATCCAGTTTCCAGATGACAGTGGATGGATAAAAATGTGAGAATGCGGCTGGTTGTGGTAAAGACTTAAAGACTGGAAATAAATAATTATGTTTTACATAAGTCATCAGTGTTTAACAGAGATTTTCAGAAAGTCTAAAGCTTTCAAGTCAATTATTATTCATATGGTCTAAGCATGAAATGACTTGAAATTAGTTTTATTAAATATATAAGATGGTTGATTATGTCCTTCCTGCTGTGTTTTTGTATTGTTCATGCCTGTCAATAAATGTCAAATTCGAAACTGATGATCTCTGGTCCCACACAGAGAGCGAGGACGCTGTGCAGAGATGACTATGGTATGCCTGACAGACTTTGAGGAGTATGCAAAGGCGCATCTCTCAAAAGCCACCTGGGATTATTATGCAGCTGGAGCAGACGAATGCTGCACCAGGGACGACAATCTACTGGCTTACAAAAGGTACAGTAGGAAAAACACAAGTTTACGCAGACATTCAAGGTCATCTCAAATACATACCTTCACCAAACACGGCAGTCTTCATCTGCAAACAGCACAGAGAGTATTTCTCTTTACAGTTATGCCTACAGACATTGTGTGGTGATACAGAACAGTGTAAACCAACGTAAACTCAAACCAATATGCTGGATTACATAAAAATCACCATTGGGGGGCTGACAGTTTTAATACTTCAGATCATATGAGGACATGGGCTGTTCAAAGGCTATAATGCAAAGCTTTTGTGGACTTGTGGACTTCTGAGTACTCTGACTGATTTGTTTTTCTACAGTACAGTGTATGTGGTTGTGATTCCTTATAATCATTACCAGGCAGTTTTTTTGTTTTTTTTTGCCCAGATTGTTAAGAACAGCTGCACGGTTCCTCCGACCCCCTGTGGTGAAAAAGAAAAGTTTTGAAAGTTGCATTTCCAATGGGACAAAGATACATGTCCTGATTTTTTTCTTCTTGTGCATTCCTCTCCACTTTCCTAATGTCTCCATAAAGACAGATAGACTGCTGGGTTGGTTCTATACATGTATGTTTTTTGCTACAACAAGCCTGTTACTAGGAGTTTATGTGCCGGTGCACTTGGGGTCAGGTTAGAAACATTCCCCTGCAGGAATAAACATCGGTCTGTGTCTTGGAAAGATGATCTCAAGTCATAGCTTTGGGAAAATCCCAGAGTGTTCTGTCTCTTTATATTCACAGAAATATGACTTGTCCAGCAAAAACAGCATGGTGCTTCTCTTAAAAGAATGACTTTATTTGACAGTACTGGATATTAATGTTAATGCTTTGTCAACAGTTTGATTTGGTTTATGGTTGTGCAGAAATACCTCCGATACAGTTTAAAATCTTGGATTAGGTAACAACGCAAGTCTACGCTATTTTAATATCACCTAATTCATAAGCCCTGAAACTAGACCCTGATATATTATGGCGCCACTCCCTTTGCCTTTTTCCCTGCCCACTCTGACCCTGATATTCTTACCATGACCAATGTCATGTCTCTTCATACCTAAATCTAACCAACTGAAACCAACAAAGGCAACCAGTACTAGCCAATCAGAGACAGAGTAGAGCAAGTCATGTTCTTTAAACACATTTAAGTCTTATATCGGACACAGTAACAACCAATACACAAAGGTCAGCTATGAGAGCAGACCTTTTTTTGCAGCAGCCATTTGGCTGGTCTTAACATGGTCATCTGTCCTTCACCCTCAGGATCCGCCTGAGGCCTCGTATCTTGCGAGATGTGTCAGTGAGTGACACACGAACCACCGTGCAGGGGACAGAAATCAGCTTTCCAGTTGGTATCGCGCCGACTGCCTTTCACTGCCTGGCCTGGCATGAAGGAGAGGTGGCCACAGCTCGAGGTGAGGACTCGTGATCGGGATCATTCAGTTATCATAATAGATAAAGGGTTAAAAAACTCAGTTTTTCTCATTCCTCAACTTCCGCCTCACAGCCACAGAGGCAATTAACACCTGCTACATCACCAGCACTTACTCCACCTGTTCAGTGGAGGAGATTGTGGCAGCAGCACCAAACGGTTACCGCTGGTTCCAACTGTACGTGTACCGGGACCGGAAGCTTTCAGAGCAGATTGTACACCGAGTAGAGGCACTGGGCTACAAGGCCCTGGTCCTCACCGTGGACGTCCCTTACACCGGAAAGCGCCGCGACGACATACGCAACCAGTTCAAGCTTCCGCCTCACCTCAAGGTCAAGAACTTTGATGGAGTGTTCCAGGTAAATAGTTTTTCAACATATTTCAAATTTGAAGACATATCTTGGCAATAATTTTAAAAGGTTCCTTATATTCTGAAGTATTTGTGCATCAGAAATAGCATGAATGACCTATGAAATGCCTACAGATCATATATATATAACATCTAAGCTCTATGTACCAGCAGTATCAAAGTATAGTTCAGGAATGATCAGTAAAAGTACAAGCAACAGTAGTAGTTTAGAGAACATTTGTATATCAAGTGGAAACTTACTGTGGTGTATCACATGGACTGTAAGCAGGAGACGAGCGCCTCGGAGGAGTATGGGATACCGCCTAACACCTTGGACCCGTCCATCAGCTGGAAGGACGTGTACTGGCTGCAGTCGATCACCCGTCTGCCTATTATCATCAAGGGGATCCTGACCAAGGAGGATGCTGAGTTGGCCGTGGAACACGGCGTCCAGGGCATCATTGTGTCAAACCATGGGGGGAGACAGCTGGACGGAGGCCCAGCCTCGGTACGTACTGACCATGATGCTTCTTAAATCATAGTAAAGATCGTTTTGTTTCCAGTGTCACGTTTATAGAAGGGGATTGGAGATAGTAATAGCAGTGACACATGTCCCAGTAATAGTAGTAGTAGTAGTACTAGTACACTTATTAAAACTACAAGTAGGAGCTAATTTAACCAACTCTTGGGTTTGGTTTTATATTTATTTATTGATGACAGAGGTATTAAGCAGTATCTGACAGTGATAAAGTTGTACATACTATCAACTTGTTCTTGTTTTGAGGTAGCCTCAGAGTTCCTCAAAAGAGTTACGCAGCAGGCTGTTTGGTAATCCTCTTTCCTAACACAAGTTTGAAATGTTTTGCTCAGCCTGTGGTAACACGCAGGGTCAAGCCCAGGGTGGAGTGCACAGTATGAAAAGCCAGCTGCGTGTTTGCTATATCTTCATCTCTACTGTTAACAGATTGACGCACTGTCAGAGATCGTGGACACGGTGCAGGGCAGGATCGAGGTCTACCTGGACGGAGGAATCAGAACAGGAAGTGATGTATTGAAGTCACTGGCCTTGGGCGCCAAGTGTGTTTTCATTGGCCGCCCAGCAGTGTGGGGCCTTGCATACAAGGTAGAAACGACAACACACATGTACAGATCACACTAACCCACCATCCTTGAGAGCTTTATCTTTGAAAGCTAGGGCCTTGATGTAGGGTTTATATGATTTAAAGAGTTAGAGCTGCTATGCAACTTATTAAAATCTATAAATAAAGATTTGAATCTACTATATCTTTAGCTGACAGAACCAAAATTATCAATATCCCTGCTGTACTGTATATGTTCGTAGAATCAGAGTTTCCAAGCACTGAACAAGTCTGTCTGTGGCGATGGAAAAGTCACAAATTGAAGGTTTTTCAGTAGCAGAGAACCATCATGTCTCAAAAGTTAAAGCTGATTATAAATTCATACCTATATTAAGTATTTTATTGTAATTAATGTGTGATCATTCAGGGTGAGGAAGGTGTGAGGGAAGTACTGCAAATCCTTAATGATGAGTTCCGTCTGTCCATGGCTTTATCAGGTGAGAGATGTGAGGTCAAGATAAAAATCCCAAAATACATTCAGCAATATTCTCTCTAACACAACAATATATATATATATATAAATCTATTTTATCTGATCCAGGTTGCAGAAACGTGGCAGAAATCAACAGGAACCTCATTCAGCTCTCTAAACTCTAAGAGACCAGCAGAGGGCAGCACTGACAGCAGCCACTGACCCGAACTCAGTACTGAGTCAAACCAACTCAAGAGCCTGAGACTCCACCATGACGAAGATACTGAAAGAGCTCAGAGCTCGTGACTTTGTCATGTCAGGAAACATGAAACATGAGAGCAGCTACCATGACTTTGAAATAACTGGTATTCAGTATGTATTCACAAGAGAGCAGGGGTGAGGCAGCGTTTTGGGAGGGCCAGGGGGTGGCGGCAGATTGAGCAAGTGATTAATGAACGTGTTTTTGCTTTTGGTTTTGAGGGGATGCAGGCATTTTTTTTATGAAACCAATCTATCTTACTTTGGTTTAATTTGAAAAAATGTAACTGAGATGCTTCAGTTTGAGATGGTGCCAGTGTTTGTGGTTAAATAAATGACTGCTGAGGTGACAAAGATCTGTTGCTCTAGGTTTATTATTAGCAGACAAAAACAGATGCAATCAAAGCAGAAGCCTGTCTTTTGTTTTTGTTACCTGACTTTACACTCAATGCAGAGAAGATTCAGGTGCTGACTGAATGTGTTGTTCTGTGTCTTGTTGCATCTACAGGTAAGATTCATACAAGCACCTAAAAACACTGAACTATAAACTATATGATTGACTATATGTTCAGATGATCATTGTGTGTATTGTCTTTGGATGTTTTCAACTTTCTTACAACAAAAGACATGAAAATACCATGAAATGTAAGAATAAATAGAATTTTAGACCCTACATTCAATCATTTGGATTATCAAGCCTGTCTACGTGCAGATAAGCAAGGACGTGTTAGTTCAAATACAAAAACTTTAAAAAAAGCTTGTGAAACTTTTTGCTTACTTCACTCTCAGTATCACAAGTGAAACATTGGGGTGTGAGTGGCAAGACGTAAGCACTGAGAAAGAGAAGTAGCACAGGAAGTGACTGAGGTCTCGGTTAAGGCAAAGAAACGGTGATGCTCACCCAGATGCTTCAATTCTCCAACTAGACGGCGCAGTGCAGCAGACATTTTCTGCTCGGTGTTCCAACCAGTTCTGGTTGGTTAGACAAACAGGCTGGAGGGGGGCCTTGGGTCCAGTCTGCTGAAGAGGATTTCTTCCAGGTAGGTTACCCATGGACAAGTATATGTTTTCGATCCGGCTCCAGCAGGCACAGTGCATGACAGTAAAGTACCACAAGTTCATGTGCGCGCATTCATACAGCTCTGTTTCAACCAGTGACGAAAGAAGAGTTCAGATCCTTTTACTGTAGTAAAAATACGAATACCGCAGTACTTCACTATGGGTAAAAGTCCTGCATTCAAAACCATAGTAAAAGTATCAAAAGTACTCATTGTGCAGTAAAACTATTATATCTGATGTCTTTATGTGTTAATACTACTGCTGCATTGATGTGTATGTTGCATTTTACTGCTGTAGATGTGAAGATTGTTGGTTACTTTAATTTACAGCAATGCATCATATGTTTGTAGTTTCTCTCTACTGTGAGAACTACTCATCTCTAAAGTTAACTTTTCTCGAGCTCAGTAAAAACCTGTTTTTATCATTGTGACAGTGTATTTTTCAATAAATCCAAGATGGGGTTTTAAAGAGTTTATTTAGGTTTAAAAGGAGAATTTCCTCAACATGTAAAGGAACACTTATCCATCAGTTCATTGAACATAGAGGACAGTACTTTGTTCTGCGACGTAGTGCAGTAGAACTATAAAGGTGTAAGTAAAAGAAGGTACAAGTAGCTGAAGTTAGTGCTCGCATACAGCACTTTGTTACATCACTCTGCTGGTTTCAACTGTTGGGTCAACTGTACAGAAAGGTACATTTAAGGTGAAGCACTGTGCATAATTTCAGTCACATTGTTTCTTTAAGTGAGTGTGTCTTCACTTTTACATTTCATCATCAGTTGATAAAGAGCTCGAGTGTGGTCAGTTATTAGTATTTGATCCATGCATATTATAGGCGTGAATGATGTTTGGCTGGGAAAGATCTGAGACTTTTAGAAGATTTAGAAAAGGTCTGAAGTCAAGTTCAGTGAAGTTTAAGTTGTCTCAAGACACATAAAGTTTGACTTAGTGTAAAAGAAAACCAAAAAACAAACATGAGTAAATAGGAAGGTATTTTTAATAAATTGAGTCAAAGCTGAGTCATTTTGCTAAAGAGGAGATACTCCTGTAATAACAAATGAATGCACAAAAGTAGCCATACACTCAATAGTTCAGAAAACCTTTTTCTGTAAATCCTGTGTAGCTTATAAAATCATCTTCTGTCAACTAAAGCTCTTCTTTTGTCTCAATGTAGGAAGTCTCATCAGCGTAACAACAGTCCACAGCCCCAAGAGGCCAATGAAATGGGGTAAGGTGTTTTGGGGGGTCACTGTGTAATAAATATACAATATATGTGTACACAATATGTTACAAGTTCCAATGCTATGTTTATTAAAAATGACTTTTAAGTACTTTAAAAAGGCTAACCTATTTTTTTTAGCTTTTTGTTTCCTGTATATATTATAAATCTAATTGCACATTAAAAAATGAATTAATAACTGATGAAAATTTAAGAACTTTCCCATAAACCAAGACCTATTAATCATTTTAGAGTGACAGCAGGTTCCAAGCCTGTGTTTCAAATTCATTTGGCTTCATGTAATCCTTATTAAGTTAATCATCCAGATATTTCACTCATTTATTTTGCATGTTTTACCTTTTTTATGCACTTTTAAATGATAAAAAATTCTTTGTTTTCCAGACATTTGCATGTTTAAAATTGTAATTATTAATAATTCAGTGTTTTTATTATTATTATTATTATTATTATTATTATTATTTATTTATTTATTTATTTATTTATTTATTTATTTATTTATTTATTTATTTATTTAGCTGGACTTACTGTATGTGAGTAGTTTCACAGGAATTAGTTTGAAGAGGAGAAGTGGTTTACTTCAAATTTCTGGTACTGGTTCCTCTTTTTCAGGTCACAGAGCAAAAACAGATTACATTTTTAATGTTCTTAAAGTTGAGCTGCATTGAAGAGACGGGCTTCTTCCAGGATACAAACCGCATTAATCAAATGCTTCATCAAAATGGTTAGAGTAAACTGTGTGCAATGTAACGAGTCATCATCTGCCTGCTCAACCGGAGGAAGTGGTGTTTGCACATACAGTAAGAGGAAGTGATGAGAGACAAAAGAGCCAAAAACAGTTAATCAAACTTTTGTTTGTGTTACATGACATAGAATTTAGTATTTCTGCGATTTAACGCCTCCAATTTCAGAGTGCAAAACCACTGTTGTAAATATGGACAGCTTGGGGTGTTGTTTATCTCAGTTGGTAGAGCAGCCACTCCATGCACGAAGGCTCAGTCCTTGTCACGGCAGCACGGGGTTCGAATCCGACCTGTGGCTCTTTCCCACATGTCATTCCCCATCTCTCTCTCTCCCCACATTCCTGTCACTCTTCAGCCGTCTCTGTCAAACAAAGCTCAAAAAGGCCCAAAAATATATCTTTAAATATGGACGGTTGTATGAACGCATGTATTTGTCAGAATTATATTACTTATGATCAAAAACTAGAGCAAAACATCAAGTAAGTCAACAACACAAGACATAGCAGCCAGCTAATATCACTTACTAGTCCAACCAAATCTTATTTGATGTATTTGATTATTATGACTTTACTATAAAGTGATTGTTCATAATAGGTTTATAATATAAAATCAGTGAAGCTGTTTTAAATGCAGGCTCAGCAACATATTGAAAGTCTCTGAACATGGAGTGACAAAATCAGATTGCACTGCAAGGAGATTCTAGTGACACTTTGTTGGGGATGTCAAATGCCACAGGAAAGCATGAACTGCTCCTGAAGTCACATATACCTTTTCCGCTGTAGGGGAAGTGGAGATGACAGCGGGCCAGGGAGGCTGAGCCGCAGATTGTCTCGCCTGGGCAGCAGGCATCAGTCCAGGGATCCCCCGAGGCCCCCAGCTCAACCAGAAAGACCTCCTGCTCCGCCCGTTCAACAAGGTGTGTGCTCACTGGCTCTCTGGAGCTTCAGATTCAATTGTGCTCATTGCTCCCATCTGACTGATAGGGCCCATTCTGCATGATAAGTACTTTTCATTTTAATATTTAAAGTACAATTTGTTGTTTTATTCATCATATTTTCTGTTTGGATTTGATAGATGACTGGCCACCAGCACCACCACCAGCTCCAGCTCTAGCTCCAGCTCCCCTGCCCCCACCCATGGAAATGCCACCTAAACGCCCAGACAAAGCCACAAAGCCAAAACTTCCCCCTCGGCCACTGTCTAAAGTGTTCAGTAGTACTGAACATGGAGCAGCTGTGTTGCAGGTTTGTGATTTATCAACTTACTGTGTGGATTAGAGATATGAACTTATTTTGGGGCACACACATGGAAGTAAACCAGAACTCCTCTACAAAAGCTGAGAAAGTCGTTCTACATTTTTCAACACTGACCTTCTTGCCTATAGTAAATTAAGGGTACTTCATGTAGGACCACAGGAAAATATTATTATAACAATATGAGTGATAAATAATAAATAATGAACAAATAATGTTTTTCCACACAGGGCTTAAATACCTTTCGGGCAGATGAGACTCTATGTGACGTCATCTTGGTTCCTGGGGACAGCAAGGAAACTTTCCCAGTCCACAGAGTCATCATGGCTTCATCCAGTGACTATTTCAAGGCAATGTTCACAGGTGAGTGCAGCAGCACTACAGTATATGTATTACAGATGTATGCATCTGTCAGGCTTCACTGACCTCATTGTCACCACGGCAACATGCCCATAAACGTATGCACTAAATTTCATGGCAACATAATTGTAGTAGAGACATTTCGGAAGAGACGAGTTGCTGGAGGAAATGTCAGATCATCACTAAAATCAGTAGGATTCATCCACTGGGGACCATGAATGTTAAAATTTCATGTCAATCCATCCTTTATTTGTTAAATATTTCAGTCTGGACCAAAGTATGTTTGATGTTTGATTTTTTTTCCTCATAAGCATTGTTTCAGGGTGCCACTACTCTCCCTTTTCACTTTTTTGATAAACACTCAAAAATAGTGGCTGTAAAGAGGAAATACTTGCATTTTCACTTCTGCATCACAGCTGTTTGCATTTCATGTTAACTTGCAGCCGGACTTTACAATGTCTTTGTGTCTTGCTGACTGTGCACAAGACAAATCTTCTTTATGCGAACTCATTCACTCACCTTGTCTTTGTCTCTTTGTACGTGTCTTTTGCTTCAGGAGGCATGAGGGAGCAGGAGATGCGAGAGATTAAGCTGCATGGGGTCACTAAGTTGGGTTTAAAGAACATTATAGACTTCATTTACACATCCAAAGTCAGCCTTGACTTGAGTAATCTCCAGGATACGCTGGAGGCTGCAAACTTCTTGCAGGTCATGCCTGTCCTGAGGTTCTGTAATCAGCTTCTGAGCCATGAGGTAAGAGGCTTTTGTTTCAGTTCACTCCCATCATAACGCACAATTTTCAATAATGGAAAATATATTCAGCTATTCAGCTGGAGGTTTAACTCGCTAAGCTGTCAGATCCCTCTGAGTCTCCATCTTAATGCCCTGTCTCTCCGAGTCAGTTATACCGTACAGAATAAAAGACACATATGACTTCTGTGTGTGAAAATAGGGAGCGTGATTCTGAGCAAAGCTTATTTTAATAATTTCCCTTTCTGTGTTGTTCTTCAATGCAGCTCACGATTGATAACTGTGTAGAGGTGGAGCGCATTGCCACAGACTTGCTTCTGGAGGATGTTCAGCAGAATATAGGTGACTTTCTTTAATCTGTACAGTAATAAACTAAAGATATGTGGAATCCTTTTGCTTCAAACACTAACATAACCTGGACGATCATGATTATCAATGTTGATCCTCTTTGTTGGAATCTAGGTGAGTTTGTGAGCCAGAACCTTTCAGCGTTGGTGGAGTGTGGCCGTTACCTCCAGCTGTCTGAAACCACCATGGCCAACGCTCTGGCCAGCAACTCCCTGGTGGGTTTCTCTGAGATGGAGCTTTACAACATTGCTAGGAGATGGCTGGAGCATGACTCTCCCAATCGGCGCTCCTCTGTCTTTGCCCTGATGCGCCATATTCGCTTCCCACTGATGAGCCCCTCTGAGCTGATTCAGATCTCCCAGGATGATGAAGATGGTGACGAAACCATGATGCGCTCTAACACGGCCTGCGTGAACCTCCTGCTGGAGGCCAGCAACTACCAGATGATGCCTTTCATGCAGCCAGCCCTGCAAACTGACCGGACAAAAATACGCTCAGACGCCACACACATTCTGGCACTGGGCGGTGTGATGCGACAGCAGCTGGTGGTGAGCCGGGAGCTGAGGCTGTATGATGAAACCACCGGCCATTGGAAGGCCCTGAAGCCCATGGATGTGCCACGTTATCAGCATGGTGTGGCTCTTCTAGGCGGCTTCCTCTTCATAGTTGGAGGTCAGAGCGCGGACAGTTTACACTGTACACTCATTTCGATATTCACATCACAGCGCCAATTCGAGAAACCTAAATGTCAACCTTGCAACAATAGGAGCTCAATAAAAGAACATTCTTAGCACACATAAACATAACCTAAGGCAAGCCCTACTTTGTTTAGTGAATAGAACATGTGGGCCTAACAGACAGACATCTTGCACATTTTGAATTTATAAATTAAACATTGGGGCAGTAAAGTGATGATACATTGTGCATCATCATGATCATGATATTCAGAATTAAGAAACAAACAAATGCTGTCCAAAAACTTATCCTGCATTTTATTTACCTCTCTAACACTGATCCCTGTTGACTTTTCAGGCCAAAGTACTTACGACACCAAGGGTAAGACAGCCATAGACAGCGCCTACCGCTATGACCCCCGCTTTGACAAGTGGCTTCAGATTGCTTCACTGAATGAGAAGAGGACTTTCTTCCACCTGAGCACTCTGAAGGGGAAATTGTTTGCAGTCGGAGGACGTAATGCCTCAGGAGAGATTGGTGAGCTGCAAATTCTTGTTCCACGACAGCTGTCAGTAGTGGTAGTAGTTTACTACTGACAGCTAGACATGATTTTCATCGTCATTTAAATTAGTAAAGCAGAAGCGGAAGACACAGGTACCACATAGAAACCTTTCAAATGAGCTAGAAGAATTTAGAGGTTTAGTTACACTTCAAATTGATATGATAAAGTGGTTAACGGACAGTTCCTTATTCACAATCCTTGTTTACATACATCGGTTATGGAGCAACATTATCATTCATTTTAGTCATGTTTCTGGCAGGCTGATTTAGCTCTGTTTTTGATCTTTACCAACTCCTAGTGGAAATATCTGTTTCTTTAGCTGCTCAATGCTCCACTATGTTGACCAGTTATTCTGTACCTGTGTCTATCTTCTGTTTTCTGCCAATCAGGTAGTTAACAGTGGAATTTAATGCTACTACGGGAGCAAAATGTGAATCCAAATTCTTTCATTGCCTCTCTACAAATCTTAGCCTCTTATAACTCTTGCTCAAATAAAATTCAACTTCAAACATCTCTCCAAATCTCACATTGATCAGACACGGTGGAATGCTACGACCTGAAGAAAAATGAATGGACATTTGTGACAAATATGGTGGAGCCTCACTACGGACATGCTGGAACGGTTCATGGGGACCTCATGTACATTTCAGGTAAGGTAACATTGTTAAACACACACTACCTTTTTATCTTTCTAGTCTTAAAGACAGAACACAGAGCCACATGCGTGTGTGTGTGTGTCAGCACCTTCTTATGACCGGTTCAAAAATGAGTCATATAGTGTGACAATTTTATCCTCTGCTGTTTCGATGGTGGTCTGGTTAGGTTCAGCAAAAAGGTTAAAGGATCGAAGTTCCAGTAAATTCGCCTTTGTGGTAAAAAGAAACCAACACTGACTGTTCAAGGTACACAAACTGTACACCGAGCATTCAAACTGACTTCCTCCTTATGTTTTTTTTTAATCTTATTTGCGTTTTACAGCACAGTCATTGTTCACAAAATCAAGAAAGATAATTTTCTTTACTAAAAAAAACTTTCATATACAGTATTTGCAGAGAGTTTTTGTGCTGCCCATGCACACTCCCCAAAGCGATATGTCACTAAATTTCACATAAAAGAAGGACTTCGACACACAAAAAAAGCCTAAAAGGGTGCTCTAACCTTACCAAAGTGGGATTTAATGACATCTAGTGGTATAGTTGTTAATTGCAACACACATCAAACTCATTGTTTTTCCCGTTTTTTTCAAAACTAAATAGTCATGAGACCACAACACGTAGAGAGACAGTTCCCCACTGCTTTTTTAAAAGAACTTTATACTTTAGATTGACAGTGGAATTACTAAAAACCATTCTACAAGGCAACCATGACTCATTGGAAGCACTGGTGCTCGTAAGCCACCCTTGAGTGTAGACTTTTAATTCAAGAGAATCGGAATTGTCTATCGGCCACAAAATGTGGCTGACCTATTTGAAACCACTTCCTGTTTAGCAGTAACTCTCATGGGCTTTTCTCAGCCTGATGTCAGGCAGGTTTCTTAGCAACCTTGGACAGGAAACAATAGGTTTCTCACAAGAAGAGCAGCAATATATGTTCCACATGTAGGACCGAGAAGCAGGAAATGCACAGACCTGTGGTTAAAGTGCACAGTACTGTGAAACAAACCCACAACTCTCAAATCTAAAACGTGTTGGTTATTTACATATTCAGTTTTGAGTGTAAACTAAAGAACAAAGGTATAAAGTAACAGGGAAATTTGTTTTTTCTGAATGTAGCACATGTAGTGCATTGTGTGATCGTGGACCACCACTTCAGAGAAAGGTTCAGACTGCAAACCAGTGAGCATTTAACTTATCAAAGTGTTATGGCTTGTTAGCACAAACAGCTGCCAGCAGAAACTCAACATAAGTATTCCTATGAACGGTTTCTGTCCTCATATTGAATGTCAGTCTAGTATGCTGTGTTCCTGGGAAATATACCTGATGGAAAGGCTGTTTTAATTCTGTCTGTGTGAATAACCAAAACAACGAGCTAAAGGTAGCTAAACTTCACCAAGCTCTCTGATTGGAGTATGCTTGTAAAATGACAATGCTTGATAGCTATTGTACCTTTAAGCGGCCAAAACATGAAAGTGTAGGAGTGTAGTGAAATTTTAAAAATAGAAATATAAAATAAAGAGAGATGAGACACCAAAAATGACAGATTTGATTATCTGAAAATACAGTACACGTAAATGCGTGATGTAATTTTATGAGATAGAGCAAACTCCCTCACAGACATGTTCACTCATCCCCATTAATTCAGTTGTTGCTGATCATCACAAGTTCAGTTCCTGTCTTGGTTTTGTGAGTTACAGTCAGCTATGGAAAGCTGACCACTACCTTAAACTCCCACACAGACATGTTCACTCATCCCAATTCTATAGAAGCCTATTTGTGGGGGAATGGTCTCATTATTTTCAATTTATTTTAAACTTTGATGCATTCAAACTGGCTAAAATTTGATGCAGTCGTGCACACATATTTTACCAAAAGACTGAGACATTCAGCCTGCATTCCATGCATTACCAACCTACTAAATACTCTGGTGCTTAAGTGACTAGTAACCGATCTATAGATTTGTTTATTTATATTTGGATATAAACAAAAAGATATTATTTTGATGGATTCTGGTAGCCTGTGTTCAGTATTTGTCTTAATTTCTACCAAATCAATCATTCTCTAAAACAATCTTCAACAACAATATAATAGATAAATATCTGCAGCCCTAAAATGCAGATTTCCCTAGAGAAATGTTTGCTTTACTTACATTATACCTTAGTACCTGTATATTATTTTGGGTTTGAACATGCTATGATGGGCTATAATATTCTTTGTGTTCTTATTTGTCATACAGGTGGCATCACCCGTGACACCTTCCAGAAAGAGCTTTGGTGTTATGATTCTGTCAGTGACACATGGAGCCAACGAGCTGACATGACGGAGCTCCGTGGACTGCACTGCATGTGCACAGTGGGAGACAGACTCTACGTCATGGGCGGGAATCACTTCCGAGGCAGCAGCGATTATGACGACGTCCTGGGCTGCGAATACTACAGCCCAGAGACAGACCAATGGACAGTGGTGGCAGCAATGCCTCGGGGCCAGAGCGACGTCGGTGTGACAGTGTTTAACGGTCAGATCTATGTGGTGGGAGGGTATTCCTGGAACAGCAGGTGCATGGTCGACATTGTGCAGCGGTACGATCCGGAGCAGGATCTGTGGGACAGGGTGTTCAATGTGCTGGAGCCTCTGGGGGGGATTCGTGCTTGTACAATGACCGTTTATCTGCCAGAGGGGTCAGTGGATGAGGCTCAGATACAAGATTGTCCACTGCCCACAGCTAAGAGCTGATTATGCACCACAGATGGGGAGTTTCCGACTTGTGCCACTGTTTGCCTGTGTCTTGTGGCAAAACAGGAAACAGTGTGGGTTGCAAGCTGCAGGTGCAGGCATGGCTAGCCAGCTGACATTAGCATTCAACAGTTTGAAACATGTACATACAGTCAGCTTGTAGCGTCCCCCCTGCTCTGCTGCTTGTGTTCGCTCACTCTGCAGTATTAGTACGTGAAAGAAAACGCTCAAGATGTCCCTAATGAAAGGTCAAACCTACCCTCCCTCTCAATTTAGTTCGAAATTGATTTGCTGGACATTGGAGCTGGACAGAAATTTATTTTTTTGTTGAAATAAGTGAAACTTTTAGGTTTAGAAAAGGAAATGATGTGATCAAAAAACAATGCTGGCATTATTTTATCTTTTTATCAATCTCCACCAATTCATCTCCAAGACCAAAAACAACATCAGCATGCCTGTCAGAACTGTCGCCTGAGATGACGTACAAGCTGAGGGAAATAAACAGAAGCCAGGATGTGGCTCTTTTAGGAATTTGTAATGATAAAGGAGTTCTGTGGCACAAAATATGACGTAACGACATACCTTTATCATGATTTGGAACTTATATTTTGAACCTTGCTCTAATTCTGTACTAGAAAAGTCACTTCCCATAAATTCTGAGCAAAGAGAGAAATCAGCATAACCTCACTGCTGTCCCAGTAGAGTCATGTGGACTGTTCAGTTGATTTCTCCTGAACCATTGTAAGTCAATGAGTCATTACTGTTTGATACTGATTCATCTGTACATTGCTGCTTCTATAAATATGCTTTGAAACAAGCAAAGTCATTCACTCTCACCACGAGGAAAATATCTGTTTGATTTGTTATGTTTTGTATATTTCTATTAATATGCAATGTTTTAGTATGAAAATAAAATGATTATGATCTTTATTCACTGTCAGCTGAGTTCCTTCCCACAGATGTCCAAGCATACACTGTATGAACACACACATACTCTTGGTGTGTCTGATGCAAGTGAATGACAATGAAGCTGACCTTGGGACTTCATCCTTCAGTGCTACACGAGACGACAGACAGCCGTGATATCAGCTGCCATGTCAAGGACTAGACATACTGAAAAGCAGACAGCTACCATACATGAGTATGTGTTGCATCAAACAGTAATGAAATGACAGAATCAGTGTTTTAGAAACAGCTATAGCAGCTCATTTCATTGTACACACTTAATTCAAAAGAAACAAATCATCCGCATAAAAAAATACCCTAGTGTTTGTGTGTTCTAAGCTGCTTAAATCTGATGTGTAGGAAAAACACTGGGTCTTTATGAATGCGAACACCCATAAGGTCACACTGCAAGACTTCCACCACACAGCTATATGACCCAATGTACCATGTACTGAGCAAACCATGGTCAGCTATAATTCTCTATAAACACTGTGCGAGAGAAAACACATCTGGCCACCTGGCAGACAGATGGCACCTTGAAATGTCTATTCTTGTTTTATTTGTCTGATCTAGCCTTGTACCCTCCTCGGGAGTGGAAAACATCTAATTAATGTACTAGAGTAGAGATCTGATCTACTCATGTGTCCTTTAAAAAGAACCCTGTAAAACCTCTGCATTTCTAAACAAAGCAATGAAAAAAACGGTCTGATGAGTCCCATCGCTGCACTTCAAAGCCAATATCGCCTTTGTGTTCTGCAGTTGTAGCCAATTTTGAAGATAAAGGTTTGAAATATGTCAATTAGGACTCAGCAAAGTTAACTAAAGCTGGGTTTGTTTAAGAAAACAGAATATAATATAATGATATCACCTGCTTCAAATGGAAGAAAAGTGTCACTTCTTGTAAAAACATACGAGCAAATCTGAAAGAGTTAAAAAATCTCCCGCCACATCAAAACTTATCTTTAGTTCATATAAAATATCTCTAAATACTGTAAAGTGGAGTAAAAAGTAGATTTTTCCCCTTCAGTTTAAGTACCTGAGTACTTGGCTGATGATTCTGGTGAAGTAAATCACTTGCTAATATAAATGATGACACATATATTTTGTATTATGAGCCAATGATGTAGAAAATCTGTGGTAGAAAATAATTCTGTTACTCAGGTACCGTATTTAAGTACACTACTGAGATACTTACACTCAGTGCTTCGTCCACCACACTGAGTGCTTTATGAGTGTATTGTTTTATAGAAGTATACCCACTAATCATCAGCTATTAATATGTAGTTTATACTGTCAACACATAATGTTACTGTGAACATCACAATGTTTTTCTCAAGTCTGCCCAACCCCTGTATCAGACTGCTACTCCTGTGTTAATAAAATAGGACATCTTCCAAAAGCAGCTGTCCTTGGAAAACATTCCAGCCCCATTTTGTCTAGCACCAGAAAGCCCTGAAGAAGCTCAGCCCATCCCCTTTTTTCACACTGCCTTGGAGCAAATCATTTGTTTTTTTCATGAAAAGTTTCTACAAAAAGTGAAACGGCTGAGACTGGGAGGACAGAAGGTGCCGTTGTTCTCCTACGGGCAGAACTCGAAATATCCACATACAAAAGTTGTATTCTTTGCTTTTCACTTGAGCGTTTGCTTTCGGGAGGCTCTTCAAAAGGTCCTTTGGACGACTAAAGACTGCAGGATTTTTTTTACCAAGAGAGTACTAGCCTGTGATGTCTCTGAAAGGTGATGTGTGTGTGGTGACGGGGGCCTGTGGATTCCTGGGAAAGAGACTGGTGAGGCTGCTGCTAGAGGAAGAGAACATGGCTGAGATTCGACTGATGGACCAACAGATACAGCCTCAACTGTTACACAGTCTGGAGGGTAAAGTCTGTCTACCTGCACATTATTCTTCTGTTGTTCCTGATGAAATATGAAATACACTGAAAGTACAGGGAGAAGGTTGTCTTCATAGTGTGCTGTACTATACATCCTTTTCACATAAAAGACATTGATAGAGTATGTAATGTTCTGAATGTAGTAATATTTTAGACTGTTTTATGTTATCGCTGATTACAGATTTTTTACCTGACAGCAATCATACATCTTTTTAAGAATAAAAGACACAATGAAATACTGTAGATGTTGTTATTTCGTAAGTAATCAAGCCTTATATTGAGTTAACAAATGTGAGTTTACTCTTGATATTCTGTGTGTCAGACTGTAGAGGTGACACAAAGTTGAGTGTATTCGAGGGGGACATCAGAGACGGAGATTTCCTGAAAAAAGTTTGTCGAGGCGCATCAATCGTGTTCCACATCGCCTCCATCATTGACGTCAATGACTCGGTGGAATACAGTGAGATATATGGGGTCAATGTCAAGGGTAAGGCAGTCGACATTCTTTTTCCACTTTTTTCAACTGCAGCTTTAACAAACAAAAAAAAAGATCCTTTTTTTGTGGAAAAGTTACACAATGTTGCTTTAATCGTGTGAACTTCAAATGAAATTTCAAACTCTTTTTCATTGTTTATTTTGACTGACACTTTTTCACATGTGAATTCACATTAATGTGAAACTGACTAACACTTCAGCTGGCATTTCAACCTCTTTCAGTCGTTGTGCTTATGCTTTCACTTCAGTTTCTTTAGTTTCTTTAAGTTAAACTGACTTTTCAGTGCTCCCATTTAACCTCCATTTAAAAAAAACATTTCAGATGAATGTTAAAATGGTCTAAGTCAAAGAGTCTTTTGATCTGTTACCTTTCTTGTTGGTATGACACTAAGAGGAAAGACTTGGCCCTGAAGACTATCTTTGCTTTGCAGGAACACAGCTACTTCTGGAGGCATGTATTCAAGAGAACGTGGTGTCCTTCATCTACACCAGCACCGTTGAGGTGATGGGACCAAACCTAAAGGGTGAACCCATAGTTAACGGCAATGAGGACACAGTTTACGACAGTTCACTGAAGTTTAACTACAGCAAGACCAAAAGGGAAGCTGAGCAGAGAACCCTGCAGGCCCACAGCGAGGTGCTCCAAAACGGAGGCCGACTTGCCACCTGCACTCTCAGACCAATGTACATCTATGGGGAGGGCTGCCGCTTCTTGCTGGGTCACATGGGTGATGCGATACGAAACAAGGATGTTCTTTATCGTATGTCTCTACCGGAGGCCAGGGTGAATCCTGTCTATGTAGGCAATGTGGCCATGGCCCACCTCCAAGCAGCCCGTAGTCTCAAAGATCCACAAAAAAGAAATGTTGTGGGAGGAAAGTTTTATTTCATTTCTGATGACACACCACATGTGAGTTATTCAGACTTCAACCATGTCGTGATGTCGCCTCTGGGCTTCATCATTCAAGAGAAACTCATGGTGCCTCTCCGCCTCTTCTACGTGGTCTGCTTTTTATTGGAGGTTCTGTGCATGATACTCCGACCTTTCGTACGCATCACCCTGCCGCTGAACCGGCAGCTCCTCACCATGTTGAACACGCCATTCAGCTTCTCCTATCAGAAGGCCCAGAGGGACCTCGGTTATATCCCCAGATACACCTGGCAGGAAGCACGCAAACACACAATTGAATGGCTCGCCTCACAGTTGCCAAAGGAAAGGGAAAGAATAAGAGCTAAATAATTCATGAAAAATTGTTAGTACTGCACTGAAACTGCCAATAATGGCAAAATAAACAATAAGTATGTTTATATGTCATCAGTTCATGTCTGTGACCTTGCATTTATATGTATGAATAACATCATCTTCATACATTTTCATCACTGATGATGTTTCTGGGGGGTTTTATGTCCTATAGTACTGTATATGTGTTTAGCTTGTTTGCTTGTCAGATATTACCACTAGAAGACAATTGAAGAACTCACAACACATTTATTTTCCAAACGATCTTGTAGCTTTGATTCATGAGTGTTCAGAATTACCTGTTATTCCTGTACTGTGCGGAAATATACTAGTGTTTATACTATTAAAGTTTATAGAGGAAAGTCTCTCTTATACATTGTACTTTTTATTTGTACCAAGTCCCCAAAAGAAGCTTTGCCTCGCTTCAGAAGTATGAAACAAGCTGACTTTTGGAAAGGTAAACGTCCAGCACTTTTGCTAGTAGAGAGTCAAAGTTAATTACACTGGGGAACAATTTGAAAAAAAAAATCTGTTAAATTAGATTTCTATGCTGATTAAAACTGGATGATTCCACAATTGCAGTCAGTTTTTTTCTAGCACGTCCAGTTTTTTCTCCACAGCTTACCCTCCAAATAAGCAAAATTCCACTGATCAGCTGTAGTAAGACTTGCCAGTTGATTACAGTTGGACAGCTACATGGCAACTTGTCTGTGCAGTCACAACTGAGACAGTGCGGTGAGAGGTGTGTGCAGCTCCCAATAGGTCAGTACTTTCAGTATCTGCAAACAGCTAGCATGATAGGAATTAAGAGGATTTGTGCTGGCTTTTATCTTAACATTGTCACCATGGGCATACTGTTGTAAGTTCTATTTGGTTTTATGCTGTTTTTGTAGTTTTCAAAGCTTGTAACTATTCCATCTTGGTGCTTTATTTACATAGGTATATATCTCCTTTGTTTCAGATCATGTCTGCTCCTGCTACTTCTCGTCATAAACGCCTAAACAACCCTGACTCCTTTTGCTATATTTGTGCTAGTTTCACCTTTCCAAGTCAGAGGAAAGCAAACATCAGTGCATTTGTCAAACAAGCAGAGTTTGCATACTTTAAAGTAAAACTCTGTGATCAAGACAAGCCATGGGCCCCTCACAAAGTGTGCAAGCAGTGTGTGGAGAGTTGAAACGGATATGGACCAAAGGAACACGTGAAAAGTTGGCATTTGGTATCCCCATGGTTTGGCGAGAGCAAAAAGATCATTGCACAAACTGTCACTTTTATTTAGTAAAAACAAGCACATATCTGTCATATTTTTTAAGAAAACGGGGATCTTATATTTCAAAAACTTGACGTGATAGATAAAAGAATTGGGATCAGTTTTGGATTCCGCACCCAAAAATTTGTTAAAAACACCTGTTAGACCTAACTCAACAAAAATTGTGTTCCCCAGTGTTATAGTTCACATAATTAAGTTCTGAATCACTGTGAACTCTTTTTGACTGGTAATCTGGTGTCTAACTTTGTCCTTTGGGTACGATCGGCCGCAGGAGGAATGTAACACTTTATTGGCCGGATTTTAGTGAAAATGAATAATATTTTATAGAGAAAATGTTTTCTGGCTTTCCCTCTGATGTCCTCCGGCTGCTGCGCATCAACTCTCTGTCCATATTTGCCACAGTGGGATTGCACTCTGAGATACATGGGAGAGGTTTGGCCTTTGGTATTTCTGCCAGAAAGACTTATTACTTGTTGAGGTTTAAGTACCAAAACGACTTGGTTCTGTTAGGAAATAAATGAAAAGCCTTTCTGCCCTGAAGTTAAGTTTGTCCGACATGCCACAAAGTGACAACTGCAAAAATGACTCTCCAGTTTCCATGGAAAGGACAACATTTTCTGTGTAATTACTAACTTAAAACTAGAGGCAAGATCCAGTCAGACCTACTGTGTATTCATAACAGTAGCTGACTACACAACCATTAGTGAATCCACAAAGATTATAAGGGGAGAAAACAAATCTGTTTAACTGGTTCAAGTCAGCCTGTTTACAAAGAGCATTCATGGCAGAACATTCAATCAGATAATGATTGATTTTTTTTCTCAGATACAACAGGGTGACCCTCTCTTTACTTTCTGTCTCTCAAACACAGCCAGGCCAGAGTACAGCCTTCAAAACAAATAACCATTGAATACCAATGAGGTCATGGATTCACCGCCGGGCAAAGAGTTTTAACCACTTGCCGGCTCGATACAAATCCAGGCTGAGGAGAAAAATAAATAAATCGGACACTAACAAACGTGATGACTGGATAAAAGGACAGGGTTAGGGTTGATCCCAGCTTTACAAGAAGAGACATGTGGCATACTCTGCGAGGATCATGAAAAGCATTTGTTTGTAGAATCTTTTGGACCTTCGTTGTGGCTTAATCCTGGCTCCTACTGTGACTACTGTGAGGCAGTTAAAGGCTGAGTAGTCGTGCCAGAGTGTTACAGCACTGCCCAGAGCTGGGATTTTCTCAAGACAAAAGCTGTGTCTCCATCCACCAGTCTGTGGCTAAACAGAGTAGCAGTACAGCTCCAGCTCCTAGGCCTCATTCAGGTCTGTTACTACAGAAATGCCTCAGGAACGCACAGCGATCCTCCTCTGTGTTTTGGCAGTCTACATCACATCTCTGGTGGCGGGTAAGTGGCCTGATCATGAAGGTCATGTTTTTTTTGTTTTTTGTTTTTTTCAGTGTGACCCTTATCTGTATTTTTCATGCAATACTTACAAACTTATAGAGTGCTGTATAAAAGTTTGGGGTCGCTTGCCAAAAAGCTCAATTACGTACAGTCAGATTGGCTGAGAGGACTTTTTCATGTACAAAGTTCTCTTTACAAATAGATGTCATTTTGTATGAATGCTTTGCAAAAAAAAAAAAAGAAATGTTTTGTACATTTAGAACAAATCTCTGTACCTGTGATAACTGTGATAACTGAAAGGCCAGAAGGAGACCAACAGTTAAATAAGAATATAAAGAATCACCAGTCATTGGTAAAAGAAACTGAAAGCTAAGCCTTAACTTAGCTGTGAAGATCCAAAGAGGAAAGCACAATAATGCATGATGATTAACATATTTAACAAAGTTATTCTTACAATGTCTTACAATAGGGCTACTGGAATTGGATCACTGAATATTAGCTCAACATACTGTTGAACATGATCAATCTGACCACTGGGCAGACTGCAGAGGGCCCAAGGAGAAAAAGCTTCCCAAAATATTTGGAGCCAAGTAACACTGTTGTGGTCCAGTAATGATGTTGGGTCATGTGCGCTTTTATAGACTGAAAGACAACCTCAAAATCAAAGATATATGGGGTTAGGGTGAGGGCTACAGTATTCTTTCCTGTCATGCAACACTGTGAGGACATCAATTAAATTCATTTCATTCTTCTTTTTGGGGGTCAAAACCATTACAGATAGTATTTAGTGTCTGTTTTATCTCTGTTAAAATGTGTTGAAGGGAAGAAGAAAAACATTAATATAACAGGTGACCCAAAAACTTTTGAGCAGCAGTCTTTGTGCTTGAGTGAATCAGAAAAAAAGGGATGAACTTTGTTTTGAACTCAGCACACATCTTCAGCACACAGCGATGGTGTGATTACTAAACACTGCACGAGTAGTTTCTATGACACAGCACTGTGAAACGATTCAGTTGTCAAAACATGTCGATTCACTGATAAAAGAAATAACACATTTGAAAATCTACGCAATGGACTTTGTACTTTTATACTGTAATTGGACACAAAGACTTTATGATATCTGCAGATATATATACAGATATCTATAGGCAAAGGATTGATATTCTGGCACCAGTAGTGCTGTGGTTTTGTGTATTGACCAGTTATGTTTAGTTTGACTTTGGTGGTCTGTGTGGAGAGCAAATAAGGTGGAACACCCTGAAATCCAATCTCTGCTGCATTATTTATTGCCCAATGACAGCTTAGCTTTTTATTAGCTTTTTTGAAATTATATTCATGTATATGCAGATAATTGTTTATAGAGATGAGCAAAGATGTGTCTTTCTCGTCTTTCTCATGTATCAAGTTGCTAATCTGACTTCAGAGGAAGTCTTGGAAGTCTTTGATATCTGTTATTTGTTCCCGGGTTATCCGCAGGCTACATCGGAAGTCCAAAAACATTAGCCCCCTGAGGGGCTGAGATCCCATGATCCCCCCCACTGGTTCTAGTTCATTTGACAACTAAATGTGGTATAGAATTTTATTTGAGATAAGTGGAGTTTGCTGTTGAGTGATGCCGGAGATCAACAGTCAACATTCGGGGCACAGACAATACAACATCATTTCCCTCTAATCAACCAGGTGTAGAGGAAACGCAGAAAGATGAGTGCGCCGACCTGAACAACACCACCTGGCAGGAGTATCGGCAGCGTAGAATCAAGCTGCAGGTCCAGTACCTGCTGATGACCAGAAAAAACATTGACTGTGCACAAGCGTTCAGCCATGAGTCTCTCACTGAAAGCAGCTCTCAGCAGCTCTCCTACTTCAACATGTCGCTGCCAACCAAGGTCATCATCCACGGTTACAGGTAAGGAGAAGACCCTTGAAGGCCCTGAAAACCTTTTGTCTCCATGAACCTGTGACTACAAGTGATAGGTATCTTCTTGAACACTCAGCCTTCTGATAAAGTTACAGTTTTTTTCCCATGCACCAATCAGGATTTTTGTATTTGTATGAAGCTCTGAGACAATTTGCGTTTTGGTCACCAGCAGTCAAATCTGATCAAACCAAACTCACACAGTCCTGAAGAAGTATAAATATGAAAAGTCACTGAGGAGAACTAAAGATCATGACTAACGTGAACCTAAGCCCAAAACCTAAACTGGGCTCAGTCACTTTTGAAAACTCACCACAAAATGAAAGCAGTGTTTTTCTAATTACAGCTTTAGCTGTGGCTTTAGAGAATGAGAGGTACAGCTCATCTACTGGAGAAAGGAAAAATCTTAGACTTATCTTGAACCATACAGCGGATCATAGTGTATATATGACATGTTTAAGAAAAAGACATCTTGGCTAATGGTTTCATTATTTAGACAAAATGTGCGTTTACATTGAGTGCAGTCACATGGGTCAAGATACCCGAGAATTTCATCCATGAAGCCAGTTCTAAAGATCATCATCATAAACACAATTATAGAGGAACAATAATCACAACAAATGAAAATCACAAGCTAAAACAAAAACAAAAGATACCAGAAATGTTCAAACAACCCAAACAATGAACATAAACCTCAAACCATAGGTAAAAAAATATAATAATAACACCATAAATGAAATATAGAGAGTTGTAGCTAAGGGTGCATTCATGCCATCAATCTTTAAGTTTGTGTAAAGGCAATTCTGAGATTTCCTTCAAAATACATACATTTTTTTTGTTTTTCTCCAGTTTTCAGTCCAGGGTTTTGTGGGCGGTCCTTAAAGGGTGGCTCAGTGACACGTTGAGGCCACCCTGAGCATACACCTGCACCCCTAGCAGAGAGACAGAGATCAATTCATCTTGCTCAAAGCGATTTAAAGTTAGTCATGTCAATTCCTAAACTCATCTGACAAAATGGCTGCTTGACTTCAGCACATTCAGCACACAGTCCTGGAGCTGAGAGTACTGCTCATTTTTACCTGATCCTGACACCTACAGTAATTTCATAGTTCACAGTCTTGAGTTAAGCATTTTAACACTTTTAATTGATTGATTTTGTTAATTATACTCATGACACGAAAGATAACCGAATAAAGGATGAATTCAAGAAATAGATGATAATGCTTGATAATGATAACTGATAACAAATGTTATCCTACATCCCACTACTCCTCCCTTTTCATTTCATTTCACCATCCCTGACAATCTGAACACACTCAACTCTATCTCTGCAGGGCTCTGGGCAGTAAGCCTTCCTGGGTGAAGGAGCTGGCCCGCGCCCTGCTCATGGTGCAGGACGTGAACGTGCTGGTGGTGGACTGGATCTACAGCGCCTCCTTCGCCTACAACCTGGTGGTGGAGAATTACAAGGAGGTAGCTCTGCAGACCTCTGTCCTCATCAACCAGCTGGAGGTAAGAGAAGCCCTGATACAGTCATCTGTACTTTTATTTTCAGGGTGATATTATTCTGTTTTGAAACACTGCTTCTAACAGCAATACACTAGCCTCTTAAAAATGGTTCAGCAGAAACAGTCTCAGCTGAATATAAAAATAACTGAGGTTGTGGCTCTCTTGTCCAACAGAAACATGGATGCAAACTAGAGTCCTTCCACTTCATTGGGGTCAGTCTTGGAGCACATGTTGCTGGTTTCGTGGGGACTCTTTTCGAGGGGAAGATAGGAAGAATCACAGGTGAGTCCGGAAACCCCTGCAGGTGATACACTAGTGCATAACAAGTCTTTTCCGGGTCTTGCTGTTTGTAAAATATGTAGTGAAATAAAATATTAAGATGTCACAATTCAAAGTAAACAATGCCTCTTATCTACTTAAAAAATAACTAAACCATGAGAACTTCTACATTATTGTTGGTGCATGGGAAAATAAAAAAAATGCCAGCTGCTGTTGTTCTGCTGCTACATCTACTGAAAGAGAGAGAACAGTCAGTGAAGGTCTCCACAGTCCAGGACGCTCACAGAGCCTGAATGTGTTTCAGTGTGACCTTGGAAGATTAGCCAGGCTGTTCAAAAGACAACAGCACTTTGATAAGAGCCACTCTGAATCTGCCACACTGCTCTCACCCACAATACACCACTTGTTTATATTGAGTATTTCCGTCTGAATGGGGAGGCTGGTGCAAGTTTGAATCTAAGTGCCATTCAGAGGAGCCAGAGCTGCTGCTGGAATGTGTCATTAACTGGTAAAAGAAAATCTTTCACAGAACAAATAAACGGTAATAAGAAACATATATATGCTGCAAAACATATCAGATAAATCAGCATGGTGTAAATTAGTATGATATAAATCGATGCGAGCAAACCATCACTATCTTAATGATTTGCTTTCCTGTCGCTACCTCATCAAGATCAGCTACATGTAAAGATAGAGGAAGTGACAGGAAAAGAGAAACAGGTTCACTTCAGTTTAGCATGCAGCAAGAAGAAGAAGAAGAAGAAGAATGTTATTTATATAATGTCAAATCAGAACAAAAGTCAATGACTTTCCATATAGAGCTAGTCTAGTCTAGACTATACTTCTTTATAATATGTTTTACAGAGACTCAACAATTCCATCAGCAAGCAACAGTGGCAAGGGGAAAACTTTTTTTTACAGGCAGAGACCTCGAGCAGAAGCAAGCTCATTGGTGGGGGGTAATGAGCAACAGCTACAACGAGGGAGGTGAAGCTTGGGATTATTGTGATTTTCACATTTTGGATTTCTGACAATTATTGAATCCAATCAAACCCTCCATTTATTCATTTACAGCATCTCCATTATTCACTCTGCTGCCTCCGAGACTTTATTTAATGTACAGAATATGACAAAGAAACCAAAAACCAGGTTCCTCAAATAAAGATGCTAATGAAGTTTTCATGATGTCAAGCCGCCTAGACTTTAAAACACAAAAGCATTGAGCTACGAGAAACCGCTGTCTACTTAAAGGCCACAATACACTGAATACTAAAGGGAAATAATCCTTCTGTGTTATTATCTTTCTGTGACACGATTTCTTTTCCATCCTTTTATCCCCACTGATCTGTTGTACCTTTCATACTGAGTTCTTCTTCTCATCCAGGTCTTGACCCAGCTGGACCCATGTTTAAAACAGCCGACACCTTCGACCGGCTGGACCCCTCTGACGCTCAGTTTGTCGATGCCATCCACACAGACTCTGACTGTGAGACAACTTGAAAATGCTGATTTGTTTCCACCAAAATACTAGAGCCCGAGGTAACACAAGTCAACATCACGCGTTGAAAGCGGGCTTTGTTTCTGAAAGTGATTCATTCATGAAGTCAGGTTTGAGGATGGATGAATACAGACACGCTGTACAAATTAAGACAGTTGACTGAAGTCAACAACAAACATTAATGAGAGACTACATAACTTTCAAAAGAAGGACTAACACAAACTTCTCTTAAATGACAAGTTGAGATAAAACATTCAGCGTTAACAGATGAATGTGGCCTGTTAAGACTGTGAATGTTAACATGAGAAAATGTTGCCCTATGTGTTGTGGTTGCACTGTGTCTTAGCACGTCGCAGCTCAAACTTTCAGTGGTAAACAAAGCGTACCTCAGCAATAGACATGCTTGTTGTTTCCTGTTTGTGGTCCTCCTCCAACTCATTAAGGTCAGGTCACACGATGATGATGTCTTTAAGACTTGAGAAGAATGAAGGAGAATCTAATGTGCAATTTGACTAAAGTTTTCAGCAAAGGTTACATAGCCCTGCTTTGATTAGTCCATCTTTTCACCGGCCAGTGTAACACAGATATTCTGAAGAGCGTATCACTGTAGTTAAATGATTGTAGTGTGGTTTGAGACGAGGTATGTAAATGCAGGATGAACATACACATACATAAAAAATAAAACAAACTATTGAACTCACTGAGTGTGAGTATAAATAAGCTTTTCTCCTGAATCAGATTTTGGAATTTCCATCCCTGTCGGTCATGTGGACTTCTTTCTGAACGGGGGAATGGATCAGACTGGATGTGCCCGCTCCAGGTTTGCATCAAGTAAGCTCAGCACTCACACCTAAAACAACAAGAGAGCAGCTGTGTCTGTTGTTTTTAAAGACAGGTATGAATATAATGTGAATTATACACAAATAAATCTTCACAACTGGGCGGGTTTTTAATAACTATCATTTTTTTTATAAATGATAGTCTCCAGATGTTTTGTGTGTTGTCAGTTCCTTTCCTGTTTACAGTGTACGGCTACGTGATATGTGACCACATGAGGGCGCTGCATGTATACATGAGTGCACTGAACGGCTCATGCCCTCTGATGGGGATCCCGTGCTCCAGCTATGAGGACTTCCTGAAGGGCCACTGCATGAACTGTGACCTCTTCAAGGGGACATGTCCAACTATAGGTCAGTAAGAGCTTCATCTGCAGCTGATGCATGTCCATGAACTGCTGTCACTGTCTGCACTGAAACATGGTGGTTGTTCCTTTATACTTA
The DNA here is from genome assembly GCA_004119915.2 of Collichthys lucidus. Taxonomy (NCBI): domain Eukaryota; kingdom Metazoa; phylum Chordata; class Actinopteri; family Sciaenidae; genus Collichthys; species Collichthys lucidus. Next base: position 31,564,639 of record CM014079.1, on the reverse strand, counting down.
CATTGAGTATTTCTTTTTCTGCTCCATCATACTTAGAGGAAAATATTGTATTTTTGACTTCACAACATTGTAACAAAAATATGACCATCCTATAAAAACTTCAAAACAGTATATAGATCAGTTAAAATTAGCTCCACACCAGCAGCTACAACATTAAATTACAATACTGTAAGGTAACACTAACAGGAGCCGGTCTCTTTGATAATCTTTGAAGTCTGTACTTTTATTTTATGCATAACATAAAGCAGCACTTTTACTTGAAATGGAGAATTTTCTTCTACCGCTGTCAACTGATGTATCACTCTATATCCATATTGATATATGATTACAAATATAGCTACTAAGGTTAGAAAATAGAATCAACTGGCAATTTGATCCAGTGATTTGTTTTGTGTAATAACTGGGCAATGTTTCATATCAAATAAAAAAAGAAATGTCTTTCTCCTACAAGGTTAACATAGACTTAGATAGGCAGACAATATTCTGTAAAGAAGAGAAGACACAAAAGAGGACAATATATATTTTAAACAGCTCCTTCAGCAACAGGTCCTTCATTCAAACAGCTGTCAGACTCTTTAACACCAGCATGACTTCATGACTTTCTTGTATGTATTTATGAATAATTTCTTATTCAATTTGTGTATCCGAGCTGCAAGTGAAATTCCTCAGTGTGGGATCATTAAAGTCTATCGTATCGTATCATATCATATTGTATCATATCGTAATGTAACGTATCGTATCTGTATATTTTTTATAAACTGCAGACTTCTCTCTCACAGTCTTCCCAGCCAGGAGGACTGTTTTTGAACAGCAATCTAAATTAATAATTCCCTACATTTTCACCACAGATGTCACTCTCAGTAGCACTAAACAACATTAATATTACAGGCAATGGTAGTTATAGCTGTAGTACTACTGACAGAGCCATTCTCTGATTTTAATTAAAGATGTTTCATAATGATTAGAGTGTAATCAGGTTTGATATTAGCTTTTAGCAAACTGACGCTCTGAATCAGCATAATATACAAATAACTGATTCAGTTCATCTCTACCCAGCATCCATCATAATCACAAATAAAAGACAGAAACAAGACACATACAGTAATGGATGTCAGACAGGGATGGGGAGGCACACACATGATGAGTGACAGTAAAAGAAGGAGAATATGAATCGACCGCCTTGTTTCATTCTCTGTTCAGTCTCAGTGTCATCGGTGCTCGTGGCGTCTGGCTGCACTCATGCAGCAGGTCTGCTCCTGTCGCACGGCAGCTTCTTATCATTTCAACCCCTGATACACCAACACATGCTGATACAGCCACACAGGGAATGTACACGGAGCCTTTTTTATCTGTGACCTATGTACAGTAGGCCTACAGTATGACCCTCACACACTTGGTCCGTGTGTGTGTGTGTTTTCAGGTTTATCAGAAAACAGTGGGATAACCATATCTCCAATTCCCAAAGAGCAGAAGCTATTCCTCCTCACGACTTCTTCAACACCTTTCTGCGGTGAGTGTGTGTGTGTGTGTGTGTGTCAGAGCAACGGTAAGAATACTTCCTCACAGTGGTATTTAATAATTAACATGAGTATTGGACTGATGCTGACACCAAATAAAAAAAATACCTTTTTTTTCTTTAGAATAAAAATACACTAATAACCATATATTTAAAAAAAATGGATGTATGCCTGCTACGTGCATGAACGTGCATGAAACAAGGAATGCAAAAATTATTTTAAATTACATTCCAGCGATCTCATAGTCTACTTGAATTCAAAATGCGATAGTATTTTAATGGTATTAGATGATGTTAAATTCTGAGATTCCTCCAAGTACAACCAATGGTACATGTACCGTAGTTTGGGAACTCTAAAATGTCAGTATTTTGTCAGTCCAGACAGTTATTTGTAAATGTTTCATATGGCAACAATCAAAAATAGAATTTGGATATATGTGTTGTAGATGTAGGTGAGCACTAAATACATGTGTTCCCACTGGGTTGTTGTTCCTCTGCACAGCTCATCACATCCTGATGGTGCTGGAGGTTTCTCCCCTGGATAAGAGCGCTGAGGTGGAGGTGACACTGAGGGCAGGGCATCTGGTGAAAGAGAAGAGGCTCAGGCTGTACGTACCTCATCTCTACTGTCACAGTCTTATTCACTCGTCACTTTTTGAAGTGTACTACAGCTCAGGATAATAAGAAAAGTTTAAGAGGAGTTACACTTTATTTCAGGTGTGCATACTGAGGTGTGGTTTTGCTATTTTCAATGTGTTTATATCACTAGGGCTAAAAAAGGAAAGAAAGATTTATTCATCCCCAATAGGAAAAATTCTTTTTTTACATACAGTACACAGACACACACACACGCACGCGCACACACAGGGCTCATAGAGATGCAAGTGCCGAGAAATGGTGAAAGTTCACAATCCTCATTATATCTTATATCTTAGACTCTCTTTGTTCATCTCTGGTTGACAGACTCCATAGCAGCTCCCTCATCCAAGAACTTGTACTGAAATGTCTTTTTTCCCCCCAGAAGAGCTGAGCAGGTAGCTTCTATTTTGAGAGGAGAGGTACTGTATGTTTCACTGTAAAAACACGGCCAGGTGCAGCATAGTGGCAGAAATACTCAGAGAGGAATTTTCATCTGTGCACAGGTTCTTTTTTACTTTATTGCAAGATTGACTAAATAAGATGCTTATGTTGCATAGGTAGTAGCAATCTTGCCGTATCACGTTACGTATCACATGCTCCACCTTGTTGATGCAAAGAGAGATGTAGCAGTCAGTCTGTTGTACTTTTATTCATTCTAACTAAAAAACACAGAAAGCAATAACTGTCCTCTGTGTTTCTGTCCGTCTTGCGTGGTTACATTTTTTACATTCACGCTCTGTGCATACACGCGTGTGTGTGTGTGTTACAGTCAGACAGCTTCGACAGTGTACAGGATGGTGTTGGCCCACCCTGTGGCTCTGTGTGAGATCAACTCCATCCAGCTGAAGAATACCGGAGCTCGCTTCTACAGACAGGGAGACATTCATGTCAAGTCTGTCTGTCTCTCTGAGTTCCCCTCCCTCAGGTACAGCACCCATAGGACTATCCGAACACACACACTCTTCTGTTGAAGCTCCCACACCTCCTCCTGGTAGATTTTATACATCTGTGTACTATAAAACATTTTACAGGGAAACAGCTTCCAGGCCTGTTTCTGTCGGAGATGAAATATACAAGCAGCAGATCAGAAACAGTTTTGGTTCTTGTCTGCGCTGCAAGCTGCAAATTTTCAATGGATACTTCACATAAAATGTTTTGTATATCAAACACTCTGAAAGGTGGCATTCAAACATTTGTGGTTTGCTCATTTATAGGATGACAAGATTCACAGCGGTTACATTAACATTCATGGAACATTATTGGAACAATACAAAACCACGTCTGACGGACCAAACAAATCCACAGAAAAATTCCCAATCTCTCCTGCAGTTCACCTTCATGCTTAGTATGTTCCAACATCACATCTGTTTACAGCTCATGCAGTTCAATCAATGCGCGGATTATAAACTAATTATATATATATATATATATATATATATATATATATATATATATATATATATATATATATATATATATATATAATTATTATATATATCATATATTATAATTATTATTATAATATACTTATTATATTATATATAATCATGCTAGCCAGGTTGTCGTTATAGGTATTATTGTGATACTGCAAATATATGAAATTACAGTATACATCAGCCAGTATACTTTAGTATGTGAGTATGTGACTTTATGTGAGCGCTGAAAGAAGAGAGATGACGGGAGAGATGGAACGCTGGAAATGTCCAAAGAATAATTATTGAGATAATGATTGAATGAAAATCAGGCATCAGTGTTTCCAAATGGTTCCTTTTCTATCACTGAAAAAACACAAGTGACAATTAATATTATTATATAATATTATATTCAGTGTATAACAATAAGAGAACAGAACAACTGACAAACTGTTCGATTCAGAATCAGAAATACTATTTGAATATTAAATAAATAAATATAATTTATATATTTTAAATAATACAAATAGTGAATGCAATAACTGCTGGAGCGATTTGGATGAATTTTGAGCATTATTTATTAGATGAGTTTTACTGAAACTTTTTAAACATTTTTGATTCATTTAAACAACCATAAATACTAAACAGACCTCTTCTGTTTATCTGAGAGTGGCAGCTCTGTGAATATAGTCTGTGTTCAGGTCCTTACTCTGCTTTTATCCTGTGGTAACAGTTTACTTTTTCAATTCATCTATTTTAACTGTCAGTTTCATCCTTTTATCAATAAAAAAAATGACCGAAATTCAGCTGAACCACTTTGTTCCAGTTCTATCTTTCCATTTTTGTCTCATCATTCATTGTCACTCTGCCCTTATTTTAGACTTTTTCTTCTTTCTTTCTTTCTTTCTTTCTTTCTTTCTTTCTTTCTTTCTTTCTTTCTTTCTTTCTTTCTTTCTTTCTTTCTTTCTTTCTTTCTTTCCACTTTAAAGTTAAACATTTCAATTGTAATGTGTTTCTGTCTCAGGCGAGAGGAGCCGCTGTGTGTGAACAACGTCCACGTGCGACGAGGAGCTCCGTGGTCACATGACTTTGTGCAGGTGTGTGACTTCTAAAGAGATCGACTCAAAGACACTGAAAAAAAACATTTACAGTGAAGTCACCTGACGTCATCATCAACACCACCTTGTTTAATGATTAAAAAAATGATCCGAGCCAATTAACTATGTTTTATTCTGGAAGAAGCTGATATTATACAGACTATCACTCTGCTACTGTAACATGCCTAGTCATACTTTATTTAGCTCAGAAATCTGATTGTCAGCAAAAAGAAACATTTATAGTCTGTTGTTGTTCATGTGTGTCTCTTAACTCATCCCTGCCTCTGAGACCTTTTTTAATAATCTCCATGTATTCTCTGACCTGTACTGTTAGTGCTGCCAAATGCTGATGACCAGTTTGTCTTTTAAAACCATGAAATAAACTGGGAACTGTTCTTGGCTTTTCTCCATTGATGTTTGAAGGATGAATAATTACATGTGTGTTTGCACTGGAAGAATCTTTTGGATATTATTCTTTCCCCGCCTACCAATGCATAAATAATTGAGTATAAACAAAGTGCTAAAAGCTTAGTGTTAAGTCTCGTGTGTGGTCTTGCGGCCGCTATGACGGGAAGTACACAGTCACAGAAAACAAACTACATTTTCACTGCACACAAAGAGATTTATGGAGAAATCTTGGCCCCAACACTGACTTCTTCGTTTTAGTCCCATGTCTCTATTTAGGAAGTCAATAACAGACAAACAAAGCAATTCACAGAAGACACGTGTGTATTAAATACTGAATGAGTTACAAAACTTAAAAAACAGGCATCTGATATATCACCACAGAAAAAGAACGAGGTTGTCGTCCAGATGAATTTGATATCGTGCTATGACAAGCTCACCTCTTAGACAGTGAACCAAGTCATTGTGAATTCAGATAAACAAGTTGAACATGCCAAACAAAACGTAAGAGAAATGGAGAAAATGTACATGGCAGTTTCAGGGTTTTTTTGTACCTAAATTGTTCATACACAGGTCTGGAAAGTTCTTAATAAAACAATGTTTTCCAGATCTCTCAAATGGATTAAAAACTAAAGATGATTTTAAGCAGTTTTATGCCCTTTTTTTAAACATAAAATAACATTTCATGTGCTGGTAAGTAAGGTAAGGTGAAGGCTGCTCCTCTGTCCTTAGTGCTCCAGTGCCTCATACTGTAAGATGTTGGTGTCATTATGATTTAAATTAGAGTTTGATTGATTGTTGACAGTAATCTGTATCTACATTCAGCATGTTGACTCATGGTGGCCTTAGATGCTGCTCCAGAGACCAAATTGAACTCTTAATATGGTGCTAGATATCAGCCCAGCATACTGATTGTTAAATCGTAATGTTAGCTCGGGTGTGAAGATGTGAACTGAGGTGAGAACAGGGACAGCGAGCGAGGATGAGGACAGAGTCATAACAAGTGACGTGTGACACATTCAGACTGCTATACTGTAAATAATATAGTGTTTCCAGGAGAGACTGTTCTCACAGTTTGGGAGTGTCGGTGGGAGCCAGCGGCGCTCTGCCCCTCTGGAATCGAGGTGGTAGGTTTCCATCACTATCACCTCCTGCGGAGTCAACATGGAGGAATGTCCAAGTTAAGAATGTCAAGCTCACACAGCAAAGTGTTTCCCTACTGACATCCTGATAACATGACAGACAATCAGCCGCAGTTTAATGCGGCGGAGTCTCATCAAACGACAGTCAAACTGCAATGTGTGACAGAGCAACGGACACATTTTTATATTTATTTTTTGCACAGCTTCAGTGCCGTTTCCTCCACAGAGATAAGTGAAAACTTAATGAACAAACTTGTAATTTATCCAAACTTCAGACTTGCAAATTCACAGCGAAGTAGGTTAGAAACAAAGCTCACTGGTCAGTTGAAATCATATATGAGTACAAATATCCCTCTTATTGATGCATCAACTCTGAAGTGTTTCTGCAAATATTAAAGCAGCCCCCAAAAAGGAGCAATGGACCCCAACAGACCTTTTTCACAGCAGCCATTTTGACATGAAATAGCAGGATACTAATTAGTATCACTGGTAACACCTATGTTGACCCTGCTATGCTGTGAAAAAGGTCTATTGAGACCTCCAAATCACAATTTAGCTTTGTTCTAATATATTCAAGATATTCATAAAGCATCATTTCAACTCGATTTCGACAGGGGTGGGAGTCAGAGTCAGACACCGCACAATAAATATGGACTCTGTTCACATAAATAAATTTGTTCCACGTGAGTGTGAGTGTAACAGCTGTTACATGTATATTTTTAGATGGTTTTCTGCTGGCATCCACACAGAATATAGAGTGTATAGAGTGTTATAGACTTTTTTTTTCTGTCCATTAGATCTGGGACACTGGCCTCTGAACTGAAGCTGTGTGTCTGCTCTCTGGAATAGATTTGACCTACTACTTCACAGCCGCCCTGCAACCCAAACCCATCGCTGACCCCGCTATGCAGCTATGAAACTTGATCCACCACCTGTGATTATTAGCATGGCACTGAATTTTTTGGACACCCCCTTACATTTTTAAGATCTAATCCTGATCCTGAATAGGAACAAAACTGCTGCCTGGCCAACCTTATGGCCGTCTGCTTGCCTCTTATAGTATCAAACTACTGCTCGCACATGCTTAAAATACAGACACACACAGGACCTGATCAGCTATCTGAAACCATGATTTGCCACTGAACTGCTTATGTGAGTAAACTAATTTAACTCTGCTACCCTACCAAAGACTGAAGCTTGTGAGTGGCAGAGCCAAAACAAACAGTAATGCAGAGCAGCTGGCTGGGAAAGAATTTTAATCTTAAAGTATGGTTTGAAAATAGAATAATAATCCAGATATCCACAAAGCTGAGGGGGTCAGCAACAAAGAATTCTGGCCACGTTTAATGTCTGACTAAAGCTACAAACAGTTAACAGAGAACTTGGGGTGAGTGCTAACTACGAAATGCAAAAGACAAAGCAGCCAGAGGATCAGATCTCAGGAGATAAGAGAAGAGCCAGAAAACTAAATATTAATCTGAGAACATTACAGCAGGCTGGGGCTGGATGATAGCTCATTGGTATCGGATACTGATCATGTTGTGTCATGATTTTACAAAATACTGTTCTGTTCTTAATTAAAAGGTAGTATTAAGTTAGTAAGATGTACTTATTATTATTGGACAATTAAAAATGTAAGCAGCATTTTGATGTTGAAAAGATACCCTCATAACTTTATATGGTTAGTTTAATCTACAATTATTTTGTTACACTGACTTTTGAGTCACCAACTATTTCACTGAAACTGGATCATATTTTATGGAGAAAATGTTTTTTCTGCTTGTGATTTACATTTACATTTACAGACTATAGCTGCTGTTCGCTAGAAGTCAATGGTGAAATAAAAGTTCTTCAACAATGACAGTGTGAAGAATGGACAGCGTATGCGTGACTATGCATGACGCTAATGGAAAAATTGGCAATGAAGTGGATCATCGGCTGACCTGAGGCAGGCTGAATGACGCCTGGGTGCTCGAATAACTCATCCGTAACGGCACCTACCTGTCAATCAAATTGCCATGCTCTTAATTATGCATAACTTTAAAGCTTCATATAATTTGAACAGGTGAGTTAGACTTAATGCAGTTGTCATGAATGGGAAAACTAGCTGTAGAGACCAAAACAGTTTTTTGTACCAGGCTGTAAACATGTTTATTTCTGCTGTGAGGACATTTGAACATGGGGACTGATGGAGGCATAGCTCCAGGACTTACAGTCATTGGCACTTCCGCATTGGCTTCATTTGCCAGGCTCAGAGGTTGCTGCTTGTGCTTGATGTTTGGTTGTTAGTAAAGTTGTTGATCATTTGTAATGTAATCAGCTGTGCGCAAACTGGGGGCGCTAATACACAAAAATAATTTCTACCAATTGAAAAAATGAAATGACCTCACAAGTACCAAACATAAAATTAATGTACCCAGTAACTTTCCACCATTGTATTTGCCATATTGTCATAAATCTGTAAACTGGTATCAGCAAAACTGTTCATATTAATATGATCACTTACGTTTGTAATATTATTATTTATATTATGGTCACTTTCCTTTGCAATATTTCATACACTATGGTCACCTGATCATGTCGAAGTTTAAAATCTGTATTTATATTTTCTTTCATGCATGTGCAATATTATTTATATCATTCCACTACTTTGAAACTTTATACCTTAGTACTTGTGAATCTGTACACTTGTCTGTGGATAGCCTGTTGTTGTTGTTTTCTGCCCCTTTATTTGATTCTATTTCTGTAGTGTATATTACACTTTCTGCTGCTGTAACAAGTTAATTTCCCCATTGTGGGATAAATAAAGTATAATCTAATTTAATCTAATCTGATCTAATCTAATCTAATCTAATCTGATACCGCTTTCAGCCATATCGCCCAGGCCTGTACTGTACAGTATTTACTATGAAGCTGGGTTAGTAAGAATTGTGCACTGCAAGCCACTCATGCACACACACCGCCCCCACGCCACTGTCAGCCCAGGTGAGGTACTTACATGTAGCTTAAGTGGTGACCCAGTGTGTTAGCTCCAGCACCCTGCCCCTCTACCTCAAATATTCACTGCCATAATCCATTAAGGAGCCCGCCACATCAGCAAAGTCCTCCAGGACCAGGCTGGTGGAGTCCTCACCAGAGGGCAGCTCCGGGTCTGTAGCCCAGGGGATCGGATAGCTGTCATGCTGAGGGGCCTCAGGGTCATCCACGGTAGTCTTCTTTGGTCCTTGAAGGTGGGGCTGGAAGGGCTGAGACTGGGCGGGATTAGACTTCTGGTAGGCTGGTGCTGGGTCTTCACCCCGCTGTTCAGTTTGTTGCTCCTTGGTGTTGCCGCCATCACTGCAGCTGCCGCCCTCGCTGCCCTGCGAGGATGGGGCCAGCACGTGGTAGAGGCTGGGGAGGCGGATGTCCAGCAGCACACCACTCTTGATATAGAGCTTGTTGTTGAGGTTGTAGAGCTTCTCGGCGATGTCGTAGCCCAGCATGACGGAGAAGACTCGGGCGATATAGCGTTCCTTTGACATTAGCGAATAGAGTCGACGGCGACGCCATGAGACGTAGCGAGAGTCTTCCTCTGCTGTCAGGGTCACCTGAAGAATAACAACAAAACATCTGAATATCAATGGATCCAAAAGATCAAAACTTGAAATTTCAGTTGCAGATTTTATGTTTTCAAGTATAAAACGTTTGACCCTAATCTAGCTCCATATGAATACAAATGTAACTCTTTTTTTGTTTGAAAGAACTTTAAGAGATGCCATGGTCAAATTTAAACTTTTTTTAAAATTCTATTCTGAACACAAGTTATTTTTTACTCTTTGAGTTTGTAGAAGTTTATGAAAACATATTGTAGTTTAGAAAGACAAAGCTTCCTATTTTTCTTAGCTTATCTTTTCACAGCAGCCATTTTGACATGAACTAGTACGGTAGGTAAACACAGGTCTTAGCAATGATACTAATTCAGGTTCAGAGTCAGGGGGCTGCTGTGTTGGTATGTTGGCTGATTGGAAAGTCAACTATTTCATGTCAAAATGGTTGCTGCAACCTGTTGTCCAGGCCCTTTAGGTATAACACGTGTTGTTTGAAACGTAGCTGTTGCCTTGAATGTGCTGTCTGAGATAACACTGATTGTGGAACCAGACCTGGGTTGCCAAATACTGCATTGCTTGACGATTGCCAATGCTGTTTTGCCTTGATATTGTATTTTTATTAGACCCAGTTGGGATGTGGATGGGCTTTTAGAGATGTTGGTGCCAATGCTAATGATGCTAATACTTTTCTTTTTTTTTAATGCACCCTCAGCTCACATTTTTGTAGGTTCATATCAGACAGACAGGGGTTCAGGTACAGTAGGTTCCCCTCTCCTCATCACTACATATATGAACATGTATGAAGTTTATAATGTTTAAGTGACGGGTGACGACCTGTGTGTGGTTGTGGCAGTGTATCAGTATCCTTATAACCCTCAGGTGACCCCACATAATTTCTGGACCAACATAATCTGAGTTGGTTTTTGAATTGCAGATTGGCGTCAGCATTTGGTATTTTTATATGAATAATTGCCCGACTTTGCCCATTAATTAATCATACTGTTTATACAAAAATTAGTCAATTAAAAAAAAAATCAGCATCTATTTTAATAACCAATTAACTGCTGTTTTTTTTTTCAAGCAAAAATATGAAACAATCCCTAAGTCAAGCTTCTCAAATGTGAGGATTTGCTGTTTTTCCCTGTGATTTATAGCATTTATGTTATGTTTACAGTATTTCAAGACATGACCTGGCTGTGGGAACATTTTATAAACAAAATGATTAATCATTTCATTAAACAAATAAATGGCAGATTAATGAAAATGATCATTATTTGCATCTCTACATCTATTTGTGCACCTCACTAATCCAGTACCCAGCACAGCCTTCTTGTCTGCAGCCCTGTTGTGGCTGTGGCTCAAACGTTCACTGTGACCTCTGGGCCTGTTTATACTTTAACTGAATGAATCTAGAGCAACAGGATAATGGAAAGACAAGAGGACAAGTTACAGCTTTCTCCTGTTCAGCTTATCAGTTAGATGCTGACTCCGATAGAAGGCAACAAAAGACATCCACGTGATCCATTCGATATCCACGTCTGGTTTCTTGTAACAGCGCTTCATGTTATCGTTCACATTTCACTGCCACACTTTGAGCCTCGCATGACACACATTTAATTTTCTCTGTCAAAAAACAGAAACGAACCGCATACCTGGAACTTTCCATCCTCGTGTGGTCTGAGAGACTCCCACTCTGGAGAGTCGAGGAACTGGTGGCGGTGGATGTAATGCAGGAACTGGCCCTCCAAAGACACGTTAATCCTGAAACAATAAGATTCAGATCAAAAAGAGAAATAGGTATAAGAAGTGAAAATGAGAGCAGAGAGGGAGCTGGAACTAACTTTGCCAGTCTAAGACCGTATAACTAAATATTAGTACAAATATTAGCTATGGAAGAGTAAACACTACACTACACTGTACACTACATAAAAGGGTTTTTCGTAGGCAAGTTTTTTCTCACTTGAACCGAGGGTCTAAGGACAGAGGGTGCCACTCCCTGTACAGATTGTAAAGCCCTCTGAGGAAAATGTACTTTGTGACTTTGGGCTATACAAATAAAATTGATTTGATTTGATTTGATAAAGTCTTTATGATAAACTGATAATACCGAGTTTTATCTTCTGCCAGGATTCCCTCTGCACACAGAAATCATAGTTTAAGACATCAGGACAATTCTCCCTCAGAAGGAAGTTTTATTTTAAAAAAGAATAACTTCCGCAGAGTGAGATAACCCAGCACACTGAACACTGAGGCCGTCACTGAATTACGTCAAACGTTTCTGTTTGATCGTTACTTCAATGTGAGTTGAATGTTGTCATATCTGCTTCATATCAATCACCTGTCATCTCCAGAAAGAAAATGAAGTCTCCTCCAGGAAATAATTCTTCTCCTCCAGACTTTACTCTCACATGTAATTTTTTTTGTGTCTCCGAGCAGAAATGGAAAAATGCAGAGGTAGATCAGTCTGAGTGACTCAGGTATTCTGTCAGATAAATGCTTATCTTAAGTGTTGGTCTGCTATATATGGCTCATTTTTGTAGCAGTTTAAAACTACTAGAATAATTATATTTAGACTCTTTAATTTATTAACAGCTTGCTGTGTGTTGGAGTATTAATATCCTCTTTGGCACTTATGCTGTCTGGGTTAGGGACTTCCACTGGAGATTCCCATGCTAAAAATGTTACTGTAGTGCCAGCGCTATACTTTGTTGCACATGCACAATATGGCCAAAAGTATGTAGACACATCTTACTTTTGGTCTGAGGCTGTTTTCAACATTTCAAGTTTGAACATGAGAATAAACCCATGCACGACGCTGCATCAATAGAGAAGTGGTTTTCCCAGTTTTGTGAGTCCTAACCTCAGACCCATCCAACACTTTTGGGTTGAACAAAAATGCTGACTGTGGAACAAATCCAGTCGCCCTGCAGCAAGGTTCATCTGGTTAAAAGTCTTCTCAGAGGAGTGGAGACTGTTACAGCAGCAAATTAATGCCTGTGGTTTTTAAACGAGCTGTCCGAACAATTACAGGTTCTTATGTCCACAAACTTTTAATCTCCAAACAACCAAAAAGCAGACAAAAAAATCATAATTAGGTTTTGGTTTTTTTTGTTTGTTCTAAATCTGGCTAATATGCTGAGCTGTCATCAATATAGCCAACGTTTAATTTAAGGTAAGAGGAGCAGACAGTGTCCACTCCTGTCCTAAGTACAAAGATATCCTTTAACCAGCTGGCAGTGTGCAGAGGGACGGCACACTGGTGAGTCACAGACAAAAATACTCTTGTTTACAACATTTCTCTTGTGTAGGCTCCAGGACTGTGAAATCTAATGCAGCTCTCTCTTTGAGGATGTTTGGATGAAGAGGATACATTTCCTGTGACGGTTCCACACTGCCAGCAGCATAAAAGAGACAGAAATAAAGATCCAGTTCTGCAATAAGCTGTTAAACTGGATTTCTTTAAAACAATGGATGCTGGTTCTTCTGTCACTGGAAAGACTTCAACCAATTAAGACCGCGAGATATACCTGTACAAATGAGTGAACACCTTATGTTTTGTGACACTAAAACCTGTAACATACTATAGCTGTGTCCGAAAATGAAATCTCAGATTATAAATGGGAAAATAAGAGAGAACTAGCTTTAATCTTCTTGGTCACAAACTCCCATACCTCATAAAAGGTGATGAAGATACACCCAGACAACAACAGAGGGAAATAATGCACTTTTTGCAGTAGTTATAGTTGGATTGGGACTTTATATAATGTACAATATTGTGTTTGAAATTATCTTTACCTTGACCCTCTGACTCATTTATAATAATCTAATTATATAAAATAAAAACATACTCATTTGGGGCATTCTGCAAAATGAATATGCGGGAAAATAATTTGCCACCTTGCTGGTACGTATGTAAAAGTGCACAGGGCGTGACAGTACACTGTGACGTCACTGTTGGTTGTGCTACTTTTTCGGGTGTAATCAAATTTTTCATGTTTAGCGTTGATCAAATGACTATGTGTCACGTAAAAAAGAGTTGTTCATAGTGGTGAGCACACAGATCATTTCACCAAATTCTGCAGTTCCCCCTTTTAGCATCTTTCAGCTTATTGTTTTGGTTTTACAGGTGTGTAGATGTACACATGCCCACACCACACACACACACACACACACTTCCCACCTCCCGGACAGCAGAAAGGAGAGCTGGTCGATGGGCGTCTTGCCCTCCACAGCGTACGTCTCTCCTGCTTTCAGCTCCACCACCTTGTTCTCAAAGGCACTTGTGATATCCTTGAACACATGGACAGGCACGCCCAGTGGCAGGTAGACCGCCTGGTAGAGCGAGGTCAGCTCCTCACTGCGTATTCCTTCCTGGTGCAGCCGGTAAAGAAGGTGGCAGATCTGAGCTAAACAAACCAGCAGCATAAGCAGGTTCCAGGTGAAGACGTCCAGGCCGCACATCGTCAGCCAGCCCCACAGGGTCAGGCACAGGAAGGCCGGGGTCAGGAAGCCAAAGATGAAGAGGCACCCATAGGCCCCACTGCCTCCCATGTAGCCAAGGAACAGGAAGGTGTTGCCCAAATGGTAGATGGCCCCCTCTGTGTTGTTGGTCCAGCCATCACAGACAGGGGCACCGAACAAGTTGTCCAGCAGAGTTGAGTTGTCTGTGCTCATGTTTGAAACGCTTCAGATGACGAGCTGACGACAGACTTTAGATGCTTGAAAGGACCAAAAAAAGACTTCTAATCTAACAAAACTATTTCTGTCCCACCAACAGTTTGTTTGAATGTGATCTCGATCAAAAATAAACAGCTGATACTGACCAAAACTGTCACAAGTAAATGTTTGTTCCCTTGGCGTGCAGTGGAAAATTCTTCAATATGAAAAAGTTCTCACGGCTCTACTTGTTATCGAAACACAGCTGGAATGAGTTTCTTCTTCTCTCATTATGCGTCCCCTCCTCTCTGCTCTGGCTTCTCACACCGTCTTTCCCTTCAGAGTCTTCCTGCCGTTCCTCTTGCTGTGCTTTTCTGTCTATTTCTCTCACCCATTGGTCTGCACTGTGGAGCCAACAGCTGGAAGAGAGGGGACAAGGGAGGGGAGGTGGGGGGGGGCGTTGATAGAGCCCTAGAAGGATAGCCATGTTTGGAATTGAAACCCAAGGAGGGAAGAGGTGGACAGAAAGCAGGCCTGCTACTTAACATAACAGAAAGAGAGGGACAGAGAGAGAGAGAGGCAGGAAACGGGAGAGAGGAGAGGGACTATAACAAATATCTCAGAGAGGCTGAGCCTCACAGTGTCACACACTTTTGACAAAAAGAAAAAAGTTCATCCAAAGCTTCACCTGAACTTTCCGAGTCCAGTTTACTCTCAGGAGAGCCGCTCGGCTGGTGCATATTTAGACACCGAAATAAGTAGGATGACAGCACAGGTCAGATTTCAGGTACAAGCACCCACCACTGCTGCCGCCTCACATATCCAACTGTCTTCTCAACCAGGACAACTCACAGTCCCATTTGAAATGTCTCTTCTGTGCTTTATGTTTTTTTTCCCTTATTTAGGAGAGTAAGACAATAAACAGACAATATAATAAAAAGGCATGCAGTCAAAATGAGCTATAAATGTATAAAAAGCTTAATTATGGCCCTATGCAGAGATCTGTATTTTACACAAATATAGGGCAGTATTGACAGATTTAAGAATGTTCACGAGGAAAGTAGATTATATAAGCTGTGTGATGAAAAGTGAGACACATTTTCTATAATGTTTATGTACTATTTAACTTTATTAAGTTAGACAAGTTTAAACTCATTAAATTAAGACAAAATAGAATATTTCATGTAGTCTTTGATTTTTCTTAGGTAACAATCACACATGCTATGAAATTCTCATGACGTGGTTTGGGATCATTCATAAACCTCGTTATGGATCTGATAACTGCAGGTGTCATGTAAACATGCTGACTGGGCATATGTGTATGCACGATACAATAAAATAAAAATCACTATATATCCACCTATTAGGCCCAACTTGTCACACAAGGTGATGCCTGAGGCCAATCCACTGTTTGATTTGCACAAAGCTCTGAAACTGTTTAAACGGGTGATAAACAAAATGAATTAACTTTTCAGTAACCATGTAGCAATGCCAAGTGCTACTAAGGGGACTAACAGCTGCATACTAGTTTAATTAGAAGGCTAAGTGAATGCAATTTAAAAATTATATTCACACCAAGCTTTAATTGACTGCACAGTTTGGTGCAGATTCGAGTTTCCTGTAGTGGTAATTGCAAGTTTTTAATGTGATTGGAACGGTCAAGTTGTTTCACATTTGGCGTATGCTCAGCTCTACATTAAGTAGGAAGGAGTGAGTCATGTGATTGAAGCATGAAGGTCACAACGGAGGTGTTAAAGATTTGGACCACAGTGCACACAAAGAATGATTGCATGAACACAACTTTAAGACACCAAACCCTCAAATACTTTGTATAGCATGAACAGGAGGTGAACTAGTTGCAGTTTAACACTTCTGCAGGAGTACTGTAGCATTTCCAGCAGGTTTTATAAACGTGTCAAAATAGATGTCCACTGCCAGGCACACTTCAGAACGAGTGGCGTGAGCTACAGGGAAGAATGCAGATATCTCAAGTATTCACGCGGCAGGGCAGGAGTTATTTATAAGCCTAAGTGCATACCAGGGACAGCAACCGTTCACTAAGAGACTGGACCTTCAGGAGAGAACCTTGAGATGATTAATAACACCAACAATGAGTTATTGCATAGACTTTATTCCATTTCACACATTTTAGATATTCACATTTTTTTCCAAATTCTTAGGACTTAAAAAACAATTTCACAGAAACACCATTAACCCAGCAGTGCCATCACTGCCACCATTTCCCTTTCAGGCTAAGGTATAAATAAGGTGAAAAAAGGGAATGTCCTGGGTCATCATCTTCCACAACAGCACACTGCAGAAAAAAAAAAGTTGTAATTACAAAAGGTTCAATATACAATGTTAAAAAAAACCTCTTCAGGTTTGCTTGCAATGTTAAAATAAACTTGTGATCAGAGCTTGTTTTAGATTCATTAACACTGATGATTTAGCTACATAACACCAATACCACCCACTATAACCAACTTCAGATTTCTCTTGTAAAGAGCACGCGAATAT
This sequence comes from Collichthys lucidus, assembly GCA_004119915.2. Classification (NCBI taxonomy): domain Eukaryota; kingdom Metazoa; phylum Chordata; class Actinopteri; family Sciaenidae; genus Collichthys; species Collichthys lucidus. The sequence goes on along the minus strand of CM014079.1, from coordinate 31,547,668 downwards.
GAACATAAACAGCAGGGCCATTTGAACTGCTGAAACGTGAACTAAGCCACAAGGCTTCAGGCATGGTGTGTAGTCATGCAAGCACAGAGACACTTGCACTGACGTGAACAGTGGCGACTAACAGACTAATGTATGCCGTTAACTTCAGAACATACCATACCTGAAGCAACGCTCTCTAAATTGTCCTGTGCATCATTATAGTCCGACATGAATTCTGCATGTCAGCACAATGTCACCGAAAGACATTGGACTACTGCAGCTTTTTAAATCTTCGACTGTTTCCACTCAGTTTTAGACAAACGCAAAGAGAAAGTGCTCAGTCTCTACTGAACAGACGAGACAGCTTGTGATTCTAAGCTTTTTCATGGTTCACAGAGAGAGGCTGATCCTCATTTACACACCAGAGGGACTCAATTCAAGCTGGCCTTAGGTTGTCAGAATACATTTGCCCAGGTCCCGGTTTATTAAAAAGCACATCACCACTTCATGCATTCTGGTTTCCAGTTGTAATTTTGTAGGGAAATTGAATTAGGGCAAGTTCAAGTTAGGACAAGGTGACACTAGAGGCAAAATCTACAACACTTTAAGTATATGAACCCATGCAACAGGCTGCAATATAAGAAAGTAACTGTAACAGTCTTTGCTGGTACTGCTGAACAACATTGTCACTGACCAAAAGCAAGAAAGGTTAATAGATAACATTAACTTTATAGTGAAATAATCCAGCAGCAAACCTGAAGTTAAAGTTTAGCATTACTCGTATTTTACTTGCCAGTGCACTGTCATTCAGAGATGTCTGCAGACATTTCACTGATTAGCTGCCTTCTTAGGGAGGGTGAGACAAGCTCAGGTGTAAATAATTTTAAACAATCCACATAGTTCCTAAAGTTAATACCTTAGCAACATGGTAATGTGCTTAGTGAATGCTTCACTAGAAGTGATCTTGGACTAACTTTCCTACGCTGACAAGTGCATATTTACACAGTACAAGGAAGTTAAATAAAGTTACCTGTGTATAGGGTTTCAGTTACAGTTCATGTTTTTAAAAAAACATTATGGAGCCAGTTAATTTCTCAATTCATTTAAGATTCAAGTTAATGCAATTCAAATTTTAATTTCATAATCTAGTTAATTAAGGCTTGTTAAAAATTAAGACATTGAAAAAACACCTTTGTGCATGTGTGTATATCTTTGACATTAGAATTTGATACTTACCACACACAAAACGGAGTGGTTAAATCTTGAAGCCAAGCGCCCTCATGCAATCTTTATGTGCCTCGATGAGTTGTGTGCACTGTTCCTCTCCCTTTTCAATGATGCTGGAGGAAAGAGAAAATACAAATGAAAGGCACATTAATATTTTCACCTGCAACAAGTTAGGAGCAAGTCTCTGTGGCCGGATACTTACCAAGCATCTCTGACTTTCTTCGTCTCTGGACAAGCGCAGCAAGGTTTCAGAGGCTTCTTCTGCTCAGTGCCCTCAGCAGCCGACTCCACGCTGGCAGCAGACAGAGTCGACATCTTCTGGCTTACCTAGAGATTTCATACAGGTGTAGATCATTTTAATTGATAGGCAGCAGTAGTGTACATACTGGCTCACTGTGTAGAACAAAACAAACCCTAATGGTAACTGACACTTTTCCTGTATATTTAAGATAGAACAAAATGTCTGCTGTGAAAAAAGAAGCAGCATTAGGACAAGTCTGATGCAACAGTAAGACAAGTTAAATGACACCATTCAGACACGCCAGCTCCTCCTGCAGAGGAGGAAGAGTCAACCTGTATGAATGTCTTAATGTCCTGTTTGTGTCTGAAGTGCACGCACTTATAAAAACAATGTGACTGGATTATACACGGTCACATGAAGGAGGCTGAGCTTATGTAACATTAGTGAAGATTAATTACAGTGCTCATGTGCCGGGCACAGGTCACTGACAGGACGAGTGTGCTCACTTTGACATGTTTGAGTGTGAGGCATGCTCAGCTGAGGTCGGTTAGCTTTAGCTAACAGTGTGGACACATTACACAACGCGCACGCCAGCTAACACGGTTAGCCAACGATGGCTAAGTCTGGTAACTTTACCGACATGCAAACGCTCCCGTTACCGGCATCACAGCTGATAAACGACGCGGTTAAATGACAGCAAACGCGGTGTAACGAAGCACTTAAAGCGGCAGACTAATGACACGGTGTTGTTGTTGTTATGTAACTTACTTGTATGGAGGCTGTCAGCACACGCTAAAGGACGCTTCACCTTCAAAATGAAACCAACATGGGAGGACGACAAGTTCACGTGTTGGCGACGTTTATATGCAAAGTCACGTGACTACAAAACTCAACTGGGGCTTCTGGGACGTGTAGTATTTTGAGTCAGACGCAGGAAGCGAAGAAAACCTCTAATTTAACACATTAGCACGACAGACCAGAGCATCTGTGGATGTACAGTAAGCTTGTTAAATGCGATATTATGAGTTTATATTGTTTTATATATTTAGATATAACGACAGACTTGGCAAAATGGTGTTTCTCTGTTGAGTGTTAAAGTTTATTTTTGAACCTTGAAAGAAACAAAAAAAGTCTATTTAGTTTAAATTAGATAAAGATAGCTCACAGCTGCTAAGTGAGTGAACAGACATATTTGGTTTGACGTCACTTTGTTTGAATTAGTCAACATAATATTAAAAAATTAATAAAAGAAAACTAAAACATAGTCTTTGTTTGTATATATCAGTGAGAATACAGTAACAAGGCCGTGTAATTATTTATACAAAGCTTGACTGGTGGCACAGTCATAACTCACAGGTGTATAAATTAGAGCTGCACTGGGAGGTCCTGCTGCTGATTCATTGTCACTTACCGGGAAACCAACACGCTCCTTACTATAATTAAGTCCAACTGTGTGTTTCCTGCTGTGATAAATCAAAAAGTCTGCTGTGCAAACAGTCCGTATGAGGACCGAGGTCTTTTCTAACTGAGAGAAATGACCCAGAAAGTGACACAAAGCCATGAAAGCTTCTTTCTAATGTTCTGTGCTGGAGCATCCTTTACAAAAGGAAAGGAGATAATGCTGTTCCACAGTTCCCTCCGGCAGACCCACGTTTATAACATTCACATAGTCACATAGTTAGTGAGAGTGTGGCATCATAGTTGTTCTTTCTTACTTTAATATTTAAGCTGTACAAATTTTCCGAGAGAGGGCTGGCTCAATTCGTGGCAGCGGCAGCTACTAGTGGCATTTCCGGTGGCAGCTGCCTCAGATACTGGCAGCTGCCACTACTACCTGCCGCTGCCACGAATTGAGCCCCTGCTGAATTTTCCTTGACCCCATGATGACCCCATGATGAGGAAATGTGGTTACACTGTAAAAAAAGAAACTTTTTACCGTAATAAACAGTATAACCTTTTCCTAATATTACGGTAATAGGATATTACTACCGTTGATTTCAGTTATAAGGTTGCCAATTTAATCCATATTTCCAATGGTGTTTTACTGTACAGTCTGTAATATAAAATGCTGCTTTATTCTGTATAAATTCTCTTAAAATTACAGAAATAAAGGTTTTGAAATATTTTGTTTTTCCTGTATACAGTAAAAAAACATTAGAACATTACTGATTTGTTTTTTTTCATTAGTCATATAATAATAATAATAACACACACACACACACACACACACACACACACACACACACACAGATACAAATTTTCCCTCAGCCATAAAAAATTAATACAATGAAAATTCATCATTCCACTGCTCAAAAATGATAAAGTTACTGCTACTGCACCATTATTCATGTATCATAATATAAAAATTCAGATAAACCTTTTTTAAACTGCCTGATGAACTGGGACTGAACGTCCCTCTCTCTTCCCTGCAGAATCGTGGTGTATGCATACGGTGTTACAGTTACTAGTTTACAGATGAAGATTTCACATGTGCTATATTTAGAAAAACAATACAGACAATAAATCTTTTCTTCTTTCCTCTTGTATCACATCAATCAAAGTCATCATTACACAGTCCCCTTAGACTTATCCTCCGACCTTTGGGATGCTATAAATATGATGTGTCAGCATTTCATAAACCATGGGAATAACAACAAAAATGCAAATTTACGTCATTTCTAGCTTTTGCTTATATTATATCCTTAGTACCACAGTATTATTCCTGAACATTTCCACTGCTATTACCCAGGTCAATATGCTAGCTATGCTATATACAGCTACAACCTAATCAATATTGAATATGCATTATGTTCCAGTATAGATCGATATGTCCATTAGTTTTTTAAGATCAATTATTATATATTATTTATCTAAGGTGATATAAATAATAATATGTAAAATAAAAAGATAATGCTATAAAAGCAGCCAATCCTCACATTTGAGAAGCTTGAACAAAGTTTTGCTTTTTTTTTTTAAAAAAACTATTATTTATGTATTATGAAAATTGTTGAATTGTTGGTTTGTTTCTGCACACTGTGCTACTGTTAAATATGTACAAGTGCTCATATACAGAAATGAGTTGAAAATGGTTTGTTCAGTTCCTTTGTCAGGTATGATACTGCGTGCTGTAAACTATACTTACCGGTGGGTAGAACACACGCTGCACGGCCTGCAGGGAGTTCTGTAACATGAAAAATAATAATTTTCTGTCCTACAATACTGGAGCTACATGTTTGTTTTCATGTGTCTGCCGGGTTTACAGTGCGTCAGCGCTGCAAAGCAGTGCGTAAGCAGGAGCACTGAGTCACTTGTTCTACTCTGAGGGCCAGCTGTGTGCTAGATAAATGAGCTAGTAAGCATATTGTTTGTTTCCTCTGTAAAGTGATAAATATGCACCTCCATTTAAAACACACTTTGCTGCTGTTCTTGCTGTGCATTTTACAGGATTCATCTATATGGGTTTGTACTATAAGCGCAAAACATGCACATGGCATTGAAACATGCTGTAATTCACCTGAAGTTCGTCTTTTGTTTGGTGTTCCCTGTAGAAAACTGCCCCCTGAAGGAAGAGAGGTGTAGGGCCACAGTCCTCCTCCTGCTGTGTGCATGAAGCTGACAGCAGCGTCTTGGAAAGCACAAGTGTAAGCACTCTTTGTCTCTTGCTTAGATCAGCATTTTATGCAGCGAACCGATATTCTCCCATGGCCTGTATATTCCAATAAAACTTTGTCCTTTGTGGGAACATACAACGCAAGAAACAATGGGAGGAAGTAACCAAACTTCTATTGGAGACACTGTAGCAGCCTCTCGCAATAAACTGCAATAATGAATGTTTTTTGAAATAACAAAGGAAAAGAGGAAGCCACAACAGAGCAGACCCATCTGTTATTTTCCTTTAATAGACTGAGCTGCAGGGTGGTAATGATGCAAAGACCCTTTAGAGAGGTTCAGTGATTCTGCAAAAGTTACTGAGAAACACTGTTTATTTTAGAAACTGTCTTAATGACAGCACCAAGTGGTCCAACACCAGCTCATGTATCCTGCTGTATATAAAAAAAGTCTTATTTTTTCAATGTTACCACTTAAGTGGTAAAATGATTTCATAAAACGTCTGTCCTCTGTTGGACACATCTCATGCACAAAGCTGCCAGGAATTCACCTTACACTGACCCCTCAGTTAATCCCAGCGTGCTGCTACATCCATATCATTTTAATTCACTTATTTTTGATACTTCAGTGCAGTCCCACCAAGATAATGTGAAAGCAGCTAGATGAATATAATCCCAATCTTCTACCTTGTAAACTCTGAAATGAAATATTTTGGCGTTCGTGTTGTTTTGCTACTCATGAAAATGTACAAACAAACAACACAGGGGCTGGCTCAGAGCTGCAGGCATATGTACAGCATCAGGTAACACAGTACAGTGTTTAATTACATCCCTGGTAGAGATGGCTCAGACTCAACTTCTCCCTGCACCCACTGCCAGATGTCTAGTTCACATGACAATAATTGTGATCCTCTCTCCACACACACACACACACACACACACACACACACACACAGACATAGACACACAGACGCACACACATGCCATTGTCTTCTTGTCTTCAGTATTAATGTGAGCTAGACCTTACACTCTTGACATGGCTTGATTCATGTGGGGATGAGACACAGATACTGAATAGTTGATGAGCTGGGAGAAAAAGAAAAGAAGTGGACGGGTGGGGTGGGGGCAGAAATAGAGAGAGGGAGACAGAGGGAGGGGACAGAAAGGCGGGTATTCACTCGCCTCACTCCACATAGCTTCTATAAGCCCTGAGGTTGGGAGTCTTGGTGGAAAATTACCTTGTGACCACAAGGGGAGGTCAGGACTGGTAGAGTCAGACTCTACTTGTCCCGAGCAGGAGCAGCAGCAGCAGCAGCAGCAGAAGCAGCAGCAGCAGCAGCAGCAGAGAGAGGATGGCAAGTGCATTTGGCTGATCACACGGACGGGACATGGAGAAACTAAGAGCTCCCACTGTGGGATGCACCAAAGCCACCTGTGGATGGAGAGCCATGCTTCTCCCACAGCTGAATCGGCAGTCCCTGTACGTGTACGGCAGCGAGATGGCCGTGGAGAAGGAGTGTATACGACAGCTGCAGAGCGGAGTCTTTGTCATCCACCCGTTCAGCCTCATGAGGTATTTAATATATTTGATAGATTCAGGCCAGTCCTGTACCTCCACTTTTAGTCTGTGCGTTGCTTTAAAAGTTGAGTAGTTTCTTGAAGTTTTTGAAGGTGTTTCATTTGCTTTGGTGATAAGTAAAGTGTTATCTTGTTTATCTTTCTCCATATTAGAGTCAATGGATTTAACTGATTGATTGATATTTTAATGACTGGTCAAAAAACATTTTCTGATTACAACTTGTCAGCAGATTCTGACAGTAACATTTTGAGGTTATTTCGGAAACAAACTAGTTGAGGGCGTCACGGAGTGTTTTTTTTCCCTTTATTTTCAATAATTCATCAAGAAAATTATCAGCTGTTTAATCAAAAATATAATAATAAAATAATTCATTTGAATAATTTTTAGTTGCAGTTATTATTTGTCCTCATCATTTGCATATTGCATTACTAATTAATTATCTATTATATTATATTATATTATATTATATTATATTATATTATATTATATTATATTATATTATAATTAAGCATTAGTCATCGATGCAATAATTGATTATGATAATGTTTTGTATTGTAACATCTTAGAGAACTCTTTGCAAATGTGAAAAAATGTAATATAATTAGTGTAAAATGTAACCTAAAGGATTATTAAGATGAGACTGAAGGATTAGAGGGAAAAATCATAGATCATAGATTTTCTTTAGGAAACATGTTGTCACAGAGGGCTAGTTTTGCGTTATCGGTACAGTATTGCTATTATTAGTTGTAAGGTGATCAGATGGACTGAAAACAGAGAGGGAATGAAACAACTGAGATCAGAGAACAGAGTTATTTGAGCCTCGCAATCGAAACCCGGCTGAGAAGATGTGCACTTACAGTATCGGAGTCTTTAAGCTGCATAACTCGGCTTGCCTTACCTGCTGCAACATGACTGTCTAATGAGTTTTTCTGGCTGATGAACTGAGACTTTTAAATGTAGCCCTATGGAACAAGAGATCCATGGCTCACTCATAAGTCACACATATGTTTCTGTGATCCTGTAGGAGCTACTACATCATGTGCATGATGGCAATCACATTTCTGAACCTGATTGGGATTCCCATGGAGATAGCGTTCCTGGACGGAAACAGCGGGATGATATGGGAGGGATTTAACGTGTTTTCAGACACGCTGTTCCTGATAGATGTGGCTCTGAATTTCCGAATGGGCATCATAACAGAGGACGGCGAGGTGAGAGTGGCTGTACTCTATTTTCAGACACAATCTGGAAGACCATAATCCCTGCACAGACAAGCACATACAATCCATCTCTGCCCCATCTGTAATCTACTCAATACACGAAAGGCTAGATTAACAAACCTCCCTCCCCCAGCTCCTGGATACGGGCAAAATTGGCACCTGCTGTTTGATTTTATAACAGGGATTATGATGTATTGGATGAATAGGAAGTATAACGTTTCCATTAAGTATTATGAAAACTATATCCTGTTTGTTTCCATCTGTTCACACGTCATGACTTCGATCTTGCCAATCATAAATGGCCCATCTGTGGTGTTGACTCTGGACCACACAAACATCTGGTTCTGCCAGATTTATTCTCACTCGGTTTCCGTCTGTTTGAAATATTCATGGATGTGCTTCAGCAGCAATTCAACAACGCTGTCAGATTAGTGTTGACTTTTTTAGAGCACACAACTAATCTCATCTGACACAACTGTCTCCCTTAATTTTGGACAAACTAAGTACAAAAATTGTGTGTTGAAATAGACATGTGATCGCGGCACGTGCTGCACCTTCATCCATCTGCTCAATCTGCTGCTTTGTTCTCTTTCACAGGAAGCTATTCTGGATATCAAGCGCATCCGAGTCAGTTACCTGAGGACATGGTTCATTCCGGATGTGATAGCTGCTTTCCCAATCGGCTACATACTGTTGTTTGCGGTAATAACTGCTGTTGAAGCAGAAAACAATCGCTTAGAATGGTTTAGAATTAGAAACTTAACTCTAGCAGTAACTAGTAAGATTGAACAAGAAACACCAGTGATAACTGAGCATCTGTATTTTATTATCCCAGGACTTACAGTACCAGAACGAAGACAATCCCTCCAAGACCAACAAAATGATGAGGATACTGATGTTCGTGCGGATCCTCAGCTTGATCAGACTCGCTCGAGTCTCCAGACTGGTCAGATTCTTCAATGAAGTGGAGAAAGTAAGTTGGCACCAGACGGCCTGCAAAGCTTTGAAATTCAATCAACCTTTGACCTACGTACAGATACCTTACCTGGATCTGGCTCCAGTGACAAATCTGACTTTGAACGTTTACAATGTCATTTGTAAAACGAGCTGGCACAAGGCTCCACTATCAAAAATGCATTTGTATCATTTTTTTAAAATTTTAAACAGATTTAGCAATTATTTTTTGAACACTGAGATCAAACCACAGATGTCTAGAAAAACAAATGGACAGGACACCTCAAACCCACTTTGATCATGTACTTGGTAATCTCATAATGAAAGACAATATATCTTGGAACAAATCTTGATATTGCATAATGTATGTTGTCTGGATTTGTGTGTAACTCCATGCCTGTAAACGGCTATTAGTGTCTGAAATGAATGGTTTCTCGTGAATCTGTTGGTCTAGCGGTGATTACTGGGTGCTCTTGCTTCGGATAATTTAACATAAGGTCACAGTGATTTCCCTGCATCATTCCATTTGGCAACATGTTGAACCTCGCCCTCAAGTCAAGTTAATCTTGGCAAGCTTTTCTGTCACAGTTCAGTGCCAGGTCACTTTTAGTCTTCCAGGTTTTTGAATCCAGCCATCACAGTTGGCCTTATTTCTTGCTTTTGGGTTTTCTTTACAATCCCAAAGCTGATAGAAGAAGGCACATAGCCTACAGATACATTTATTGCTGTTTATGATAACATGGAACTGTACGTTAAATCAACTTGACGTTGCTGTCACATAGACGGCCCTCTATTTTTACACTGTATTACTTGGACTTGCACAGATGTCCTTTTGCGTCCCGCTGTCCTTGCTGAAAAGGCTGTCTAAATAAGAAAGTGCTCCACTTAGTCAGTTTAAGCCATTTAATAAAACTGCTGTTGAAGGTGTAGTATTAATGTCACCAGAGCTTTGGAGGTGATGTTGCAGTTTTTTTTTTTTGCTTTTGAAATATCTCAAGCTTTTGTCTGTCTGTTTAAGGAAGTCAATGCAATGTGGCAAGAAACACGAGCAGTCATATTTTTAATTGTTATTATTTAGCAGTGCATTGTAATTTTCTATCACACTTTACAGACCAACACCCATCCAAGTTCAACTTTGACCAACTGTACTCACCATAGCTGAGTGCATGCAATTTAATCAGGGATTATTATTATTGTTGCTTGACACATCTGGGTTTGTTATAGTGATGTTGTTGTTATTGTGAAAGTTGTAATAAACCAGAATAATCTTTTAAAGTGCATTCCACATTTTCATAGTGAGTTAAAGTCATAACAAGTAAAGTAATGTAACTCCAGACTAAATATAAACCCAAAGTTTATCTCAACTTTGATCACCATGGATGTGAACAATCTTGCTTTTTTTTCTTTCTTTTTCTTTCTTTATTAAAAAAACAGCTGTCCTAAAAAAATACATTTTGATGTAGTTGATGCACCAGTGTACTGTTGAGCGAGTGATTATGAGAGTACTGTTTAAATACAGTATAGGCTTGGAGAGGACATGGCTGATCCTAGACCAGGCTTAAATCCAACTATGCTGCTGTGATATGGTGCACATCTCAGCCAGCAAAGCTATCAGTCCTGCAGAGAGCGTGATCTTCTTGTCAACTGCGATAAAGTCACACACTTTTTTCTTGGCGTCTCTTCCTGACAGGTGTCAAACGCAAACCTGGAGGTGGTCCGCCTGTTCTTCCGCATCTTGTCTCTGTTCATGATGATTTTCCTGCTGTGTCACTGGAACGGCTGCATCCAGTACTTTGTCCCCATGCTGGAGGAGTTTCCCACTGACTGCTGGGTCCGGAAAGAAAACCTGATGGTGGGACTAATTTTACAAAACATTAAACTAACTCTAGATTGAAAAAAACTCAAGTCATCTTTCAAGCATAAATATCAAACAGCAAGTTCAGACTTCCGCCGCAGGCTCAAAGCATTTTCTAGGGTGAAAACCTATAACGTGTTTAAACATGTAAAGTGTTTCAGCAGCATGATTTCTATAAACAGATCAGATATCTGCATGTGAATGCAGAATCTGTAGGCGAGGCGGACACTTTGGCACCACCGGAAGGGTTCTGGTTTCAGTTTGTTGTCCGTGTAGTATTGACCAGTCAGGTTTGACTGGGCTTTGGTAGTAACCTTCAGTGTGGAGAACAAAAGAGTTTAATGTATTGGCAGAAATGAAATGTTGGAACCCATTGGTTATTGTTTGATGATGATTTAAAAGGTATCTGCATTCAGATGCAGATGACTGTTTATTCTCATGAATCAAGTTTCGAATTAGACTGCAGAAGACATCTTGACCCAGTTGTCTGTTCTCTATCTGTAAAAAGTGTCACTGATGATGAAAAACTGTCTTCCAGAACGCCACAGTGATCGTGAAGTACTCCTGGGGAGTTTTCCGAGCCCTGTCCCAGATGATTGCTCTGTCTTATGGCTCAATGGACGCACCAACAAGTAAGAATTATAGATTTTCTTTTTCCCCAACTAAAAAAAGGTGTATCACATTCTCTCTCAGATATAAGTGCTTGCCGTTTTACAGTAAATGAGCCGGTGTGTCGGTGTCTTCTTTTCCAGATTATGTTGAAATGTGGATCGTCATGGTCAGCATGGTGTCCGGATGTCTGATGTACACTGTCCTGGTGGCAAACGCTACAACCATGATAGCTAATATCGACCCAGCGGCCAAGGAGTACAAAAGCAAGGTCCTCATGGGTGACACTGTCCTACACCACAAAATACAGATCAGTAGAAAATAAGTTGCTTTACTCAGTGCAGCAGAAATAAGTAATGAGTTAACATTCATTTTACATCAAGTTCTCCATTATTTTAGAAGTGTTTTAATTAAGCAGAGAGGGTGTGCTGACGTCATTACTGACTGAACAGTGACGAGGTAAACATTATACCATTATAACTACCTGAGCAGCTTGAGTAGACGTTAGCACTGTAAATGGCTAGGTGTCATGTGTTGTGCCTTGAGGGTGGATCCTGAAACCATGGTGACTTTTTTTCCACAGATGAGCCGTTTGGAGCACTACATGACCTTCATGAAACTCCCACCAGAGCTGCAGCTTCGTATCAACAACTACTACCAGGCTCGCTATGGAGGGAAGTGGTTTCATGAAAAGGACGTCATGGACACAGTGTCCTCAGCGCTCAAAGAGGTACCGCTGCGGTTCATCTGTAGGACAAACATGTAGTGTTTTTGTGTCTTTTTTTTTTTTTTTTTGTTTAAGGCAGCATGTTTTCTAATAATCTTATATTTTCTTCTTTGTAGTCTTGTAATTGTAAAATTATTTTTATTCATTTTTCAGCAAATCCTTATGGTGATGTGCAGCCGACTACTAAGAAACGTGCCACTGTTTCAGAACAAAGATGAAAACTTCATCAACGCCGTCCTCCTCAAACTGGAATACGAGGTTTTCCTGGAGGGAGACACCATTGTCCGAGAGCACGTCCCAGGTGACCGCATGTTCTTCATCGATCACGGGCAGGTCCTCATGGAGACCGACTCCTACGAGAGGGAACTGTGTGATGGAGACTTTTTTGGAGGTGAGTTGGATTTATCGGTTGGAACGTCATGCATTTAAAAAGTGATATCCAGACAGGCATAGTCATGGAATTTTAAGTGGGAGAGAAGAGGGAAGTGAAAGATCAGGGGGATTTCACAAATTATTCACAGCTCATTTGTTTATGCCTCTAGAACAACAACAACAAACCAAGTCCATTTTTTTTTGGCTTATAAAAGTTAGGAAAAGATTCACTATTACCTCAAGAAAATGCACAATAAGTGCATAACAATAAGTATTACATTAATTAAAGCATAAATGGAAATAATAAGAAGTGCTAATTTTTTTGTAAACTTGATCATTCCTTCTTTTGTCAAACATTATGCATTAAAGGCATTTTTATTAACTGTATCACAATCATAGTTTGTACTATCACATATATGTTGCATACATTTTACACAAGAAAATCACTTTCAAGCTTTTTCTGCCTTCAATCCCATCTCATGGTCTTCCTCAGCAGATCTAGTCATCACTGTAGAGCTTTGTTCTTTCCACCATTAGGGTTAGGGTTATGGAATTAATATTCATACAGTACTAGAGAGTATAACCTAAACACTTTTAATGGGTCTGTCAAATTAGGAAAATAAACATATATTGCAGGAATTATTTTAGTGGAAAATAGTTTCAATCAAAGTTGTCCAAAAGCCCTTCGCAATACCTGTTATAGTAACTGTGCAAAACCATTTTGTAAAAAGAAAATGCCCTTCCAGTATGTGCGTGTACTAAAGGACCGTGAGGAACAGGTAAAGGCAGGAAAACGATGAAGCTTTAGCAGCTGCCACGTGAGGATTTAGTATGATAGTTAGTTCACATCAAATATATTTGATTTACTAATAATATTATGACTTTGAAATGAAAGTAACTGATCCATTCTGATGGTTTGGGGTTTAGATGTTAGGTATGGTGCGATTTTAGAGGTTTCCATTTTATTTTTAATCATTGATTGTTTCTTCACATCACATTTCACAACACGTCCGAAAGCTTCTGTGTTTTTTAGCACTGTCCAACCGAGCTGAATGAATCTATCTCTTCCAATTTGGGGGATTTATTTAATTCTCAGGCTTTAAGTGGGAACAGGTCATAATCTTTTTGGCAGCAAACCACAGCAGCGTTTAGAGCTAAGCAGGCTTCCCGAAGTAACTCAGCTAAGTCTGGTTATTTAATTTAGGATTAATTGTCAGATCTCATCCCTGTCATATGGGTGTACTTGCTCATTAACCACACTTTTGTGGTCCCCTCTATGTGTACAACAGAGACATGCATGCTGACCAAAGGCAAACATCTGGCTACAGTGAAGGCACTGACCGACTGCCAGTGCTTCTCTCTGTCCTGGGCCGACTTTCAGGAGGCGCTGAGGGGCTTCCCAGATGTCAGGAAGGACTTAGAAAAAAATCTTCTGCTCAATTGTGATGGTGGACTTGTGTAAGACCAAGAACAGCATTTGGACTATTTTACTGCATGATAAGGACAGAAGACATGGACGTTTAAAGGACATTTTGCGTGTTTTTTTGATGGACAGTAAGACCGTGGCTGATTCCTCATGCAGACACGGGTCGGACACTTATCCATTGATGAGATGGACAGTTTTAGTAGTAGAGTATTATCTTCTGATCCATCAATTATCAGCAATAATCAAAGACCTTGACGGGTAAAGACGGGTCATACTTTGATCACAACATTCTTGTTGATGTTGTGATTTAGCATTGATGTTTGGAAAGTCAATGCCTATCTCAGTGACCAGATGCAAAAAGCCTTAATGGGAAATTCTGGTTTCATACAACTTGGGCTTTATATTCATTGTTTTGGCCATCATACTTACACATACATATACAACTTTATTGCCAAGATCTGGGAAAACAGCAATAAGCTAAAGCGAAAAAGAAACACAAGCAGTCAACAATAAACCTCTATGTTAAACTTATGAAACAGTTTCGACTGACCTCTGGTTCAACAGTGATCTGCTGTACTTAGCACAGGTTTTTTCTTCTTCTTCTTGGACCACTGTTGTTAGGTCACCCTGTTCCCAGTTCTCAGCAGTAAACCAAGGTACTGGACAACATGACATTTGGACCTCATAATGTGCCAGATAAAAATCATCTGAGGACCATGAATGTCTGCACAAGTTTCATGCAATTCATCCAATAATATTTCACTCCGAACCAAAGTGGAGGGCCAGCTGTCCGATCATCTGACCAACATTGCCATCACTGGAGTTGCGCCCTCATATCTCTGAGGATGGATTAGATAAGATAAATAATAAACTGGAATTTTGAGTAACACTTTATCTGGAGTATTTTTAACAGCTTGCTAGCTGAGATTCAGAAACCGTTTTCTGATATTACGCCACTGTGGTTTGGTTTGGTTTAGGCACAAAAACATCTTGGTTTGGGTATATTCATGAATTGTTGCATATATTCCATAAATAATCAGTAATAATCTACATACAGAAACAGTTGAAATGTTACAAATGCTGCAGGTTACTATCCAAATAAAGTGTTAGAAAACTGCTTTAATGAAAGGTATAAAAAAGAAAAAAACTGTCATTAATCTTTTTCTCTAAAATGACATTTATTTGGAAGTGATATTACACAAGACATGTTAATGCCACTGTGAAAGCAACAGAAATAAAGCCGATACTGTAATATGAATATGAAACATCTGTGTGAGAACAGCAGCTTGTTTCCTCTCCCTTTCTCTTTCATCCAAACACACACACGGTGCCTGAGGCCAGCCGGTGTTTGTACTCGTAGAGGTAGTAGGAGGCTGAAGGGAAGTTGCACTTCATCTCCATCCTGCCTGGCACCACATGGACAGCCACACCAGATCCCAGCCCCTCTTGCAGCTTCTTCAGCATGCGTGAAGCCAGGTAACGCCGCGCCCTGCCTGGGTCTTCTTCAATGGAAGCATACACCTCGGGTGGTGGGTTGGGGATCTTCCACTCCAGGTCCACGATGAGCTGGTGGATGCGACTCTTGTCCAGTGAAGTGGGAGTGTCACGGTAGCACGCCACCACATGGGGAATTGGTGGTTCAGATGCCACAGAAAGGAAATTGTTGAGCTTCTCTTCTGCCGGAGCATCTTCCTCCTCCTTTTCTTCCTGCGTCTCCTCGTCCTTCTCATCTTCTATGGGTCCCACAGCAGGGTGGAGCATCACCGCCCAGCGCAGCCAATCATAGTTCTTCTCCAGGGTCTTCAGGATGCTCCCTGCTGCCTCCTCAGGGGGTGCACGGTTCTGCACAGCCTCATGGAGCTGCTGCCGTACATCCTCTTCCGCCTGTTGCAGAAAGTAGCCTAAGCAGCGACCTCCTGTGTTCTTCATCTTCCTGTAGAGAGCACCCATACGGTCAGACCAGGTCTTCATCAGCAGAGCCTGATCTCTACCTGTCAGAGAAGCCTGTGTGAAGAGGCATAGCAGACCTGTGCCCAGGACAAAGTTTACCTGTTGAGAGTAAGAGGAGGAGAACGCCATGAGCTTCCAAACTCAGAAATAGTTGAACATGCGTTTAACCCTGCGGGAGTAGCAGATGGGTTGTTTTACCACGTGAATGCTGTTCAAATAGTGTTGAGTAAAATTAAAGCTTTTCAGACATCTACCAAGAGAATATGTGCTGAACGGATTTTAGATTTTAAATACATAAAACATCCTATCTAGAACCAGTTTTTAGGTGATGCAACCTGTGACATCTGTAGATATTAAAGGATCATACTAAGCTGACCAGGTCACTTAATTGGACAGCAGTCATTCCATGTTCATATAGAGCACATCATCACTGGGACTACAGAAGAGGATAAAGGGAAGGAAAGAAGCCTGGATACTTCAGTGTAAACCTCCAGGTGTGCTCCTACGGCATCAGCCAACCTAGACAAATTAGAGAAAAACTCCCGCAGACAAACAACGCTGGCTTTGACTTGGCCAAGTCGCAAAAATATTGACATCAACTGGGCTACGGTAACGTGGACTGTCAACATGTTGCCTGGCAACAGTGCAATCCCAATCCTGTTGCGGAACTATTTGTGTTGGCAGAGCCGGATAACTGATTAAATAAACAAACAAATCATAATCTGTTGTCACTGAAAACTATTGAATGGTGCTAGTAGAACTGTTGCAATGTCACACTCAAGGTCGTGATGCTTTAATGATGTTTACAACACCGTATTGTCCATATAAGCAGTACACCAAATCTATCTGGGACTCTGTAGGATTTAGTGCCATCCAGTGGTGTAGTTATGGATTGCAACCCATTCCAGTTGCCCTCCTGTTCCAAGCATGGAGAACATGGCAGATCTGTGAAATCTGTTCATTTTAAGCTAACAAAAATATAACACTTCTTATTTTCATGGAATTATACACTAATGAAAACATATTCTGCCATATTCTGTTAATAGAGCCTTGTAAATCTGACATACCGAACCTTTAAACTAAAGTGAACACTGTGAGACAGCCCAAGCTCCTCTATTTCCTCAAAACAAACCACACAGATGTCACAAACTCTTTGTTAAAAGAAATATGGTAAAGGTATCCAAAGTTAGTACACAGAGCCTGTCACATCTTTTGGTGACGTTGCAGATGTCTGATATAAAAATAAAGGGTCATACAGTTGAACTTTTCTAATCATATCGTATGTGGAGTTTGTCTGATTTATGAAAAAAGACATCGCTTTTGTTCTTGTGCCAGCAGGAGAAAAACCCAGTGCGACACATAAACGTATCACCTCCATTGTGTTTATACGCGATAAGTTCTTCAAGGTTAAAACAATAGAGCTGTGGTTCCTTTACTTAACAAGGTCAGCGTGGACACATGATTCACAGCGGTGACTTTGGACACATAGCTGCCCTTCTCTCACAGTAAAATCTAAAATCTGCCCAGCACTGTAGATTTCTCAGCTCGTTACACAGAATAAAGTAGAAAGTTTTTATTGGATAATTTCACAACGGTTGACTATGACTGCACACTGAGGACAAATTTAGCCATTCTTTGCGCCTCAGTGAAATCACTGGAGTTTTATATTACTCAGCGCGTTTATGCAAATCAGGTCATACGGCTAACAAGTCCTTGAACGGAGCACTATACAAACAAGTGACTCGTTCAGCACCAATTTCAAGCAGAAATTACTTCAGCTAATCCGTCGAGGCTGGCTCCCTCACACCCTAAAGCCTCTCTGATAAGTAAACTCTGGTCTGATTTGAGGTTCTAGTATGAAAATCCTGTTTGTCCTTACAACACAGCAACAGCTTTGCAAATTCTTCACACCGCCCTTAAAACGATCTTGCATGTCGCGTGTAATAAGGGGTAAATACTGGTCCAACCCAGGTCCGGTCCCCAAATATCTTTAAAAAATGATTACATAACAACTTTTACATAACGGACACACCTGCTACTGCTGCAGTGTGTCTCCTAAGGTCTATTTATATATCTCACACTGAATGTCATTATTATTAATGTCATTATGTGTGTTTTGCTCAAGAGCACTAAGCTCTGTTTGAACCCTATCTCAAACTTGTGACATTTGAGTGACATCACAGTTGTATAATGCAATATTCTTGCATAGGTTTTGAAAAATCTTGTTTTAATTTGAAGCTTAAAGCCGGACATTGCAGCCCTCCGTTGTTGCTCCTTTTCGTGGATAAAAAAACAAAAAAACATTTGTTTTCCTACCAACAGTGTGGGTAAAAGGGAATTTGCCAACTCAGCTAAGAAGAAAGACAACAGAAGGTCACAGCTCTGCAGAATTAAATATTCAGTTTATTTTCGTAGCGAGAAGATAGATGCTGCATGTTTCATTCCCCACAGGACCTCAATTTTTCTATCAAATGTATTTTTTTTGTCTGGAAACTGAATGTTTAATCCTGTACAGCTGTGTTCCTGAGTGCCTCTTTATCTCATACACGTATTCACAGGGAGATGGAGTATTTTTGCTTTAATTTGATTAAATTCCAAAATAACGTCTTATTTCTTGGATTAGTTGTAGTTCCAGTTCATTCGTTCCTTTTTATTTATTTCAGGATGTCACACAACTTCCTGCTGCTGCAGTTAGGCCGGGGTGCGTGCCTCTGTATAATGAGATGAAATTAAACTTTAATGACCCCTGTAGGGAGATGAGTTTTAACACAAAGACCCTCCCACCAGCTCTCCACACTGGGCCCTGCACCGTCACAAACCTTGACGCAGAACTCCCTCAGCTCCCAGCGTTTGGGCTTGCGGCTCAGTATGACCTCCTCCAGCAGCGTGGGCTGGTCGGTCAGCGCCGACACTCCCATCATACGGTTGTAGAGCGCTGTCAGCTGCCTCTCCAGCCGGTAGTCCTGCGCATACTGCAAGAACACTTCTGTCTCCTTCTTGGTGAACTCTGACTGAGCTCTCACCTGAAGCAAGCAAGGGTGACAGAATAGGAAACACGTCATGGTACAGATTCAAAGAAGAGGCTATTTTATTTGTAAAATAAGTTAACAAAGACAGATTTAAGACTCTTAAACTATTCATAAGTCATATTATTAATTTAGTGTAATAGATGAATGCCAAATTAACAACTTGAAATTCATATATTTTTTTAAGTGTTTCAAATTATTCTAACAAGAAATAAAAGTGCTATTTGTAACTCCACAGCCTACAGCAGAATATGGAGGAGCCTCTGCACAAGCTACAATAGGACACAAAACAGAGACACACAATGACTACAAACAGCCCAGCACAGGTTTTGTGTCTCTCTGTGGTCTCTTTGTGTCTTTATGTCGGCATTTTGTGTCTCTCTGTGGTCTTTTCGTGTCTCTCTGTGGTCTCTTTGTGTCTTTATGTCGGCATTTTGTGTCTCTCTGTGGTCTTTTCGTGTCTCTCTGTGGTCTCTTTGTGTCTTTATGTCGGCATTTTGTGTCTCTCTGTGGTCTTTTCGTGTCTCTCTGTGGTCTCTTTGTGTCTTTATGTCGGCATTTTGTGTCTCTCTGTGGTCTTTTCGTGTCTCTCTGTGGTCTTTTTGTGTCTTTATGTCGGCATTTTGTGTCTCTCTGTGGTCTTTTCGTGTCTCTCTGTGGTCTTTTTGTGTCTTTATGTCGGCATTTTGTGTCTCTCTGTGGTCTTTTCGTGTCTCTTGTGGTCATTTTGAGCCTCTTTGTAGTTGCTTTGATAAGATAACACTCCCACCCACATCAACTGAATTATAACTTCTTTTTTTTAAAATGCAACACTTGCAATAATTGTTAAGGTTTAATATTTCGGTTCATTTGATACAGGTTCAAAGCCCATCATAATATATCCTCTTACATATCGTTTGATACAGGATAAAATTACATAATAATTTCATCATGTTTCAAACAACAAACCTCATGTCCTATTAAGATGAAGCTCTTCACTGTTTCCAAAGTTTGATACAAATGTGACAATGAGAAGACCTAAAAGTGTCATGAAAACAAAATACATGCACAAACTTCACTAGACTTTACACATTTCTTCTGAATTTCATCTTGTTCTACAATAGACCTTTTTCCCAGCAGCCATTTTGGCTCTTTTTTTTCTTTTTTAAAAATATTCTCACTCCAGAAATAACCTACACTGAAACTGACATTGCTCATTCTTTACTCAAATTCATTTATAACCATAAACCTACTACAAAACTGCCAGAGCTCTTCAAGGTCAGCTCCACCTTAAGTGCCCTTGACAATATTCCTATAACTACCAAATCTGGTGATGAGTTAAATGAGCTGTTCTCTTTTCTCTTATGCACGGATCAGCCCGCAGCAGGTCACAGAACCCTGCCGCTGCTACCAAATCCCTCACCCTTTGTTTCTTATCCAACTTGATAGGGGAGCAAGAAAGTCGATCTCAAGGCTGTTCAAGGACACTTTCTAAATTGTATCCTAACATCTATGTTTTTTAAGCAAGTGGTTTTAAAAACATAAATTCATGTCATTTATCAGGGGGAAACAAGGTCCAACTCCAAAATTGGTAGCCTTTTGTCCTTTTGAGGTGTCCTTCAGCAGGACATTGAATCCCTTCCAGTCACAAATGGCAGTGCAAGTTGAGAGCGTATCATCTATTTCCTTTTATATAAGCTGTGGGCTCATATGTGCTTTCACCTTCAAGCTTCAGGATACCAAATTATGGTGATGCATTTCCGGTTTTAAGTAGCAGCACAACTATTTTTGCGTTGCCTCAGTGTCAGCAGGAGACCTGTCCACTCATATCTGTCTTTGGGACAGACACTCGAAACAAACTATAGCATATTCATTTTTAATGCTAACAAACATGTCGCATGAGGAGGAGTGAATAAAAGATTCAGTTGTTATAATACACATTAAAGCTTAACTTCCAAAATACCCAGACCCAGAAGTCAGCTTTACTAAATGGAACTGCATGTGACAGATTCAGGGACAGTTTCCTCACCGCTGTGCCCAGCTGGTAGTAGACCACTGCCAGGTCATCCTCCAGCTGATGGACCTCCTTATCGTCCAGCAGGCCATGACCCGACGCTCCCAGCTCCTGATCAATGTTGTCCAGGTTCTTCTTGGCCAACTCAGTCTCCTCTGCTGTGGCGCTTCCTCCCAGATAGGAGCATATCCCCTGGACCAGGACCCTGGGAACCATACAATGTATTTCGAAAATGTATTTATTTTTTAGCAGTTCACAGGATATTTAGCAGTTTGTGACCGACATGTTTAAAGGGAGAACTCACCTCACGGTTTGCATGTAGCCCACAGGCTCCAAAACCTTTCCAAACATCGCCATGGCTCCAGAGCTGCGTTCTGACAAATGGAGAAGGTGAACAGCTAACCCAACATTTCTAAAGTTTTTACATCATTTAGAAATGACTGAAACGTATGTAAATCTATTGAATGTTCTGATCACGACACATTTTGCAGACCTGTTTTTTCTTTGCAACTCACCTCAGTTGTTCGGTGTGCACGTTTGCACTGACCTTCACAGTTTGTCCAGTATTTATACACTTCTGAACAACCAGTTCATCTGATAACAGTTCTCCTCCCACAGCTCTCTCTGAACTTGGAAGGAGTATGAAAAAACGATGCATGATTTCCCTTCACACTAAAATGTCATTTGCAGGGACATTTCATCAGTCTTCCTGTTTATCCTCATCTGGGTCACGGGGTCCCAGCCGACTTTTACCTGAGGCGGGGTACACCCTGGACAAGTTGCCAGTTTGTCACAGGGCTGACACATAGAGACACTCACATTTACACGTACGGCCAGTTTAGAATCACCTATTAAGTGCATGTCTTTAAATTGAGTACCCGGTGAGAAGGTGAGAACTTACACAGACATGGGAAGAACATGCAAACCCAGCTGAGGTTTGAACCAGGAACCTTCTTGCTGCCGCCCATTTATAAAATTTAAATGGACAAATTTCCATTTTTTATTTTCTGGACATTTCACAACACCAATGCAGTTTTTAGAGTTGTATTTCTCCTTCTCCTCCTTCTGAGCATCAGGAAAAGAGAAGGAAGTAGAAGGTGTTTAACATGAACTTATCAGATGTCCGGTGTGTTAATCATATAGCCACATATATATGAGTCTTGAACTCTGTATACGGACATGTAGACTTACACAACACAAAACTAAGGCAATAGTATTAATACTAGACGGACAACAGTGAGCTGTTTAGTAGAGTTTAGAGTTGCGTTCCTCATTAAGACCGTCTGGATGTGTCCTCATGTAGAAAATCCATTTACATTCCGATCTAATTAACTTTTATTTACACCACTGCCCAGATGTTTTATAATCTGGCACAGAATGAAATTTTGTGTGTTTTTTCTCAAGAAATGGGACTGTTGAAATTCTGTGCACCTGACGCTATCTTTTGAAAAGCCTGGATTCAAGAGCAAAAACCCTTTCACAGTTGTTTGACTTTCTTTCAGCTCTGTCATGGTGTGCTGTTTCTTTGTAAGAGAGGTATATTTAGATAGTTCTAAGTATAGCATACGGACTGAGGTCAATTTATCTGACCTCTGCTGTTGCCACTGACAGTTTGTGGCTGAAAAACAGCTCCATCTTCTGGCAGCAGGACCTGACGTAAAAGGAATATTGAATACAGACTTTTTCGACTATGACTGAGACTATTTGAATGTAGACCCAAACAGCCTGATGTGAACCCTTCACCTGCAAAACAAAAAACATGTTTCCATTCAAACCTGACTCCATATACTGTGATAATGACTCTCTTGCACTGATGCTCAGTTATAATCATTTACACACTGTGATTCAGCATAAACACCCCTAAATTGCACAAAGTGGATGTTTATTTTAAATAACCCACAGAAAAAAGGTAAATATAATTAAATAAAAGTCACAAGGCATGTCGTATTGTTTTTTTATTCAACTTCAGCTCAACTTTTTTTCTCAACTATTTATAGCACCACAAACACGCAACCTAAAGTTTTTCGCTGAACAAAATTGAAACACAGATAAAAAAAATAAAATAATAATAATAATAAAAGCGATACAATTTTAAAAATTTTGTCAAGTCAAACAGAAAAAGCGGAGCCCTTAAAGTCCCAAGTTATTCACAAGATGTATAACACAATATTAAAAAATAGCACGTTCTGTGACTTTAGGAACTCCGTAAAAATGAAAATATATATATTTTTAAATGATTAAACGTAAAAACCGATGAGTGTTTTGTAAAATTGAACTGCAGACATAGAGGGCGCGATATGTCTATTGGAACAACAACCCAAGAAGAAGAAGGAGAAGGCACTTCCGTTTAAACTCGGAAGAAGCGCCAAAATCCAAACTGTCGCGGCCGCAGCAGAGTAAACAGACGGCTGACTGCTCGGTGGACTGACTGCCTGCCTGAGTTTGTTTCAAATACTACAAAAATGGACCCGACGACACGGTTCTTCGCCAAGCTGAGAAAGCTGGCGGTGACTCTGGAGTCAGAAACAGCCAAGCTGCAGCACGCCTTTGAGAGCCGAAACGACGACGGTGACAGCGGTGAGTGACAGCCCGACAGTCCGACAGACGAGCCTGTTCTCCGGCCTCATGTGTGAATAACTGATCCTGGTTCACACTGTTAATGTGACTTCATTCATGTTTCAGAAACCACAGCCAGAGCTATGCGAGCGTACCACGAGCTCAACTGTGACGTCGGGAACTTAAAGGTATGGACACCAAACATGAAGGTCACAATTAGTTATTGTACCCTTTTATTTACATTACATATACTTAAACTTTTATGTAACGGCCGTCCGTTGCCATGGTGTCAGTGACAGTTGGTATCTATAGAGACCTGCACTATTCACCAGGAGGGCTTGAGGATGAGTGTGTTTAGCCTAATGACACAAGACAAGACAGACTTTATTGATGCCACACAAATTCACTTTAGCTTGGGACACACGCTCTGGATTAGAAGATACCCATAAACAACAGTTATACAGATATGCATCATTTCATAGAAATAACTGTGCTATGTAACATTATAGTACACATACATGTCTGTGTGTATCTGGAAATGTTGTCAAGGACACACTGTAGAGATTTCCCAGAATACAGCAGGAGGTGATTGTACAGTGTCAATGAATAAATGTAGTTGCACAGCATAGTAAATATGATCAAAACAGGAACAATCATTTCACAGTGTAGTATAACTAAGTCAGATGTTAATAAGGGTATGAATAGAGTCTGACAGCTGTTTGAGTGAAGGACCTGTGGTAACACACATTACATGGTGGGAGTAGCAGTCTGCCGGAGTCTATACAGCTCACTGTCACACATCATAGCACTGCATTCAGTTACAAACATTTTAGTTAACTGTTCTAAAGAGTTTAATTCTCACATTTATTATTATTATTATTAATAATATTATTGTTATTATTATTGTTGTTGTTATTTATGGAAATGTATTGCTGCCACGCTAGAAAAATAAAAATGTGTCAGTATCATGTCATAACACGATGTGTTATGACATGATACTGACACATTTTTTATTTTCCTTCTTATTCCTCATTCAAACATGAGTTTAACTTTCTAATGTTATAACAACAAACTTGTCACGAGAAACCTTTCGTTATGAGGTGATACTGATACATTTTTATTTTTCGGCAGTAATACACGTCTTTTTCTTCTTTTTAAAATCATTTTTCAATTATTATCATTATTATTAGTATTCCGGGCCTGTATATTTAAAAACTACTTCTTCTAATGATAGTATAAGTAATATAATCGTTATTATCATCATCATTATTGTTAGAAAAAAAATCATTGTTAACTACCAGAAGCATGAAATTAAATAACATACATTCTTTGTGTGTGTGTGTGTGTGTGTGTGTGTGTGTGTGTGTGTGTGTGTGTGTGTGTGTGTGTGTGTGTGTGTGTGTGTGTGTGTGTGTGTGTATATATATATATATATATATATATATATATATATATACATACATACAAAATAGTTTCCACATGAAGCATCATAAAGAATATCTGTGCTTATTAATAAAATAATTAATATAAAAATTAATATAAATGTATCATTCAACCTGTTTTGTGAACAGAATGAATTATAAATGTGTGTACTGATTGATTGAGTCTGTTCTGTCCTCATACAGGGGCAGATCCAGGAACAGTTGACTCAGCAGAAAGCACATGAGAGTGAGGTGAGCAGCTTCATTAAGGCCTGCAGAGTGATGGAGCAGAAAGTCAGCCAGGACATCAACACGCTGAGGGGACACTGGGAAACATACGGTTACCAAGCTCCCAGAGACACCCAGAGAGCGAGCAGTGAGTAATGACTGTAGCTGTAGCGATGGGACTTGAGCACAGTCTACCTGTTTGGGAAAGTTGAAGTGAAGTAGAAGGTGTCGTGATGTTTTCTGTTGCTGGTTAGTTAGAAAAGGGATTCCAAAATGCCTTTTTATTCTTTACACAGACACCGACAGTCAGGAGTCATATTCTGATGACGAGGAATGTGATGAGAGTGAAACTAAGTCTGAAAGAGAAGTGGGAAGCGGGGAGGAGGCTGAGGATGATCACTCCTCATCGCCTACAAAAACAGGAGCCCCACCCTTCACCGACGTGATGCGCACCCCGCAGCTCTCCGACTTCGGTCTGTCCGAGATACAGCTGAAGAGAACTCTGGCTGGGGCGGTGTGGTGCTCTGAAGTGCCCCCTATGCCCGAGATGAGCCTCCCTCATCCCTCACTCAACACACCCGCACCACCACCCATGCCCTTAACTCCCAAATGTGCCCTGCGGATGGATGACGATGAGCTGCAGACACCCCAGATGCATGATTTTGGCATCACAGAGCACACCATGTGTCTGAACAACGATTTCACTATGAATCTGTTTCAGAAGAAAGTGAATGAGCCCGCAAGGTAGAGCATAATATGCATGACCTAGTTGGTACAGTATGTGATATTTATTGACTGGTAACGTGCGGCAAGAGTCTAGACCCTGCTTATTGCTGTTTTATACGTGTCTTCTTCTTTAACAGACCACAAAAAGACATACCTACGGCACCAGTGAACCCACTAATGGAAAGTTTGCAGGCTAAAGGTACGAAGCTGCATTTTTTTGTTTTTTGTTTTAGACTTTTTATTGGTCGCATCCCGTCCAGAACAGGCAGACATAATATACAACACAAAGGAAATAAAGAAATAAATAAAAGAAATAAAGAAATTTTAAAGAGGGTAACCAGTCATCATCAGCAGCCTATCTTGTACCTTGTCCTCCACATTGTTCAGGTCTACAAGTATGTAGTCTAGAAAGGGTATTTAAACCTTCACTCTCACAACATCTTCTAACCTTTCAAAGTCAAAGTCAACTTTATTGTCAATGCTGCTGTCAAATGTGTACAGGACATACAGAGCATCGAAATTACGTTCCTCTCTTGACCAAAACAGCATGGACACAAGTATATTAAAAGATGTAAAAGAAAAGTATATAAAAAATATATATATAGAATAGAAATATACAAATCTAAAAATATATACAAGCAAAAGACATCTGTGAGGCAATATGGCACAGGGTAAACAGAGTTATTACTATAAATATAAGTATGGTAATATGGCATGTGGATATAAAACATTTCCGCATACCCGGAGGGTAACACTTAATGGAGAAGTTTCCATCCAGTTTTTCAGAATGCACTACGTGACTCTGAGGAGTTTTTCATGGAACTTGTAATGTGATGCAGGGAGATGGAAGTCCCTAGAGGAAAACACTAGGGTCTTATTTTAAACATCCTGCTGACTACCTTTTAAAATGGGTCTCAAAGAGAATGGCTACATTTGTTTAAGGTAACAGTAACTTGTGAAGTATCTGGTACTGAGTTAGTACCCTCAGCCTGTTACATGTTACAGGCTTCCCTAATTTCTGTCAATTAAAAATTATATTGAATGGTGTAAGGTTTAAACAGTCATGATACTGGGGTTTAAATAAACCTTGGTTCTGAAATCTATCCAGTTTCTATAACCACTTACCTTTATCATGATCGCGGATGGCTAAAAGTAAAGATACTAAAAACGATTATGACATAGCTTCTTTAAGAGACATAAACCACTCATAAATGTACAAAGTGTTATCATCCTCACTTTGTCCTCTGCCTTCAGCTGACAACTTAAAGTCCCCAGAGCCGCCTGTGTTTTGCACTCCGGGGTTCAAAATCAGAAAGACAAATGGTCACTGCTCCCCACCTGCACAAGACAACGGTGACCCAGAATCCCCCTGTCGCCCTAGAAACCTGCCTTCCACTCCCGAGGTCCCAGCATTTCAAACCCCATACGTGAACCGACTGGTCAGCAACAAAAAGGTATAAAAAAAATAATAATGAGTGTGTGTATGTGGAACATTTATTTCCTGATATTTTCTAAAATGTTGAGGTCTCAAAATAAAGGATTGTCCTTTCTTATTTTATCTGCACAAAAAGAGTTCCCAGCAGCCTGAGCCCATCAACATGCAGGTTGATGATGACAGCCAAACCTTCAAACTCCAAACATCTCCTGCTGAAGGATCCACCGGCTCCAAACGTGCCTGGGAATACAATGTGCCCGAGCAATGCATCCTGGGTGGAGGGGAGAAGCACATGCCGGAGATGCCAAACCTGGAGTCTGTTTGGGCAAATAATCTACAAAGTGTAAGAAAGGAACAACATTTGCTTTTCATTTCTTCATTTACTGTATGCCTACTTTTGTTTTGAACCTGTCTCGTGTTCACCTCCAGAGAAGTGCCAAAATGCTGAAGACAGGACAACGTGAAAAGGAGACTAAAGAGCCCACTGTCAGCAGGCTAGAGCTGGACGGACCAACTCAGGAGTTTAGCTTGGGGACGCCTCGAATCAGGACGGACTTCGAAGAGCCTAGCACCCCAGAGATGCCAGACCTCAGCTCTGTCACACAGGACATCTGTAAAGTGTGTACCTTTTTTATGTTTTCAGATTGATTCCTCTGCCACCAGGCTACATTTTGGTTTTAATGCTGTCTTATGATCCCTCCTCCCCCACAACTTTTTGACAGCTTCATAAAATGTCAAATTCAGCCGCTCTGCCATTCCCACATGTGCTTTTTTTTAACTTATGATTTCTCTTTTATCCTGTAGCTTGTGTCCCAGGCTCATCTGAAGAAGACTGCCACAATGGTTGTACACTCGTATGTCAAGCCAGAGAAAGCTAAAAACAGGTAAAGTAACTCAGAGAAGCACTTTCCTCTGACCAGGGAGTGATCCACTCCACAAGACAACTTGAATATTCATTATGTAGAATGGAGTAACATTGTCCCTCCTGTCTGTTTCTTTCTTTTTGCTTTTTTATTTATTTTTTTCTTGTTTTTCTTGTTTTACAAATGAGTTCAATGCAATTGCCAATTTTTTAGGTTTTTGCCCCATTTCTAATTATTAACTGATTAATTTTTTGCTGTCCTGATATCATGTCTGTAGTTTTTAGTAAGATATAATCGTAACACGTCCTCCTTCTAGCGCTCCGAGTGTGTCTGCGGTGTCAGAGAGTGAGTTCCAGAGTTTACCAAGCTACCTGAAGCAGATGACTCTGCACAACCTCAACCAGGCAATCCACAGCATCAACAACTTCACAGCGGGGTGTCCAGGTCAGTGCTACACTTCACTTATGATAAATCAAAGTCGATAAATCAGGATATTGTCTAAATATCTCATTTAAGTGGCTGAAAGTAGAAAAAAAAACCCACGATTGTCTTTCTCAGTTACTAGGATACAGGTTTTTGGACACCTTGCCCAGCTTTGTTTGTTAATCTGCGAAACATCTGTGTTAAAACTTTCCTTCCAAATGTTTTGACAATTTGCCCATGACACATTGTTCACATGGACCAGAGACAGATGGACTCCTAACTGAAATATGCAAGTAGAATTTAGAAACCGTCCACTCAGCAGCTCTTGCTGTCTGCATCCAGCAGAATCTTTTCCCTTTTTCACGTGTTGACATGACTCATGCTAACAGAGATTTTTATTAGTTTGGACTGTTGGTGTCGGTCAGTTAAGGGCGTAAACAATGTTGGTGACGTTTTTTCTTGTTTCTGTCTCACTGCATTCATGTAGTCTTTTTATACAGGTGCAGTTATTTTTTTCTGTGAGCTCCTCCAATTTGTTTAATTCATTGTGTGAAAGAAAAATGTGAAATATCAAAATGGAATTGTATACATAATAATATTATAATATACATTTTAACATGCAGTCTTAGGCAGTGGTAGAAGCTCTTCCTGAGACTCTCAGTGTTGGTCCGTCAGACAGATGCAGCCGAGAGAAAAGGCCGTTATCATGGTCAGTGCTCCAACAGCCGGAGTCGAGCCACAATCCCTCCTAACAAATAATCATTCAAGTCAAACATGCAGTATCTCATAGTTCATTGCATCAAAAGGATCCGACAGAGACACGTGACTATTTTATCTAAGGAGTTAATTTATACCAAAGGCCTGTATCACATGGTATGGTGTGAACTCCTACGTGTGATCCAAGTTGGAGTAGCAGACATTAATCACATCAACTGGATCAATAAACTCAACTATAACAGCTGATGGGGCTGAGAGTCACCAGTTACAACCTTTAGTTCCTGTAGAGGCCCCATGCTCAAATCATTAACTGAGTGAACAACAGTGTGTGACTTTAAGGTTCTGCCTGCAAAAGCAAAGCTGAGACAACAATATAAAATGAAACTGAACAAATGTAACAATTTAGTGATTACAGGTCAGAAAAGATGAAGTGAAGTTCTAATCAATTCATACAGAAAGAAACTTCACAAAGCCTGGTTACGCTGTCCCTAATACCAGGGGAGAAAACAATGCGTCACCACTGAAAGAACTTTGGCAGTACAGCAGAATATTTCATCTACTAAAGTCCCAAAACTAAAAAAAGAAATGCATGAATGTTTGCTCAACTTTCATTTAACAGTCCATCATTGGTCAGGTAACCTAGAATATTGTATCAGCTTTAGACAGCCAGTATAACTTGGTCCACACTAAACTGCAGAAGAATCAATGTTATCTCAAATTACCCCACACCACAAAGTGTCCATTATCAGTGGTGTACCAACAGATAAAGGTCCTACAAGGTCATCTGGTATTTTAGTCCATTGTTGTTGTTGTTGTTGTTGTTCCTCTTTTAGTTCCATTAATAATGTATAGTAGTAGCTCACAGAAAAGCGTCTCACTGTAATTGCTCTTCTACGATTATATGTGACAAACATTGAACTGAAAATTTGAATCAGACAGTAGACAAAAGATGCTGTGATACAGCTCATGCTACCAGCAACAATATGTTGAGATGAAACTGATGAATGTGAGTGTTTCTTTTCTCATTTTCATCCCTTTGCATTTGGCTTTGGTAGCTTTGCACTACATCACTCAAAACCCAGTTAAGACAATAATACAAATGCCAAACAAAGTGATACCTCCACTTTAGGTGGTGTGTTCTCCCTGTATACTAGGAAACAATCGTATTTACAAAAAAACAAAATGATAAATGTGGAGAACACTTTTGACTCTGAGCCGTTCTTGTTTTGTGGTGCCCTCTGCAGGAGAAAAGACAGAGTTTCAGATGGAGGAGCTGAGGAAGATGATCAACCTTGGAGCCAAGACCCCTGTGTACATCCTGTGTTTGACGGAGCTCAAGAGACTGATTCCGGTGGGAGGAGCACGGAGCACCTCTGTGTACAAACTGAGCACACACAACTGACAGTTGCTTGGATACACTACATCCGACTTGGGAGCCCAAATGTAGTCTCATCTAGAGTCAAACGCTTCACAAGAGAGTCCTGGCTAATTAACTTCATCACACTCGCAGCAGGCGTGGTAACTTTTATATTTAGACTGTAAATAGTTCTGATGCACGACTGTTCAGTAATTTGCACTTACGCACTGTATATAATCAAATAAAACAAATTTCTGCCATGATATTGAAATGATCTGTCAAAAGACTGTTACTAAACACAGCAGCCACTTGGTTAGTATCATTGGTAACGCCTGTGTTTACCTATATTTCATGTCAGATGACAAACGCTGTGAAAAAAAGGCCTATGGTGTAGCATATTAAAAACTTCAAGTTTTGACTAATGATTGATTTAAAATATAAGCGTATGACCTGAACTCCAGTCTACAGCATTAATTATTCAGGCATACAAAAAAAAGAAACCTCTCCATGGTGCAGTGTCCTGGGCATTTCAATAAATCTGTCGCATGTGATATTTGGAAATGTCAACATCTGAAGTAAGTGTCTGATAACTGGGCAGAGGGGCAGTACTGATGGCATCAACATTTCCCTTCATGGATCCACAACCTGGGACTCATATAACATACCAATATACCAAACAGTGCACAGTGTCCGCACACTTTTGGCCATAAAGTGTACACGTTTGGTCTGACCCTGACATTGTAACACGTGATTATCATTTATCATTTTGGGTCATTTCCACGATCTTTCCATAGATCATCCATCTCTCATCTCACGCCGTCAGCTGCTGCACCGCGTGAGTTAGGATCTCATTTCAGTGACGTCGCGCTGATTTGATCCAATCAGATCCCTGAATGCAAACGACCGTTGATGACGGTACCAGGTTTCCCCCCCACCCCACCCCACCCCACCCTTTGGTAGTCCGCCATTTTGGGAGTCAAAACAGCCAACAAACAGCAGCGCACACCTCCACGCTTCTCCGTGGCCTTACTATGGTTCACACATGTGTGGTGGCAGGCTGTAGGAACAGAAGGACACCGGGCACCACATTATCTTTCTACCGTTTCCCCCGGGACCCCGAGAGGAAGCAGCGCTGGATAGCTGCTGTGAACAGAGAGGGCTGGGTGCCGAACGACGGCAGCCGGCTGTGTAGTACTCACTTCATCTCAGGTACGGACGCGTGGACGGTGCGGGGAGCGAGCGGCTGTCTGCGTGGAGCAGGCTCGTTCATGTGGGGAGAGATTCAGAATGCATATTACTAGATCCATGTTTCTTGTCTGATCTGCTGGGCACAGTGTGATGTTAAGTGTGATCACAACGGGTAGTTATTGAAACCACAATGACCCCTTAAAATGACTTATTTAAAAAAAAAAATCAGTTTTCATAATAATAGATAACTAACACGGTTTTCAGTGGTGAGGCAGGTTTATTTCAATTTATTGCAAAAGGTGCTTCTGACAGTGTTTACAATATATTATATATACACTGACCGTAAAGTCGGTTTAGTTCATATGTAAAAGTAAAAACTGCACTATAATGTTATTATCTGTTTGCAGGTTTGTAGTATTATTATTGTCATGCTGCTGTCCATGTGATATTTTTGTTTTAAGAGAAACATGTGAATGCTGTAGCTTTTCTGATCTGTAACAACAAAGTAATAAATGATAAGGGTTAGATAAGTTTACTATAAAGTTTTGCTCCTGTTATGGTTAGCTCATCGTCATCACCAATATGGCATGGCAAAATCATACTTGTGTATAATAACTGTTACAGGGTTCAACACGAGAGCCCGACAGATACTGGATTTATTGGGTGCTGATACTGACATTAGGCACACACACACACACCTTTCTCTTTCTAAACACCGCCCAGCCATGACATTAGTTATACTTTTACAATCCAATGTGATCCCATACAACAACTCTGCCATAAATTCTGCTTTTACAATGTTTCAATTTTCGCTGAGACTGTCAGAGAGGACTGAAACAAAACTGAAAAAATTCTAAGCTTAGTGAAAGTAGGATTTATGTCAGATTTGTTGTTTTGGATCACACTTAACTGTGTGATCGGTATGTGACAAAGATATGTAATGGAAGTGAGATGTTTTACTGTTTAATAATACATTTTATTGTCCAAAATTACATCAGTGGACTGAATGTGAATAAAAAACAATTTTTAATTTAAAGGTCCAGAGTGTAGGATTTAGTGGCACCTAGTGGTAAAGTTGCACATTGCAACCAAATAAAGATCTTCCACCCTTCACCCTGCATAATTAATAGATTTTTGTAGATTTTTCTGCATTATGTTTTGTATGTATATGTATGCCCATACTGATTTACCGGTGATTGGTTGTCAATGGCAACTTTTATTGTTGAGCCCTGCTGAGCCATAATTTTCTATCAAAACAGTCCAGAAATTGTCACACCCACAAGAAACCTCATTAGACAGATCCTAAACCTAACCCTGTAAATCTGTTACTTGGTTAGCCGTTATCAAACTGCTCGCTTTGCTCTTTTTGGGTGGGACAATGTACCAACTCAGACGAGGAGAAAACATGACTGCCTGCCCACTACAATTTGTCCTGAACCTCTACTGACTGAGTGGAAGAGAAAGTTCAATGAAGAGTTTTTTTCTTCACCACCTCCTTATTTTACTACATTTTCTTTCCCCACATGCAGGTAAACAGGTGAAGAATCCACGTTCGCCAGATTATGTTCCATCTGTGTTTACGGCAGCTCCCTTATCCCCAGAGATGAAAGAGCCAGGGACCTTAGAAATCCTGGACAAGCAGGAAGCACGCGTGGAGGCGGCCAACGCCTTGTTGTTCCTGCAGGGTCAGGGCAGGTCCGTGGTAGGGGAGCGGGGCCAGGAAGAGCATCCTGAGGAGAGGGAGCAAGAGGCCATCGTGGAGGAAAGTGCTTCCTCTTCCCTCAGCGCCGATGACGATGAGGATGTTGAATCTATGAGCGACAGCAAGAAAGGGAAGTTCGCTCAGACGTCTGATGTGCCGGTTAACTTTGACGATATTGTGAAAGCCCTGAAGAAGGAGAACCAGACCCTCAGGGAGTCAGTGGAGAAAATGTCCCTGTCTGAGAGCTCCTTGAGGAACGATGCAGAGAAAGTGAAGTTTTACACTGGTTTACCAAACTACTTTGTCCTAGAGACAGTTATGTGGCTGCTGGCACCTCACATGGACGGGATGAAGAACGTGAAGCTCTCCAAGTTCCAGCAGTTGCTGCTCACACTGATGCGACTCCGTCTGGACCTCCGCAACCAAGATCTGGCCTACCGCTTTGGTGTGAAAGTCAGCATGGTAACGAGGACAGTGCACCAGATGGTCAGCATCATGTCCTCCACTCTGGTGCCCACAGCCGTCTTCTGGCCCTCTAGAGCTGAGCTCCGGAAAAACCTGCCAGCAGCTCTGCGCACCTCCCACCCTGACTGCGCTGTCATTGTAGACTGTTTCACGGTGCCTTTTGAGGAGCCGGTTTCCCGGGGTAACCAGCAGCAGCAGCAGCAGCAGCAGAGGGTGGTGCCAAGCTCTCAGGTTGTGGGGACAAGTCATAATGTGCTAAAGTATCTGATTGGTGTGGCTCCGCAAGGCGTTGTCACCTTCGTCTCTAGGGGCGTGCTGGGAAACATCAGTGACAAAAGCCTGGCTGAGGGCTGCGGCCTTCTGTGCAAGCTTCTCCCAGGCGACGTCGTATTGGCGAGTCGCGATCTTAACATCGCCGATTCCGTGGCCGCCCGCGGAGCCCTGTTCAAAATCGCCAGCAGCTACCAATCCGAGGCGTACGGGAGCTCAGGGGGCTCCGATACTTGCTCTGAGACAGTGAGTGTGCAGAGGCATGTGGACAGGGTGATCTCCATGGTGAAGCAGAGGTACGCCATGCTCACAGGCCCTGTCGAAAGCCCCTTCACCGCCGCCTCTGAGCGCACGTCAAACCTCTCAACCTTTGATAAGATCGTACAAGTTGCCTGTGCCTTAAACAACCTGTGCATCTCTGCTGCTCCACTAGAGTGATGCGTACAGAAATGCCTCATGCTCCTAAATGCTGGTCAGGCACTTAAGTTCCCTTTACTGCTTCGGACCTTATTTCACATTCTCCCATTACATTCTCATGACAGCATGACATGATTACTAGAGAAAAACGATTTACACTCATCCACTTTAATTTACACTCGCAGTGCATGTGTCTCGTTGTTATCTGGGGTCAGATAAAAACACTTTCCTCAAATCCAAAAACCACATTGCTAAGATGTGATGTCATGAAGTTATGCAACTCAGCTGATAGAGAATGGCAGGCTTGCAAAGGATGTTATTAATTTATTTAGGCTATGAATGACAGCTATGTGAGTGAATTGTACCTTTTAGCCATTTGTAAATACTGAAGTATGCAGACAATGTTCCCACTAACGCAGTCCTCTGTCTGCAAGTGTTTTTTTCTATCCCCAACGAATACTAGAGGAGCTAACTTCACTGGTTTCTCCCTTCCTCTGTTGCGGAGAGGGGGTTTGTCGGAAAGCTAACAAAACCAGCTGTTTTGTTGCTTCCCTGCTTATAAATCAAGGACAGTACACACAATGCACAGATATATAAAGCAGGTTAAAATAAGAACAGCATGCACATAGGTAAGAGTTTCACCACGCAGGGATAGACACACGTCATGGTTAATTAGTGCTTGGAGGCATTATTGGCCGTAAACTAAAAAATTTTTTTGGCATTTCACACGTTTTTGCCTGCCAGCTAGATTTTATAAGAATAGAATACAATCACCGCGGGATGATTAGCTACCTGTTACCACCCACACAACAATTTACTGCCATATGGCCGGGGGTCTGGTGTTAATTTATCTGCTGCTCTCCGGGCTTAGGAGAAACGGCTCACTTCCAGGAGTTCTCAACAATAGCTCACTGGTTTACTGCACATTGCCGAGTGGCAGATGTTCTCTTCAACAGGGCTTTACTGGTTTTGAAGACTTTTTACACAATAAACAGCCCCTTCTGCAGAAACTTGAACTGCTGTGTGGTAAAATAACTGAAACGGACCAAAAAAATGAAATGGTTTTTCACCACACGGCACCACGTGGAGTGTTAGGCGGGGGGGTGGATGGACTCTGTGGTTTCCAACCTGGGCTGTTTAATTAACAATGATGTCAATATTTACCACGCCACTAGTGTTTAAAGATGTTCCTGCTGTTTTTTTTTGCCAGAATGCCTTCTTATTTAATACAACGGTTCAGTTTTCTAAAAGATGCTGATGACAAAGGATGATTATTTTTGTTTACAATGTTTCCGTTTTCCATAATCATGCGTTGGCCACCGACAGATCTCCAAGAAAAACTTTATATGCAGGCATCTGTGTGCTGGAATCAAACTCTGTTCTCGTTTACATGCTTCTGCGATTCTTTACGGTCATGGTGAATCAAAGTATCGTTACAAGTGATTGAAATAAATGAGTTATGAAAGCAGGAATTTCCCAAAGGAAACCAGAGTATTGTTGTTGTTCTTCTCCCCACACACACACACACACACACACACTGAAGTGTTTTTCACCAAGCTAAGCGTGTCAGCATTTGGAGAATGTACACTTAATTTGTGACTGTGTCGCTCAGTGTGTGCTGTTCTAATTGATTGTAACTGTTGTGAACCATGAGGACATACCACAGAGGCTGTTCTGTTAGTTACAGGGCTGGAGGCGATTCTCAAGAAAGGCTAAGCTGGTCACTGATGTGCAAATTTGATGTTTTTAATAGTTTGTGGAATGATGTTAGGATGTGTGCTAACAAACAAAAAAATCTGTTTTGATACTCACTTCATATTGACGTCTGTTCATGGTTTCAGAGTTATCTGCTTAGAACAGGACCCCGCTTATCGAGACACGTCTCCTGTTGTCCTGCGTTTGCTGGTGCCTTAGTTTGTAAAGCTGGTACTGCTGTTATAAATGAGCCTGCTTTTTCTTTCTACAAATATTTATTTTTGCATCATACAATCTGCTTTAGACCCATCTCCGGTTTGTTCAGTGAGTTTAACATGCAAAAACAGCACAACAAAACATCCCTTCTCATTACTCACAAAGTAAGATATGTTCAATCATTTTCCGTTTTTCTATTGATCACTTCTACAATTTAAAGTGTATAAACTCTAAATGATTGGGCGTTTCTGACCTCCCCATCACCTATTCATTCCTGATGTTGGAATGAATAGGTGATTGGGCATTATATTTTGATTATGAGTTATATCACTCAGAAAGGTTTTGAAGGGTTAAACATTACAACAGCTGCTCTTCTGCTTTGGTCCAGAACCTGAAATTAATTGTAAAGGTTTTCACACGTTGAGAAGCCTTTTTATTTTTTATTTTTTTTTTATTTTTTTTCAGATAGGCACGCTATGGTAGTGGATGTTTTTCATGTACTCCTAGAGTTCCTTAAGGACATCAAACTGTTCTCTCTTCCTGTGATGTATTTGTTTCTCATAATGCTTTATGTTGGCGGGGTGACACTAATGGACAACTATCAGTTTTGTGTTTACTCCAAACAAACCAGAAATGAACACTGCTAAGATTGATGGAGAGCTGTATGAAAAATTCTGAAATAATTATTTCACTTTTCAGCTTTTAACTTCATGAATGATTTATTTGATGAACAGACATGCTTCATACTATGGTGAGTGCTGGTTGATTAAAGGAAAGAAGACCATGTGATGGGTACTTAAACAAAAAAACAACCAAATTATTATTTCCCCTTCTTTTTTAAATTTTCTGTGCCTGAAAGCATAAAACACATCTCTTCCTGCATGCTAGGGCAAGGGTCTTCAACCAGGGGTCCATGGCCCCTAGTGGGTCTGCAGAGGTACTGCAGGAGGTCTGCCAATTTTTGTCATAATAATTGACATTTTTCACCAAAATAATAGTGAATGTGAGGGTGTAGATAAATGTTATTATAGACCAGGCTTAAAATGTGATACATTTTAAAATATTTATTGCATGTGGGGGTCCCTGTTCTGTTCGTCTCTCATCCAAGGGGTCCTTGGGCTGGAAAAGGTTGAAGACCCCTGTACTAGGGGATTGTTATCAGAATGGTTAATAGCAAAAACCTTGAAATGAATGCCAGTCAAGTCTCTGTTATGTTGTAGCAAAAATATCATGTTGTACTTTGTGTTTTATATATGGGAGTGTTGTTGATCTTGACGATTCTTCCCCAGCAGCCAATGGATGATGGTTCACTTTTTATGAACTCCCTTTCTAAAATCAACAAAGAGCTTTTAGTCTGAATGCCACTCTATCACACCTCACACCACACTATGTCTCTATTGTTATGAGTGCATGTGCTTCCATGATGTATAACCTCTACAAATTCCAATTCAGTTTTTCCTCAGTTTTGCCTCTGTGACTGAAAAAATAAAGTTTGGGAAACCACCTTTTGATTCTGTCCATGTGTTTGACATAGTGATGACTGATAATAGAGAATCTATTATTTATTGGCCATTATTTGCATCCACGCTGATTGGTGGCCTTTGGCTCATTGGTATAGTTTCCTCCCAAGGCCAAAGAAAAGTGAGTGAGTAACGCGCTGATATATTTTGATATATCCAGGAGAGAAATGCATTGGAGGAAGCCCCGCCTAGAATATGTGCGGTCAGAGAGGAGGAAGGAGGAAGACCTCTCACTCTGTTACTTTTTAATGTGACCGTGTAGAGTTGTCTATGACTAGAATCATTTCAAATAATGTAAAAACACATGATGGTAACAAGTGTGCATGAATGTCATCCATCTTTACCATGTGCACTCTGAGGATCTGAAAGGTCTGAGTGATGCACATTTTTGTAGCAGACTGCTAATGCTAATCCATTAAAGTTTCAGTATGTTTCAGCTGTTTTCAGCAGTAATCACACATTATTATATCACGACATTATAGGTAAACATTAATAAAGGGGTGGCATTGTATATTATATTGTTGTGAACTCTGAATGTGGGGAAAAAAGATCAGAAACTGGATAAATAATAATAAATAAAAACTTTTCTTTCATTTATTTCTATTTTTTTGTATTTTTCAGTAAGTTTGAGATCAAAACTTTCAGTTTCAAATTTTCGTTTAAAAAAAAAAGACTTTCTTTTTCAAACAATCCAAACTTTTCGGCTCCATTAGCTTAGACTCCTACAAATCAACATTTGTTCCTCAGCTTTCAAACAAAGCCTCGGAGTGGATCACTGTTGCGATAGACGAGCTCCGGGCCCGTGCTGACGTGCGTCGGTCCGTCACGTGACCTGAGGAATGTTAACAATGCAGCGAGTGTCCAACTTTGTGCTGCATTTCTGCTCCTGCCTGGAGTCTGGGGAGAAAATGGAGGCTCGTTTCATCACATTTCCTCGGTTCCTCCGTCTCCGTCTTCTCTGAGCTCTCCAGCTCTCTCGACGCGCTCGTTCGCCGAGGACGCGACTTTAAAAAGTTGTCGTGTGACGGGATTTACTCTACGAAAATCTTGACTTCTTCTCGCTCACTTCTATCACATGGTAAGTTGAGACTTAACTTTTTTTGGGGAGGGGAGTGGTGGTGTGATTTATTTCCACGACTTGTTGCTGAGGGGGGGAAAAAAGTTCCGTCACGGCTGCGTTTAAAGTGAGGGGGACATGGAAGAAAAAGAAAAGTGGGGAGTGTAGTTTTCCTGTCGTGTTGGACCTCTGCGGGACAGAACAGGACTGACTTACCGCAGTCGCTCCTGCACAGGAATGTTCTCTCAGCCCCCCCCCCGACCCAGCCTGGGTACAGTGGGGAAGGCCACAGGACGTTCAAACAGGGGTTTCCGTACGGTCTGAGGTCCAGGGGCCCCGGGCTAAACTACACAGACACCATTTTGTAACGGGTTTCAAGCTTGACACAAATATCCAGAGTAAACTTCCAAACAGAAAAGTCTGTTTTTGACTCTCTAAATATCTATCTATCTATCTATCTATCTATCTATCTATCTATCTATCTATCTATCTATCTATCTATCTATCTATATATACACACACACACACATTTATATCAAGTCACTGCAGTTATGTTGAGTCTTTCTGCAGGCCCCCAACATGAGGGGCCCAAACTCAACTGACTCATGGTAAAGACATGTAGATGTGTGTGCTCTAGAAACACACTCTGTATACCTCCATAATAAAAACACAGCCCTGAAAGTTTCCAAATAAACTCTTGAACTATATATATTTTTTAAATTCACAATGGGACAAATGGTGCGTCTTCTATTGAGTGTAGGTTGCCCACGCTGCATACAGATGATTGTTTTCAATGTGCCATTTTCACTCTGTTGCAGGCATAAAGGGCCCCGCATAGTTTGGCACTGACGCAACCATGTGTTTCATTCAGGTGTGCTGCTGCTGCTGCTGCTACTACTACTACGCTACACACACACACACACACACACTTCTCTCTCACTTTAGTGTGACACGCTCGCACTCCGTTTAATTGCCAGCAGTTCTCGGTCTTATCACTTCAGGTGTTTGGTTTGTAAAGAGCTCACCTGGCAGCGGGCAGACGGATGTAGATGCCTTCAGTGCCAGACGTGCTCGTGTGAGTGCCGAGCAGTAGACGGCCTGCAAGAAAGCAAATCATAACAGCAAAGATTTATTTCGACATCTTACGCTGTGTTTCCTATGGTGGGAGGTCAGTTTTTTTATTTTTTTAAGTAAACAATCAGGCCCATTTTACTTAGGTTGGTGCAACAGTGTGTTGTCAGGTATCAGGCCACAGCTGGATTTCATTCTGTCAGGCAGCGTCAAGGCATCCATCAGGGAAGAACCACAGGGATGACTGCAGCCGGACTACAGACAGATGCTGGCAGATGTTGGCTGGGCTGTGTGTTTTTTTTTTTTTGTAGACCAGCAGGTAACCAAGAAAGGTAAACAAACAAACTGGGTGGCAAAATGGCAAAAAAAAGAAGCTTGGTGATTTATATTTATAAGTCATGCTTTGAGTTGAATTTATCTTCTTATGTGTTTAGCTGGGCTTTCATTGCAGTATTTCAAGGATTCTAGCACCATCTATCCACTCAAGAACATTGCAAAATAAATAAACAACATTGTATCACACAGAAAGATAGAAAGATGTTAAAGTCATATTTTATGGGGGAGTTGCACATCACTGATAGGCTGATCTATTTCCACCGCACTGAGTCTCTCACACACACGTTCTTTGCAGAAGATGTGTTTTCCTCCAGAGACATCTGTCAGGTCTGTCACGCAGGTTATATATTATCAGGATAAAGTCAGGCAATAAAGTTGGGAATTGTCTGAGATCCAGATCCTTACCAAAAGTGTTTATTCCCATTTCATCTCCAACATATTTTCACAACGGTCAAATTTGGTCTTTTTTGGTGAAAACAAACAAAGTGTGATAACCTTTCGGGAAAGTGAGTGAGTCGAGCTATGGCAGTGTAAGCGACCTGCACAATGCGATTGTGATAAGCTTTGACGAAAAGACTAAACCTGCGTTGTTTTTAAGGTTTAAAGGACCAGTGTGTATGATTTAGAGGCATCTAAGCGCATGCAACCCCTCGCCTCACCCTCTCTTTCCCAGTGTGAAGGAGAAAATATGGTGGTGGTGAAAAATCAGAAAGGTCCTATCTACAGTCAGTTTGACCCTTCTGGGCTACTGTAGAAACATGGCAGACTCCGTGGAAGGGGACGCTGTTTGTAGATATAAAAGGCTCATTCTAAGGTTGATCATACATTAATGAAAACATAGTTATGAATATTATATTACATCTGTAGTATGTTCTTTAAATAGAGCCCTAAATCTGACACATGGGACCTATATTTTCTTTTTAGCATGAAGTCAGAGGTTAGGTTTGAGTTGGGTCTGAGTATAGATGGGCTTAGGTATGTACTGATGAAGGTTACGGTTAAGTATGGAGGTTTGCAGTGTGTTTGTGACTCTATCTACGACTGACTGACGGTGTTGTGCAGTGTCTTTGCACACTTTTTTTTCTGTTAAGTTTTTACCATTGGACCATGCCCAACATTCCTAAACACTCCTAAAGCCTGTTTCCAGACAGAGATCATCCATAATTCTAGTTTTGTTTGTTTTTTTGGCTTGTTTTGGTTAGCATAGCCTGTCCCATGATTCAACGGTGGTATGAGTTTACTTGTAGTTACTTGTGGAATGGAATGCTCGTTGGTCGGACATGGCGCCTAAAGTATCACAGGAATGGAGGCAAGAGATCCCAGAGATGGGACAACATTTGTGCAGCTTGGTGCACTTGGCTCTGCCCTACCCCAAAACCCACCATTATATAAAAAAAGCCAACATGTTTTTGTCTATACAAAGTTGTATCTGTCCAAACAGTGAGGGCTGTGTCCTTCTTAGAAATGGCCCAAAGGGATGAAGTCTGCCAGGGCGGTGGTGGGTGGGCGTGTAGTTCAACAGCTTCTTATGTTTGGCTACTTTTGGTGTGATCAGTACTGATAGACATCATTGTAACAGTATTGAGGCTGGCTACAAACCAAGGCCATCTCCATAAGACCCCATGTTAAAATGCCCAACAGTGACTTTTCAAGAACCTCTGGTTGATGTCACGGATACAACGTCCATGTATTATACTGTTTAAAGGTGTTAACATGTTGCAATTTGCTTTAAGAATCAAAAGTTGAAATTTAAACAAACAAAAAGCTTTGACTAAATATTTCTAGCATTGTTTGTGTCTGTGAGCCTCATAATTCTGAAGCATATGCAGAAGATCTGTGTGGTGCCCTGATATAGAAAATCACAGATTTGCTAGAGGAACTAATCATCATTCCTTCAACTCATCAATCTTAATGTCACATTAAGTCAATATGTGACGGGTTAATCGTCACTCAAATAACCGTGTGAATTTTCTTTTACAAACCAGCCATTTAGACCTGAAATACCACCAGATCAATTAAAGTTTGATTGTTGGAGAAGATTTTCAGACCGCAGCCGTGTGGAAACCTGTCAGAATGTGATTCTGTCTGGAGACCTCACATCACCTGCCAAACGCAGATCTTTTCTTCTTTGGGAGGAAAATATTTGAAGCTAGTGAACTGCTCAGTGAGCTGAAAAGCACCAGTTGGTCATGAATAGGGCTGCATCTAACGATTATTTTTCTATCGATTAATCAAACGACTATTTTTTATCAATTATTCCAACAATGGTTTTTAATTACTTGATTAATGACAATGAATTTACCTAAATAAAAAGCAAAAGCATGTCTTCTTAATATTTCAAGATTTCATTCAAACACATCTCTTGAAAAACAAAACCTTTGTTTCAAAAGTAACAAGATGAAATGTATGCACCAAAAATAGCTGCCTTCACAACACACTCTTTATAGCATTTTAACACTTTTCATTTTTTTGATTTTTACCATTCTTTATATTTTATAAATAAACGTTTAATACATTTAACACCCACGTCTTATTTTGAAAACCGGAAGTGTCCACACGCTGCAGTAAGCTAGCGCCGACTTTCCCGGTTTTCTCAAAGTATTTGCCATAAAATCGGCAATAAGGGCGCACTTGAAAATATTGGAGCGGCTGACGTGACCACGCGAAAACGAGAGACGGCGTGACCGCAGCTGTTTTTCTTCGGAACCAAGTCTTCAATTCACTCGCTCGTCTCTCCTCACTTGATACAAAAAGTACGCATGCACGCAGGGGATTTTTCTGGGTGGGTGGGGCAGTGTGCTGCGTGCTGTGAGCAGTAAGGGTCGACCGATATATCGGCCGGCCGATATATCGGGCCGATATTAGCGTTGTTTAGGTGTATCGGCATCGGCCGATACACATGGCCGATACGGCCGATACGCATCCAGCGTCATTTACAGACAGGCGTTCAAGGGCAGCTCTGTGAAGACCCGCTATGCACGCTGCTGCAGCCCCCGCAGCATAGTATGCACATGGCATTGCACTGCATACAGTAGCATGCGTGTGCCTGAAAGTCATTAAGTGAGTCGAAAAAAACGGGAATGCTGTTTAAGTGCGTCGCATTTAAACTGCCAACCTAAACTAGGGAGCTGTAACACTAAGAGTAGGCTATGATGCAATCACCCGCAGTTTAAAGTTCAAATGAAGTCGGTGTTGTTATCAGTCACTGTCAATTCGGCGTTTGCAGGAGTTAAACCGGCGAACACCGGTGAAGCAGCCCAGTGTGTGTGTGTGTGTGAGTGAGTGTGCACGCACGTGAGGGAGAGACAGATGGAGCGAGAAAAAGTGATCAGCGCGGAGCGGAACAGTTGCTGTAATCAGATAACTGCACAACGAACCCAACAGTCCAGGACCTAATGAA
Organism: Collichthys lucidus; assembly: GCA_004119915.2. Lineage (NCBI taxonomy): Eukaryota > Metazoa > Chordata > Actinopteri > Sciaenidae > Collichthys > Collichthys lucidus. The sequence goes on along the minus strand of CM014079.1, from coordinate 31,503,839 downwards.
ACGTTTTGGGGTTTCGAGAAGAGGCTTGCTAAGCCATAGACTACTTTAGCTTACGTACGGGAATATTTTTCAACACATGGGGTAGCGCCGTGTCCGTGCATGTCGACACCGCGGGAGCAATAATGGCATGCGAGTGATTATCACTGAATAAACTTCTAAATCCCTCCTAAACGTAACTCGCCACGCATATTGTGTGCAATATAAGGGTACACTTCGTTAGAGTTAGAGGTGGCGTGGGATTTGATATTAACTAAGACAATGTCGAAATGGATAAAGTTTGATGCGTCAAACCTAAAGGGAGATTGTTGTGATTTGTCCCGCCCCTCTCCCCTCTTCCTGAAACAAAGCAGGGGGCAAGCAGCGAGGTTTTGTTTCTCCACAACTAAAACAAATTATGGTGTGCCCATTTTTTATTTTTTTAAAAAGTGACAAATCTACAATTCATTCACTCACTTTGCAATGCGGATGATGATCAAGTCAGGCTATTTACTGTCACTGCCTGCTTCAAAGGCAATGGTATATCAAGTACAATATAGGCCTACAGTTGTAAAATAGGCCTAAACATTTACTCTAAATAATCTTTGTGTCATCCCCAACATTTCTCAAATGTGCAGTCAAGCTCTGTTGCCACTGTCAAGCCACAGTCCTTTGAATGTGTCAAGCCAAACTAATATATATTTTTTAAATAAATAAAAATGAATAAAAGCACCAAAGTATGTGGGCTATTCCTTTTTAAGTGGATATAATACTGTATAAGCATTAAGCAGACACTTTAAAACAAAAATGCTCAATGGGCTTCAGACATGATTGTCATTTTCCTGTTATTCATGTTATTATAAATAAATGGCTATTTATTTTTAACTTGAGACCTGGAATATTTGTCATTTTTTAAACTTTTTTTTTAACCCATATCGGTATCGGAAATCGGGTATCGGAAATCGGGTATCGGCCATGGGCCATGGGGAAAAAATCGGTATCGCATCGGCCATCAAAAAACCCGTATCGGTCGATCCCTAGTGAGCAGCACCAGGAGCGGGTGACACAGGCAAAACTCCGGAGAATTAAATGCTGACTGCTTAAAACATTTCCATGAACAGAGTATACTCGATACAATTCCCACCCCTACCTCCATTGTTTTTACCGCAAGCAGCCATCTTACTTCCGCATATACGCCCGCTACCATGCGACCGCGACGCATCGGCGCACGTTTTACAAGTCGACGTATTTATGTAATCGACGTAATCGATGACGTCGACGAACCGCTCCACCCCTAGTCATGAAACCAACAAACCCCGTCAGTTTCAGGGTGTTCTAGAAGAATACTTTAATTAAAAGGATGCCAAATCAAAATGAAACCAATAAATGGTGAAAAAAATGAATGCAAATATAAAATATTTCTTTTCTTTTCTACAATAGCAGATTTTTAAATCAGCGATTTCGAATCAGGTGACTGTTGTCTGAAGCGTGTACATCTGTTCCTGCACTGTGTAACTTTGTGCTGCAGGTACAATCACCTCCAGCACTAAGTCACACACCACCAACTATTTCACTGATTTCGCTGAAACTGCATCACATTTCAAGGAGGAAAAAATCACTTTCAATTACTGAAAAAATTTACATCATCTCAATTTTGTCACACTATATAAACTCAAGTCAGCTAAATATAGTCTCGTATAGTGTCAGATAAGTTCAATAGATGGCCCATTGGAGAAAATCAGATGTGGTCTGACATTGTCAAAATAAGATGTCATTGCTTTTTATTACAACAGATGTCGGCAAACAAAAGCTTAATAACTTCTTTGGTGGATTGTTATGAATGTGTACATTCATGCTCTCCAGAAGATGAACCCTGTTGACTTTGGTAAACCACTAGCAGGTTAACACTGTTTTGGTATTTATTGAAAAAGTCTCATCAATAAATTGATGGATAAGCTTGTCCAATACTTTGACAAATTGACCCCCACACCAGTAAAACAAATTCTTTGTTCCCGTCAGCTTCAGCTGTACTTTATATAGCTGTACATTATAAATGTCATACCTGCTACACATAGGCATGTTCCCCACAATGTTAGAATGTAGCTCAAAGCAGTAGAGCCCCACACAGCCACTTGCATGGCTGCATAGTCTTGATTTCATCCTGTGAGTGACCCCTGGGAGAATTGTGTTATTGGAGACTTTTATTGTCTCAGGGTGTCTACGTGTTTGACTTCCATTGGGAATAAATCCACCGAATCTTCATTGATAATGCTCAACATTCCTGCAGTCAGTCAGTGTTTGATTCAAATGTCGTGTTTAATATCTGAAATACCGCTTACTGTCGTCTTTATTTAATTCAGCAAAAAGCCTTTCAAAGACTTCATTGTGTTAGTTTTGATCGTTTTCCACCACGCTGTGTGTCCTCACGTGAGGCCCCTGACAGGAACACATGCAGTTATTCCACACGTCATCCCATCTGCCCCGGAGGAGTGGTGCTGTTGTGGTAGACTGTGCAAGGACGTTCCTTTAGATAAGACTGTCTGGTGGTGTTAAATGTCTGATCACAGGGGAGCGTCGCAGGCGGAGAGAGTCGGACGCAGGCAGGGCCCGCTGACTTGTGCTGACCCCACGCTGGAGCTCTGCGCTCTCACATGGGTGTTTACCGATGACCACGTAGCACAAGTATGCAGTGACGGGGGCTGGCTTTTGCAACCGCAGCTATGCATTGATGGGGGCGCAGAGGGGGGCAGGTGGCGTCACACGTCCAGGTCTCAAACTGCTCCCATGTGATTTTTGTTATGTTCTGTAACAAGTATTGATATATTTGTTAATCTATACCCTGCTACAATATCCAAATCCGACATTTTTTAAATTCCAGAATGTCTGCATGTGCATTTTCTCACCTCCCTTTCTAACGAGCCGAGAACATTTCTGTTCTCATCTTTTTTAATTAAAAGCACAACTTTCCCGTGCTTGAGATGGAAACTGCCCACAGTTACTTTGATTTAAGAAAATAACAAAAGCACAAACGCTATGCATGACCACAGTCTCTCCATGCTCTAACTCTATCCATCCTTCCCTCCCTCCACAGGCGAAAATTGGCAGCATCATGGTTTGGCTCCATGGTGCCCTCGTGACTGGCTGCATTTCCTGGAATAAGCTGGAACCCGAGCCTTGAAAGCCACACCATGGAATGCCTGTAGTACCACACTTCACCTTCACCCACCACGCCAGCATCTGCAGGAATCAAAAAAACACAAAGAGAGACAAACAAGTAAAGGGACACAGAGGAGGACTCCCAAATCCGTGCTCCTGGAGACTCTTATCTATTTAGGTCAGCCAGCTTGAAGGGGATCTTTTGGAGGGCGCAGGGGAGCGAGTGCCAGCTTTGTGCCTGTGTTTCCCTTTTAGAGTAGGTGCCTGCCCTGGGCACTGAGGCCATGAGGCCCAAGACTTTCCCAGCTGCCCCGTATGTGGGCAACACACGCCAGAGGCTTCAGGAGATCAAGGAGGGTCTGAAGCAGCCGGCTAAGCTGGTGAGCCAAGCCCTGCATGGGGGCAGCTCCCGGAGCGAGGGCAGCAGAGGGGCCGACTGCAAGAGCGGGAAAGACACGGCCAGCCGACAGCAGCAGCTCCGACCACCGCAGAAGTTCAACAACTACCAGAATGCCTTGCGGGAAATCCGCAAGTCCCTCATGCCTTTTGCCAATGAGTCGGGCCCATCGTCCGGGTCGGGACACCCCGCAGCAGCCGGGGAGGTTAACCGGCAAATGCTTCAGGAGCTGGTCAACGCCGGCTGTGACCAGGTGAGCCAGAGAGTGTGTGTGTGTGTGTGTGTGTGTGTGTGTGTGTGTGTGTGTGTGTGTGTGTGTGTGTGTGTGTGTGTGTGTGTGTGTGTGTGTGTGTGTGTGTGTGTGTGTGTGTGTGTGTGTGTGTGTGTGTGTGTGTGTGTGTGTGTGTGTGTGGTATATGTCTAGGTGAGTGTGTGTTCCTGTCCTGGGCACGATGTGTTTCAGTTGGTTGGACTCTCTTCATACCAAGCTGAGCATGTTTCTGATGTCAATAATGGTTTGAATTCTTTGCAGGAAGTGTGCGACTGACTGCTTTATATTAGATGAACATAATTTTTTACTGGATTAGCCACTAAAACTGAATCACAAGTGATTAAAATTGAGCAAAATTTCAGGAAAATGTACAACATAGTCAAAATGCATATAATTAAATATTCCAAGAAAACATAAAGTTGCAAACAAATCTCCATATCTAGAAATCATAAATAAGTTACTATTTTTTTCTTTTTTTATGCTAGCCTCACATTTTTGCATGACTGTATATTGTGCCACGATGTATTTTTACACCCCCGCTGTGTGAATGTGAGTCATTCACAAGAAGCAGAGAGACAGTGGATGTATTGTATTGTATATTAATACTGTGTGTGTGTGTGTGTGTGTGTGTGTGTGTGCGCGCGTGCGCGTGTCTTAGCAAGCGTTGCTCTGTTGCTGTAAATCCACTTCAGTCTGTTTGAAGCCTCTCTCTGCCTCCTTCAGTCAGGAATTTTTTAATGAAAGCTGTCGAGAGTGCCACACGCTCTTAGATGCAATACAATACAAGTCGTCCCTGCCAAGTGTACGCTGTGGTTACGTAACGCGGGCCCGAGCGTTGAAATGTTGAAATATCAGGTGGGTTTCCCAACCCGGGCTGTTTGGCATTCACTCCCTGTGTCCTGCTCAGTGAATACAAGAGCGCCATCGGACGAATGAGGAGGAGGGAGAGCGTCTCCATGGGAGGTGAGGGCCTCCCCTCAAGACACGTCATGTGGATGCTGTTACTCAGGGCTCACTTCACTTCCTTTGAGTTGAACGAGAGCAGTCCAACTTTACATCTCCAAACCTTTAGGGCCGTTTTCCCTGATCTCTAATATTTACAGCTTCGGTTACAACTGGAAGGTATTAAACTGGTGAAATGGTTTTGACGCATGTCTCAAGAATCGCTTTTTTTATGCTGTTTAAACACTGAGTTTAAGTGGACTACTACAATCCGTCGCACCTGTCACATAAGAGGCCAAGAAATTCATCATGTGGCACCTGGTTGTTACATTGGGGCCGATAACAGGGCAAGCAGTGTTGTCTTGGTGGGTTTGCTGCTGCAGTGTTACTATTGACGATGAAAACCAGGAAGTCCAGTTTGGAAGCTTATTCCATAGAAACTGAATCCTGGTTAAAGGGCTGCAGGACAGGGCCCTGTGATGGAGCTTGAGCATGTGAAGAATGCTCAGCTCAAGCCTATGCAACAGAGCAACAAAGAAATCCTCCCCGCACCAGTGAAGCTATGAGGCTGCCCATGCAGGGAGAAGCTGCGGGGGCCTGAGCCAAATCGATTTTTGAACTTATCATAGCCATAAACACCCGCTGTTTGCTGGTAGCTTGGCGTTTTTTTGCTCCGTGTCTTGTTGCTCCCTTTATACCGCTCTACTTTTACTTGAGTAAGATAGGGGGACATCTGATTTGCTCTCTTCTCTGGATGGTGACCGTTGTTTTTAGAACAGCAGAAAGACAACATGGGGATTAACATAGTAAACAAAACAAGTTGTTAGTACCCAACATGCTTTTAGGAGCTCTGAGAAGAAACCACATATCAGGCCTGACCACTAAACATCTTGGAACGATGTCATGATTGATCATGTCATGAAATTAGCGAGGTCTAAGATGATATCTGTAGGTCCAAATTTGATTATTTTTCATCTTTTAAAATGGAAACCTTTTCTCCTGTCTTTCAAATGAAAGGCCCAGTGGCTATACTGGCATCTAGCGGTCTAGTCATCTCCACCCTCTCCTCCCTAGCGTGGCATTTCCTGTACGGGTGGCCTCTCACACCCATCAATATTTCTGAGCTGTTTATTGGCCTCCTCCAATCCGATGCTGTTGTTTTCTCTCCTTCATACACATTCTGTTTGTTTTGTTTCGTCTTAGTATATCAGACGTTAGCGTGTCAGGAGGGGATGGACGGCAATGCTCTCCCAGTGCGTTACAGTCGAAGATAATAAAAGAAACTGTGCGACAGTAGCCACCATTTCCTCAGATAGTTGACCTCCATTGCTGCCACCATTGTAAACGGCCCAGCGCAGTGCGAGCCCAGTCAATACAAACAGGAAGTGCACGTTCAATGGCAGCAGGGTGGAACAGTTCCTCCTGCTCCAGTCGAGTCACCACCCAAGTCGCCAACCCCCCCCCAACCTCTGTCTCTGGTCAGTCAGACGCTCTACTGTCCCTCTGTCCCTCTGTACATGTGTCTGTGTTTGATATGTCCCCACTAGAAACGCATACTGTGAGTAATTGTTTTGATTTTTTTTGTAAATAAAGTAAATTTAACAATATGGTACCAATAAAACTATGAGTCATAAAGAATCCAATACTTATTTTAACTTGAGGCCAAGTTTCACTCACTTCAGACACAGTGAGCGCACAGAGCAGAAGATGTTTACAGAGATGTTCAGCATCAACAAAAGTGCGACTAAATCAGTATGGATTAAAGAACTGGATGTTTTGTTCTTCTGGCTCTTTGACAAACAAAACTCTGTCACTTACACTGTTCAGCCACTTCTGCAGGTACATGTGAACAATCCAACGTGCTCTAATACAACAGACCTGCTATGAAATATCCTTTTACAAGCTGATGATGTTTCAGTTTTTGTTGACGCTGTCAGAGAAGTAATAATTCATTGTATCCGTTTTACTAAATGAGATTTCAATTTCAGACCCTTTTTAAAAAGGTTTGGAAAAACTTTTTTTTACAACACTGATGTGAGAATGTGTCTAATCAAATGTGTTTAGTAGCTCTGTCCCTTGGCCTCTGATGTTAGATCTGCCCGTTGAACACACACCACAGTGTGTGGGTCTTTGACACACAAGTTTTTCTCTCATCAGCTGTACACACACTTTACTGTACTTAAAGTTTGTGTGTGTTATTAACAACACATTTCAGCCCCAGCTGTTTCATTGTAATGAATTTTGGCTTAGACATACTGGAGCCTCCTTTTTTTTTTTTAAGGCCACCGAGCTGTTTTTTTTTTTTTTTTTTTTAACTATATTTCCAGGCCATCGTGGCTGCTGTAGCTCAGCTGCCATGACTCGAACATCCCTCACCTGATTTGTCCTTCACCTCTTCTTGAGGCAAGCCTGTTCCGCCAACACAACTCTGATCAACTTACCCCGTCTTCCTCCTCCTATCCGTCTCTCCAGTCTTCTCCAGCTGCAAATTACAGAGCAATGTGGCTTGTTACATAATCACTTTTTTTTTCTTCTTTTTTTTTAAAGGAGGAAATGTTTTGGAGGGGGAGCGAGGGTGGGCGGGAGGAGGGGTGGCATGCCACGCATTGAGATGACAGGGAAAGAAAGCAAGCGAAAGGAAGGAGGGGGCGCGCTGAGCATTTTCCTTTTTAAACTTCCTTTAAACCTCTCGGCCGCACTCACAGGCCTTCTACTGTACGTACAGGACAAACTGCGGCCAGGCAGGAATCCGGGGCACGCTAAGCATATTAAAGCCTTAGACGTGTGAGCAAGCAAACACTGCGATGTTTATGTAACGACGAGGCCGTCAAGACGTGACTTGGAAGCAGCGCGCGTGTGTTAGTGTTTATGGTTTGTATGTTGGGGCAGAGGACGTGGCTTTCCTCGGCTCACACTGTAATAATTTTAAAAAGTAAGGCGTAACCTTGCCGAAGCATTGCAGCACAACTTGTTTGCGGAGCCCCCTTTTTTTTTTTTTTGCACATCGCTGCCATGGACGAGGAAGACGGCACAGGTTTCATGGCGCTCTGTGTGGAAATGATGCATGCATGTCCCGCTCGGCACATCCATCCATCTGGACTCTGCTAGTGAACGTCCTCCATGTGGCTTTGATTTGCAGGGTCCGGTAAAGGAATGTGTTTCAGAATTGGGTCAAAGAGACAACTAATATATATTAAAAAAACCCTCTTGGCTGTTGCCCACGCGCAAAGAAAGAGTGTGTGCGTGTGAAGTTTGCAGGCTGGTGATTATGTGTTTGGGATAATTCGTCGGCTTGCGGCCCGTAACCATTATGACAAGGGTACAAATGTGGCCTGGATATTTTCGACAGAGAGAGAGAGATGGGAGAACGACTATCCAGAATGCAAATAGCTTGAATTCCTGCTTCCTGGGCTGAGGAATGCGAGCAAGGAACATCTGTCGCCATGACAGCCGGGGTCACCAGGACACCGCCTTCACACAGCACACGCATCCAAGAGATACAAATCAGAGTGTTTCTGTGTTTTGACACTTGAATAGCTCTCTGTTTTAATTTGACTGTGATATCAGCTTCAATATTTTTCAGGTGTGTTTTGAAACCAAATATTTTAGATTGGGGGAAAAAAAATAAAACTGGCACAACAATTTATGAGACACAATAGAGCGTAGGTATGGCCATCACATCCTTTTTCCACAATGTGCCATGAACATTCAAACACACATATTCGGAGAGCCTAAACAAAACACAATATTTATTATATTTAACCCTGGAAAAATCGACAGAGCTGAGTTGCATTTCAAATTAGTATTCATGTTTCACATGATGTAGTCCACGTCTATGTGGTTTATACTGTGACCCTAAAGATAATGTGACATTACTGGGCGGCTCTGGCAGCCAGCTCTCTCTGCTGGCTACACAGGAATGCAACAGACACACACATACACGCAGGAAACAAAGTATAAACAGTAGAGTGTGTGTGTGTGTGTGTGTGTGTGTGTGTGTGTGTGTGTGTGTGTGTGTGTGTGTGTGTGTGTGTGTGTGTGTGTGTGTGTGTGTGTGTGTGTGTGTGTGTGTGTGTGTGTGTGTGTGTGTGTGTGTGTGTGTGTGTGTGTGTGTGTGTGTGTGTGTGTGTGTGTGTGTGTGTGTGTGTGTGTGTGTGTGTGTGTGTGTGTGTGTGTGTGTGTGTGTGTGTGTGTGTGTGTGTGTGTGTGTGTGGTCGGTCAGTCCTGGGCTCAGAGACTTGGTTATGTATGTGTGTATGAACATGCAGATGCAATGGGAGTGAGCGAGAACAGACACCCCGCAGCAGCCGGGGAGGTTAACCGGCAAATGCTTCAGGAGCTGGTCAACGCCGGCTGTGACCAGGTGAGCCAGAGAGAGAGTGTGTGTGTGTGGTCAGTCCTGGGCTCAGAGACTTGGTTATGTATGTGTGTATGAACATGCAGATGCAATGGGAGTGAGCGAGAACAGACCTGTGCACACTTAATGCAGTAGTGTATTTACACCTATATAGGCACACTGTGATACACACACACTTTACAGAAGTCATAGAACTTTTGTGGCCTTGGCATTTCCTGGCTTTGAGAGCTGACTGCCCTCGGCTGCTGCAAGGTCCTACTTTTAAACCATTTATGTTTGATTTAGTTTCTACGCCACAAATACAGCTGGCCAGTGTGTCCAAGAAACCGCAGGCAGGAGGGGCACAAAATGGCTGCACAGGGATACAACTATTCCCCTCTGCTGCTTGTACTCATATAGTAACTGTCTACAGAACGTCTCAATGACTTATAATATAACACGAATAGTGGTTAAATGCACAGCACATTGTTTTTATACACATAAATGGGATGGACAGAGTAACAGAAACATCTGTCAGTGTTCAGTTCAATAGCACCACAAACCGCAAGTCTCCAAAGTGAGCACACAGTCGAATTAACACCTCTCTAAAACAGGTTCAGCAAAAACAAACATTATAACCATCATGGAGGGAGGATTTATAGCAGGCTGAAACTTGCAATGAGTTTACAGTGCAGTGACAGTCCGGTAATAAGTTGCTCCAAAATGTCCTGAAGGAAGAAAAAGCAAATGAACTAAAGTGAGAAGAAGGAGCACTTAAATTTGATTTAAAGCTCAAGTTGCTTCACATTAAACATCCCCAGGACCGGGTTAGGGTTATGCATAGGAACAAAATCGTGTTTTACCATTTTGGTCCTGACTCGACTCACTGCCCTTTTGACTACTATGACCAGGCTGCTGAGTGATTTATAAACTAGCAGCAGCACTTTAAAAGTTCTCTAAAACGGTCTTGAAGCCATTGTAAAGATTTAAGAGTAGGAATAATGTGCTCAGTTCTCCAGGTTCTTGTAAGAAATCTGGCAGCATCAGCTTGAATGTGCAGCAGTTGTTTTTTAATGGTCTTTTTGGGAAGAGCCATTGCTATAGTCCATAAAAAGCTCATATGTGTGTTACAACAGGGAGAGACCCAGTTTTTATATTCATGCTGTAAAGCTACAACTACATACTTAAGATAATGAGTATTCAGACATTGATGATCATCACTAATTAGTATCATTGGTAACATCTGCATGGACTCCGCTATACCTTGTCAAAATGGCTGCGGTAAAAACAGACTATTATTCTAAGTTAAAGAACCCGAAGAGCGACTGAATTAAAAAACTTCATCTAATGTCATCTGTAAAAATCAGAAAAGCTTTATTTGTGGCTGCTGTTTCTGCATGCGGCCTGCAGGGGCACCTGAATGCAGACTGTTGGAGTCAGAGCAGGCCGGGTTGAAATGTCTTTGCAGTGAGGTCATATGCCATTCAAGGGGATTTCCTCATCTAGGTGTGGGTCGCTCAGGCAGAGAGAGAAAGACAGATTCTTTGTTATGTTTATCTCACAGACTGCAGTCTTCTTTGTTTACATGTTTGCTGTAAGAAAACAGGAAGTTCATTGAGGTAGTTGTTCGTTGTCTTGCAGCTAAAACCATCTAAAGGAATTTGGATTTGCAGGTGGGGTCAGATCAACTGAACGTATACATCTTTTCATGAAGCTTTTATTATTAGAGAGGAGATGCATATTACGGCACAAACCGAATCTTTTTAAGATCTCCTGCTTTAAATGAACACCCGTGCCAAAGTAATGCTTGGCATTGTTTAATATAAGGTCATCTACGCAGCAAAAGGAATGCCTTGTTTCTTTTTTCACATTTTTGCTTCTGTGCAGCAATCATAAATTAGACGGCAGCTCATGAATGCAGAGTGGTTGACCAACATTTTTCACATAGGTGACCTACATACCTCTGGACTTTTCAGGGGCCCACCTGTTTGAGCCGGCGATGAGCACCCTATGTATTATTAAAGAGGGAGGCATAGCACATGTCAAATGATTCAACTTCTCTTGAACTTCTTTGGGGGATCGACACAGGTGTTACCAGTGATGAGCCAACATGCAGCACAGCAGCACGCTGACTCTGAACCTTAATCAGTATCATTGGTAACACCTGTGTAACCCGGATAATACAGTATTAAAGTAGCTTTGATTAGGCCAGTGTGCTCCGAGGAAACATGTAGGACAGCTTTGCTGTTGAAGGTTTACCAATTGAGGTGGACACTCGCACATCATTAATACATTTATTAAAATATATACAGTATATCCACTTTCACTCACAAACCATGTAAATCCATTGTTTAAACACAGATTTGCATGTCTGTGTTGAATATGTCATTACAGTTTATCCTTTTCTTTGGATACACGTGGTTTTCATCAGACACTGGCAATATGACAAATTTGAGAGTTGGATGGCAAACCTTACAGATTTAAATATGTTTGTAAATCAACCTCTTTTTCACATAGTGTTTATAGGTGGATTTCACAGCAGCCATTTGACATGAAATAGTATTTAAACACGGGTGTTGCCAATGATACTAATTTAGGTTGAGTTCCAGTCAGGTCAGACAGAGTCAGGGTGCTGCTGTGCTGCATGTTTGCTCACCGGAAAGTCTCTGCTGCACTAAATGGAATTGAACCTCATTAACATAATTTGACTTAACTGTGATGAAATTAGAGTTGACTGCAGATAGACTGTTGGTCTAAAATAAACACCTCACTCTGTTATCAAAGAACCAGGGATTACGTTAAGTAACCCGACGTTTTGAGCCTCTGTTTGTAAACCACATTGAAACGAACAACATCCAGGTAAGGAAGAAAGAACACCTGTAAGATATTACAGTGCTTTGGAGAAATGTGTAGGTAGCGATACAGAGTTTATGCAGTTGGTGTCAAATGACTTAGCTCATTTGCAGAAACCCCATTAAAAGGAACTCTTTCTGGTTCCCAGTGAAGAATAGTAGAGTTGCACGATACCCACAGTACTCTGCGGTGCCAAATCGTAATGGTTTCCGCTACATAGTGGCCGCCCTACTCCTTTGTAAACAAACCAACATGGCAAGTACTGAAACCTAACTACACAGCTGCTGAATGATTGGCTGTTTGCCTGTTACTGGTGATGTCCAGGAGTATGATTCCTGCTTCTGCACGCGAGTCTGCCGCCGTGTCGTCGTCATCAATGGCACCACTAATTTTGAAAACGAACTCGTTGTTTCAGACTTGTTTCAGTCTTCTTACTTTACCAGTATTTATCATGCCCCAAACAACATTATAAGTAATTAATAAGTATTTATAACTTGTACAAATACATTGCAGTTCATAAAAATAATAATAATAATTAAAAAAGGCTGCAGTATCGCGATATTACCCAGAACCGTGATACTTTGTCTGGTATACAGTGGGGAGAACAAGTATTTGATACACTGCCAATTTTGCAGGTTTTCCCACTTGCAAAGCATCTAGAAGTCTGTAATTTCTATCATAGGTACTCTTCAACTGCGATTGACGGAATCTAAAACAAATATCCAGAAAATCCTAGTGTATGATTTTTAAGTAATCATTTGCATTAGTTGCCCCACTGTAGTATCGTGGTTACTCATTTTGGTATCGTGACAACTCTAAAGCATAGGACCACACCCGGTCTGCTGTTCGGCTACAACTATTGAATCATTCACATGAAATAATTGCATGTATTACAAACGATCATGCAGTGGCATGATAGTTGCCTTGGCACAGATTTGTCTTTGAATGCTAAGTAAGGATATTTTTGCTCATCGTTTTTCCCAAGTTTTTGAGGTATACTTAACAACGAAACAGTCTCATTCACGACAAAACAAGAATAAATAAAAAAAATTCAACCTTTCTATCCCACTAGATTTAAAAAGTTTCCCATTTCTACAAGTTAGTATTTTAATAACCAATAGCCATTTGACCTTGTTTTAGTCATTCTTTTGTGTGCTGATGTGACAGGCACAGGAAGTCACTGGTATGTAACCCCACGTCGAGAGGATGCAGGTGTTTGAGCACCTACTGTGCCAGTGCCTTTTTTTTTGTAATGTGTGTTTTTATTTTGGGTGTATGGACACCTCCGAGGCAGATTATCTGGCTGTTTTTGCTTTTCTGTGATTAATTGCAGATACCTGCAGCAATGTCTTTTTAAATGGTATTCTTAGATTTCTTGCGAGTATGAAAAGCATGCACTGAATGTCAGATTTGTAATCCTGTTTACTTATTACTTGATTTAGGTGGGGGTTTTGTACATCTACTCAGGTTTGTACAACTCTTTATTTTTAAAACATGTTACATGACAAAATGTGTGTTTATGTGATTAACAGGAGATGGCGGTGCGAGCACTGAAGCAGACAGGAAGTAGGAACATTGAAGCGGCCTTGGAGTACATCAGCAAAATGGGTTACCTTGACCCTCGCAATGAGCTTATTGTCCGTGTCATCAAGCAGACTTCACCAGGTACGTACAGCTTCGATAAGTTGACGTTCACCAGTGGATGTTTATATGGGTTTTATTTCTCGTCACTGCATGTGTGTATGTGATGTATCGATCTAGTTTCTTTTTTAAAAGGAACGTTAGATCAGATTGCTGTTCTTGCTTAACATGTTGAGTAACGTCATACCTTGTCTTTTCAGGAAAAGCTGGGATGCCAAACTCAATGGATCACCGTCCTGCATTAGAGGCCTCAGGTGAGGCAGGTGCCTTACCTCCGTATCACCAGATGGGGGCTCCTATGTATGAGGGGCCAGCTGGATACGGCCCTGAGAGTGAGATTCCCAGACCCTACATGAGTGCTCCCCCTGTAATGAACTACATGATGCCCCCATCTGGGGCAGCGCAGGGCCCTGCCATGGGAAACCCGATGGGTCGACCTCCCAGTATGGGCACCTATCCACCAGTGATGGCCACCCAGAACAACCCGGCCAATACCATGTACCCTCCAGGGGCCCAGCAGAAGGGCTACCCTGGCAGTATGGAGCAACATGGGCCCATGATGAGCTACAATGTCCCTGGCCAGCCTCTGCAGCTTCAGCCTCAGCCACCAGGGGGCCCTGTCCCAGGCCCTCACTATGATTATGGCCATGCCAGGCCACACATGATGGAGCCTGCAGGCTATGGAGTCAAGAGGACCGCCTCCTTCCAGAACAAGATGGCACCACCCCCCATGGCACCTTCAGACAACTACGTCAACATGCAGGGGAAAGGGGCCATGGGTCAGAACGTTCCAGGAGGTGGAGGGGGAGGGTACCCCACTAACCTCTACCTCCCCCCTCATTCCCACCCACGGCAGGCCAGCCCCACCTCTCACCAGGTTCACATGATGTCCCGTTCCCCAGGTGGGGTGGGTGCTATGGGCCCTGACTTCTCTGATATGCCTCAGGGCTTGATGACACCATCCAGGGCCAGCCTCAACCTAGACCTGTATGAGCACCCCTGGGCGGGGCCTCCAGGTCCTGAAGGGGCGCCTACAGCCAGGCAACCCCAACCCCAGGGCCCATTCCGGGGGGAAGTGCGCGTCCCCAGCAGAACAAACTCCTTCAACAGTCGTTCTGCAGGGCCCAATGGTGTCCGGCCAGCAATGAATGCACCCCCCACATCTGGCAAACAGGAACACCCCCCAAACACCATGACGGCTGTAACATCCCCACCCATCCAGCAGCCGGTCAAGAGTATCCGTGTGATGAGGCCAGAACCCAAGACAGCTGTGGGACCGTGTCACCCCAGCTGGATGGCTGCTCAGGCCCAGGACGCAGGCGAGCCTCTGGCCTACATGCCAGAGGAACCCTACTCTCTGGAGTCTGCTCAGGAGCCACGCTGTCCACCACCACCATATCCCAAAAACCTGCTCATGTCTGGGGCAGCTGGTGAGCCGGGGACCATGGAGGGAGCCGGGGCCATGTGCGGAGCTCAGGACCTCAACAACCCTGCCACCAGAAGCACACATGGCGGCAGCGGTGGGAGCGGAAAGACAGAGGAGAACCAGCAGGTGAAAGAGAAGACGAAGGTGGGCAAGGGAGAAAAAACGGTAAAAGACAAGAAGCAGATCCAGACATCACCTGTTCCCGTGAGGAAGAACGGACGTGATGAGGAGAAGAGAGAGTCACGCATCAAGACCTACTCACCATTCGCTTTCAAGTTCTACATGGAGCAGCACATAGAGAACGTGATGAAGACCTACCAGCAAAAACTGAACCGCAGGCTTCAGCTGGAACAAGAGATGTCCAAGGTAAGACAGCCTTTTACTGAACTCCCTGCTCTGTCTTTTAAACCCAAGTTAGTTCCAGAATTGATCTTCATCACGCCATGTTTTAGCTCAGTGATATATATTGTCTATATTTGACATTATTGCAGTCCATTTTCCAAATGATGCCAAAAGTGTTCAGAGTGATTCCAGGCAGCAAAGAGATTAGTTACTGGAGAAAACATGCCTGGTATGTTTATTTTTGCGTCACACTTAGATTATATAAGTATTTTTGCAAGTAGCAGCATTTTTTATTTTTTATTTTAAAGAAGATATTATTTTTCGAAACATAATGTGGTAGTATGCCTCAGAGTTTATTCATGCCTTGAGTCGATGCTGTTTTTCTGACAGTTGTGCATTGCAAAAGAGTGACATCAAACATGACATGCATCTATGCTGCTAGAAACTTGCAACAAAAAGGCAGAGAGAAGAAATGGTTCCAAGCGTAGTTTCATTTCACAAAGAGAGATAAAGATGGTGTTAATTGCAATTAGGGATCAAAATATTCAAAAATCACAATATGCCTAAGTACAATATCCAAATCGTTAGGACTGGAATAAGAAGTCAGTGAGTTCAAACTTGTGTTTGTATGAGTCATAACTTTGGCCTCTGCCCTTTTTGGCGTATTTAAGGTGATTTGAAAGGCTCAGAATAGAAAAAATACTACAGCTAGACTCAGACAATTGGGTAACAGAATTAGTTCACTTTGACACATGTCACATTTCTGTGCTGTTAATAATCCTAAAAGGAAAATGAGCTTGTTTAAGTTGATTCTGCAGACTGCTTTTGAATGTTGTGTCGTTGTTCATTCGTCTCACCTGTATTCTTCCTGTGCAGGCCGGCCTATCGGAAGCAGAGCAAGAACAGATGAGGAAGATGCTGAACCAGAAAGAGTCCAACTACAACAGGCTACGCCGCGCCAAAATGGACAAGTCCATGTTTGTCAAAATTAAGACGCTTGGCATAGGTGCATTTGGCGAAGTGTGTCTTACTCGTAAGGTGGACACTGGTGCACTTTATGCTATGAAAACACTGCGCAAGAAAGATGTCCTCAATCGCAACCAGGTGATTTGATACACTGTTGTTCATATAGTACATAGTATTTTGTTTTCAAGAAGTCTTGAGTGCGTTTGTATTTCCATAAAGGTCTTCACAAGCTGTTTAAATTGATAGTGACATGTTGTTATGCAAACTAGTCCAAATGAGCTCTCTCCCTGGTGCAGGTGGCGCATGTGAAAGCAGAGCGTGACATCCTTGCGGAGGCAGACAACGAGTGGGTGGTGCGTCTCTACTACTCCTTCCAGGACCGTGACAGCCTCTACTTCGTCATGGACTACATCCCTGGAGGAGACATGATGAGCCTGCTCATCCGAATGGGCGTCTTCCCCGAACCCCTGGCGCGCTTCTACGTGGCGGAGCTCACACTGGCCATCGAGAGCGTCCACAAGATGGGTTTCATCCACCGCGACATCAAGCCCGACAACATCCTCATTGACCTGGACGGACACATCAAGCTGACTGACTTTGGTCTGTGCACGGGCTTCCGCTGGACGCACAACTCCAAGTACTACCAGAAAGGTGAGTCACAGCTCGCCGCTTATGTTGTAATGCACGTCCACTCTTGGTCAAACGCAGTTTCATAGTGATTCTGGGAGGATTCATTTTCTGCTCCTCCTTCCGACTCCAGGAAGCCACGTCAGACAGGACAGCATGGAGCCCAGTGACTTCTGGGACGACGTGTCAAACTGTCGCTGCGGCGACCGGCTGATGACGCTAGAGCAGCATGCCAACCGGCAGCATCAGCGCTGCCTGGCTCATTCGCTGGTGGGAACACCCAACTACATCGCACCAGAGGTGCTGCTGCGCAAAGGTGGGTCATAATGCAAGGTCTGCACGACCTTTATATCTGGCTGTCTAACCATCCATTCATAAGAGTTTAGACAAGACTTTATTTCAACCTAATACAAACATGTTCTTGCCTTTGCAAGAACATGTTTGTATTGTAAAAACAAAGCTCTGACGCTAGCCTACAAAACCATCACAGGATCTGCCCCTGCCTATCTCAGCGTCTTAATCAAGGCTCACGTCCCGACCAGGGCGTTACGCTCAGCTCATACAAACCGTCTAGTCGTACCCTCGCCTCTCGCAAAGCGAGGTCACTCTAAACTCTTCTCTGTGCTGTACCAAATGGTGGAATGACCTACCAACGGCTACAAGAACTGCAACATCCCTTTCTACCTTTAAAAAAAACTTCTAAAAACCTTTCCTGCCTAACAAAACTAACAACTATTCTGAGCTCCTTTACACCTTTCTCAGCTTAAATTAGTGTTTTTTTTCTTGTCTTGTGAACCAAATATCGCAATCTAATAAATTTGTGCTTTGTGTGCAGGTTATACCCAGCTGTGCGACTGGTGGAGCGTGGGAGTGATCTTGTTTGAGATGCTGGTGGGACAGCCACCCTTCCTGGCCTCCACACCTACGGAGACTCAGATCAAGGTCAGTGAAGATGAGAAATATCCCACAGTTTGATGTATGAATTAATCCTACCTGTTTCTGGGCAGCTCAGGTATGAGTGATGATTTCAGACATCACCTTTGGAGCAGCACACACTTTTGTTTAGTTTGATCTGTGACGTACTGGCGAGTTGTCCAGGGTGTACCCCACCCATTGCCCAATGTCACCTGGGTTTGGCTCCCTGATATAGTTTAGTGCAGTGTTACTCAAAGTGTGGTCCGCGGACCACTAGTGGTCCGCGAGCGACCTCAAGTGGTCCGTGAGAGGATCTCTTAAAATATTCAAATTTCCCACACAAGTTTGTGGAGTCCTACCTAGGGATACTCGATATATCGCGGCGTGTTCTACGTGAGATGTATGAAATGACTATATCGCGACCATCGAGTACTTGTCACGTAAATGTTTTAAGCCGTCTGCATTTATTTCTCCGGGGATTCGCCTGTCACTCACTCCTGCTGCTCACAGCACGCAGCACACTGCCCCGCCCACCCAGAAACATCCCCTGCGCGCATGCGTACTTTCTGTATCAAGTGAGGAGAGGTGAAGCCAAGAGTCCAAGTGAGGTAATTGAAGATGGAGACGGACGACTTGGTTCTGAAGAAAAACAGCTGCGGTCACGCCGTCTCTCGTTTTCGCGTGGTCACGTCAGCTGCTCCAATGCGCCCTTATTGCCGACTTTATGGCAAACACTTTTAAAAAACTGGAAAGTCAGCGCTAGCTTACTGCAGCGTGTGGACACTTTCGGTTTTCAAAATAAAACGTGGGTGTTAAATGTATTAAACATTTATTTATAAAATATGAAGAATGGTTAAAATTTGATTTAAAAAAGTGTCTCATATGCCAAGTATGATTCTGCACTGCTTCAATTGTCATATGTACATTATGAAAGGACCTGGAAGCTATTGAGCTTTAAAGCTCCGATTTACATCATGAAATGTATTAAAAATTCATAAAAAATATGACAAGTGTTAAAATGCTATAAAAGAGGTGTGTCTCACAGCAAGTGTAAATCTACTGTTCTACGTTGATTCTGAGCAATTACAATGCTATCATGGAAATAATGACAATATTTATTAGAAATAAACAATACAAAACAACAACAACAAAAATATCGAAATATATATCGTGTATCGCGATATAGCTTAAAAATATCGAGATATTGGTTACAGGCCATATCAGCCCTAGTCCTACCTAACATTATTTGAAGTGTAAAGCGAATTTGTTCTCTGAACAAAAATGCAGACAAATATTTTTTTTAAATATGTATAATGGATATATGAAGATAAATCTGAATTAGCAGTGCCCAAATTGTTGCCTAAGCAACCACGGCGTCTCCTATAGACAAAATCATTCCGCTGTTACGTCAGTAAGTAAGGAAAAGAAAGCAAGGAAAAGAGCAGCAAAAGCAGTGAACTTTAACTAAAACAAGGCACGGAGAGGATGGGAAACAATGATGGATAGGTGGCTGAAGACGGGGTCAGGTGGTCCCTGAAAAATTTTTTTTTGACAAAGTGGTCCTTGGTCTGAAAAAGTTTGAGAAACACTGGTTTAGTGGTTACAGGGGGATGCATTTTGTTATTGACCCTATTTTGTCACAGTGTTGCCATCTGCTGGACTGGACAAGTAGAGCTGGGAATGGCTAACACTGCAGTAATTGATAGACGTGACCCACATACTACATTTTGATGTAAACAGGATGAAGCTGAATAAAAGAAGAGCTAAAGTTGCTGCAAATATTCGATCAAATCAAATATTTTTGTCTTTTAAGAGCAAAACAGGATGGCTAACTGTCTCCAACGATAACTATGAGGAACACAAACGGCGTCCCCTGTGTGGGCTCTTGATTGACTATTCACTTGTGGATTCCACTTTGTTTATGCGCTTTGTTATTCAGCCTTTTTTTGCACCCATTTACTTCTGTTGGATGTAGGCGAGATCAGGAGGACCCCAGTGTTGAGCTAGTGGATATTGCACGGCTGGAATGGCACCCATTAAGTCAAAAGAGTGAAAGTTCTGGTTGACTGAAATAATTTCACCACAAGATGTCCTGGAGCTTGTGATTGTAATTCCTCAAACAAAGTAAAGATTTGTCACAAATAATGTAAAATCAAACATTTTTTATGACAACTGTAACCTAGTTTGAGAGGCAGAATGCGGTCTTGGGTGCAGTGGCCCAGGGTACGGTTCCGACCTGTGGGTCTTGTCTGCATCTCATCCCCCTCTCTCATTCCTCACTTTCTTGTCCCTCTTTCATGTCTGTCAAATAAAGCTTAAAAAATCCCCAAAAATATATTTAAAGAAAAGAAAAAAAAAGGGATGAATCTGTATGAAAGGCATCAGTCAACAGATTAATTGTGGTAACATCGTGTATTGTGTCTCCTCCCGCAGGTCATTAACTGGGAGAGCACCTTGCAGGTGCCCGCCCAGGTCAAACTGAGCCCCGAGGCGGTTGACATCATCGGCCGCCTCTGCTGCTCCGCAGAGGATCGCCTGGGTGCTAACGGCGCCGGCGAGATCAAGGCTCACCCCTTCTTCACCCAGACCGACTTCTCCAGCAATTTGCGGCAGCAACCAGCTCCCTACCGGCCCAAGATCGCCCACCCGATGGACACATCCAACTTTGACCCCGTGGAGGAGGAGGGCGGCCCCGGGGCGTGGAGTGACAGCGGGGACAGCACCCGGGCCTTGGACATGCTCTGCTCCCCGCACGGGAAGCACCCGGAGCACGCTTTCTACGAGTTCACCTTCCGAAGATTCTTCGACGACAACGGCTGCCCTTTCCGCTACCCCAAACCGCTCGAGGCCAGTGAGGTATCGCCGAGCGCCACTGGAGCCGCCTGCATGGGCCCAGATGAGGAGGACGAGCAAGAGGAGGAGGAGGAAGAGGAAGACGAAGAGGAGGAGGGCGAGCAGGGGGAGGGATGCGAGCCGGTGTATGTGTAGAGCTGCAGACCGCCAGGCTTCCTGAGCATGCGCGTCTGTCTACCGACTAATGCTCATCATTCAGCTCGAGAGCTTCCCCTCAAACCCGCCACTGCTCTTCTGCGTATGTGTCTGTGTGTAGAGGTGTGCATGCTACACAGGTGTGTATGTGTATTTATGCATATCTAGCATGTGTGATTGTTGCAGGAGCGATGAACATCGCCCCCTGGCGGAATATATAGTGCATCCACAAAGACCTCAAATACAAAACTCCCCTGATCCGGGACCAGGAAACAAACATTCTGAATGTGACTAACTGCATCAAGGGTGAAGCATGTGCGGAGTCCGAAACTGAACCGGATGAAAGGAGATCGTTGCTATTCTTGGGAATGTAAAGGATGTCTGGATCACAGACAAGATTTGTAATTTCGAGGACTGCTTCTGGTTCTTCCAGCGGTTTTTCTCATCCCATTCCTTCCACCGTTTGGTCTTACGGACGACTGAAAAACACCTCCACGGTGATCTTCTGAAACGGGAGCTACTTCCTGTTCTACCTGAGCTGCTTTACACTCTAGTATTGGACACGACGATGTGAAGAGTGGAACCAGGGCAGGGCGGGTCTGGGGGGGAGGGGCAACACGCAACACGCCTCTTTCACAGCTGCTGCAAAATAAGCTACAAAGACAAATGCATGCACGTGCACCACACTCACGCACACTTATCAGTACAGGTCGCGCTCAGTCACAAAGGGTGAACCAAAAAAAAAGGCGTCGGTCTCTGCATCCACGTTGACGTTTACGAAGTTGGCTCAGACTAGATGGACGAACAATTTCTCCCAGAATCCTCTGACACGCGTTCACCACCACAGAGAAAGGGTTGTTTAGCATTTAGAGTGGTATGAGAGAAGCAAACAGTTTGTCACGTGTTTCATATTTTTGTGCCTCAAGTTCAAATCTCTGCATTTGTAGCAGATTTTTTAAAAAGAAAAAGAAAATTAGAATCATATTAACCATAACAATATTTTTGGTCGCTCCATCTGTCTTCTATCCACAGCTGCCTGACTTTTATTTTTATTTTTTAATGCCAACTGTAGTTTAGTGTCATGTTTTGTTCTTAAGATGGAGCCCGGTCATTCTCCCCTCAGAGGCTGCTGTTACAAATGTCCTTGTGTTTGTGAAGTCCTTCATGTTACTGATTCTCTACTCTGACCATTTCAAAGCTCACCTCCGAAAAAAAAAAAGAGCACGAGCAGCAAGTAGAGTTTGGATTTAAAAATTGAGCCCAGTTCTGTTTTTAGCCTGATCCAAGACTGAACCACTGTAGCGATTATTGAGCCCAAGCCTTATCAAAACCAGATATTTTCGCCTGTGCAGTGAATGTCTGCTCATAAATTACAGGAAGATTTGGATCCGATGGGAAATGTTCCTGCCATGAAATGATACTTTATGTTTACTGGGGAGGGGGGGGGGGTTAGCACAACACATAGTTTCTCATGCTTTGTTTAGGAAAAGAACTGATGAATAAGAATGAAACCCAACCTGAGAAATCAGAGCCAGACCTGGACAGGCCTGAACCCATTGGGGGTCGGCTGGGGCCCCCTGTTGGTTTCTGACTTAGTATCAAACACACACACACACACGCACACATTCACCAAGATGCACATTTTTACAGCTATTTTGCGAAGATCAGTCCCACAGTTGCATTGTAACTTAACCAGCCTCCTCTAACGTCTGGAGGCAGTAATGAAAACACAAAGCAACATGTTCTTACAACAGCAAACATGTGATAGTATGACTATGTGCAATACAAAAAAAATACATTATATATAGTTTTCTAAACACTTAATATCCTTTTTGAACGTTTAGTACTGAAATGTACAAATATATTGGTTTATATATATTTTCTCTTCAGTTACAAAATGCTGCTTAATATTGTGGTTAATATTATTTACATTATTATAATTGTTATTACACGTGTACCTGTTCTTTTTTCTTTTGTCGTGGCTTAAAGAAATGTCGGCTGAAAGTAACGAGCTGCGTGCCTTTTTCTAATTGAATGTCGCATGGAAGGAGACGACAGCGATGGCGATCAGTGTTTGCAGAACAATGGACTGCGAGGCTCTTCACCTCCTGCGGCCGGGCTGGTCCTGAATGCAGGAGAGAGGAGGGGTAAAGGAGTCTGGTTCAGGAAGAGTAAAGATGGAGAGGAGAGGAGTGGCGCAGGTTGGATTCAGGAAATGTAATTTTGGGGCAAAACAAAACAAATAGCTTTCTCCATCTTTTACTAAACCGGAAATGGTTAAACTTTAACAAAGAGTTAGTGTTTGGTACATTTTCTTTATTTATCCAAAATGACCACAAGTTTAAGTGTTTGTTAACTCTGTACTTTTACTACAGACCTGTGCCATGTTCTGTATTGGAGACAACACTATCATCCAGTACCTTCTTTGCTTATTGACAATCAGTAAACAGTAACTGCTCTGTTTGTGTCAAACTGAACCGTTTTGGTCAATTCACGCCAAACTGTTCCAACAGTATTCTGAATTTGACTTAATTACCAGGAGTGCTAAAGGAGTCCTTAACGTTTTGAGCGATTCTCTGATGCATATAACTGGTAGAACGATGGAAAAATGTGCGGATCGGATTTGCAATGGAAGAGTTTGTTGTTTTGTTTTGTTTTTTTATTTTATTTTGCTTGACAATGTATTGAAAGTTGTGTTTTTCTGTAAAATGTGCCTTTTTTTGTTCTAAAGTGAGCAGCACAATCTTAAAAGATTGCCTTCTTATTATCATCTCTTGTCCACAGACCTCTTTCAGCTGTTACTACTTCTGTTAATTCTTCTCGATGTGGGGAAGTTTGGCCGAGCACACTCTGGTTTCACACGCTGGCTTTGTTTACATGCACCAACAATCTTGTTCACATCAGTGACTTACGGTAAACAGAGATAAGGCACATGTCGAGGGAAAGTGTGGAGTGAAGTGGAAGCTCCTGACTGATGAGATGTACAATCTGAAGCTGACACTTCACACCTTCACAGGAATACAGTGTTGAAGCTGGCATTTTTGTATAACTCAGTGTATTTCTGGTTGCAACATATCTTCTTAGGAAAGGGAAACGGGGTTTTCACTCATGTTGCAATTCAGGTCATGTTTAAATTTGTTACGCTGCTGTTTTGTTTTGTTTTTTTCTAAATTTCATAACAGACGAACAGATATGTTGCATGGACACAAAAAAAAGCTAACGTAATCACAATGTTAAAGAACGTTTTTTTAGATGTTTGTTTAAAGTCTGTTTAAACTGGACTAATGCCAGTATTCTGCATGTAAACAAAGTGTGTCTGTGAGCTGCCCAGGGCAGCATCACTGGATCCAGGATTGGATCAAGTGCCTTGATCAAAGTCTCTGCGACTGAGATTGAGGCCAGACGGGTGCTGCTCGTTCACTCTTCCTCATGCAGTTTATCTCTGAACTGACCAGATGGCCTTCCGTATCTCCAAACCTCTTGTTGACAGCGTTGCCAATTCACATCACGACCAGGATGGACTGCTTCATTTAAAAAAAAAAAAAAAAAAAAAAAAGCTTTATAACGAGAGCCACGGCTCTCCCTGTGTGTGTGTTCCACAAAGTGTGTGAGATGTTTCCTGGATGTTTTTTGTGTGTGTGTGTGTGTGTGTGTGTGTGTTTGTTTGTTTTCCGTCTCTTAAGATTTGAGAGTGATGACTGACAATCTTTGACTGACTTGTTATCCTCCAATCTGATTTCTTCACGAGACTTACTTGTTTATCCTTTTATCCTTTTTGTATTTTTACTCTAAGGAGCCTCTTGTTGTCTTTGATGCTCCTTAATGTATGATGCAATTCTGTTACTCTTGAATTTATATTTATACAGATATACATATTTTTTGTATCTTCCTCTCTTCCCCTACTTTTTTTTCCCAATTTCCCCTGTGCTAATGTTCAAAAATCCATGTCTACGCAGTATTATAGATAATGTAATGTGGACAGCTATCTCTTTTTTTACATTTATGTATGAACTGAGAGATTGTAAAAATGCTTTCACAGCCCTTTGTGTGTAAAATGTATGTATAAATTAAATTAACCAGCTTGGACTCTGTGCTTTATTTCAGTGTATTATGTGAACCAAATGTGAAAACTCTGATTTTTAGGAGCATCATAGCTTAGGAGTTAGCACACATATTGTTTATGTATACCGCATAATTTAAATGTAAGTATTATATTTCTGTTGACTTCCATGTACAGTAAAGTTTAAATGCCTCCTAAATAAATAGAAATGATGAGAAATCAGGGACTGATAAATAGGGTATGATAATTAATTTAAGATAAGATAGACTTTAATGATTCCCACATTGGGGAAATTTACTTGTCACAGCAGCTCATATGCACAAGATTGATAAGAAATGGTTATAAATAGGAAATGTATAGAAAAAGTCATGAAGTCATGCTGATGTTAAAGAGTGTGACAGCTGTTGGATGGAAAGACCTGTAGTAGCGCTCCTTCTTACATGGTGGGAGTAGCATTTCTTACTACAATACTTAGTCTAAGGAAACATTAAAACAAAAATTAAATTTTTTTTCATGTTTTTTGGTATGTATTTTAAAAACTTCATTTTAAAAAAAGACTTGAGCTCATTGTGAATTTATCTTAATTGCATGTTGTTTTTGACATTTGAAACAAACTCATTTATTGTACGATTATTTTATCATAGGCTGTGCTAAGTCAGACAAAAAAAATAATTAAAATGTGATCATTTGTTACAACATGAAACGGTTGAAAAGTTTCAGGTTATAACGTGATCAATCATGTATAAAAATCCTTCGTAATGTACACATATTTCATCTACATCAACAGAATCTTACCATGTCTCATCCCCAGCATTAATACAACTAATTATGGTGCAGAAGCATAACGTAGGAAATAATAAATAGAATATTATTATAAGCTCTGAATTATTTTAATTCATTTCTTTAATGTGAAAATTACAATAAACTCTTGTGTCAGCTCGGTTGTGGCTGAAACTGAACTTACTCATAATGTTTTAATTGTCACATTTCAAACGTTCTTTAAACGCACCACTCTTGAGTTCTCGGGTTTACGTAAACCCCGCGCGCGCTGACTGTTGACGCCGGGTTCAACCCGCCGCCGGGTACCAGCGCTGTAATCCCACAATGCAGAGCGCATGGCGCGTCATTGGAGAGGGACGATGATGATGGCGGCGGTCAGTGCACCAGAAGTGATCACACAGCTGGAAAGCGCTGCCAAAGTTTTAATGGTGAGAAAGTCTGCGTTGTTTTCTAACCGTGGTGGGTGGCGGCGCCTACACCTTAACTCTGCCTCGGGTGGAGTTTGGCGGTCGGAGGCTCCCGCGGTTGTTTTGTTTATTCCCGGTTTTGTTGGTAAATGTGTTGAGCTTTTTCTCTGCCGGAGAAACGATGTGAGAGCGATGCGTGGCGCCTTGCCTTGCCTTGCCTTGCCTGTCTCCATCCCGCTTATCGTCGTAACATTGCCCCCCCAACTGTCCACGCTCCTCGTTTCTCTCACAAACCAGCACCACCCTAAAATACCCCCCACCCTTACGTTTGGACACTTTCCAGCGTGGCTCAGTTGTCCAGAAACTTCAGCGGGTCCGCGTCGCCGTTCACGTTACATCAAGTTTTATGGCACTGGACGCAGTTGGAGCATCTCGGGTGTTTTGTTGTTGTGTTGACTCGGTGTGTGTGTAGCTTTTAGCTCACCCTAAACCTTTAAAAACACCCCTCCACATCAAGCGTTTGCCTCTCTGACCCCGCTCACAAACACCCTCCACCTCCACCCTCATGTGGAGTAAATAAGGCTGGAGCAGCAGGCTAGGAGCAAGTGGCTAACCATGTGCATGTGATGAGTAACTCAGCTAAGCTAGCCTTCTGCCATTTTGCGTTTTTCTCTTGTTATGGTTCATGAACTGAGCATTGTCTCTCCGTCCACAGATGAAATGTGTTTAACGCCGCACTGCTTTACCCTCCTGCTGTAGTTAGCAGGTGTCTTGGGTGGTTAGCAGGTCCTGAGCTGCTGTGGATCAGAAGAACATCTGCATTTGTTTCAGACTAACCAGCTGTAACAGCCTCAGGTTTTCTCATTCAGAAACGGTGGATTTAGCTGTTTTAAACCAAAGGGTCTTGGACAGAGCGCTGCTGTAGTGGTCACAGTCTTCAGATTTTGATTTTATGGCACGATGAAGCGTTTTGATTTGTGACTGAAATCACCTGAAACTCTTTGTTGGTTTCGTTCTGTGTCTCAGATCAGGTGCTGTGCTCTTCCGCTCTCTTTCCTTAACTAATAACTGATGAGAAATTGACAGTAGAGGTCTGGTACACTACGGTGTATGTCATGAACGTCAAATTTGTGAATCGACACATGCCTAAAAACATAATACTGCAACGTCCAATATCACCTATAATTATACGTGCTTTCCCATACATGCACAGATATTCTGATATATTATTGTTGCCCTGTTAAATATGGTACTAGGTCTCTCTTTTTCTATTATGTGCCACCTCAGAAAATATCCGTCTCTCCAACTGACACTACTTTGACAGCTATTACAGACAGTTCACGCAGAAGAAGATGATTAATCCTGAACTGAACCAGAGCTGTGGTGGGAAAAAAAGTGTTACTCCTGATCCACATGTCCTAATATTTCCATGTTTGGAGCCATGATTGCAGAGTTTTTTATTCATTTTACCTCTGCTTACTATCTCGAGTCACACTTGGCTGGATGTATGTGAGCACTACGTGAACGAACGCAACGACACATCAGGCTAAAATGTAAATCACATTCCAGTGATAGCTTAATTTAATTTCATTCAAACTGTTGTAGATGTTTTTAAATAATTTCATTAAAAAAGAAAAAAAATCTGATATTCCTCCACGTACCACTCCAGGAAGGTCAAGTACCTCCAGTGTTACTTGTACCACAGTTTGAGAACCAGTACATTTTATTAAGTGAACTTCCTCTGGAGGACAGATGTGATCAGAGCAGGCCAGTGTTGTGACGTTTATCATCGATTGTCTAGTATTATTTCAATTATAAACCACACATGTACACACATTAATATCCCAGTTAACCATGGGTGTCATGATACATTTTATAATTTCATACCATTCGTTGTAAGACTCAGATTTATTTATTCAGTTTAATTCAGATTTCACTAAGCGTAGTTTCAGTTGTCGGTCTTCTTCTGTTTGCAGGGTTCCCACGGGTGCTTGAATTCCTTGAAAATGCTTGAATTTCAGTTCAGTGTTTTCAAGGTTGTGAAAACGCTTGAATTTTTTGTGAAGTGCTTGAAAATGCTTGAAATTTCACAATTAGTTAAAAATCAAAACAGTCAATCTACCACCATATGAAATAATGCTAATTAGACCCATATTATTATGCCATACAGTGGCACCGCTGCGCTTCCCATGACCATCATTGCAAACACAACTAGTAGGCTACCTATTTAAAGGTGCTGGAAAAATGAAAAAAACTGGTGCTTAAAGGTGCTTAAAAAAAGTGCTTGAATTTGTTCATGAAAAGGGTGTGGAAACCCTGTGTTTGTCGTTGTCATGACGAGTCATCAGCCAGAGACTTGCCTCAACTTACTCACCGTGCTCATTGGCATAGCCTTTGTGCTGGCTCGTCCTGTCATAAATTCAGAGTGTATATTTAAATGAATACATCGGAGTAGCTTTCCTGTATCTCATTTTAGAGCAGAGTAGGATTCAGTAGTCTCTCCCTTTCATGATGTGACAAGTGCAGAAAGAAACTGAACAAAGTTTAGCAGGATTGGTGTACGTAACCTTAGATAAATACAGTTACATAATAGCCTTTAGAAGTAATATAATAATTTATTTAATTATTTTTTTGGGGATCACTTGGAAGCAACACAACAAGCAGTAAACACAACATTGACATGTTTTCACCGTATGTGTTTATTGGGAGCGTATTACACCGCAGACACAGAGCAGCACTGTTATTTATTTGGACTCGTGTCACAGGTTTCAGGTGTGTAATGACCTAATCCTAATCCTAATATAGTTGACTACACATCCAGATAACGGTACAAATCATAACAGCACTTTTTTTTTCTTTTTTTTTTTTTTTACTAAATAGTACTATAAAATGAAACATGAAAGGCTTTTTTTTTTAAATGACCATTCTCTTGTTTAAATATTTCAATAAATAGATTATCAGACAAGTTTACAGTTCAGCATGTAACAAAATCTAAAATATGAATGTATAAAAGCAAAAAAAAGTGAATCAAAAAACTTAACTATAGTTGTATCAAAATAAAAACAGTCCTAAAATTTGAATAGTTCAATGTCACGAACTCCACTGACTGAACCGAACACGTCTCTCTAGCTGCTAAATGCTCCACTATGTTCGCCTGCTCGTCTCTTTGTTTGTCTGCTTTTTGTGGCGTACAATAGGTTTGCCACAGCATTTGTGTTGCAGACAGCAGCTGCCTGTTGTGGTCCGAAAACGATGCGGATGAGATTGAACAAAAATTTGTGAGCTGTGAAAGACTCAGCAACTTACTGACACTGATTATTTTCCCTTGTTATTAAAAGAATATTTGTAGGGCAGCGAATAGCTCAGTTGGTAGAACAGCTGCCCCATGTGCGAAGGATCAGTCCTTACTGCAGAAACCCAGGGTTCGAATCCGACCTGTGGCTCTTTCCTGTCTCACTCTCCACATTTCCTGTCACTCTTCAGCTGTCTCTATCAAAATAAAGTTTAAAAAGGAGAAAAAAAAAGAATATTCCTTAGTGCAGCTTTTTGTCGTGCGTGCGTGCGTGCGTGCGTGCGTGTGTGTGAAAGTGTCTTTCTTTCCTCCGCTGCCTTCAGCCGCAGAGCTGCCTTTCACTGCAATTAGGCTTGGAATGCGACTCTCTTGCTGAGCTGTATCATGGCGACACTCCTCAATAAAAGTGTGTGTGTGTGTGTGTGTTGCGGGCATGTTGTGCTTTCTCACTTTTATTCATAGTGTGTTTGGAGCTGCAGTATGTATCTTTCTTGTATTGGAGGTTCTCTGTTATTGACTGTTTGCAGAATGACTTTAATATTAATACCAGGCTGTGTGACAGTCATCCATATATCATTAGTTTCATAATTAACTCACTGTACGCTCATGCTACAGTCTCTAGTCTCAGCAAACCACTAACGATGCCCCCTTTGATGATTGGTTGTCAATTATCCAATCAGGGCTCATATGTCCTTGTTTTTGAGTTAAACCAGCAGCTGAAGGGTTTATTGACTGCTTGTAGAAAGACCTTTTACGTTCCATGGCATGTTATAATTTCACCAAGAGGTATTGTGCTCAGCAGTAAGTCAGTGTCACAGATTCACGGCTGCTGCAGTGTAGACAAACCTATTTCCGAATTCATCAAGAAAACACAAAGCTAATGGAAATCCTTCCTGTTCTCTGTAGTCTGTGTTCTGTCTGCATTGTTGTTGAATGTAAAATTTATGTGTTTTCACAATGCACATGCACATTTTAAATATATTCCCTTTTTTGCGTACTTGTCTTGGACAGATTGAATAATAATTCCATTGGGGCGTGTTAGCAGTGTGCTAACAAGTTTCGCCACATTACCATTTCACGTTGTCTAAATAACATATTCCACCAAACAGAAACGTTCAAATCAGAAATAAACTTGAATTATATGTTCCGGAAAGAGTGTGGGAACTGAGTTTTCTGGAGCGGCCTTGTCTAAAAATTCTTTGTGTTCTTTACAGGCACCGCCGTCCATGGTCAGCACAGAACAGAGGCAGCATGCTGAACACATATTCCTCTCCTTCAGGAAATCCAAATCCCCTTTTGCCATCTGCAAGCACATCTTAGGTAACTATTGATTATTCATTGTTTAACCTTCAGAATGAAAGCATTTCCTATATTGTGATCCGTTTTTAGAGTTGTCATGATACCAAAATGAGTAACCACGATACTATACCAGACAAAGTATCACAGTTCTCGGTATTATCGCGATACTGCAGCCTTTTTTTTATTATTCTTCTTCTTCTTCTTATTATTATTATTATTTTTTAAATTATTATTATTCATTTATTTATTTTTAATAAACTGCAACTCATTTGTACAAGTTACAAGTATAAATACTTACTACCACTACATAATACTGGTGAAGTAAGAATTAGACTGAAACAAATATGTGACTGCCACTGACGCCGCCGCAGACTCTTTGCTCGGGCCCGGTGCTTCTGCCATGGTGAG
The DNA here is from genome assembly GCA_004119915.2 of Collichthys lucidus. Lineage (NCBI taxonomy): Eukaryota > Metazoa > Chordata > Actinopteri > Sciaenidae > Collichthys > Collichthys lucidus. The sequence goes on along the minus strand of CM014079.1, from coordinate 31,472,757 downwards.
TGTGTTGTCTCGTGTTGTGATGCGTCTAGGCGAGACAGAACTTTAGCTTGTTGTTTGTTTTTGAAGCGAATTTCTATCAAAGCAGAGCTGTCTTCATGGAGTTCGTACTTGCCAGCAGAAATGCGCGAACAGCCAATCAGCTAACAGACGGGCGGACCCAGCATGCGGAAACAGCCTATCATATCCCCGGACGTCACCAGTAACAGGCAAACAGCCAATCATTCAGCAGCTGTGTAGTTTGGTTGCGGTTCCATGTTGGTTTGTTTACGAGTGAGTAGCATGCAGTGAGAAGCCGGGAGGAGAGCAGAGGCGGCCGCTATGTAGCGGAGACTGGCACCGGTAGTATAGTAATCCACGGTAGTACCGTTGTGTAGAATTTCTAGTATAGTAGGAACCGTTACGATTTGGCACCACGGGGTACCGTGGGTATCGTGCAACTGTAATCCGTTTTTTCAGACAGTAACTTGATTACACTGTAAAATCATTTACATATTTGTGCAAGCACATGCACTGACCCACAAAACAGAACTGTTTTCCCATGACTTTAAAACTCTCTCTTTCTCTTTCCTACTTTATCTTTCTGCCTGCACACATTTCTTTTCTCTCACCTCCTTCCCTTTTTTTCCCCATCTCCAGAGACCAGTAAGGTGGACTATGTGCTGTTCCAGGCAGCCACAGCCATCATGGAGGCAGTGGTGCGGGAGTGGATCCTGCTGGAAAAGACCAGCATCGAGTCGCTCCGGGCATTCCTCCTCACCTACGTCTTACAGAGACCCAAGTAAGAAAGAATGAAGTATTAACTAAGTATGACATTTATGAACCTCCATTGGAGAGTTTTCTGCTACATAAACTAAAGCACAGAAAGCAACAAAATTCAAGAGCCATTAATATTCAGCCACAAGCCTTTTAAATCCAACACATATTATGTTTTTTTTTAGCTAAATAATAAGAAATTCACCCCAAGCGTATTAACTACTGTAGTACTACTACAGTAGTAGCTAATGTTAAGAAGTCATTTAAATAATATTTGAAATAGTTTTTCTAATAATATAACAGATAGCCTGCGGGTCCTAATGCACAGAAAGCCTCGGTGGAAGCGCTCAATCAGCTGTTTGTTCATGTGTCCACTGGCATAAACAACAGAAGAAAAGCACAGACTCATTCGATATGTGCGGTACAAGTTAGAGAAACAGGAATCCACCGATGTCTCTGTCCTGCTGCAGTGACAGGTTACCAAAGCTCTGTTCAACAAACAAGCTGGAAGGATTCCTGTTTGTTTTTCGTTTGAGACGCCGTGATTTAAATACAAAAAAAATAAAACAGAATAAAAAATCAAACACAAAAATGCAATAAAGAGAATTTGTCCATGTGATCACAGGCCAAAGAAAATAAGCTGCACCCTCAGACACAACATTTCAATTTCACTTTGTCTCTCTAGATGTTTTCTTTCTCACTCCCCGCTGATGGGTTAGGGTTAACCTCTAATCTCAGTGTTAGTTTCTGTGGTTCAGAGCGTTGATCCTCTCTGTTCCCTCCAGTCTCCAGAAGTATGTCCGCGAGCAGATCCTGTTGGCTGTGGCGGTCATTGTGAAGAGGGGCTCTCTGGACAAAAGCATCAACTGTAAAAGCATCTTTCACGAGGTCGGACAGCTCATCAGCAGCGGAAACCCCACGGTGGTGAGAAAGACATGCAAATGTATCAGTGTATTATTACAAAGAACAAATAATGGACGTCACAGCGCACTAATTTAAAGACTCAAGTAACGCAAGATTAAAATGAGTTTTTAACCACAGCATTTTTTTTGTTTTCCCCCTTATGAAAGGTGCTTTAGATCATCAAAATATGATCAAATCATTCTGTATTGAGAACATTTTTTTCAGTTTCGACTGCACAAAGATTCAAAATCAGAAGAGAAAATGATTCTATAGATCGACATTTAGCATTAGTAAAACATTTTCTGCGATAATGGTCATTCCTTATATTTACACAGTAACATTTTCCAGACTCTTGGCTGTAAATGAAAAATATTAAATAACTACAGTATTTCCTTTTTTTTCAAACTAACCACAGGAGCATCTGATCTCTATTCAGTTCTGTTCTTCTAGTTCCAGAAGAACAGACTCTGTTTGAGTTTCAGATGAATAGTAGAACTTGTGAGGAATGTTTCAGGCACATTTAAATCCTTAGATGAAACCGTTTTTAAAGCTTTGATATTTATTATATTTGTGACTTGATGGACCACGTTTGTGTCCTGGTTATCGACTTCCTGCATGGAAATCTGGCACAGATTACAGAGAGAGCTCAGTGAAAATAAAAAAGGGCTGTGCAGGGAGAACAGCTTCAGGCTTGTTCCTGTGGTAGAATAATAACACCTGAGTGAACTCAAATCAGATTTGTGTAAAATGTCGTCCAAGTGCATTTTCACAGAGACACACTTTTGGTGTGTGGTGCAGTGAACTGTTTAACTGACGTTTTTATAGGGGAAAACTTGAGTTTGTGAGACGTACTGTGTATGACACGAAGGCAAAAATCTGAATATTTTGGCACGTCTTTGCCTCAGTGCTGCCGTTATAAAACCAACTGGAACTCTCCTCTTAATCCAGTAGGTGGCACTATTTCACTTCACAGTTCATACCATGAACAGCAGAATGGCAACGATGTGCCATGGAGGCCTGAAAGCAGGTGGTCTCACTGAGGAGGAAGCCATCAGTGAAGTCACCTAATGTAACTTGTACGGTTCACCCTCGTAAACTACAATCATCCTCCCGTCTGCTGAATCTAGACCACGGTTCACAATTTAAAAACTACATCAAATGTTTTCTTCCAAAGTTGCATTTGTGTTCCTAATGAAAGTTCATCACTTTGGCAGCTTTTGAATTTATTTACATACAATAATAATCTGAGCTGTTTTTTTGTTTTTTTAAATATATTTTTTCCTCTATTTGGAGTCACATTTTAACACCACTGTACACGGTTATCATTGTTTGATAGTAACATAATCATAACGTAACAAACAGCACATTTAACACATAATAATAAAATGAGTTAAACAAAGGAAGAGCATTTAGGGGAAATATACATTTTCCACACTTTTCCGTATTCTCACAGAGAAGGTGATTCTTTCCATTACAGAGATGGGTCCGAGTTAAAAAAAAAAAAGTCAGTCACCCTTTTACCATGACTGAGTTTGTTTAGAAATGACGATGCCCCCATAATAAATATCGGAGAACAGGCTGTTTTCCGAGAAGGCTAATTCTAGTCTGCCTCGTGTTAAAAGTTAGTAGATCAATCGATTGCTTGATTTGATGGTTCCTGCTTTTCACAGCTTTATAATAATCTAATTGTAAAAGGTTACATTTGAGCTGTGAAAAAAACAACACACTCTCCTGTCTTGTACAGGAAATGATCGGATATGCGCTCTGACAGAAGTCAAATTGACTGTGACTCTGGAACGACACTGCCGAGTAATCTTCACAGGAGAGAAAACAAATGTTGTTCCAGAGATTTCATACTTTCTTTTTGTTTTCTTAAATCTTCACTGAGCTGTCTCACCACTAAACCACAACTTTTCATAATGTTTTGCAGCTGTGAGCAGCTGCTCCGCTTTCTTTGTGCATTGCATTGTCAGGGCAATTCTGTACATCAACAACGCTCAAAAACCAAGCTGCACGCTTCGTTTGTTTGTTTTTTTTTTCTTCCAGTATGTTTAATGTTGTTGATTTTCCAGTGCGACACATGTATATTCCAAACTTGCTTGGAATTATTATGTAGTCTGGAATCGGGCCAGCATTTCCACATGAAGCACATTCAGTGTAACTCTTTGTTATTTGACCCGTGTGATAACACGAGCCTCTCTGCTGCAGCAAACACTGGCCTGCTCCATCCTCACCGCCCTGCTCAGCGAGTTCTCCAGCTCCAGTAAGACCAGCAGCATCGGCCTCAGCATGGAGTTTCACGGCAGCTGCAAGCGTCTGTTCCAGGTTTGTTCCCCACCTCACCACGCTGTCCAGCACTGAAAGATGGATCATCGTTCTCTTATTTTTTCTGATTTAATCACAGATAGCTGCTTCTCTCTTTTTATTTCTGGATTTATCTTTTTCTTCTTGTTCTGTCTGCTTCCAGGAGGAGGGCCTGCGTCAGATCTTTATGTTGACGATGGAGGTGCTGCAGGAGTTCAGCCGCAGGGAAAACTTAAACGCCCAGATGTCGTCTGTCTTCCAGCGCTACCTGGCTCTTGCCAACCAGGTGCTCAGCTGGAACTTCCTGCCACCCAATTATATCCTTTCTTTTGTCAGAGGCTGACGGGGATTCTTGCAACTGGAAAGGTCAGAGTAATAAGTTTGACTATTTCTAGCTCTTGACTCATGAAGGGATAAATTCTGCAAAAGTATGGGGATGAAAAACTGTTTCACATACCTACATGACTACACAATCAGTGCAGCGTCTAGTTAGACACTAAAAGGCAATAAAATATCAAAATGAAGTATGTAGTTTTAGCCAACAGATTTTTTTGGTTTGGGAATTTATTGAGAACTTTATTTGCTATCTGACATCATGACATTGTTACACAATTCAGTTATGTCAGCAGCATTATTAGTTTTCAGGTTACTATTTTTTTTTTCCTTCGGAATTAAAGACCAGCTGAACATTCAGTGTGCACGGTGACCTTTTCTTACTGTTTACTTTAAAGTGAAGTCATGGATATGTGACGATGAAGAACTCTAGCAAGCATTTTCTTTACAGTGTTACTAACCAAATATTTTAGTGATATGGCTTTTTTTAGTGATTTAATCGTCTCATCTTGCTTCTCTTAATCGATCTAAGCATGCTGGCTTGGAAAGCATCTCCCGGTGTTGTTGACAGAGTCTCAGATTGTACAAAGGTTTGTGCAGTAGAATGAAAGTAGGTGCTCTATCAGAAAATCTGTCGTCTTCTACTCGGACAAAGCGGCAGCACTGTCAGTTTCAGGTTTAAAAAATATGCCGTGTTGAGCAGTGGAATGTCCTAATTGTGGCATTTTGTTTGTTTGTCTTCTTAGAATATAGTTATTTATGGATGAGGATTTTTGTGCACATAAGTATGCATTGTCCCTATAATGGGTAATGCTGTGTGTGTGTGGCACTACAAATATGTGATAGCAGGAATGCATATCTGTCCATCAGTTTTGCTTTGTACTTCATCTCTTGTGCACACGTCCATATTATCTTTGCAGTTGGCCGCATTGTTGAGTGAACTTGGGTTTGTGTGTGTGTTTGTGTGCGTGCACGCCAGGCTCATTACAGCCTAAATCCCTACCAGCCTGGCATCCTCTCTGCCTGTCTGAGGGGATCTGGAGTGGCGCTTGCTGCCAGCCAGGGCCATGTATCACTTTCAAAGAGGTGTCTGTGTGTCCATCTCCGTATCATTCCGGCGGCCCACCACCCCCGCCTTGGCTTGTTGAGGCTCCCCTTGGTATGCCTGGCACGCTGTGTGTGTGTGTGTTCGTGTGTGTGTTCGTGTGTGTGTGTGTGTGTGTGTGTGTGTGTGTGTGTGTGTGTGTGTGTGTGTGTGTGCTCAAAGATGTGTAAGTCGTGTGTGTGCTGTTGAAATCCATTTTTATACAACAGTGTAATGTTGTTTTGTGTGTATATATATATATGAAGCTACCAAAGCACTTACCGTATACGAAAGGATCTTTAGTTTGTAACGGGCAACTTTCTCTTTTGATATATCCATGTGTTGGGCCATTGTGTCCATTGTTGAAATGCAGTGGTCTGCTTTATGGCAGTTCTGTATATGGTGTGGTCTAGTGTATGGAATGGTTGCCATTGAACAGCTTTGGATAAATGATGTTTTGAGTTTGAGACGAGCAGCTCTGATCTCTCTGAGCTTAGTTAGACTGATGCATAGTGTCACATAAATACACAGGTGTGTTACACACCACAACACAGCCACACAAATACACATCCATTACAACACATTATCTACCCACATCCCATACGTATAGCACCCACAGTTACCGGGCTGTTTTGTTGTGATGGCAGAGGGGGAGGCTGGGGGTGTAAAATAGTGTTGATGAGGCCAATGTGCTGTGTGGAGACATGTAGGACAGCCTTGTTATTGATAGTTTACCAACTCAGGCGGTATACACACTCAACCATTTATAAACAGAACAGGTATATCCACGTCAATCCATTAAAAATATTAAAGTGTTTACTGATGACTGCAAGTAAACATCGATTTTATTTATTTATTTATTTTTTATCCTCGTGGAAAAAAAAAAATTAGGACATAGGTGTTTTTCTTTGAATGGCAGCAACAAAGTATGATTACAATATAGTAAGATTGTGTCAGCGTCTCCAAACTGCACACCTGATCTTTAGTGTATTTCGAAGGGGTTAGTTTAAACTCCCTCGCAGTGCTTTTCTTATCTAGATTTTACACTTGCCTTTACAACTGTTCATACCGTACACACGTCACATTAAATGTTATCTCATTTTTCTTTCCTTTTTTGAGCCTTAACTTTGTCATATTTTCTCAAGTGCAGCTGGCTGCAACCAGGAGACGCTCGTACTAAATCATTACATCTATTACATGTCTGAGGCAAAGTTATAAATAAAATGAGTTATCCCTAAGGTTTATGGCTAGGTGCAAATCGAGCTGTAGTTCTCTGGTTTCATGATGTTGACTTGACTTTCTCGGGCCATAGAAATAGCTCACAAATTCTCAAATCTGGCGGCATTCCCCTTGAAATCCTGTGCTCCAGTGAGTGTATCTAAAGCCTACAAGTGTCTGTGCTGTTGTTGAAAAGAGGAGAACGGATTGATGAAGACCACTGGGAGGCCTGAGTGAGTGCAGCCGCCTGTCTGCAAGTGTCACAACACGTCTTTGCCTGTGTGATGCGCCGCAAACGTACAGTATGCCAGCATGGGTGTCATGGGGCCTCTCCTTAATTGCGTGGCTGACAGCCGCCGCCTTTCACACACACGAATACACACACTCTTCAGCAAAGCTCAAAGACCCCCTTTTTAAAAAAGCCTCTCTCCCTTAGACGAACCGAGCGGCATGCATGTCATCTGTCCTCGCCGCCGTTTGAACCCCCGTCCCTCCAGCTCTGGTGTCATCTGGCGGAGGCGTACTCCCCGGGCGTCTGCGCGACACCATGTCACTCCACACCAGGCTTGACTCTGGACAGGGTCGCGGTCAGGCCTCGAGGCTGCGGCGGCAGTCAGGTGCTGTAAATGGCTGTCCGAGCTGACAGATAGATCACCCCCCCGTCCCCGTCCCCGCCGCCTCCTCTCTGTTGGATCAGTGTACATGTCTGAATCCTCTTTATGTTGTTTAGATGTATTTGGTATGTCAGGGAAATCTGGAAAGTCATCTGTGTCACGTGTGTTGCTATAATAGTCAGTGAGGCTTTGTTCTGTAGCAGTTTTCCCACTTTTTATCCTCCCATCTGTTCTTGTTGTCACTACAGAGGAATGTGTAGATTTCATGGTGTGTCAGTTCACTAAAATGTAAGTTGTTTCACATTAAAGCATGGCCTTCCCTGCCTCCTCCATTTAGGAGCTGTAATTTCTGTCTCTTGGTTGACTTGTAGTTATTTTTTCATAAGAGGTTTTGGATATTTCTTTCTTATTTTTAGTCAGATGGAATAAAAGTGGCATTAACTTCTCTGAGCAACAATCACAAGACACATAAGGAGATATTGTTGTGCTGAAGAGATGACCGTCAGCCTAACACTTGCCTCGTATTCTCATTAACTGTTCAGAGGTCAATTTCTAGGCATTTGTGCTCTCGGGTTAAGGTTGGGATTTAGAGTGTGTAAGCTGATGCTGGATGTTTTCCTTGGCCCTGACCTGTACAGAGAATCTACAACTACTGTTGGTTGGAGGGTATAAAAAGATGGGTAGTATGCTGATGGACATCCAGTTGGTGTGTGTGTGTGTGTGTGTCTGTGTGTGTGTTTGTGTGAGATCTAAGGTATAATTTCTTTATTACATTTAGAAAGAGTACAGCCTTTTGAGCCCAATCTGGCTCTTTAGAAAATATCTACAATTCTTCCGGACTGATGCCCGGACTTGAAATATGTGTGTGTGTTTTCTACACTGATAGCTGAGATTTAAACTATAGGTTGAGATGACAGTTTAATTTAGTCCGAGAATTAATGACAACTGCTGTTTAAGCAGATAGGGGGGGCCAAACAGTAGAAGGAAATGGGGAACGGAAAGGGAGGGGGTGCGTCAGTGAGGAGGTATTTCTGGACTGTTATTTCACATGGCGAAGGCTGTAGGGGAGACTTAAGGCAGGATATATCACTTAAACCCTACCACGCGCCTTAGCATAGCGCTGCGCTCTTCGCAGGGCCGCTGGCAGACGCTCAGCCAGTCTTCCTGTGCAGCGGCTCCATCCTCAGTCAGGATCAAACCATAATGAATAGAGGATACAGGAGAAGCTCGCTAATCCACAGCCATCAGGCACGAAGGTCGTTCAAGCCTGCAAAATTTTCAGATTGCTGAGATTGTCTTCTTTAAGCAGTCATGAAAATACTATCAGACAGATCTGAACGTGCTTTGTACAGCGTCTGCAAATTGCTGATGAAAGAGGAGCTGGGAAGGAGAAATGTGAAGTCGGATTTAGTTTTTTTTCTGTGGCGGTGCTTAAACTATATTAACTTTTTGTATAATAATACAGTTGTATTGGAGACTTCTGAAGCTCTCCCTCGAGCGCACGAAGGAGAAAGAAAACTAAAAAAGGGCATCTATACTGAAATAAATCAGAATCAGAAATACTTCCCGCAGGGAAATTGTGTTCGTTACAGCAGCTCCCAAACGGTAAGTTGGATACTAGTAGCAAGAAAAACATTTGAACACTATAGAGGTTAGATAGTGAAATCCCAAGAAAAAAACTATACTATACACTTAAAAGATATCCATTTTAACACTATATACAAAGGTATAAATGAAAGTGAAAAAAAAGCCTTGTAACAGTAAACTATACAATATGTAAATCAAAAAACCTTAGAGATTTTAGTCTTTGAGAAACTGTACAGAGAATACACAAATAAAATTAAAAATATATATATATTTAAACTTTCATTTGAAAATGGTTTTAAACTGTATAAAATATACGTTTGTGTGTGTATATAAACACCTAAACCTAAATTCATGGTCTCCAGATGACGAGTCCTGTGGTCTTTGGTAACGTTGCTGACGTTTTTTAGCCCCATCGAGGTGGATGTAGCGCACGATATTGAAAATGACGGACGAACCCTTTAAGGGCCTAAAAAGGTCTGCAATAGCAGAGCTTAGTAGAGAATTGTGTTAACTTCAACAGTCCTCAAACATTGCCATGAAGTCAAAGTTAAAATTGAGATTTGTCCAATGCTAGTTTTGCTGCTACTTAAACCAGTGACGTTCCTCAGCTTTACTTTTTCTTTAGTGCTAACTGGAAAGCTGTTAGCATGCTAGCCCGCTAAATTAAGCTGGTGAACGTGGGAAACATCCCAGCTGCTAAACATCAGGATGTTTGCATTGTTATTGCGTGCATGTTGAAATGCTCATGTTAGCACACACAGAGCCTCAGTGGTGTTTAATTTTAGGCTTGTGACAAAGTGACAAATCAAATCTGTGAAGGCGCTGGCCGTGTTAGCATGTGGTAACAAAACGAACAAACCCGCAAAGATGACCAAATCAGAATGTCGGCGCTGACCTATTTTGTTTGGTTTTGTCGTCCACATGATTCAGTCGAGTGTTCATAAAGGCTCAGCCCACTTTTTCTGTTTGGTAGTCATGTGGTTGGTTTATGTTTAGCAGTGCACTCTGAATTATAGTCCCTGAAAGGAAGAATGATGTTTTTTTTCTTTATTGCAACTATGTTAAATGCTTTGAAGAGGAGCACCGTGAACTGACGCAGACTACCTGGGCTAAGGTTCACATGCAAAACCATAAATTCTGGACGGCCAGGTGTCTGTCCATGTGGAGCGGGAAAAAGGCCCGCTCGCTTTGGTCGCGATAAATCAAACAAGAGCCGGAGAATGAAACTTGAAATGCTAGTTTCTCTACCGAACCAAGGAGGAGCTGTTTTATTGGCACGTGACCAGTGTGTGGCGTTAATTAAGATATAACAGTGTGTGTTTATGCGTCTGCTCAGCTGCAAATTTGGCAACTGCATGTGCGAACTAAGGGTGTGCTCTTCATTTGTGTTTGAATGAAACTGTTGTGGTCACGGGGGTTACATTTGCCGTGTATTAGGTCAGTCAAATGTGTTTGTGTGTGTGTCCTGTCTATCTGTCAGTCCGTCTTATCTTTCCAGTGGAAAATTGACGTGTCACATTAGTTATTCTTGAGCATGCTGGAAGGGTTGCGATAGTAGCAGGTGATGTCTTTTAAAAACCCACCAAACCACAGCCACATGTCGTAGTCACTCTGCATCCATTACTCATCGCGGTGGCATGTACACTGCGCACACACACACACACACACACACACACACACACACACACACACACACACACACACATACACACACACACACACACACACACACACAGTCCTTTTTTTCCAGCAGTGTGCATAGCATGGTTGAAGTTGTAAATTCACTTATCAACTCAGCAAGTGGATTTTTCCTCAGAATTCAAGCGCTTGAACTTGGACTAAGTGAACTCTTAAGAATCATAAGAAGTCATTTAAACTGTCATCTCAGTTTGTGTGAAGTCTTTTCAAGACGGTGCATAAATCTGTTCTCACACTTCCACACTCACCTTTGAGAACCTGAAAGAAACAGGATTTATTTGCCATGTTATGATGTCAAATGTAGTGTTTATTTGAAACCCAAGAAACGCACGAAAAAAAGAGATTTTTCTCCCCTTTTTTATAACTTGAAGTGAAAGATTTAAGGCATCTTCTATGCAGACAAAAAGGTTTATACGTGAGCACTTCTTTACCAAGATAATTCAATCACATGTTTGGCATATCAAGATGAATTAAAGAGCATGACTGGTCATGGACCGATGACAGCTAAAGGAAACTCAATGTTCAGTCTTATCTTTTAAAAAAGACATTTATTAGACTGTGAACTATGACTTTCACACAAGGCTGCAATACGACCAGATCCACTATGGCTCTGATTCACTAGTACTTGTTGCCTTCTTCTGATGATCAAGTTTGGAATTTTTTAAAGATGATCTGCATTCTTGTACTTCTGGCTAAAAAAAAAACAAACAACCAAATTATGTGATGAAACTGGTCTCATGTTGTGCTCTTAATTTGAAATATTCCCGACTTCATGCAGCTGAAACTTGCCTGTTTTCCCCCCCTAATTTAGAACGCTTTCATCTTTTTGGCATCGCAACCTGTCAGCTCCATTTTACATCTCTGTCCGGCTGTGTAAAATACTAGCTGTGTAGTTATCATTCCTGAGGTTTCTTGTGAGTTTTGTCTCAGTCATATGATCTTTAGGAGGGTTTGTACAACCTCTGTCACCGAGGTGGTCCCTCCCTGCGGGGACAATCTCCCACTTGTTGGAGGACTAAAAATGCTTCTCAGTCTTCTGTTCTTTGTGTCTCTTTTTCCTATGTTGCTTTTTTCTGTCTTGTATCAAAGGAATTGCAATATAAAAACAGGCTGTGTTAAATTTTCATTTAATTTTTGTGAAACGGCATCACATGAACTCCAAGTACAAGAAGGAAACACGAAGCAAAATCAGGACATTTCCACAAAGATTAACCCTGACATAGAATAAATAAACATGGTCATATTGCAGCTCTCTCCTTACTTGTTCCGATCTCTTTCTCATTCCTTCTCGCTTCAGAGAGGTTCAGTTAGAGGTCTTCTGCCTCACCACAACTATTTTTAACAAGGCCTGAAAGCCAAGCACCGGACAGACACACACACACACACACACACACACACACACAATTCCGCAGACTCTTAGACAGGTGCCAACTTTTGTGCCGAAAAGTGTGGTGTGTTGTGGTGGGGTGTGTGCATGGGGAGTGACTGTGGGCTGGTGTCGGAGGAATGCGTGACCTCGCCGGCCTCTGCCGCTGTTTGGCTTTGATCAAACATTCCTCCTCTTGTCATACAGCCAGTGATACACTGTGTGCGTTTGTGTGTAATGAAACACACATAAGACTTAAGAGGCTGTCGTTTCTTTTAATTAATGTTTGATTATATTTCTTTTTTAATTCATTATCTGTGGTTGTGGTAAAAAGTTTAATTTAATTTTGGGGGGGATTCCAAAGTTTCCATGAAAAACAAAACAAACTTTGGGTCTTTTGAATCAAAGGGAAACAAATGACTTGATTAACTGTTCAGCAGAAAATTATTCTGCATATATTGTTAGTAAGCAAGTAATAAATCATTCAATCATCAAAATATAATATACAACTATTCAGAAGAAAAAAGACTGACCAATGTTCTATAGTTTGAGTTGTATGTGTACATGTTTCCTGTTCAAGCCCAAAGAAATTCTTGATTCTACTCATGGCGTTTCCTTGTTTTCTTCCTGGTACTATAACTTCAGACTAAAGACAGAAATGGAGTGTGAAAAGGAAGTGAACAGTTTCTGCCCGAGTCATGTCAGACAAGTGTTAATTCTGACAGATATTAGATTTATTCTTTGGACTAAAATGCTTATTATAGTCACTTTTTGTAACTTTTAGTCAAAATCAGTTCAGTTTCTCCTCTTCAGGTCTTGTGTCTGCTGTCTGGTGCTTCTATGTCTGTGCGTGTGTGAGAGAGAGAGAGAAAAAGACGTCTTTAATGAAGGGTTACTTGTTTTGCTGCTGTTCAACAATAAAGAACACATTTGGAACAATTCCTCTGTTAATTTAGCCGTGATCCTCCCATTACTGTGGGTGGGGCAGAAAAGAAAAGAGCGCTTTGGACAGCTTCTAGCTGCTCCCAGCACCAGGACCAGCATCGCGGCGCTCAGTTCTGACAGTTGCGACACAATATTCAATCAGTTGTTTGTTTAACAGATATTTTTGTTGCTCAGGCATTGTGTATTGGCTCTCTTAATGAGTGAAGGTCTTAAAAAAGTCTAACTGATGCATCTATGTACTTCAGTTTTTTGCAATCAGCAACCACACTGTCCGATGCCACTAAATCCAAATCACTGGTCCTTTAAGCCATTTTATTTTAGCCAGACTGTTGGTGCGACAAAAAAAAATTGAGGATTTTTATCTTGGCCTCTGGAATATTGTGATGGGAATCATTTGTTATTTTGTTGTTCTGACAATCCAAAGATGAAACGATTCACTGGAAAGATACTCATCGTATTGACTGTCTTGGGAAATAAAAAGAAAAGGTGTGTTTCAGGTTGTTTGGCTAGAGTTTGGCTGGTTGAGCCTTACGATGCTAAGAAGAAAGAAACAGAGTTTGTTTGTTGGGTTGTTCTTTAGTGTTGTAAGAATTAAGACAGAATTTATTTTCTGTATTTCTCAAATAAAAGTCAGGGAAATTAAAACATAGTGAAAGAACAATTTTGATCTTTTAGGTAAATTTCTTTGCAATCCGTAGCTGATAAATCTGTCAGTCCTTCATCAGGAGACTGTGTAAGGAAGGAGTTTGGAGGGTGGGTAGGAGAAGTGTTCAAATCTTAATTGGTGTGTGAAGTGAGTGTGTGTTGTAAGGTGCTTTGATTGAGGAGTGTGTGAGTGTGTGTGTTTTTAAGGGTGTGAGAAGTGAGACTGTCTGGTTTGGGAGAGTGGAAGGAGCAGTGGCCGGGATTGTTCTTGATGAGCTCAGGAAAGAGCATGTTGTGGGTGTGTTCAAGAGACTTGAACGAGAACAGGAAGTGTTGTGGCTGCGTGGGGAGAAAGTGTGTGTGTTGTGGGTTTGTGAAAAAGCTTGTTGTGGGTGTGGAGAAAGTCTTAAAGGAGGAGACCGTGTGTGTTGTGTTGAATGGCCGTGGAAAGAAAGAAAGAGACTTGTTTGTGAGAAAGGCGAAAAGGGTAAGATGAAACGTTTTTATAGTTTTTGGAAGAGAGTTTGATCGGGTTTTTTAGTGTTTTGTGTGGCACGGAGAGACAGAAAAGATATTTAGAAAGAGTTCCAGAGAGAACATAGAGTTTGAGGTGAAGCATTGAATTATGGGGCAAAGAGAGAGTCTAGCTTTGGTCTTGGAAAGAAGTCAGGAGCAGAGACAAAGTGATTGGCTGAGGAGGGAGAGGGGGTGTTTCAGAGCAATAAGGAGTCTCAAGGACTTCTTGTAGAGGAGTGGACAAAGAGGCAGAGCAACGCAGAGTCTCGATTGGCTTCAGCGAGAGCATGTCTTGTGTGTTTATGATTTCAAGGAAGCAGAGGAGAGAAATCTGAGTGTGCTGGTAGGAGGGGAGGTGAAGGAAAGGACAAGAAGAGAAGAGAGGGTGTCGGGCGAGAGATCGGGAGCCAGGCTGAGAGTTGTGGGTGATAAAAGGCAAAAACAGAGGAGGGAGGTGAGGGCAAAAAAAGTGGACAAGAGAGTGAGAAAGAAGGGGAGAGTTTCCTCTGTGGGTGAGAACTGTGGCAGACGAGGGAGAAAAAAAAGAAGAAGGGAGGACAAGAAAACAAAGCAGCCACAGAGGGAAATAAAGAAAAGCTTTTGTGGAATTAAGATTAACAGGGTTAATGACAGGGAGAGTTAGCCTACAAGTGACTAACAAGTCTCTGCTGCCAGCCACACGAAACCAAGGACTCACACACACAGACCAAAATACCCATTGAGAGAGAGCTTAGTGACAGGAGCTGGTGTTTTTGAGTGTGACACTCCTCCTCCTCCTCGTCTCCTCTCCTCCTCCTCCTCCTTCTCCTCTTCATGCTGTTGTTGGCCTTAACTGTCGGTGGGTCACTGGGGCGCCACTACATCGCCATGTTCGAGGCCACACAGAACGTCACGCTCAAACCTACAGAGACCTGGAGGGAAGCGCTGCTGGACACCCGCATCATGGACCTCTTTTTCACCGTGAGTAACCTCGTCTTTTGTGTTTAGGCTTCTCGGAGTCTCTGAAATGTTTTTTTTTTTTTTGCATATATTTATTTATTTAAATGACATCTTCAAACCCGTTTCCTTAGTTGTTGTGCGTTTTTGTCACAAATCTTTGTCTTGGTCTCAGTGATTTCATTTTAAGCTGCATTACCATGATGGAATAACAGATGCTTTGCTCTGTGATGTACTTTACGTCTCACATCTGTGCGTCTTCTCTTTTCCATCTGCCCGTCTTTCTGTCAGGGAGGTCGCTGCTCAGGTTTTCTTTCAGAGTTAAGGTCTCTGCGTCTCGTACATTTCCATTACACTTCTCCCGTGTCCTGCCTTACCCTCGCTTCTTCTTCGTTTCTTTTTCCTGCCCTCTGGATTGTGGTTTATTTATGATAAACAAAGGGAGACAGTTGCCTTTTTCATGTCGGGCAGAGAAATTTCACTTGACCTTGTCTTTCTTGGCACCGGCTGAACTTTTTTTTTTTTTTACTAGTTTTGTGGGTTTTTTGCGACGCACCATTAAGTAGATTTATGGGTGCTTTGCAGTGGGGTCGTGTTATTGTGTTGCTGTCCAGGGGACTGCCCGGTGAAGTAAATGTGTATTTTTGTGCACTAAAAAGAGGCGGCCCATGCTGGCTAAGCAAAACATGTGGAAGAGTAGTGTGGAACAAACGGGTCAGCTCCTCTTCCATTCAGCATCCATTCAAACCCTCCTGTCCATCGCCAAATACTGCTCCACTACTACGCCGTTCAGCTGCCTGCTGCCATATACTGTGCTGCTCCTTTTAGTATTTACCTGTTTCACTACTACCTGCATGACCTCTGGAGCCAGGTCATTATCTCCTCCTTGTTAGTGCTACACTCTGTTAAGTGTGAAATACTGAGCTGAGTGCGGCCTTACTCCAGCTCACTACAAACTGCATGCACGTTGCCAAATACTGGTCCATTTACTTATCCCTCTGGGGCCTGACGCCCACTAAACGTAGGATAGCTAGTTGGATGACTCAGCAGCTGTTCAGCTTAACGAATCAGTTTTTTTGAATATATAATCATATTCATTTCTATTCAGAGTGTATAATGATTTTTTCCCCACTGTAATGTCAGCAGTCAGCTCGCTATTAGCTGTAGTCTAGAGTTAAAGTGCCACTATAATCATAACATAAGAGACCACACATCACTTTGTCTTATTTTGTTTGACGCGGCTTGGTGAGTCTTTTTACTACTGAATCCTGCTCTGAATCCTGCGCTCCTGCTGCACATGTATCATTTCCAAATACACCTTACACCTTTTAACTTTTTTTTTCTAAATTTTATTAATCCCTCGATGGGGATTCTATATTTACATGCATTTAACCCGGACACACACGCAGTACAAGGGAGATGGTGAAGTGATGGGCAGCCCCCCTGAGGAGTGGGGTCGGGTGCCTTGCTCAAGGGCACCTCGGCAGTGCCCAGGAGGCCACCCTCTGGTTCCCAAGCCAAGGTGTATGGACTGAGCTACTGCCGCCCCCTAACATAAGAATATTTTTAGGTGGTCTGGATTCAGAGAGATAAAGTTTGAAAATCATTCCTAACTTGTGCTAATTTGTGCAGATTACAGCTCAATTTAAAAGTGGCTTGTGTCACCATGATAAACACTGTGTTGCTAAGAAAGACAGTAATGTCGTAAAAACAAAGTTATTGAAAGTGTTTCGGCCTGTGGAGCTGCTTTTAGTGCTGTTACAGAGGCAGAAACTTACTGTCTGTCTGTGTTTGTCGGAAGCTGTCCCGTTTTATAAAGGTAAATAATAAATATATTAGATAATATGGTATGATATAATAGGATTTTAGATGCTTCTGTGATAGCGCTTGTGTTTTCCATTGCTGCTTTTGAAAAAGGACCTTGGGAAACCTGGTCCAGTCACTCTATCTTGTTTTGAGTATTTTTTTTACTTCAAATGCACCTCATTGTATCTTTTCTGTTTGGATCATACAGAGACAAAAGAGACAAGCTTTCCTTTGAATATGGAAACCTACTGAACAACAACAATACTTTGAACAGAATATTCAGTTACAATAGTGTGTGTGTATATATAGTTGAAATGATATTTGAAAATGTCGTTGAACTTTCACTTCATGTTATTTAATAAGATGAACATGATTTGATTGTGATTTTCACGTTGTTACTTCTAGCCTATTGTGATATTAATTCTCCCGGGTTACACGTGTGCTGTGTGTTTGGTTCCCACACAAAAGCATCGATCCATTCACCGCCTTTGTTTACTTCCTTTTGTTCAGGGAGTTTGTGGCTTTTTTGTGTGGAGTTTGCATGTTGTGCCTGCGAGGATCCTCTCCGGCTTCCTCCCACAGTACAAAGACATGCACGTTAAATGGTGACTCTAAATTGCCCGTAGGTGTAAAGGTGAGTGTGAATAGTGATTTGTCTCTGTGTCAGCCCTGTGATGACTTGGCTACCTGTCCAGGATGTCTCTCATCTCGCTCGATGTCAGCTGGGATCAGCTCTAGCCCCCTGTAAACCCTGATGAGGATAAGCCGTTACAGAAAATGGATGAACATGTTCTGAAGCTTCAGGTGTCTCTGTGTCTGTTAAACATTATTTATGGTTGGTCTGTTGGAGGTTTAGTAAAATTGCGCCAACATGTACTCCGTATAAAATCTGCATGAATTTCTGCTCTGATTAAAATGATTTTGACGACATTAGTAAAACAGCTCAGAACTGGTGAAACTTTAAAGTTTGATTTTGAAGTGTTTTGTTGTGCGCGCTGCAGACACTCATTTGTGCTCAGTTTTGTTGTTTTCTTTCCACCGCTGGTCGATAATCATCGTTCATTTACAGTCCTTTTTCATGCACCTGAAAAAAAGTTGTCATTTTGATTGTTATGATTTCATCCAAGGCAATCACAAATAACTATAATTGTCTCTAAACGGCAGCTGTAATCAGAGGTTTGTTACACAAAGCACACAGGCGTAATCAAGGATTTGATTGGCCGGTCCCAGCAGTTTGACATGAATAAAAATGTTTGTCATTTTTCAGTCAGTTCTTTTTGCTGCTGGAATTTGCA
Source organism: Collichthys lucidus (assembly GCA_004119915.2). NCBI lineage: Eukaryota > Metazoa > Chordata > Actinopteri > Sciaenidae > Collichthys > Collichthys lucidus. The sequence continues at coordinate 31,454,754 of CM014079.1, read as the reverse complement.
GGATGTGTTTTGTGTTGGTTTCAGTTTTCAGGCTTCAGTCTCATCTCTCACTCTGGTATTTCTAGTAGCTCAACTGTTTGTTATTGTAAGGCTGCTGTGGTACTGTCAGCTGTGTGTGTGTCTGTGTGTGTGGGCACATATCTGTCTCTGTGGGATTGTGTCCATTTGAGTTTGTACAGTGTAAGTTTGTGTGTACGCTCTGCATGGATCTGTGTTGTGCCTGTTTGTTACTTATGTTGTGTGTGTGTCAGTGGGGTGGGTATGTATGTTACATGTGTGTGCGTGTGTGTGTTTATTCAATTTAATGGGCTCCTCTGCTGTCTCAGCTGCTCTGTCTCCTCAGCTGTGAGAGGTAACAGGCTGGCTACGGTGTGTGTGCGTGCTGGTACTCAGAGACACGCGCCATCAGGGTCACAGTTGACAACAGACCGGTGGCAGGATTAGAGCCCGGCCCCAGGATTAGGGGCCCCTGTTAACAACCGCTCTAACCCACCCACCTATCGCACACACACACACACACACACACACACACACACACACACTCATGACTCTGCCGATGGGCTCTGGGAAGTCTCTGTCCCTCTGTGGGTGGGTGTCTGTCAGTCTCCCATTAACTGGCTCCAGGGCTCCCTCACTGATCACTGCTGTGAGCTAACAGGAGGCTGCTGTGAGTTTCTGCCATCACACGTTTGGTTGGTGATCAGAGACTTCTCTTCAGTAATAAGCAGGAAACACAGGCAGGCAGGTGATCGAAACAAACGTGTTTTGAAACAAAATGTGAAGGTGAATGTAAACTGAAACATTTGTCAGTTAAATGCCAGACTTCCTGCTTAAACTTCAGTTATTTAGATAATCAGCTAAAACTGTTGGCTTGTTTTCTGTCCTGCTACATTTGTTGTAGTAGTAGTATTGTCCATTGTTTTCCTTTTTAATAGACAGCCAAAAGAGTGAGACAGATGACAGGAAAGTGAGATACAGAGACAGGGAATGAAATGCAAAATTCCCATTTGGATGTGAACAGGGATAATAATAATTACTAATGATTAGTAATAATGAATTGGACTTTGCAATCAAGGTGTTTTTATGTTTTAAATATCAGACATGATTGATGTCACAAAGATGGTTTTAGTCAGTCTATATAATAGATCTATCAGTGAGAGAACGCCAGATGGCCATTGGTCTAACGGACTGGACAGGCACATATTTTGGGAATGGGAGTGTGTAGCAGCCATTTTGCTGCTGAAAAGATGTTTAATCTGCCAAAATATTATTCTGGCCCTCCAGGTTTTTTTTTTTGTGGAAAAGCGTTTATCCCTTTTCCACTTGAGCTGTTGACAGCTCCGGCTCTGAGATTCAAGGATTGATAGAAGATAGATGGACGGACGAGGGGCCAAATGGAAAATTGGAAGAGAATGACATGAGAGAAAAAAAAAGAGTTGAGAGAATAAGAAAAGACTGAAGCTAATGTAAGAGAAAGCAATGAGAGTGAGAAACGAGGTGCAGGAATAGAAAGGGTCTAGAAAAAAAGAAATGGAACAGAGAGACAATTTAGAGAGAAAGTGAAACGTGGATGCAATTTACAGGAGAGTGAGAGCGGTTTGGGGATAAATGGGCCATGCTAGATTGAAAAGGAAGAAGAACCCGGTGATTGTTGGCCTCCTTCAAAATAAACCCTCCACTTTTGTCGATTTTACACCTCGTGACCACGACGCACACCCCCACTCCAAACAATAAAAGAAGACAGAAGAGTGCACACACAAACTGAAGCGCCTGTAATTTTGGCCTCTGCAGTTTGTTTTTGTCTTTTTGTTCTCCAGGTTTTGAGTTTCTGTTTGACTCGGAGTGATTAGAGAGCAGCATCAGTTTGTGATCGAGTGTCTACCCACATGCAAACACACACGCATACACACACACATCCAAGACTTTGAATAGCATCTGGTTTATTTCATCGCATTGGAACGATGTACTGATACACACTACAGAATCATACGTGCACATCTCATCGCGCTGTAGACGCGTTCTTTCACACACTTTGTACTTTGCAGCAACACACACATCTACCTGCTTACACACACGTTATACATGCTTTGATTCCTACAGATACACATCTTCAGACTTACTCACACTAACAGAGTCTATAGCACGTACGCACATACCTGCACACACGTTTGTACTTCAGCATTTCCTCAGCTTAACCGTAGGGCTGCACGATATGGCCTGTAACCAATATCTCAATATTTTTAAGCTATATTGCGATACAAGATATATATCTCTATTTTTGTTGTTGTTGTTTTGTATTGTTTATTTCTAATAAATATTGTCATTATTGCCTTGACAGCATTGTAATTGCTCAGAATCAATGTAGTACAGTAGATTTACACTTGCTGTGAGACCCACCTCTTTTTATAGCATTTTAACACTTACACATATTTTTTATGAATTTTTAATATATTTCATAATGTACATATGAGCACTGAAGCAGTGCAGAATCATACTTGGCTTATGAGACACTTTATTAAATCAAATTTAAACCATTCTTCATATTTTATAAATAAACGTTTAATACATTTAACACCCGCGTCTTATTTTGAAAACCGGAAGTGTCGACACGCTGCAGTAAGCTAGCGCTGACTTTCCCGGTTTTCTCAAAGTATTTGCCATAAAGTCGGAAATAAGGGCGCACTTGAAAATATTGGAGCGGCTGACGTGACCACGCGAAAACGAGAGACGTGACCGCAGCTGTTTTTCTTCGGAACCAAGTCGTCCATCTCCATCTTTGATTAACTCGCTCTTCACTTCTCTCCTCACTTGATACAAAAAGTACGCATGCGCGCAGGGGATGTTTTTGGGTGGGCGGGGCAGTGTGCTGCATGCTGTGAGGAGCAGCAGGAGTGAGTGACAGGCGAAACTCCGGAGAACTAAAGGCTCGATGTACTCGATGGTTGCGATAGTCATTTCATACATCTCACATAGACCATGCCGCGATATATCGAGTATATTCGATATATCCCCCACCCCTACTTAACCGTCGCTTTTACATTAGTTGCGTGTTCACAGCTGAAAGAGTCGTGCGTGGTGAGGGGTGTAGACTCAGTACACAGTGTGAGTGATTCTCTTCTTTGTACTGGATTGTACCTTTTTATGGTATAAACACTGACCTTGTTGGGAGCAGTAGATCTTATGGGGACCAAAGAACAGCCCTAATGCAGCGTTAGGCTGTCCACAATCAATCAATCAATCAGTAGAAAGTCCTAACAAGCATAGCTGCTCAAACTTCTGCATGTATGTATGAGGGGTATGTGTGCAGGCATATGTATCTGTTGTCGTTTTTTCTCTGCACCACAGGGAGGATAGCTAGAAGCGCAAGTTTTTATCACTGTGGAATACACTGCTTTGAATACGTTGAACTTGAAGATTGAAATAAATCTCATTTCTAATTAGAGATGTCTTAACAGTTATATTAACGGTTAAAACCCTTACATCAAGTTTAAATCCAACTAAATACTAACCGTACCCCAAACAACAGGTCACCCTCTGTCCTTTTAAGTGAGAGTGAGTGAGAACTGGCCAAAATGTCTTCACTTTCCAAAAATGGGGTGAATGTGGACCTATGTGTTGACGGTGATGCAGCATGCACACGCTGAATGACGGGCACACAGAACGAGATGATAAAGAGACAGACAGGGCTGACCAATAAGTAGAATCTTGGACTTGATGGCCCACTGGGATTTTTCTTGATGGGCCAGATGGCCGGTACACCACTGCCTACCCCTAGTCCTCACAAATGTAGCCGTACAAGAGCACAACACAGTAAAGCGTTTCATGTTTACCCAGTAAACACAATCAGTGTGGAGTGCAGGGACTGATGAGGCTGCAGCACAGGCTGATTCTCTTCCTACTTGGCCTGCAGGCAGACAGTAACCCAATCTGAGAGAGGGAGTGATGATGGAAAAGATCAAGCGAAAGACAATAAGTTGGAAGCACAGCGCCGAATTGAAAAAAAACAGAAAGATGAGCCTGCGAGCCCCCCGAGGAAACAGACACCAGGCTTTGTCTCCTTCTATAAATATCATCCCTCATTCTCCCTCCCTTTCTCTTTCTCCCACTCCCCTCTTCTCTCATTCCCTCTCCTCCTCTATCGTTGATTGAGCTTTCTCTCATCTTCTTCTTCATCCTCTTTCCTTCACCTCATTGCCTACTTGCCTTTCTCCTTATTTTTTTTCCTCTTTCTGTTTACTTGACTCGTGTCCTTATTGCCCTCTTTAATCTTTCTCCTTAAACATCCAGTCTGTAAAACTTAGAAGGATCTATTCACAGAAATGGAATATAATCATTACTATGTTTTCATTCATAATCACCTGAAATAGGGTTAGTCAAAATATTAGACAATTATCACAGCCAAGAGACTTTGCGTAAAAAATAAATAAAGAAATAAATAAAATAAAATAAAAAAACCTGACAACCAGTGTGCAACCACCATCTACTTTGAAGTGTGAACCACAAAGATTGGAGATCTTAAAAATCAGTATTTCATTTTTTAAATTTTACAGTTTTAATCAATATGTCGATGCTAAGCTACCAAAAATGATAATCGTGTTTTGTGCTCTTTACACTACATATCTCATTCACCCCATTCACACACATTCATACACTAATGGCATTGGCATGCCATGCAAGGTCCCAAGTGTTCATCAGTTTTATTAGCTAGGCATTCATACGCATTCACACACTGATGGCTAGGGATGTAACGATGCATGGTGACTTGTACTCGCATCAGTTGACAGAAAAAATTAATTGCGATTATTGGCGAATGCTAGAGAAGTAGGATATGTTCTTTTTCGTCTTTAAAAAAAAAAATAGAAATAGGTCACGTTGTGGCTGCAGCTTCCACTGCCGCGTCTGCCTTTCTGTGTCACACACACACACATGCGCAGTAGTGGTAGTCGGCGTCAGGCCTGACTGTACCGTAAATGATACCATGACACAGACCCTCCAGGAATTCACGATGTTGCGATTTGCAACGTCAACGCAACTTCAGTGAATCCCCGTGAATTCAGGGCGGTGTTGCAATTTTAACCAATCACCGCAACTTCCGCGCAGTCTGCACGGGGGATTGAACTCGGGTCAGGGACGGCCGCACGGTGGGGAGGATCCCCTCATGGGACCTCTCCCCGGCGCTGGCTGGCCCCCGCCGGGCGCATTTCCTCAGCGGTGCGCCGCAACCGGCTCTGCGTTTACAGCGCCCGAACCTCGCCGTTTCCCGGGGCCGTGGACTCTCATTAAAGGGTTAATGAGCTATCATCTTAATTGTTTTTATTTTCAGTTAGCTCATACTTCAAGCTGAAAGGTAATGGTCAGATCAGCTGCTTGCTGGCAGCCCTAATAAGAACACAAACAAGTTTATGTAAAGAGAGATTTTTCCTACAAATAAAAAGATAATTTTATTTGGTCAGAATTTGTCTGTAGCTCATTTTGATCTAAAAAAAATAGTGAAAAAATTGTATCGTGACCCGAATCGAGTCGTGAGTTAAGTGTATCGTTACATCCCTACTGATGGCACAGCCTTCGGGAGCAATTTGGGGTTCAGTATCTTGCCCAAGGACACTTTATGCAGACAGGAGGAGCCAGGGATCAAACCTCTGATCATCTGATTAGTTGACGACCCGCTCTTCCTCTGAGCCAAAGCCTATCTTAGATCGAGTCGTACCGTATCTTAGATCGAGCCTTCTAGATCTACAGACATGGACTCCACTGTGTTGCACCGCCATGTTTCTGTAGTTAGTTTCTAAAGTTTCTCACGACGACACCACCAGATGTCACTAAACGCTACACATTATCGAACCCCAATTCTTCGTTGGCCCAGACCAAACATGTGTTTGAAGTAATTCAAGTTAAAGATAACCAATCAGCTACATGGATACACTGCAGCTTTTGGCTCTTGTTTCATTAATATTCCAACCTTTAGCAAAGTTGATTTTAAAAATCTAACAGGTGTACCCTTCCATGTGCAGCACAGCATATTTTTAACGAGCTGTAACTTCTTCCTCTGGTTTAATCAGCAGTGCAGACACCAACTTGCAGAAAATGACTTGTTGGGTTACGTGTTAATCAGCTGTCAGTGATGAATGACACATTGACGACTGTGGGCCCCCCCCCGTGAATGAGTGAATAAGATAAATTACATTTTTTTGAGTGGACACTGATAATTATATTTCAGTCCAAATTGCTTCACATGATGGTAAATTAAGTATATTTAAGTTTCTAAACTGTGTTATAAGACAAAACAAGCTCTGGGAAATTGAGATTTGCATCATCTCTTGACATTCTTTAAAAAGTTCGATTAATTGAGAAAATAATCACCAGACTTTAAGTCACCCTTTAATTATCCTTTTGATCTCGTGTTTCGATCAATGCTCCTTTTATTAAATGCAAAAAGGATCCCTACTTTTTCTTTTGCCCACTCTCAGCCTACTGGTTCTCTAGTGATGAGAAGTCCAGTCCACTGCCAAAGCAAACCTAATAATAAGCAGTGAATTAGCAGGAACAGAAACTTAAAGCTCGGCTCTTACTAAATTTGTTGATTAATCAAAGTGCAAAATCTACTGTCGTCTGAGCCGCATGCCCAAAATGTTCCATATTGTTTTATCTTGTTGGCTCTCCTACCGTGCATCCCGCTATCTACATACTGACGCACACACACGCACACACACACACACACACACACACACACTCTCTCTCTCTCTCTCTGGCATACACACACACCCGTTGTGTATCTCTAACTATAGTCAGACTCAAGGCGACTGACATTACTGGCATCGCATGGATCGTTCACTGGTGCAGCTGCTTTTTCAGACCTCGCGCTGTTCAGTCCTTTGGCATGGCACTACCTCTCCCACCCCTCCTTCTCTCCCTCCCTCTCTCTCTCTCTTGCCCCCCCCCCCCCCCCCCCCCCCTTCCCTCATCTCACTGAGCTCTTCCAGAGGATGACTTCACGCTCTGGAAGAGGGCAGCAGCAGCAGCAGCAGTGAAGACTATGGTGGCTACGCTACGTTAGCATCTGAGATCTCTTCCCATGCAAGCGTGGCTTACGATCAACCAGGCAACCCAGCTGGAGAGCAGAGAGAGAGAGAAGAGAGGGGAGCAGTGGGGAGAGGCAGCGGGAAAGAATTTAGGGGAGGGGGGGAGGAGGAAGTGAGAACGGGAGAGGATTTGAGAAGAGGAGGAGGAGGAGGAGGAAGAAGCAACAAGGAGAGAGAGGGGAGGTTGAAAGTTTGATTGCTTCTGCAATGGGGCCATGCGCTGGCAAAGCATGTGGAGCCGGTGAAGACGCACTCACTGTGGATTTAAGAGGATGACGGATCAAGAGACGGGAGAAGAAGAAGAAAGAGGAAAAGAGCTCGAACTGGCTGAGAAGAGAGCCACAGAGGAAGGCAGCTGATCTCCAGACGTCCGCATAGTACCGCCGGTGGAAACCCATGTTACTGAGAGGCTGTGATTACTCGCAGTGTGACTGTTCCCCCGCTTTGCTGTGTGTGTGCACAACTGGAAACAACAATGCCTCTTCTCTTGTGGGAGCGTGACAGCTCGGCACGGACAAACCCCCCAAATCCCACAAGTGAACAGAAGCTCAGAGCTGAGATGAGACTCGAGTCGGGCAGATCTTTTCCATCAGACGCCGGGTCCGTCCACTCTGGGTTTGATTGAGGCTGTCTCAGCTGGGCTCAGACGAGCTCAGTGATTGTTTGTTTGAGACCGGAGGGGTCACGGTGTCTAAAGACGGACGTGTCGAAAATCAATTCGCCATTTCACCTCGCCTTGCTGGGTAGTGGGTTACACCAGTGAGTATTTATCCTGCCTGGTATCAGCTGATCTGTTTTTGAAAGTGGTGACAGGAAGATGAGACGGGTTCACCTTTACGTCCGTTGGTGATTTAAGTTTATTTGGATTAAGTTTCATTGTCAAAAACCAGAAAAGGATCACCAGCGGATCGGAGCAAAATCACCACTTGTATTTAGGCGACGTGATCTGAATCTCTGTTTCTCCTTTCAGAGACAGAATATGAATCTTAATTTAAAAAAGCCTGCAAATTCGCTGTCCTCAAATAAAGCCCTGAACGTATAAAAGTCTTCAATATTTTTCGTACCTGCCACAATTGAATGTGGTTGTGGGCTTTTAGAAACGTACACCTAAAAACAACAAGTGGAGACTGGCACAGTAGTGCTTGTTTACACAGGAGGCCGTTCAATCCTTCTTCACTCAGCACAATCAGTTGCTTAAAATAAGGAAAATCTTACCGTAGATCGTGACTCAAAAGATGAAGGATAATTTTCCATGAGTCGCATGCTTGTTTGTTCAGCATGTGCCATAACCAAAAATGGAAGGATCTGTCGGTTGTTTGAAAATCAGTTTCAGTTCTAAGTGCATGTTACAAAGTAAAAAACTGAATTTGTAAAGTTGAGCTTGAAATTTTTGAATTTCATTTGAAAGTTTAATTCGGGTGAAACTGCATCTGAAAGTTTTGATAAAAATCTTAAATCCAGATTTAGTCATTTACATACAGAATGAACATTTAAAACGAAAAGTTCAGCACTGAACTTAAATTCAGAATCAATAATTCACCTAAAAAAAAAAAACCTAAACCCAGAATACAAGTTGATATCTTTACTCCATACGGCACACAACTAATTCAGACTTTGAGTCTTAAATGGTACAGTTTTAATAAATGTACAAACGGACACCAAGGAGTCAACAAGACGGTTTAATCACTGCCGAGTGTTCTCAGTGTTGTTGCTGAGTAGGTCACTGCTCTGTAGGTGATCTTGACCGCTGACCTCCTGTGGAGCCATCATGCATATTTCCTCAGAGTACAGCTCACACGAGGCAAAGAAGTCACCATTTAAAAAGGTTTATCTTTATTCTCTTATCCATAAACGCACCATCTCTCATCTTTTATGTATTAGCCTTTTTAGGACATTTGTTGTTAGCTTATTTAGGCCTAAAAGGCACTCTGGGTGAGAACGTCAGCTAGATGCCTTGCAGTGGGGCTAATGGTCATGAGAACCAGGCGGGATTTGAGACACTGACTTTCTCCATTTAAGCTTTCCCTCTTTATTTAAAAAGCGACTAATCAAAAAAGGGAAAAAATGGGAGCGATCCCTGTTTTCACTTCTCATGTTGCAGGTGGGCAAGAAGTCAAGACTGAAAAGATCTGTGCTTCTTCAACAAATTGTTGAAAGTGAGAGTGTGCAGAGGTTTTTCCACATATTTTCAGGCCATCTGTCCTTTTCCCAGAGCCCTTATTTCCAACAATGTTCAGATAGCCAAAGTACCTGCTGGTTCACCGAAGACGGGAGGAACACAGAAGTTCCACCCATTAATTTGATTCCTCTTTCATACCTTGACGCAGACACTGCTTCTCTCGCCCTGCAGGTACACAGGAAGATTCGGGAGGATTCAGACATGGCTCAGGACTCCCTACAGTGCCTGGCCCAGCTGGCCTCCATGCACGGGCCTATCTTCCCCGATGAGAGCGCCCAGGTCTCCTACCTGGCTCACCTGGTCGAAGGCCTGCTCAGCATGATCAATGGGTCAGTATGCCGCTGTGCTGGAAAGTTTATCTGTGGCTCGCAACTCATCTGACTTCTGTACTCAGCGCTTTGTGGCAGTAACGAAAGCAATGAACGCCTCACGGTCAATACTGTATGTTGTCGCTGATGGTGGCACAGCTCTGTGGAAGCTAATGCCGATGTGTGGTTGGTCAAGATTGAAAAATCTCGACAGCTAGTGGATGGATTGACATTAAATTCAGCACCGTCCTTTAGGTTGAGCTTGGCAATATACTGGAGACTAGATATCATGTGAGATTATTGGTTATTGTGATATTATAGCATAGATTAAATGTTGCTTTTGGTCTTTTCTGTATTTACTAGATCTTTGTGGTGAAGTACAAAGTGTTATTTTTTAAATAATGTGCTGTAGATTGTAAGTAAGTGTTAATGGTGGTGTGTAGGTAAACGCAGGACAGCCACTGTTGGCTGTTAAATTTTAAGGACTGAAGCTCCCTGCTGTATAGTGCTGACAGCGACAAGAATTCATACAACAGGTTAAATGCCATTTTCCAACAATACCCTTATGCAGTATGTATGTTGTCTATATTAGCTGTGACAGGGGACAAAATCCACAACCACATTTCTAAAAGCAACGAAATTAAGAACCCGAGGCTCACAGCAGGGACCTGCTTGATGTCAAGTGTGAATCCTCTCAATGAAGAATGTTATTTTGTTTTCAAAGTAGCATTTTTCTTTCAGCTGATAGCAGCGAGTCAGTGAGCTATTTTCATCAATCACACTGATCTCTCCCGTGCTTTCTTTTCCAGTCCGCATAGTGATTTCCACTACGCTGACAGGTGAGGCTTTAGAAACAACAGATGGAACTAATTCAAACCTGCCCATTCAAAGCGGCTCCCTCCCCAGGGATGCAGCCGTTATTACACACCCACCTCACTATAATAAATTAACTTTCCCTTTTGTTAAAGGAATCCTATTGTGCAGCAGTGTATTGAGGAGAAATTCTGGGCATGAAAATCACATAAAGTCAGTTGACAAAACACCTGAGGTATAGCATTGAAGTTAATGCATGTTAAATAATTCCCCTTTGATTCCCCTGTATTAAAACCACACCGGTCATACAGAAGGATGTGCGGATAAACAAAGGACATCAGTCAAAAAATAATTCTCTAATCTGTGAGACGGCTCAGATGTGTATTATTAAATAAAGGCTGTGCCAACTTGCCCATTTCAGCTGCATATGCTGTAGCATTCAAACGGCAGGATCAATGAACACTGTTACTGTTACATTACCTTGGCTACAGCCTCAGTGGCTGCTCATCTCCCTCCAGTATCTCAAGGATTTCATGTTTCTGAAGTTCAGAGACTCAACAAGTGATGGAGGCCAACGTCAGCAGGAGTGTGACTCATACCGTGCCATTTTCTGCTTTATTTACAGGAAGTAATTGCTTGTTGAGTCTGTGTTTTTAATGGCCTCTGATTCTAGCATACTCACTCTATGGGAAACTGGCTGCAGAGGGATGAGCTTGTCTTCCAGTTCGGTAACAAATAGAATTAACCAAGAGCTGATGTTTCCCAGCTTCGTCTAAAACCAAATTTATGTGAAAAGGGATCAAATTATGTCTTTTATTCCTCTCGCGGAGACACGGTTTACTCAACCAGAGAAGAAAAAAGGCATCACTAGCAACCACTCAAACACTGGTAAATACAGAGTGTGGATGTGTATCAGTCCTGCAATCGATCAGTAGTCGTCCTCAAATCTAATTTGGAGCTGGCTGACCCTTATGATGACGCTGATGTGGATGTTTCCCAGTACTAGCTGGAAGCGCTGCAGTGTTTAGTAAACGTGAATTCTGCTGAAACTCATGCGGCATAACTTGTCACTACAATTTCAAAAACCATATTTCTATTTAAATTGCCTGGCCTTTTTTCCAGAAGAGGCAAAGCCATGTGGTAACTGTGGAGCTCCCGGCAGGAGTCGAGGCGTCAAAAAAAAAGATGTAACTTAAGAAATACTATGTATGAGGAAGGACTGTGAGATGATTTGGGTTAAATTGAACTATTTGTGTTTTAATGTTACAAATCAACTAAAGAGGTTTGCCCTCAGTGCTTTAACAGATAAATTCACGTGAATCAAAATGCATAATGAAAACAAATAATAGATGTAATATAACTGTAACTAAACATAATCACCAAGCAGCAGAGGAATCAAAATAGCAGTCGGTTTCCACTTGAATAAATTGTGTGTGTACTCCAGTGTTCAGCTCAATTTAGTTTGCTGGAAATCTCTTTACCAAGCAGTGCTGAACCTGGGTGTTCTTTTCATCCCCAAAAGCTCTGCTAAAAGCCAATTTCCCTCAAAACTTTTCTCAAGCTTTTTTTTTTACTGTGAAGCTGTTTCCCCCCGTCGCAGCCCCCTGCGGTGTCGTTTTGGACTTGAAGTCAAGAGTGTGTAATCAGTGCTTCCAATCAAAAGTAACGCAGCACTCGTCCTAAGCCTCTGTCCAACAGAAATAATCAACCAATCTTCACCCAACTGGCTTGTTTCAAGGTCTCGTTACCAAAGCGACCTACAGACTATATTTTACCTCCAGATTAAGGATCACATGAAACAGATACGGGTTCCTCTGCCTCCAAATAGCGTCCATCATATATGTTAACCAGATTATGTGATTTTACTGGCTGCTGTGGGCAGCATTAAAGACACTGAGCTTACAGGACCCGGTCATGTCCGCGATTCCTGTACCGCCTGCTTGTTAGCCGAGGTCATGTGAAGAAATAGGACTTGTGATGTCTGTGCTGAGCTGCGTGAGCCTGTGGCTCGCCTCACACGCGGCTGTTCGGAGTCTATTGATTGGTTTTTGTGTGTGCGGTGCAGGGGAATCGTGTTTCGGGAGTGTGTTTTGGCCTTCAGAAAGATGCCTTAAAATCAGATCACTGCTCTGTTTTTAGCAGCTGTTACCCAACGGTGAAGAGAGAAGCCATGTTTTAGACTGATGGTCCCACACCAGCTTAAAAAAATGAAACGCTCCCCTTTCTCAGTAATGCCGAAGTTCAGTAGAGCAAAGAACTTTGTCCACAGTTGTTCCTGTGTTGTTTTTTTTACTCCTCTGCAGTTCAAAACCCAGTTTATTATTAAATTAGACAAAAGTTAAATAGCAAATATCAGATATTATCAAATTAGTGTGTATTTAAATTGTGCTGACTGGTTCTTTATGATGATTTCTACCAGTTTATCTCAATTAGAATTTTATTGACCAAACCTTTTTATGGGTGCGATCAGAGTATCCTCTCATTGTTTCACCTCCACAAGAGGTGAATACAATTTTTCTAAAGTAGCTCTATGCCTTTGGATATCTTGTTCTTCTCATTGAAGCTCTGCGCTAACACCGAGCTCCTCTGTATCAAAACTGAGCTGCAGTCAGTTCAGTTTCTCCTGTGACGCCAGGTGCACCTTATCGCTCAGCTGGCTGGTTCAACCTTGAATTTTATTTTGTTTTATTTGGCCCTCCCATCTGTTTCTTAATAATCCGTTGATTCATTTTGAGTCGGTTTGAGAACTGCATAAGAATGCATGACTGTTTTTCACTCAAACCTTCTTCCTCACTTCTCTTCACACCCGATCTTCCGTTAGAGAGTCGTGATGATTGGACTTTAAGCCCATAAGCGCATTTCTGTGCCGCTGTCGAGTAGAAGAGCCAACGTTGAAATACAACTTAGTTCTTAAAACTGCTTGATAAGATTGTCTTTCACACATGACAGAACCCTCATGTAACAAGATAAAAATATTTAAAATTAAGACTCAAACCACGAGCTGTGCAAGACGCAGAAATCAAATTAAAAAATCATTTTTATAAATGAAATGTTAAGTCTCCTAATTTTCTAAATGATCTGCAGTGGGTTCAAAATGCATCTGCAAGACTTTTAACAATAACTAAGAAGAGAACACATTAGCCTCGTTTTATTATCCCTCCACTGGCTTCAGAATACAATTTTAAAGTTGTATTGTTCAGTCATAAAGCCTGAAATGGATTTGACCTATTTTCAACCATTGGTCTCTATAAAGAGTGGAATAACCGAGCATTTAAACAGCTCTGCCAACTCTGTGTCCTCCTTTTTAAACTGTTTCAGCGCGTGCACTATATCGACTTGATTGTGTCTAATAAATGCATTAAAACTAGCGCTTATTGTTTGTATAAGTTTTCTCACACGAGTGACTGAATTAGTGTCAGATGTTATCAGAACTCGAGCAGGACCTCGCATAACGAAAGTCAAAAATAGCTCAATTAAATTCACATTTGCTCCACTCGCTACTTTTAATCTTATTTCACTTTACATCATTGTATATAGTTTTTTAATGGTGATGAAGAAGTGTTTTCTGGTTATTTGTGGGCGTGTCTGTAGTCAGAGTGCTTCTGATCTGAATTAAGGGGCCACACTCGCATGTATAAATAACTGAGACGGACACACACAAGCTCATTGTTGGCCCATGCCATTCAGTGAGTAGGGGTCTCTCGCTCTCGCTCTCGCTCTCTCTCTCTCTATTTCTCTCTCTCTATTTCTCTTGCTCTCGCTCTTCCCTCCTCTCCTGCTCGGCCTGTAATCACCTATTCTTGGAGCTTTTTTTTTTTTTCCAATTGCCTCATCGGAAAACCATGCGGAGAGGGATGGCCGATCTACAATGATTGAACAGTTCTGCTCGCAATTTAACTCCATCTGATAGAGGTTAGCTAGGCCTCTCACACAATGCGCCTCTCTCACTGTGGAGAGGTGTGTCCGTTCAAACACAAATTCAGGATTAAGACTTTTGCTATTTTGGTGCAGCAAAGGCAACTTAAAAAAAAAAAAAACTGTGTATATATACAAAAAACTGCAAGGGCGGTCTTTGTGGAGAGGTTAAATGAGGATCTGAGAGTCAGTAACATTGCCGACTTGAATATGCATATATGCTTAAGCCTTTTCGGGGCAAGCCTACTGTAACTGATAACTGAGTAGACTTTTAACTAATCAAAAATATATTTATTAGCACACATCATCCGATCAACACAGCAGTACAGAAATCCCAAAGATGTCTCCGGAGAACATTTTTTTAAGAGATTATTTTTATGTAATTATGTTTTTTTTTTAAAAAGAATAAAACGTGGCAATTTAAGGCAAAGACGGCTACAAAGACGCATTACTTTTAAAGTATGTTTTGAATTGGAAAGTTCCACTCACATTTTTTTTGGACAAATCCCAAAGCTTCCAGCCTGGATTCACTTGATTCTGACTTGTTTTGTTCTCAGTTTTATTGTCCTTCTGGAGAGTTTTTTCCCCCCCCGACTCTGTTCCCCTCATGTCTCTCTCTCATGCCTCAATTTGACATTTGTTTTCATTTCTGCCCGCTCGCAGCATCTTCTCACAGAAACTCCGATCGCTTAGTGTGTTTTGAGTACAGATGGGAACTGTTTAGAACGAGATTACACAGGGAAATGAATGGATGTTGAGATTTTAATATAGGTAGTCAAGCAGCCACGACATTCCCATCAGCCTCAGCAGTGCTTTGTGTTCTGATAATTGTTTGCATGCTATAGTAAATATTTCCTGCTGAATATCAGCCTGTTGGCGTCCTGATGAGCATGCTAGCGTGGCTGTAGGCTCTTAAACAATGTTTGAGACCTGATTAGATATTCTCTGTTGACTTGAGCGTTGTTTAAAAAAAAACAAAAAAAACATGGCAGCGTTGCTTCTTCTCGTGATCCTTCACACTGATTGTATGTTCACTGTGGTTACCCTTGTCCAGATGTTGTGAGATTTGGATTACAAGCTGCTGTCCAAATCTGTCACTTCACAGTATGTCCTGATGATAAGTGTCCTTAAAATGAGAGTTGTAGATGCAGCCATTCCTTATTTCATCTTATACGCACTGTACTATGAAGCAGAAATACCATTAAAAAATAACCTCAGATGCAGCTGTGGAAAACTGCTCAGGGGTCAAGTTGCCGACAAGTTTTGGTTAAGGATCAATTTTCATGCTTGTTTCCAAACCTCAGTCACCATTGGGTAAACTGGAAAATGACCCCGGTTTAGCCTCAGCCTCACCCTGGAGAGTGGAAACTGTCCTTCCTCAGGCCAAAAAACACGAGTTTGAACTGAAAATGGAAAAGAAGTCGTCGGGACTTTCTTAACATTTTCTTTTTCTGCCAAGACGAGGAAATTATTTTTTTTAAATGTAAATGTCAGTGGTGGATGAATCGTCACTGGTTTACTGCAGGACATGCTTAGCCAGTACTGAGTACTCACCGTGTTCAGTTCTCACCAAGATTCTCTAAACAACATTGGTCATTTTATATAAAGTCTTCTACAGAGGTCTGTGTATTTATATCGGAAATATATCGGGAATCAGTCAGACCTTCAAATCACATTTTATTATCTGTCATTCCCAGCATTGAGATCGAGGACTCGGAGGCGGTGGGCATCTCCAATATCATTTCCAACCTGATCACCATGTTCCCTCGAAGTACGTTAACGGCATTGCCCAGCGAGCTCTTCACCTCATTCATCAACTGCCTCACGCTGCTCACCTGCTCGTTTGGACGTAGTGCTGCCCTGGAGGAGGTGGTGAGTAATAACACCTTCATCTGCCTCCCAAAGATCAGACCAGTGTGTATCAGTCAGTGTGTTTATGTTTTTTTGTTAGTGTTTTGGAATGGATCACTCAGATATTGTTTCAGTGAAATACTGTGATATGTCTCATCTGGTTCGACTCCAGAGTTCTTGCACTCCAGAAAGTCTCACGAGAAGCTGCAAAGTCTGTCCCTTGTACTCGACGTCCAAGCGTTGAATAAAAGTCTCTCTTTCTTTCCTTGCTCAGCTGGATAAAGATGACATGGTTTACATGGAGGCCTACGACAAGCTCCTGGAGTCGTGGTTGACGCTCGTCCAGGATGAGGAGCATTTTCCTCGCGGCTGCTTCGTCCAGCCTGCAGTCCAGGTCTTCAACTCATACATCCAGTGTCACTTGGCTGCTCCTGACGGCACCCGGAACCTGGTGAGACTTTTTTCCCTACTGCATATACAGCTAAGTTTCCCTTCGTCTGTGATAAACAGTGTTTTGCTTCCAAATCCTCAGTCAGTGAACGGCATATCGTCTCACGATGAGGAAGAGATCAACGAGCTGCAGGAAGACGACAGAGAGCTGTTCTCTGATCAGCTGTCCAGCATTGGCATGCTAGGACGAGTGGCCGCTGACCACTGTATCCCCCTGCTCACGAGGTAAACCGTGAACTTCATAATGCGTCCTTTTGTGAAACCTTTATAAGGATCCATCCATGGTTTGCATTATGATAGATTCTGCAGATTCAGTCTCATTTTGGCTGTGTGAGCAGTGTTTGTGTTTCCCGTGTTGACTCTGGTCTCCTGACCTCATCCTGCAGCCTGCTGGAGGACCGGGTGACACGGCTCCACGGTCAACTCCAGAGGACCCAGCAGCACCTCATGGCCTCATCTGACCCCGGATCGGTGGACCGCAAAGTGCTGGACGACCTCTATGAGGACATCCACTGGCTCATACTGGTCTCAGGTCAGCAGCAGGACATCAAACTGTTTGTTTGTGGTTTTAAGGGTTTGGAACGCATGAAGATTCAGGACTCAGTCAGCACATAAGCCGTTCATTTCTCAGGAAGACATGGTCGTTTGCTCACTGATGTTCCCTTTTGTTGCTTCTTGCACACCCGTCTGTTTACTTATAACATTTAACTTTGAGATTAAAAATGCTAAAGTTGGGTTAGTACACGACTTCAACTAGTTTTTCTGCAAAGCATTGGAAAATCATTGTCGGTTCATGAAAGGCTTCACACAGTGTAGAAAAACAAACGCACACATTGAGGCACTTTGAAAAAGTTAATTAAAAGCCTTACGATGTGCAAGAATATGGCTGTTTATAGTGTTTATAAACGACTTTTCCACTGCACTGTATTCCACTTTACTGACTTTATTTGTGGAGAGAACTCCACCCGGTTTCGTGGCTTTGTTTTAATTAAAATATTGTCTGAATCGGCATCGTTACAGACATGCAAAGTAGTTTTGCACATTGCTCACAGTTTTTTTTTTTACCATTTAGGCTGTGTGTCTCTGCAAGAGCTGCCTTTTAAAGAGGAAATCTTTATTTTTATTATTGTTTTTTTTAATGTTGGGTTTATTTGTGGGGTTAAAAATGGCCTTCATGCCTTACCATTAAGAAACGTTGCTGACTCGCACCTGTACATGTTGAGCTGGATACTAGAGCTAGAGCAATTCATCAGATTCATATTATTTTTTTTCCATAAAATGTCTGAAAAATGCTGCAATAAGATGAAATTTTTGTATATAAAATGATGTTAATTTTCTGTTGATCAGTCAACTAATTGTTTGAGCTCTAGTAATAATAATAATAATAATAATACCTGCTGCGATGGTGATCTTGTCTTTTGGGAACAAACTAAAAATCAACATCTTCATCTGTGCGCGCTCTGCAGGGTATTTACTAGCGGACGACCCTCAGAGTGAAACCCCGTTGATCCCCTCAGAGGTGATGGAGTTTTCCATTAAACACTCGACAGAAGTGGACATCAACACGACCCTGCAGATCCTGGGATCGCCGGGGGAGAAGGCCTCGTCCATACCGGGCTGCAACCGCACAGACTCAGTCATCAGGTACTGTTTGTGTTTTTATACGTTATATGTTTGATAGGAAGTTTTTGTTTTGATTATTTTGTGCTGATGTGGCTTGGACATCTTTTTCTTATATTTTTGTCTTTTGAAATTTGGACCAGTAAATATAAATGAGTTTTTCTTGTAGTAATTGGAAACAGAATGCTTTATAGAAACCCTGAATTTCTCAAATTTCCAGGAATGTAGATGAATGCTTTTCTTCTCAAAGACCTATGTGCAGGGACCCTTTGGGAGGAGGAACTCTCAAGTTGTGTATTTTTTCTGCAGGATTTGTGTCACTTCAATCTTCTTCTATGACTTGTAGATGTTTTTTTCTTATTGCCAAGGGTTCCTAAGCCTTGTAAGCTATTTTTGTTTTGGTTTGAAGGCTCCCTATGGACTGAGACTCCTGAAAGCCTGTCAGACATAACACTTACCGGCGTGCGGCTTTGACAAGTGGAAGGTCGAAGGCTCGAATCTCCAAACTCATTAAGAAAATATGTGTAGGTAGTGCGAGGAAACAGGAATGTGAGCTTCACTCGCTCTGACATACAGTAGCTGTTTTTCCGTCACCATGAGAGAACTGTGAAGGTCTCTGAATTCGCATAGCAGAAGGAATGTTGAACATTTGTGAATATATACAGTATGCAGCACAGATTAAGGCCGACTCGAGGTCCAGACAAACTGCTATCAGATGGCTGTATTGTGAGTGCTGACATTTCTCTGTGTCTAGCAGTCCTTGGATGTTGTGACAGCCCGTCTCACTTTACCAGTCAGGGCCCCCATAAAACTGTCCCAGAATAGACTTCCTCACTGTCCGAGGCTAGTTAGATTTCTATGTGTTGTCACGGTTATTGTCCTATAAAGCCAAAGGTGGGTTAGATCCTTCACATTCATACTCAAACACTGTCTGAAGGTGCAGACAGTAAAGCACGGTAACAAAGAGCCCTCTCACTGTGGTTTGGATTTAATGGTTTCAGGGCAACTTGCAGTGCGTTTGATTCTGGATGGCACACTCTTAAATTCCCTCAAGCATGCACACGTGATAAAACACAGCTTAATAAAAACTGACACTGCTATAACATGGACTCATTTTCACATAAACCGGACAAGACACATGAACACGTGTCCTTCACTGTTCTGAACCTGAATCCCCTAAATAGACAGTGTAACCTGACAGGCACCAAAACTAAAAGCAGATTTAGTCGCTCGTGAAGTCAAACATGTCGATGTCGGACAAAAGAACACGGCAGTTCACCATCTCAGCTTGAAATCTTGGATGTTCTGACGTTTCGTAGACTAAATGACTGATCAATTAATCACACAGGGCGTACGATCAATAAAAAAACATATTTTCTGGAAGGCTGAAATTACTAACTTTCAAAACTTCTCTTCAGCCAGCACTTTGTGTCGAGCAGAAATGTCTTTATGATGACTGCACCTTGTTTGAAGCACTACCTCTCTTGTTGCTGCATCGCATTCCAGTCAAAGAATTGTTGTCACATAATTGGTGTCGTACAATGGCTTTCTCCCCGCGCAGCTGCCGAACATGAGCGCACGCTGAAAAACATACGATGAAACGCACTCTGGATGCAAAGAATACCTGTCTGCCGTGATCAGACAGGATTTATTTTTCATCAACAATTACTGCTGCGGCCCCGACAGTATGTGGCTGTGGTGATGTTAGAAATGGTTCACGGCCATTGGCAGCCGCCCTGGATGCTGTGTGTTTGTACGTGTGTGTGTGTGCACGCGTGTGCAGATTATCAGAGTGACGACAATAGATAGTTACAGCAGCCAGTGACATTGTTTGTTGAAGGTCATCGAGCCCCTGTGTTTTCTTGTTCATTATGTAGAGGTGTGTGTGTGTGCGTGTGTGTGTGTGTGCGTGTGTGTGTGTGCGTGTGCGTAAGAGATGACAGCAATGACAGAGGATTGCAGAGACGAGTGGCTGATGGCATCAGGTTTCCTCACGGCGAGTGGACGACCCCGGCTCCGTAAATGTCAGCGTGGTTTTGTTTTCTGCAAACAATGTGGAACTGTGGGCTGTCCTCGAGTAAGGAGGGGCGGACCCATAAGCTGCTTTAAGCCCCTTTGTCTCTCTGTCCTTTTATATACTGTGTGTGTGTTGTTTGTGTGCGTGGACTTAACTTTGAGAAGCCCACTTTTTCACACACACACACAAAGGTCATGGAGATGATATCTACAGCACTAAAGTTTGATTGTAGGGAGAGTGATCTGACCTGAAATCGATGCCACAGTTAACTGTCGCGTTTCCCTCCGTAACAATAAATGTTGCCGTGTTATCATTCACACCTCTGCGTCCTCGCGTACGATATTCTCTTGTCTAAAATCAACAAGGCGTCGCTCTTATTTTGACCTGAGCTTTTTCACATTTACAGACCATGTAAGACCATGATCACATGGCATGAACACAAACAACAAAGATTCAACACAATGACGGCGCCCAGCACAAATTATTTGCAGCGGAAAGGTGTACTTTTTTTATGTTATCGCTCTGTTTAGCTCTTCATCTCGACCTTGTTTGTGTCATTTAATCTATTTCACTCGCTCATCCTTCCTTTTGACCTTCTCTTCTCATGTCTCCACTTTGTCTATCCTGCCTTCTATTCTTCTTGTTTTGTATTCTCTCCTCTCTGTCTTTCTTTTCCATATTTCATCTTTAAATCACACTGCTCTCTCTTGTTTTGTTTTTTTTCCGTCACAGGTTGCTGTCAGCGGTGTTGCGGACGTCAGAGGTAGAGTCCAGGGCGACGAGAGCGAGCTTGACGGAGCTGCTGAGCCCACAGATGGGAAAGGACATTGTGTGGTTCCTCAGACGCTGGGCCAAGACGTACCTGCTGGTGGACGAGAAGCTCTACGAGCAGGTTTGCGGCTTCTCTGATGTTCGATCCTCTACATAACATCATTCATATAAAAATCCAGTGCGTCTCTTCCCCTCACATCTCATCGCCCATCCTCAGCTGTCTTTATACAACACACTGCAGTAATAACTTTCCCCCATAAAAGCAATAAACCAGATGTTTTTCCTCCAACTGGCTCATCTTTTTTTTTTTCCTGCCTCCCCTCAGATCAGCATGCCCCTGAGCACAGCGTTTGGTGCAGACACAGAGGGGGCCCAGTGGATTGTGGGATATCTTCTAGAGAAGGTGATCAACAACCTGTCTGTGTGGAGCTCGGAGGCTGAGCTGGCAAACGACACGGTGGAGCTGCTGGTGACACTGGTGGAGAAGAGGGAGAGGTGAGGACGGTGACGCAGGGCTGCAACAATGATTATAATCATCATTTGTGAGATTATTAGAGTTTTATTTTAGAACTATTAAGTTTAAAAGAACTCTAGTCAGAATGTTGTGCATGTTTGGATATGATCATCCGTGTACGCAGATGTTTTTGTGGTTTACTGTAGTCACATCAGATCCACACTGCCGACTAACACACACTCTCTGCCTCCCTGTGTGTCCAGGGCGAACATCGTGGTGCAGTGTGAGAGCTGGTGGAACCTGGCGAAGCAGTTTGCCAGCCGCAGTCCACCCCTCCACCTGCTGTCCAGCTCCGTGCAGAGGTCTCTGATGAAGGCTCTGGTGCTAGGAGGATTCGCACACATGGACTCTGACACCAAACAACAATACTGGGCTGAGGTAACGAGAAGAGACAAAATAATTAGTTGATTATTAAAATTTTGATAATTAATGATTGTTTAAAAAAAGGACTTTTATAAAAACTTGTAAAACTGATTTGTTTTTTGCACTGTTGGCCAGAATAAAAATATATTTAAAGATGTCAGCCATGGCTGTGTGAAAATATGCCGGTTAGATTTGATTCATTTGTCATTTGGGGGCCGAGCAGTTACATTATTAAAGATTTGAAGTCTGCAAATGACGACAACACTTTAGGAAAGGGGAGCCTGTTGCATTGGACAGTAAAATTATTTTATGAATTCAGGCTGATTAAAATCTGTTAGCGCCCGCCACACCTCCTCGGCAGCAGAAAGATTCTGGCCTGTAAACGATGAATTAAACTTTTAAAAGGGAGCAGAAATCTTACAACAAGTAAAATACCCTGACTACAAACTCACTAAAAACAAGTCTGACATGGCAACACGAGCAGAGGATCAGACAAATCTCCAGGGTTAGTCAAGAAAATAAACGTAAAGATTAAAAAGACCTAAACGTCTACAGAACGGCTCATGTTCATGCTGATCGTAGTCGTGTGCACGCAGTAAATAACTGTTCACTTTCAGTTATCTCTGTAAATAAAGTGGTTCAGCTCATCTGAAATAATGAACTAAACTATGAATATAATTTAAAAAATAGTCGTATTGAAGTGCTCTCATCTGGTAATAAATAAATTAACTGAATATTTTTGTAGATTATGACTGATGGAAAACCTCCATTTGAGTCATGAGCTTTGTCCTTCTTTAAAAAAAAACAAAAAAAAACCCCATAAAATCATGTCGGTCCTGTTTCGACGTCTAGATCTCTGCAGACTCCAGTCAGATCCAAGGAAGGAGGAGTGATGGATGTAGTCGATAATATTCCCCCGTCGAGTCTTACTCCCGTGTGCATAACACGATCCTTATCGTGATCCTGGAGGCCTTTGTCTTAATAGGCTGACAGCAGTAAATGGGGGTGCAAAGCCACAATGACTCCAGAGTAATTACGGGGGGGTGGACGAGAGAGACAGCAGCTGTTGGCTCCTGCAGCTGCTTTGTCTGAACTTGGATGGCTCCGTTGGAGAAGGAGGAAGAGGAGAGACGAACCCAACAACGGATCAAACATTCCTTTGTTACATCTCCACATTCCTCCTCTTTCCCTACACGAACCAAGAAATTAGGTTTTATAGCGTTTACTCGAGCAACTCGGACTCAGTTTCATACATGTCACAACTGAGTTCAGATAAACCAGTTTCAGCCAGTCAAACGTTCCAGTCTGTTTTCCTGTAAGCTCCCTGACAAAAAGACAAAAAAGATTAGCTGCAAAATGAATGAAGTAACCCACTGAAATGTCTGGAGTCAGGAGTCCTGACGGAGAACAGATCGTTTCATCTGAACACATCTTACAGATGCTTGTCAAGGCAACAGTCCGCTGTGATTTTTCAATCGAGCCTGTTTCTCACTGTCTGTCCGTCTAGGTGCTTCACCCTCTCCAGCAGCGATTCCTCAACCTTATCAACCAGGAGAACTTTGCTCAGATCAGCCAGGAGGAAGCTGTCAAACAGGAAATCGTGGCCACGTTAGAGGCGCTGTGCGGCATCGCCGAGGCAACGCAGATCGACAACGTGGCCTCTCTCTTCTCTTTTCTCATGGACTTCCTGTCCAGCTGCATTGGCCTCATGGAGGTAAGAGCAGGTTGGGAAGTTGAGTTAGATCCACACACAAGGGACACAGTAAGGGACCATTGAACTGAAGACCAATGTGACATTTCATCTAATCGTTGATGTTACTTTTGTCACTCAGGTGTACAGCAACACGCCTGAGACCATCAACCTCATCATTGAAGTGTTTGTGGAAGTCGCTCACAAGCAGATCTGTTACCTGGGAGAGGTGAGTGACTCATCTTTAATGTCCTTCCACTGTTTGACCTGCAGATAATAACCTTTTAAATATTAATGCGGTCAGTGAAAGCCGGCTGTGTTAAAGTCGTAGCTGAGGAAGGTTTGTGACGTCATCGTCCTTCCTGTGGAACATTCTGTCAGTGTTTGTGATGCAGTCGTCTTTATTTCTGAACACATGTTCATCAGTCAGTCAGTTCATCTTTGGCTGAATAAGATTGTAATTGTAAACAACTCAACAGAACTGTACTTTGTTTGTACACTGACGGCAGTCTCCTCTATCCAGACTAAGTCCATGAAGCTGTACGAGGCGTGTCTGACGCTGCTGCAGGTCTACTCCAAAAACAACCAGAGCAGGAAGCGAAGTGACGCCACAGCTGAGGAGGACCAGTACCAGGACCTGCTGCTCATCATGGAGCTGCTCACAAACCTGCTCTCTAAAGAGTTCATCGACTTCAGCGACACAGGTGAGCCAGCTGGATGTTTTTGTCTTTCATTATCAATTAAGAGGAAAAATTCTGCCAATTAGTGGAAAACTTTCATTCTTTTTTCCCAAACTGTGTTTCAGACGAGGTGTTCAGGAACCAAGACCAGGGAACGCCGGCATCCAATCGGACGGTCTCAGCAGCCGATGTGGTTCTCTATGGTGTCAACATTGTTCTTCCACTCATGTCTCAGGACCTGCTCAAGGTAAAACCACACGGCATGGAGGTTTTTAACCTTTAGATCCAGACGAGTCCATCTCCTGTCCTGAATCTGTTTGGCTCATGCTGATCTCGTCCCTGTTGTTTTCCAGTTCCCCTCTCTGTGCAACCAGTACTACAAGCTCATCACCTTCATCTGTGAGATCTTTCCAGAGAAAATCCCACAGCTGCCTGAAGACCTCTTCAAAAGCCTCATGTTCTCCCTGGAGCTGGGAATGACCTCGTATCCTCCCGCTGTCTGGCTATGTGTGTCCTCAGTGTTTAGTTTATGATTATCAATTTCAAATGAGGCCAAATGATGATTTGGTTTAGTGGGTTTTTTTTTCATTTCTTGCTTGTATCTGGAGCGACCTGTTTGTCCTGTGCGGCTGTTGAAGCCAGAAAAAAAGCAGGCTGCTGTTGTTTGTGCTCCTTAACGTCTGTGTTCAGGATGAGCTCAGAGATCAGCCAGCTGTGTTTGGAGGCTCTGTCTCCTCTGGCTGAGCAGTGTGCGAAAAACCAGGAGAAGGACACGCCCCTGTTCATCGCTACCCGTCACTTCCTCAAGGTAGAACACACAGCTGGCCGGGTTTCATCTTAACCACATTTAAATGTGTACATGATGTGTAAATGATAAAGTTCGCCGACAATACACACACAACACGATACAGATGAAACATCGCATGACTTTTTTTCTTTTTTTTGCTCCTGAATGCCAAAAAAAGTTTGAGAAGCACTGAGTTAAGAATCCATAACAAAGAAACAGTTTGATCGTTTAGGACATCATGTTTATGTCTTTTCAAGAAGTCCCTGTGTCAGCACATAATACCCTTCAAAACTACAACATATCCGTTTTACAAATGAAAGAAATTATATGTATAATGAATCATCGGGTGCTGGTAGGTGTTTTGTTTTTTTCTTAATTAATAAATTAGCCGTTTAGTCCCTCAAATTTCTGAAAATGGTGAAAAATGTTGACCAGAGTTTCCCAAAGGTGACGAAACACTTCAAATGACTCATATAGGACTAACAAATATAAAGTATTCACATATGAGAAGCTGAAATCAGAACTATTTAAGCTTGGGTGTAGACTTCTGCTTTATTTTCCCTCTCACCCGTGTTCTCTATCGTCCAGTTGGTGTTTGACATGCTGGTCCTGCAAAAACACAACACGGAGATGACGGTGGCGGCAGGCGAAGCTCTCTACACACTCGTGTGCCTGCACCAGGTGAGTCAATAACACAGAACACCTGTCAGCATCAGGATCCTCCGGTGGTTCAACCTGTTGAAAAATCTAAAACAAATAATGTCACCAAAAAGGTATGAGAGTAAGAAAAATCAGCTGCTAGATCATGTTCACTAAACATCTGGTTTGTTTCTTTGAAAAATGACCTGAAAGCTTTAGACAAGATTATTTTCTTTTGGAGTCTGAAACTTGGTTTGAATATGACTGAACATCATGTTTGGAAAAACTCACTAATAGTTTTAATGAAAGTTCATTTGAGATTTAAACTCTCTGATATTTTGCATGGAGTTATATTTAACCATAATCAAAGATTATTTTCATAAGTTAGGTCTGACCATCTTAACACCCTCAGGAGACAGACGTTTTATAAATGACACAAAACGCCCTCTAGTGGCTGGTGTGTGTCACAGCACATAAGTCAGCTTATTGTTTCTCAACAGGCCTTTCTGCTAACAAGTCCGATTTGATTCTTTGTTATGTCATAAACATTTTGACCCTTGCAGTGTATTAAATGGAGCCAATGTGTTTATATCTGATCTGTTTCATTTGATGCTTTTATTTTGAAGTAGAGAGATGATTTCAGGTTAACTTATCGTTTGTTATGGATGAATAGTGACCATCCGGAGCAGACGTTTAACAGTCCAAAAAATGTCACTGCGCTCTAGTGGATAAACGGTTGTCATGGAGACTCTTCTGTTATCTGTGATTATGGCAGCACTGTTAAATCTTTTTAGATTGATAGAGTGATGGTCTGTTTTCTTTTCTCTGCGTCAGGCGGAGTACTCGGAGCTGGTGGAGACTCTGCTCTCCTCGCAGAGAGACGCCGTCATCTACCAGCGGCTGGCCGACGCCTTCAACAAGCTGACGGCCAGCAGCACGCCGCCCACCATGGACCGCAAGCAGAAGGTCGCCTTCCTCAAGAGCCTGGAGGAGTTTGTGGCCAACGTAGGCGGCCTGCTCTGCGTGAAATAACCACTGGAAACCGACCCCGCCTCGAATCATCGTTTTTGAAAAGCAACCAATCAAAGACCCGCCTGCTTCATCTCCCGAGAACTATGGGTAGAAGAGACTCAAAAACCTCTGAGGAACTCTGTCTCTCTACCTGCTGGGGAATCCATCTCATGCCTGAATGTTTACCCTGTTTCACCTCTGAGGATTTCTTCTTTGTTTTTTTGTTGTCCTCCCCACCTGTTAGACCCCCGGCCCCGCCCCTTTTCAGCATGGTTCACAGACTTGATGATGATGATGATGCAGTAACCATGGAAACAGAACTGCAGAGCAGACGAACTCAGTCAGAGGATCCTGCCCTGTGGACTGAAAAGAACGGAGCACTGACCACCACGACGGCGAGAGCACGGGAGCAGCAGCTGATGTTGACGGCGTTGTCCCTCCCCCGCGCCCCTCCACCACCTCATGTACCTAGAGGCTGCCAGAGCACGGCACACACACACATACACACGCACACACTGAGGGTAAAACGGGTTGCTGTGAGTGAGAATTGAAGACGTTTTTTCCAGTTTTTGTAGTTGACCGTATTAGAGGGGCCATTTTTGTTTCAAGATTGCCATGGCGACCAGCTCCTCCCCAATGCGCGCACACACACACTTCATTTTAACAGTTTCCTTTCTTACCAAGGCACACACACAAACACACACGCACACATGCCGCCCCAATCCTTCCCAGAGTGCCTTTGTTTTGTTGATTGTTCTGTATGTGTGTGCGTCTGTGTGTGTCTGTGTGAATTGACTGACAACAAATAATGACTGTGCCTGTCATTCGCCAAGAATACACATGCACACACACAAACACACATGCGCGAAATGTTGCCATGACGATAAAGGTATGGCTGGCCTGGCCGTCTTTGGGGATGCTGAACCGCAGCACAGGAGGGCGTTTGTTTGTTTGTTGGCGATGACAGAAAACCAAAATCAGATTGTTTCAACTAAAGGGTGTAAATATATATATATAATGTTTTCAGATCAGAAATGTATGTTCAAAGACAAAAAAAACATGACTGAAATATGTTTTTATATGCCAGCAGATGGCAGGAAGAGTCGAATGAGTTAAACATTGTTTGAATTCAGATTAAGAGGGAGCAACGTTCTCTGGGTTGACCTTTGAGGTTTGGTATTTTTTCTCTATTTGGATTGTAGTATTATGTTGCGGCCTCCTCCTCCCTCCCTCCCTCCTCCCTCGCTCCGTCTGGACAGATGAAGGCCCCAGAAGGATCGGGCCTCTTGAAGTTTAGCAGATAAATTTCAGTAGTATTTTTCTACAGCAGCACATCCACCGTATCACTCTCTTCAACACACACTGGATCGAAGCAAAGACTGTTTGAGTTGAAGGACAGCAATAACAAACCAAATAAAAAGGAACAGAGCCACTTGTTGACATTACATTTTGTCAGAGACAGAATCCTCCTCGTTCAGAGCACTATCCTGGTTATTGTAGAATGGCTGTTTTGTTAATGAAGTGTAAAAGTGTACATAAACCTATTGTATAAAATGTTCTGGTCTCTGCATTTTCCTTTACACGTCATGTGTGTGTTGCAAAGGCTTTTTTTCTACTTTAGCAATAGAGTTATTTATACTTTTTTTTTTATTCTCACAATCATCAATTCATCCGGCAAAGACAGATGCAGGATTTTGGAGGTAAGCGTCAACTGTCTGATTATTGAAATGGAAACACTGAGGCGCTATTATTATTTTTATTATTTTGTAGAGCCCATTTAGATCAATGAGGGTTGACCACCACAAACCACATCCTCCAGCTGTTTTCTTATTGGTAAAATAGGACAAAACATAGACAACATACAACACTCATTTGTTAGTTTTAATAAGAGAGATAGGAAAGGATAGTGTGTTGATGTTATAACAGCAGAAAAGGTCTCTTATTGTTAGAATAGTTTAGTAAAGTAAGTAAAATATTCATTACAGCACAATACAATGTATATATATATATATACAATATAAGAAATATTTAAACTGTTTAAACAAAATATTTTCCTTCATGAAGATTCATTACATGTGTGTTGCTTCAGTTCAGGCAGTAAATAATTCACTACACAATCTCTTGGATTTAGTATTCATCACACATTCTATCTGTATTTCTGTATTTGTAGGTTAATCTTTGTTTGACTCGTTTCTAACGTTTATGTTTGATTTACTGAACAATTCTGCCAAACTCTCAACAATATTCATTCATTTAAGGCCAGGTCCTTCAGCATGATGTTTCACTTGAGGTTCAAAAATCTAAAAAAAAAAATAAAATAAAAAACGGGCTAAAGTGTCCCTCCTCGAGAGCCGTACTTTGTGGAACAATGTCATCAAGTTGCGACCACTCACGTGTTCACAACACCGGAGGTGTTTTATTGATCAGGAGCCGTGTGTGTGAGTGTGTGTGTTCATCAGGAGCCGCGTGTGAGTGTGTGTGTTCATCAGGAGCCGCGTGTGAGTGTGTGTGTTCATCAGGAGCCGTGTGTCAGTGTGTTCCCTCTCGTCTTTATTCAGCAGGTTTGTCCACACACACACACACGAGCTGTCGCTGTCACTGAATGTAATGACAAAGTCATGTAAGAGACAAGAAGCGAGACACGTTTTTAAAAAGTCATTTGTCTCACCTGTCCGTCAGATTATTATTTTACCAATTAATAAAACATATTTGAAAATAATTTAATATAACTGAGAGACATACACGTCACGTGCGATCGTCCTGCTGTCACTGATCAAAAAATCTGCAAAAACATGAATCATCTGTGAATTTTTACTTCGGTGGCCACTTAAGGCTGGTTACAGACGAGTCAGTCTCCATCAGTCCCCATGTTAAAATGTCCAACTTCACAGCAGAAATAAACATGTTTACAGCCTGGTACAAAAAACTGTTTTGGTCTCTATAGATAATTTCCCTGTTCATGACAACTGTACTGAGGGTGAATTTATATACAACTCACCTGTTCAGATTATTCTGATTGAAATGTGTCACATTAAAACATGATAACTTAATGTGAAAGGTTTCACGTTATGACTACTTATACTTATCGAACTACATTGTCTATATGTAAAACCGTCAATTGATGTTTAGTGTTCTTCAGATGTGTCTTACTAAAACTGTACTCACTATTTGTAATGACAATATCATACCTGTTACAGTAAAACTGTAACAGGTATGATCGTGTCATTACTATATGAATAGAGACAGCATCATCGTTGAGTCACTGTCCAGCTGTCAGACACATCAGCGTGCTCACTTCCAGTATGAGCTGGAATTCATCACCAATGTGTTTTTCTGTTGTTCAGGTTTTCTGCAAGTTCATTCATAAAAACAGCTGTTCACCGCCTCCACCAGCCATGAGTGACAGCGACGACGACGTCCCAACACTGTCGGCTCATACTCTGGCTGCACTGCAGGAGTTTTACAATGAGACCAGGACCGATGCGGATCACAGCACCGCACCGTCAGACCAGTTCACTGTGGGAGCAGTGACGGAGGACTGGGTGAGACAGGAAAGCTGAAGTTATTGCAGGATGATCAATGTATCAGCAGGTTTATTGTTGAGTTACTGTGCAACGAACAATTTGTGATGATCAATTCTGTGTGTGTGTGTGTGTGTGTGTGTGTGTGTGTGTGTGTGTGTGTGTGTGTGTGTGTGTGTGTGTGTGTGTGTCCACCAGCGGATGAGTCAATTCTGGTACAGTGATGAGACAGCAACTCGGTTAGCTGAGGAGGCCATACGTGAAGCCGGAGAGGGAGGCAGGTAAAATTACACACACACACACACACACATTGAATTCCCAACAATCCAAGCGTCTGTTTCTGAAGGGGAACTGAAGCTGGTATATAAAAGGCACCAGACCGGACTCCTTTTACAAAAACAGTCATTTTACCAGAATATTTCCACGTCTCTGTGAATTGAGGATTTAGGAAACCAGAGTGGGTGATTGATGGAACAGCTGAAAGACTAACGAATTCTCCAACTTAGTGAGTTTTGTTTTGTCTTTGTCGTTTGAACGAAGTGTGCTTTATGATGAGTTAACATGATCATAGTTGAAATTGCTGAAGTCAAAGGTCAATGGTGAGGTCAGGAAGGAAGAAAGTGTTCGGGAGCCTCTGATGTCTTATGCTGTATTATTTATTGACGCTTGGAGAATTAGAGACACTCTCATAGTTCATCAGAAGTGCCTGAGTCGGTCTCACATTCTGCCCAACTCATACTGGTGGATCGACTTTAAACCCCAAGATAACACCACAAATACTAAACGCCCAGAATTAGTCAAAGAGAATGTTTTTATTCATGCAGGTGTTATTGTCAGCATATTCTAGTCTGGAGTAAGGGTCGACCGATATATCGGCCGGCCGATATATCGGGCCGATATTAGCGTTGTTTAGGTGTATCGGCTACGGCCGATACACATGGCCGATACGGCCGATACGCATCCAGCGTCATTTACAGACAGGCGTTCAAGGGCAGCTCTGTGAAGACCCGCTATGCACGCTGCTGCAGCCCCCGCAGCATAGT
Organism: Collichthys lucidus; assembly: GCA_004119915.2. Taxonomy (NCBI): domain Eukaryota; kingdom Metazoa; phylum Chordata; class Actinopteri; family Sciaenidae; genus Collichthys; species Collichthys lucidus. The sequence goes on along the minus strand of CM014079.1, from coordinate 31,423,503 downwards.
ATGCACATGGCATTGCACTGCATACAGTAGCATGCGTGTGCCTGAAAGTCATTAAGTGAGTCGAAAAAAACGGGAATGCTGTTTAAGTGCGTCGCATTTAAACTGCCAACCTAAACTAGGGAGCTGTAACACTAAGAGTAGGCTATGATGCAATCACCCGCAGTTTAAAGTTCAAATGAAGTCGGTGTTGTTATCAGTCACTGTCAATTCGGCGTTTGCAGGAGTTAAACCGGCAAACACCGGTGAAGCAGCCCAGTGTGTGTGTGTGTGTGTGAGTGAGTGTGCACGCACGTGAGGGAGAGACAGATGGAGCGAGAAAAAGTGATCAGCGCGGAGCTGAGCAGTTGCTGTAATCAGATAACTGCACAACGAACCCAACAGTCCAGGACCTAATGAAACGTTTTGGGGTTTCGCTTGCTAAGCCATAGACTACTTTAGCTTACGTACGGGAATATTTTTCAACACATGGGGTAGCGCCGTGTCAGTGCATGTCGACACCGCGGGAGCAATAATGGCATGCGAGTGATTATCACTGAATAAACTTCTAAATCCCTCCTAAACGTAACTCGCCACGCATATTGTGTGCAATATAAGGGTACACTTCGTTAGAGTTAGAGGTGGCGTGGGATTTGATATTAACTAAGACAATGTCGAAATGGATAAAGTTTGATGCGTCAAACCTAAAGGGAGATTGTTGTGATTTGTCCCGCCCCTCTCCCCTCTTCCTGAAACAAAGCAGGGGGCAAGCAGCGAGGTTTTGTTTCTCCACAACTAAAACAAATTATGGTGTGCCCATTTTTTATTTTTTTAAAAAGTGACAAATCTACAATTCATTCACTCACTTTGCAATGCGGATGATGATCAAGTCAGGCTATTTACTGTCACTGCCTGCTTCAAAGGCAATGGTATATCAAGTACAATATAGGCCTACAGTTGTAAAATAGGCCTAAACATTTACTCTAAATAATCTTTGTGTCATCCCCAACATTTCTCAAATGTGCAGTCAAGCTCTGTTGCCACTGTCAAGCCACAGTCCTTTGAATGTGTCAAGCCAAACTAATATATATTTTTTAAATAAATAAAAATGAATAAAAGCACCGAAGTATGTGGGCTATTCCTTTTTAAGTGGATATAATACTGTATAAGCATTAAGCAGACACTTAAAAAAAAAATGCTCAATGGGCTTCAGACATGATTGTCATTTTCCTGTTATTCATGTTATTATAAATAAATGGCTATTTATTTTTAACTTGAGACCTGGAATATTTGTCATTTTTTAAACTTTTTTTAACCCATATCGGTATCGGAAATCGGGTATCGGAAATCGGGTATTGGCCATGGGCCATGGGGAAAAAATCGGTATCGCATCGGCCATCAAAAAACCCGTATCGGTCGATCCCTAGTCTGGAGACACAGATGTCTGTTTACGCAGATTGGAACGTCACCGGCAGCTATCTATTATATCTATGAAGGCAGCAATATGTCTCTTTGACCCTGGCCACCACAGTGTTGAGATAGACTGGCACCTACTGTTCCCAACCAAAGCCAACAACTAATATTGCCGAGGACCCTTGATTAATCTCTCAATGTGGTGTTTTTGTTTTAATGTTTATTAAGCAGGCCGTACAGTTGCAGTTATATACAGTCATGCACAGTCGTATGCTGTGTGTTAACGGTTTCACCCAGAAAACTGAAGATCTACCAGATCAACATCAGTTATTAAGTGTTACCAAGGCAACAATTCAATCAGAATCAATGATTTTTATTCCTACTAAACCAATATGAAATAATTAAATGTACTGTAATCTTTTGGATCCGTTATTGTTTCTGCTTTTTTAAATAAAGCAGTCAATAGAATTGTAGATTAGGGATTAAGTTTTAATACCTCTTGATACATTAAAATTGATCATTACTAATACAAATTACCACCTAAATACATTCCATTATTATCTTATTTTATCTCTTTATTATTTAGGTTTAGCTTTATTATAAGTTTTATTATTTTGGGATTCTGTGCTTTTGGTACAACACTATGATTGGTGTCATGTATTCTGCACATCATGATCATTCGACAGTGGCAGCTGTACATAGGAGTCCTCAGTCTCAGTCTCTGATGGGCTGCATCTGTTTGATCACACAGGAACACAGAGCCACACACCACAGCCAGAAGTTTAGGCTTAACGTGTCTGAATGTTTCACTATCCACACAGGATAGCGTGCGTGAGCGCGCCCAGCGTGTACCAGAAGCTGAAGCAGGGTGTGGTGGACGGCTCGGATCGGGTGTCTGCCTTCGTGTTGGAGTACGACCGCCGCTTTGCCTCATACGGCGACGACTTCATCTTCTACGACTACAATGAGCCGCTGTCTCTGCCGGCCAGCGTGGCCCCTCAGAGCTTCGACATCGTCCTCGCCGACCCGCCGTACCTGTCCGAGGAGTGTCTGAGCAAAGTGGCCAAAACCATCAAGTACCTGAGCAAAGGCAAAGTGCTGCTGTGCACAGGTGACACATTATTATATTATCAAGTCCCAGACAGCATGGTAAAACCCTTAAACCTGAATCAGGTGTAGAAACAATCATCTTTTCAAGGGATCATAGGGATTTTATTGTAAATTTTATTGGAAAATTGTGCAGCAGCAAATTTTTGAGCGTCTCTTGATGTCAGACTTTTGTGTCCCTACAGGAGCCATCATGGAGAATCACGCCAGAGACCTCCTGGATGTGAAAATGAGCAGCTTTCTGCCGAAACACAACAGACAACTGTCCAACGAGTTCCGCTGTTTCGTCAACTATCCGTCTCGCCTGTCGTCCTGCTGAGGAGCCGAACAATCGCCAGGTCAACGGACGAACTGTTAGAGGGAGGACATCACATTCACCGGCACAGCGCCTCACTGCTCGCGCTGGTGAGGAACAAAAGGTTTAGAAAGTCAACGTTTTCTGTGAGCTCTCAGTGAAAGTGACTTAAAATATGAACATATATTACATTACATTCATTTTATTTACTGCTCTGTAATCATGCGTTCTGTTCATCTTTTGGTCTTGGACTCTTTGTCGGACAATTCAGTCACTTTGACGACGTCACCTTTGGCGCCTTTTTCTGGACTTTTAAGGATTTGTTGGTTATTTAAAGGAGAACTCCACCAGTTTTACACATCATCATCCGTTTACTCAAAATAACCCAGAGATGAGGTCATCGTGATGTCATCAGAGTAATCTTCCGCTTTGGTTTGGAGACTACAGTTTTACCTTATGTGTGGAATGTAAATGTAGGATCCAGAGTTTTTGAAGCATAACCTATGTAAGGAATTATCTTGGTCTCATCTATTTTGATTTGGACTGTTGTTATTAAAAGATATCTCTTTGAAGTTCCCCAACTTTTGAAAAATACTCAACTTCTGGAGTATAAAAACAGCGGAGTTTCAGTTGGGCTGAACACACAAGACACAAGATGGAGTTTGTAGCATCGCTCATCACTGAGTCGAACAAACAAGCAGCAGAGAGCTAACGAGAGCGTACAGGAGACACAGTGAACGAAGCTGGAACTTTAATGGAGTCTTTAAAGAAATGCTCATCCAGAGAATGAACACCTTTGTTTCATTTAATTCCTAATCAGAGGAGGCAGAGAAGCACCGGCCATGCATTGTTTTAACAAGAAGACAGACGCAGGAAGAATAAATAAAAAAGGAAATATATATTTATTGTAGTTGGTGTGTTTGTTCTCTAATGATCACCAGCTGAGGGTCCAGAAATGTCACTAAAACAGCTCGGTCATGTTTAGTTTGTTGATAATTAAAACAGCGGTCATCTGGATGTTCATCGTCGATCATCGATATTTGTTGTTTTGGTAATAATTTGCTACTAAAGTGTCAGAACAGCACCAGTGATGTACTCGGGTTTCTCCTGGGGATCAGGGCACAACACGCAACTTGCAGTTGTGTCTTCTGTCGGTAGGTGGCAGCATTGATCAGGTCATTGATGATAATAAGAAAGCATTTTATTCTATTATTTATTTGCTTTGATAATGGTTGGTCCACCCAAGTTACAAATCAACATGTTTGTGTCCCACTCCGTGTAGATGGATGTTCTTTTTGTCCCGGTTTATGAGATTTATGCTCAAATCTCAGATGAATTTCTCAAGACTTGAGTAAATAAAAATCAAATTATCTGCATGAATAGATTCAGAAGGTCAAGTGAAATATGTTTTCTGTAACTTGGCTGAACTGACCCCTTCTCTGAATTCCTCCCAGCCCACACACTAGTCTTAGCTGGGTTTTGTATCCTTGTCAAAAATTCTCTGTCAAGTCCAAAGGACATCACAACCAAGAAAGTGAACCAAATCCCAAATGACTAAAAACAGTCCTCGTGTTTCTGGATGTGGATCAGTCTACAGGAGCTTTGTGGACCTCTATCAGCTCAGTGTTCAGTGTGTGCTTGTTCAGGGACAGTTACGGGAGAGTGGTGTCAGTGTGGCAAACAACAAAAACCCGCAAATCAAGGTGTAGGAAACCGGATTCATACTTTCTTGCCCGCAGAGATGAGGCGTCCGGCTTTGGGCTCCGCTCTCTCCAGGCTCTGGTTGCCTCTCTGGCCGCTCCGCTCCTTCTCCAGCAGCGGCACACAGGTGCACCCCACCGCGATGGAGACGTAGATCTCGGTGTACGAGTGACGGCCGCCGACGCAGGAGCCGGTTCTCTTCAGGATGACGGACGGAGCGTAGACCGGAGTGCTGCGGTGCTGGTCGCTCTCCGCACGGTGCGGTCCGATCAGGCAGCCCTTACACAGGCAGTAAGCCTCGGGGATGTTGCGGGGATACCTGGTCGGGTCGTAGGAGATCCTGGCGAACAAACAAACATGGACTTAGAGAAGTTTACAGGTCAGATTTTTGAAGCTGTTAGTTGTTTCTGTGTTCCACCTGCTCTCACCTGTAGGCCCAGGGCGAGATGCTGAGCAGGTTGACCGGGAGGCGGGTCTTACGGTCGGTCGGGGACCGTGCGGTGTTCGGGCAGGTCAGGTTGAGTTTGTCCTGTGGCTCCAGCTGCAGGGCATGGTGGAAAGCGCTCATAACTCCCACCGAGAGACGCCCGAACATCTGCTCCAGGATCTCCTCCGGTAGGTCCATGCAAGACCTGGTTCTGGTGGCCTTTTTCCGTACCCGGACTGCTTCAGCTGGCCAGCCCAGCAGGAGTCCAGCCAGGTGCAGCAGCAGCAGGAGGAGGACGCGGGTCCGCCGCGACATCACTGCGCGCTCCCCGGTACGCTCTGTGCCAAAATGCGTAAAAAGCGTTTCTGTCTAATGACCTCGACTGCTTCTCGTGAAAGATGACAAGCAGATTATGAGGAGACAAAATGAGACAACTCCTCCGGCTGACAGGTCACTCTCCTCTGTTATAATCCAGTGAAATGCTGGGAGCGCTGCGGCAGGCAAACAGTCCTCAATCCTGGCTTGGAAACCGAGGGGCAGGCGCGCCGCCAGGGAAACTGCGGAAACATTTTGGCACAACGCATCCACAGTGTCGCCAGGAGCAATAATTACTTTAGAAATAGATTTTTTTTCACCAAGCTGGCACTGTCACACCTGCTGATTTGTGTTTAAGAAGAGAAAAATGCCACCAACAGACTTTTCCTGACGCTTTGCCTCAGTGGTGTGTGCGTAAAATCTGATGGGAGCTGGAACATCGTGATCCAGCGGTCAGGACGAGTCGAAATCACAGTGAAGCACTGACAGATAAAGTCCAGTCTTCAGACCTCTGGCCCCGGTAATAAAAGGAAACCATGCAGCGCTCATGAGAGCTGCAGCACAGCCTGACGGGACTTCCCACTCCCATCAGGCTCTGGCTGCAGGATCCTGGCTTCACACCAGAGTCTACTTTAAAGATAAACTGGATCCAGTTCAGTGTCTGCTCTGGTTTCACAGAGACACCATGACGTCAAGGTCAAACGACCACAAACACATAAATGATTTTTAAACTCTCACAGGCCTCAGCGCCTGTCACTTAGTGTGATTTGTACTGCGAATGTATGCTATTAAGATTTACGGGAGGGGAAAGCTTTCATTTAAACGATGCCAATGAAAACATCCAAGCTTTATTAAACACTGTTAACCCTCCACAAACCTCCAGTTTGATCTGCTACACTTTAATGAGTTAAAACACACACACACACACACACACACACACACACACACACACACACACACACACACACACACACACACACACACACACACACACACACACACACACCATATGATTTGTGTTTTATCGGAGAAAGACACACTCAACTTGTCTAGAATAGATCAAATATTTTCTCTTTTAATAGAATAAACAAACAATAAATATGACATTACAGAGAAACATTCCTGTTATAAGATAACGAAACAGGCCCTGACACGGATGGATTACACGTTTGCTTTATGGTCCTGATGGATTCTCCAGAAGGTTCTCAGGCTCTCGCGTAGAACACACAGTGAGTTAAAATATTAGAACGGTGATGTTTCTTTAGTGTCCCAACGCTGGATTTAAAATGAAAAGGTGACACTGAGGCTAAAGTGCAGACAAGATGTTTCAGGACATTCACATCCATATTGGGTAAAGATGAAGCACTCATAGGCTCGTGTACCTTAGGGAGGAACAGCATGTCTAAAAAGTACGTCTATAATTTCTGCACACTCCACCGGAGAAGAATGTAAACACTTGTTTTATTTGGGTTCTCAGCTAACATGTTAAAACACCAAAATGCCAAGTAACAAAAAACAAACCAACTGATCAAGGCAGCAACAACTCATCCGGTCTGCAACATAAAATGACTATTCAAAGCCACCAGGCTACATTAAAAAAACAGAGGGATTTAACGGCTGTTTCAGGTTAAACAAAAACCATCTTACTCTTTCACAGAAGTTACCTGCGTTGGCTCCTTCCCCTGATGTCGTCAGATAACAATCTGAGCCCGTCACTGGTAGAAAACAAGCACTTTTGGTGAACGTACATTGCCGACATTACATGTTGCGGCCTGTTTCTCGACCCTGGAAGAGTTCCTGGACACTCCTTAATTCCCATGAAAATGAATCATTGGTTTTGTGGTGAAACTTGTAGAGGCGTTTCAAAAAGGTGACAAGAGCAAATGTTCTGAACAGTGCGATGAAGGCAGAGGGCGGAAGCAGCTACTCCGGCAGCAGGTCGTCTCCCAGCTCTTCGTCTGCAAAGTTGTCGTCCTCCACCCGCCTCTTCAATCCCGTCTTTGGCCTCTCCATCTGAGGGCCCAGTGGATCCACGTAGGATGCATCTGTACACGGGTGACCAGAGAATTAGCATGTTATGATCTTATCGATCTTTGAAATTAAAGAGCATTTCCAGTCAAGTGCTTGAGAAGATATGGAACCTGAGGATATGCCGTAAGGAAAGTGGCACATTGACCAGGAGAGATAAATATAATCAGACAAGGGACAGGATGGAAAGTTCGGAGACATCATTTTCAGATTTCAGGGGCATCTACAATCATCATTTCTAAGAGTCTATAAAAGTTTTCCCTTGTGGGAAATACTGTTGCAGTAACTTGAAATTACTTGAAATTGCAGCAAGAGACTCTGCATGAAAAATTATGTGACTATCCAGTGTGTAAATGTGCGAGACTGGTGGTTGTTGTCTTGATGAACCTTTAGGACAAATATGATCAGAAAATCAAACATCTGGTTTCAGGGTAGAAGAGGGAGACAGAGGTGACAGGTGACGTTGTCTCACCTATTTCTTTCGGGCTGCTGGCCTCGTAGGGCTCATTGGAACCAGGAAGTGACCTCATCTTGGCGCTCAGTCGCTCTCCTTTAGTGCTGTTGCTGCTGTGGCTGCTATCTGCACAAACGCACACAAACGTCACAATTCAATACATTATCTGTTTTCTTGAAATGTTCCTTAAAGCTGGAACAGTTTGTGTTGTGTGCGTGTCTTCTTGTGAGTGTAGCCTGCGTGTGTTTGACTGTGTGTGTGCAGGATTCTTACACATTTTGAACATGAACTTGTTTTAAGCAGAATGCATGGTGAAAACTAAGCCACTTGAATTCTTCAACTCCTCTAGAATGAAATCATAATTGATGAAATAACAGATCGCTGTTTGCCGTGCATCTGTCCTTTCCAGATATCGTCGAAAAGAATTCACAGAGGTCCGACTGAAAGCAAGTTTGATTTTCTCACATTCTGAAAAGTCAACATGGTGGAGACGTGAGATTTTCATCTCGCAGAGACGGTATGCTATGAAATGTGTGCGTGGCAGCAGTCACATGAGATAGCTCAGCTCGGCCACAGCTCTGCACAATTTTAAATATAGAAAAGTTGATATCGGTACAAGGATCTTACCAAACAAAACATAATGATCCTTAAATGTGCCAATGTTGGAAGTTTACTTTCATGTCACCAACACTTGTTTTGGTGTTTCACTCACTTCTCCTTTACTTTTACATGTCTACATTTAAACTTCTCTCAAACTTGTTAAACTGGTTTGCTGCTCTGTTTCTCACAAGACACAGTGATTTTGCAGTTGGTAGTCTATCGATAGTCATAAGAAACTGTTATATTGTTTGAATTTTCTTTCTTTTTTTATCCCACAAATTAAAATATGATTTGAATTTCTTTCTTTTTTTTTTTTACCAATTAGCTGAGCTACTTAACAGAGTGCCTCTGATTAGGAATCACTTTCCTAACAGTTAAAAAGATACCTGCACTGACAGTAGAACGAATGGATGTCATATCCGTTAAGTCACCCGCAGGTTTCCAAAGAGCCGGCAGCTTCTGCTTCACTGATAATCTAAAAATTGGGCAAAGACGTGGATCATCGGCAGACCTGAGGCAGACTGAATGAAACCTGGGCGCTCAAAAAAGCCATCTGTAACTGTACCCACCTGTCAATCAATGCGTCCACGCTGTTAGTTACTCATAACTTTAAGCCTTCATATAATTAGCCATTATTAGCTAATATATATTATGAGCTAAATTAGTTACAAAACAGTTTTTTTTGTTTATTTAAACCAGGCTGTAAACATGTTTATTTCTGCTGAGAAGTGATATGGGAGCTTATGGAGATTAAATCGTTCTGTAGCCAGCCTCGAGTGGCTGTTTGAGGAACTGCAGTTTTTGGCACTTTTACACTGGCTTCAATTCACATCCACAGAAGTTTATGCCCTAAATGCCAACTGAGAGTAACAGTTCTCTATCCTGCTAGAGTGCCCTTCAGTAACAGCACCATCACAGGCCCTAATAACAGAGCACAGAGCTTGTGTGTGTGTGTGTGTGTGTGTGTTCCAGGCTCAGATGACAGCCTGACAGAGTGGTCTACAGAGCTGAAGGACAGACTTGATTACAGACAGCAGTGGCCCACATCTGGCTGCCAGGTAGTCTTGGAAACTGACGACAGCAAAGGCAGAAAGCTGGAAAACAGGAAGGAGAAGGAGGCCCGATAGTCTACCTTCCTTCAGTCCCTAATATCTCACACGAGGCCGCACACACTGCTGGCAAGCTGAAACCTCTGCTGGAAAACTGACGGTTCCTCCATATTTTTTCTTTTTTTTTTCTTCTTGCCGTTTCTCTTTTATAACTCACAACTGGGAGACACAGAAAAGGGATGGCACGGCACGTCGGAAGCCAGACTTCAAATGAATTGTAACAGTTTCCACAATGAAAGTTGCAGTGAGTAAGTTTTATACTGCTCCACAGCACAAATGGCCATAATATTTTGGTGAGGACAATCCAGTATAGATGAGTCAACTTTCTGGCTTTGCACTCAGTGTCCTGCTCAAACTTATTTAAAAAACATCGGAAGATCATGAAGAGGTCCGATATACAGACAACAAATCCTGACTAGCAGCTCCTTCGTGCTTCAGCCTAAATGCGTTCATTTATTGCACAGACAAAATAAGAACTTTAAAGAAAAGAAATTTCAAAAACAAATATTTGAAGAAACATTCCATCACGTTTTGAATCTGCACTTCTGCTCTGTGGTTTCACATCAGAGAATGACGCCGGTTTAGCTCTGTGAGAAAACAAACTCTCAGCCTCTGCCGACACACATGCTCGATATACAGCTGAAAATATGCAGACTTTACAGAAACGAGGGAAAACTCTCAGGTGCACTAGAGCTTTTCTCAAATGTCTGAAAGGAGGTCCGGGTGATCGCTCCCTCCTCCCTCAGCGAGACAGAGCTCAGTGCAAACACCGACCGCACTCCAACATCACAGCTGCCTGTCAGCCAAGATTTCTGGACCAGTTTCAGGTGTTTTGACCGAAACCCTATACTTAGGTGTCTCAACTTGTGTGTTTACCTATGGGAAACTGTTCTAACCACTCACTCCTGCTGAGTCAGTGCACAGTGCTGAAAACTTCACCCAGATGGTGTTGAGTATTAAAGAACGATTTGCTGAAGTATGACTGTGGTTAGGGTGAAGATGCCGGTGTGTGTTTTTCTTTTCCATTTTTCTACTGGAATGTGGCGTCATTAAATGAAGGCGTGAATGTGTTACATAAATAAAGTTTGTCTTGCTTGTGTAAAGAGAAATCCCACCAAAACTATAGTGCTGTTAAAAGGCACTTTAGTCTCATTCTCACTGTATTATGCACGTCTACCAACATTTCTAATGACAAATGGCGAGAAATGAGAAAGAAGACGTGATGAGTCATAGCAGAAAATGAAAATGAAAACATTTGTATGTGCAACAATTAAAAACTATTTAAATGGGATGCAGCCACTGTCATGGTTTTGTAAGCGACAGCAAGTGAAGTAGCGGCAACAAAGCAGGAAAAGGAAGATGACACCATTTACAAATGTCACGCTCAACAAAACCTGCTCGAGGCCACAACAACTGCACAAAGACGTTTCAGTTTACTTCTTCTATTTTTACTAAAACCAAAATGCTCATGATTTATTCTCTTCCGTGTTGTGAAATCAACTACTGCAGTACAATCATGAAACCAGATTTTTTCCTCAGACTCCAATCGTACCATCAAAATCTAGAATTGTGAAGAAAAAAACAAAAGTACTGATAATCAGTTTCATCCGTGAGCAGTTTGTGAGGATTGATCACAAATGTTTCCACACATTCTGGGAACGAATGAGAAATTGCTGAAATGAAACAAACAACCTCTAGTCTTTGTAAAGATCTCGTTCTCTTACAAACCTACGGCTTTCACTTCATTCGTTCAGAGCGACAAACATACCTCTGCCTGAGTCCGACGGGGGACTGAGTTGTTTAGACTCAGACTGAGATACTGGGCAGCGAAGGGGAAGCAGAGCGAGAGGACAGATGACACCAACAGGCAGAAAAACAGAACAGCACGAAGGCAAAGAGGAAAGAAAGATTACAGAGTGAATGAAAGTAACTGCACACAAAACATAACATAACAGCACAGAGAGAAACAATTACACCAGCGAGAGTAATGGGAGCTGATGATCATCAGCATTTCATAACCTCACCTGCTTTAACATCCGTCTCTGATGTGCCGTAAGAAAGTAAGAGGATTTGAGGTTTAGTTAAGCAACTTAAAAGTGTCATAACCAATATCAAACAATACACAGGAGTGAGCATATTAGATGAGGTTGAAAAGCTTCTTCTAAACAGATCCAGTTACAGCTCTGGCAGCACAAAACAAAACAGCAAACTCACACAGACTTGAGATTTTATAATATAATTTATCAGGACACAGTGGAATAATTGGCACGGTGGAGCAGCAGGCAAAATAACAGGTGCCTGATATATATGTATATGTATATGTATATCTATCTTTACTACACTACAGGACGTTCAGCTGCATCAGAGAGCAAAGCTGGGTCTCGTTACAGCTTTTGGCAACTATCTAGTTTGTCTGGATTGCATTTAAAATGTGCTGATGAGCCAGCTTTCCAGTGTCGGAGCCAGTCTAGAGTATGTGTCTGTATTTGTTGTGGCTCTGTAGTGAAGGAGCGCTAAAACTGTGGAAGTTTGTCTTCTCTGGACTCTACAGGAACATTTTGTATCCCAAAATGTTACAGACGGGGTCCAGGAACTCAGTCAACCATTAATCTGACCCGGAAAGATGTTTGACCTGCTATTGACCCTCCAGCTACACAACCAAAACCCACAACAGTTCCTTTTATGGCCTTTTGAATATATAGACTTGTAACAGAACTCGACTCTAGTCAGGACTCTGTGTGGTGAATCGAGGTATACCCAGGATGCTGGCCTTCTTAGGAGAAGTGAGGACAGGTGTGGAGCCTGCTGCCAGCAGCATGTGTGGACAACAGGTAGAGGAGAGAGGGAAGTGATGACATGACATATATTTTCTCATAAATAAATAAATAAATAAATAAAAAGAAATCAAATGGATAAACTACAGAAGTGATACTGATACATGTTTATTTGTGTGCTGTTGCAGCAATATACTTCTGTAATATAAAGTAGATGTTATAAAATAAAACATTTAAACACTCATCACACAATCATCCACACGTTTCCACAGTTGAAAATTTGGGTTTGTATTATTCGATGTCACAGGTCTAAAGACCAAAAAAACGTGGGGTTACATTTAAACATTTTCTGACATGCGCACAGTCGGAACTTTGTATGTCACGGTAACTACAGACTCACCAGCACTCCCGGCGCTGCCCTCTCTGCCTTCTCTGCGACCTCTGGCGCTGCCTTCCCGTCCTGACTTCACCCTCTGCAGGGAGAGGGAGGTGGGGAGGAGGAATTTCAGATTCAAGTGCAGACAAGGACAAAAATAATTCCAACAGAACTCTAAAATATATCTGTGGTTTAAAAAAACTGAAAAAATGAAATAAAATTGTGCACTACAAATGAAAGAGGAGAGACGTTTGATGCCAGATAGCTGGTGATTTCATGCCTTTCTTTATTTGTCTCTTCCTCACGTTAAACAAGTTAGGTCAGTTTTATTGGCATGGAAAAAAATGCCACCAATACAAATTCAAGCGAAATTTGGCATTAATGTATGAAAATATGTGTATAAATATGACAAGTAAACCGGTCCTACATTTCCACTATGTGCGGTGTAAGTAGTGATGTAAACTAATCTCCTCTCATTCATGGTGCGGTTTTATTAGAGGGTTCGGTTGTTTTTCGCTGTCATTCACTTTGAAGAATTTTGGGATTAGTGAGTCAGTCCTCTGGCTCTGTCCGAGTCTCTGTCAGTCTCCGTAGGATCATGTCTCTGCTCCAACAGCATCGCTGGGCTGATTTCAAAGCAGCTGCTTGTGATTTAACAAAGTCATCCTCCTCATCCGTTCCTGGCTCTGATGAGTATCTCCACAGGACAAAAGGCAAACAGCTCTGTTAACCCTCAATTTCACACTTTTCAAACCATGACTGACCCCAGGCCAGCGACAGACCATCTTCATCTACGCATCTACAGCGGGTTACACCTCCATAGTCAAACCAAAGACTGGCCTTTTCTCTTTTGCACGTTTTGCCACTAGCATGGTTTCTCAGCATGGTTGTTGTGATCTGCATCCTCACCTCTAGAGGCCACTAAATCCTGTAACTGTACACTGACCATTTAAAGGGAAATCCACACATTTTACACATCAAAGTTTTTACTTTTGTGCCTCCAGAGGCAGCTGGAGTGGTTTTTCTGAGGAAAATAAGCAAGTTTGGCATAAACACCAGCATCCTCAAAAACTTACAGAGGTACACCATTGAAAACTCGCTGACTGGCTGCATCACAGTCTAGTACGAGAGCTGTTCTGCCCACGGCCTTAAATAATTACAGAGAGTGGTGGAAGCAGCACATAACTGGCTCAAAAAGTAAAGCAGGTCATGGTTCAATTCCCGGCTCCTCCAGCCTGCATGTCGAAGTCAAGATACTGAACCCAGAATTGCCCGTCTGTGGCTGAGTGTGTATGAATGGTTAAAACTGTTGAGCAGTTTGCACCTTGCATGGCAGCCAATGCCTCCAGTGTATGAATGTGTGCAGTGTAAAAGCTCCTTGAGTGGTCAGAAGACTAGAAAGCGGCTATACAAGTTCAGTCTATTTAACATTCACATATTTCAGCAATGGTGCATGCGGAAGGACAGCCACCCAGCTCACTGACTGTCCTCCTTGTTACCATCTGGCAGACGTTACAGGAGCACGACTGCACACAGCACCAGACTGAAGAACAGTTTTTACCACCACACCATCAGACTTCTGTACACATAATCTAACAGGACTGACTGCTGCTACCAGGACTGAGATTTTGTGCAATACTTCTGTTCCCACATCACTTTACTCCCAATCCTCATTATTCATATATCCAATACTGACCTGTTTTTCTTGTTCTTGTGTATCGTTAACCTACAAATAAAAACTAAAAACTAAACTGTCAGTTTTTTAACAACTTTAATAAATGCAAATGTCTGTGGAGAGAGAATGAAGCGAGGTTACCAGTCCACCGTAGCTCCGCTCGAGCCCCCTACTAGTACATCATAATCAATCTTCATCTGAACTCATTGTGGTCGAGTTGCATTACGGGTAATGGTTTGATGGGAGAGTAGAATAAAACAACATCTGTTTCCAATTTGGATCTGATTTAAGCTGTCCGGTGTGATTCCCACCATGTTATTGGAGTGCAATGCTAATTTGGTGTTGTACTCTTTTAAGACAAAGGTGATAAGAAAAGAATCGAGGAACACAGCAGGGAACGAGAAAGGTTGTTAGGTTGGAGTATATTCAAGTAGGTCTTGTCTCTGAAGTGTCTGAGGCCCATCAGATACAAGCAAACACTACTTGCCAATCTAGGAACAAACATGCAGTTACTCTTGATGAAGAAAACACAGGCTTCATTTTCACCACAGAGAATACCGCAATAATAATCCTGGCTGGCAGACAGACCACAAACCATTTATCTAGTCAGATGTGTCAGGTGACACTGAGCAAACCAAACAACTGCATGTAGCATGACGCGTGTGAACAACTCTGCAAACACAACAACTGTTTTTAAATGCCCGAGCATTAGTGTCAGCCAGGATAGCATCGCTGTACCCTGAACAGTTTAAATCATGGAAAGTCAACAGAAGAGGAACACAGCTGTTTTTCTTTTTTCCGGCATTTTCTGGAGCTGCAGTGACCAGTGACACAATTTATGGGACATGTGGATGTTTTCAATCAGCATGTTCCTGTCCAGGAACAGACGACAGGACGCCAAGACATTGGTGAGGAAATGATGATTAATAAAAGCTCACTGAACGTCTCTAACATATGATATACAACACGCAGGTTGCATAATATTGTTCAGATGATTCAACATTCTGGATATACATGCTACCACTGGGACATCATAAATAAACCTAAAATCCAGCACGATTCGACACGCAAAATTATGGCCCATTAAAAAAATCAGCGAAGAAGCCAAAATAATGATCTTTCATCCTGTATGTCACAACTACTTTCCAGGAATATCTTGGATCCTTTCTTCAAAAATGTTTCTATTGATTAAGAAACATCTCACAGATCAGCTCTTTTCTCTCTTGGCCTGTTCTCAAGAAGTCTTTAACGTCATCTTAGATTACTGTAATTTATTGTTATTCAAGGCTGAGTCGAAAATCATCTCGCACCTTCAGCTGGTGCAAAACACAGCTGCCTGGCTTTGGACAAATGTCAGCCATGTTGACTTACGGATCACCTTTAAAACACTTCATGGTTCAGCTCTAGCTGCATTGCTGAATAGCTTCTCCCCTGTGAGCCTCTGATATCTGTTTCCAAACCCCCGACTGAGCTTTTGGACTCTTTTAAATCACTTCAAAATCTAAATCTAATCTAAATCAAAAAAGACTTTTATTCATTCTAGCATACAGTTTTATTGCCAACATGTCTAACCTGTTGTATTATTATAGTAATTATCTTTATTATTGGAGGGTTTATTCCATTTTATTTAGTCCTGAAATGTTCAATCCTGCTTCAACAAATAAAGGGGTTTCAGTTTACATATTAAATCATTAGTGAGTTATAACTTTTGATGCATCTGGACCCTCAAAGTGGTAAACCAGAATATGTTTATGGTTAGCTGTCACTGCTGTGGCTCTTCTGCAGAGCAGAACAAACAGATCTACCATCAGCCACACACTGTGGGCAGTACTATAACTTCATTCGTTTTTCTGCTCACAGAGTTTGAGTTTTGTTTCTGCACTCTCTAGTTTTCTACGTCTATTCAGTGATGTCTGAATCGACATCAGACTGGAGCAGAACACATATTATTTACACAAAAATGCTACAAATATAAGTCACATAAGAGACGTACCTGTTCTCTGATCTCCTTCATCTTCTCCACCTTCTTCAGCTTGGTGGCATATTCTTGGACTTCCTTCAAACCCATGTCTGTGCACAGCCTCACCAAGAAACGCAGGCCTGGACAAACACACAGTTATTTATTTTCTTCACACTGATCAGTGGATCATCTGCTGTTGGTTAAGAGTTCTGTAACTAACAGGACGGATTACATTCAATATTTTCTGGAAACTTGTGTTTGATGTCTTTATAAGTTTCCAGAGCTTTCTGGTAGTTTCCTGTGAAGAAAAAAAGAAAAGGATCTAAGTCGACAACTTTCAATGAACTCATTGCTAGTTCACTCAGCAAACACAGACTAAGTTAACACCTCACAGCCACTAAATTTTACTATATCAGAATAAACCTTTATCAAATAAATTACTAAGCTCCATCCTGTGGGTCGATAAATGGATGATAAAGTTTGGGAGCTGCAATGTGGAGACGGTGAATCTACTTATCTATGGTCTGGTTTTCAGTAACATGTTGTCAGAGAATAGATGGTAATGTGCTGTTTTACGATGCCATGAAAGGTTATGAACAGAATCATTCTCACCACTTCTTCTGTAGCAGCTTGCAACCATTAGCTGCCACTTCACCTGTGTCGGTCTGAAAAACACAGCAGTCAGTATGAACATACAACCCAGCTCTGAACTTTAAGAAAAAAAAAACATATTCGTAAAAATCCATTCTGAATTTACAAAATTAATGGGGAATTCCCCATGTTTTCCCCCAATGTGATGTGAAACATGATATTGTGAGTGGATGGAGTGTGAACTGCCCAGATCACCCAGGTTGTGTTTCCTTGGGGACTGAACTGTAGTGCTGGAGTTGAGCACTCCTAAGTCTGCATTATGGCCAATGTCTTTTTCTCACCATGCGGACTAATGAAACCCAAGCCCAGGGTCAATACTAACTCAGACTACAAATGGAAACCAGAACGCCTCTGGGGACAAACTTCTTGATCCTCCACCTACAGATTCTGTGTTCATATGCAGAGATCTGTGTATAAAGATTAGTACCTGTTAAAAGTAACTGCTTTTCTTTTATCAATGTTTGGTTACCTGTTTGTTACTGAATATTGTTGTTATAAAACTCAATAAAACTTTAAATTTAAACTATAAAAAAAGAAGAGGGCGAACAGTAAACCATGTCAGAACAACGTAGAAACAACATACTTTATTTTTAAACATAACAGAACAACTCCTGCGACTCGGCTTCACTGAAAGATATACTTATTTTTTAGCATTATGTTAGGTACATAGATCTTCATCAGTTTTCACAGCAGCCAAAGTAGGTAAACACAGGTGTTAGCAATGATACTGACTGAGGTTTCAGTGAACCAACATGCAGCACACGTGGTAACACCTGTGTTAACACTACTATTTCATGTCAGCAATGGCTGCTGTGAAAAAGGTCTATTTCACACAGATCTATATGATTTGTTAGTTATCATGTTATCTGCTAAAGTAGAATAATTTTTTGGTCACTTACTGTATGAGTGTGGCTCTTTCAAAGTACTGAATGGCCTTCTCACAGAACTGCGTCTCGATATAATAAGCCCCAAGCCACTCAATCACATCGATGTTGGAGGGGTAGTACCTGAAGGACTGAACAGCACAGCAATCGATCAGTTCAATGTTAAATGAATTCATTAGTCCGTAGACATAAAAACATTCAGTTATGCTTCTCGTACCTCATAGTAGTGCTGGAAAGCCTGGGACTTGTCCCCCTCTCCATCATACAGCTCTCCCAGTTTGGCCAGTACCTGGGGGTCGGTGGGAGTTACACTGATGACTTGCATCAGCCACTCGATGGCCTGCTGTGGATCTTCCAAAAGCTCATAGATGAAGCCAATGAGTCAGGGAAACAAATTGTCACATGGGAATAGACAAAGATGCAGGTTTGAATCCCTGTATGAAGACCTTCACGGCAACATCTACTGAGGTACAACAGTTTGAAGCAGCGACACACATTCACAAACACGTACGATATATCACACTTCTGGTCAGTAGGATACAGGTCGGCCAGCTGGTACATGACTTGGGCACTGTTCCTCAGAATGGCATGGAGCTTCAGAAAGCAGTCGAGGGCCTCCTCAAGACGATTCAGTTTCTTATAGGTTAGGCCTGGTACAAGTGGACAGGAGCCAATAAGCAATAAGAAGCATTATCTTGTGTGTTTGTCCTGCACTTTGTGTTAAGTTTACTCTACTATAAATTAATCTAATTATCGAACACTGTCCTGTATCATGGAAACGGATGTTACCCAGGTTGTAGAGAGCCTCGGTGCAGGAGGAATCATTCCTCAGTGCTTCTTTGTAAAACTCTGCAGCCTTTTCATACTCTTGCTTGACGAACACCGTGTTGCCTTTGTTGATAAGTGCTGCCGGGTTGTAGCGATCAGCGTTCATGGCGAGGTCAGCATATCGATCAGCCTGGTCAAAGTCCTTCTCCTGTAACAGGTGACAGATCAGCGTCTACTGGTAGCAGGTTGGTACAGAGAATGGGGCTGTAATTCAACTCTTCTAACAAGTATAGCACAGATGTCATAGAAAACAGATGAACAAACAAATATTTAACTCAGGCACTAAGCTATCTGAAAGCCTTTTGATCAGTCAATGAGAGGATCTTACCAGGAAGTAGAGGAAAGAGAGGTTGGTGGCTGCAGCGCTCTTCACTCTGCTGTCTTTCTTCTCAAAAGTCTTCAGAGTTTCTACTGCCTGATAACACAAACACAAGCTGTTAGGGTAACAGTGATACAGCAATACTCTCAAATGTAAAAACATAATAACATAAAAATTATTACAAATAAACAAATTCTTCTGCTGTTTAGTATCATTCATGCTGGGCCGTCATGCCTTCAATAAATATTCTTCACATCAGCAAATATCAGAATATGTAAAATGTGTGGTACAGTATATAAAGCTGACCAGTGAAGTAACCGCTATAAACACAAAGTCAATCTAAGCATTATAATTTAGAGTTTATACTAAAGAGTTGGGGATGCAGGATGCGATTTCCTCAGTGCATTATATACTGAGGGGGCTTGTTAAGAGTATTAGTGTGTAAATGTTCGAATTTTAACAAACCAGCTAGGCTACAGTTGCAATGATGCTACCACCACCACCACCGTCTATAAAGAGTATAAAAGCACCACACACACATGCATCAGATGAACATGGAGCTCCAAGTGTCCAATATTAAATAAAGATATAATAAAACATGAATACATTGTGGAAAACACATAACTGAAACAACCATTTGTGAAATAATCAATGAAACAACTCAACAATTATTATAAAATGTTATTTCATCTTTCTTATTTGCATTAGAACAGTATTTGTTTATTTCATAATGGCATTTTTCTTCCAGCAACATCCTGATTGCAATGAACACCAGTCTCATGAGAAGTGACATTATGAAATGAAACGTCCTCATGAAATAAACTTTTAAGTGGCAGTGTTTAGGATTTAGACATCTAGGACGGTAAATGTTGATTGCAACCTCCGCCTTTCACCCTTTCCTTCCAAGCATGAAGGAGAAACTACGATGTCCACATAATGCATGAAAAACATTAAAAAGCCCTGTCCAGAGCCAGTGTTTAGTTTGTCTGTTCTGGGCCGCTGTAGAAACATGGCGGTTCAACATGGTGGACTTCATGGTCCAAGAGCACTTGCGGCATCTGTAGATATAAAAAGCTCATTCTAAAATAAAGATTTTTTTAAATCTTATTTTCAGGTGAATATACAGTATTGGAAATATAGTTATGTATGTTATATTCCATTTCATCCACATTCTGTAAATGCAGCCCTTTAATCTGACACAGTGGACCTTTACCATGAAAATGCCATAAGGAAATAATAATAATAATAAAAAAATGTCTATAATGTAATAAAAATTATAATGGTATTATGAAAATTGATGATATATATCTAATAATAATGAAGTGAATTGAATGATTTCTTCAATCACAAATTGTTGGTTCATTTATAAATTTTCAAGTATGTCTTTTCTCTTTATGTAATATTGCACAACGTTTTGGTGTTCCATACAAGTAAAGGCTATCAGTGCAAGAAAGTTGGCTACTGCAGTTCGACGGGATTAAAATAAGCGTTCTGCTGTTCTGCAGAGCAGTTCCACTGGCAAAGTTGCAGTTCCTTGAGAGCTCAGTGGTACAGTATATTGGTAAGAAAGGAAACATGGTTATAATTTCCTTACTGCCCCCAGATTTTCCTTACTGGCCTTAAACCAATAACTGCTTGTCCAACTTCTCTTGGCAGTGCCTCTATTTGGAAAAGGCATGCATAAGTAGTAACATGTCAGGGGGAAATAAAAACAACACAACTTAAATGTGAACATGGAAACAAAAGGCACACATACCTCAACCTTAGGCATGCAGATGGGAAGGAAACAAGACAAAAGCAAGAGAGAGTGGAGGGCAATGAGAAGGGGAAACTCTGAGTCTGATGCTGCACACTCCTGATTTCAGAGAAAACTGACATATATAAACAACGCTGGACAATAAGTGTACAGAAACACATTATAAAAAAAATATGGGGGGAAAAAAAGAAAAGTACAACAAAGACCAGATCCTCCATGTTACATATGTTCAAAGGGAAATACCACTCAGTTGAACCATTTTTAATGTAATTTATACTCTGACAGCTTTAATGAGAGTAACATTTTATAACATAATCATACAACAAAAATGTAGAGCAAATATGTTCTGTTTCTGCAGAGTCAGTCTTTAATGTACTGACTTATGTTATTACATATAAAATTCAAGCAATCACATGATTTTTTTTACTTTTGGCTTTAAACTGGAAAAAATTAATAAATCAGCCTATTCTCAATAGACTTTTTCACAGCAGCCATTGAGACATGAAATAGTAGGTAAGCACAGGTGTTACATTTATTGCCGTAGATTCTATTTTTTGTCTAATTATTTTATTTCATGTCAAAACGGCTGCTGTGAAAATATTATTCTAATAAAAGATATTTATCACAAGAATCATAATGATCGAGCTCTAGATGTTGAGTTAGTCTGCTATTACTGCCACTTTGGCATGTTACAAGGCATCATATACATGTCCTATTCATTTGGAGGCAAAATATTAACAACGGGGTGTCAAGTTTAAAGTTGGCTTTCCTTTGCTGCTACTGTGGCAACTACCACAGACAGAACTGAGTGGTATTACCCTTTACACTACTACCGAGTTAAACAGTCACCTGGTTGAAGTCCTTCTGTCTGAGGTAGGTGATGGCTTTGTTTATCTCCAGATCATTTGCAAGCTCAACATACTGAGAACTCTTCACCATGTCCACACACCTAAAGAACAAAACAAAAACCAACCGTACATGTGCATAGTATAACACTTTATGTATCACATCACACCATCTGATGCTTGTATGATGCATGTTCGTTTATCTGAGCTTGATCGATAAGTCAGATGCATGAAAGCTGCAGTCCAGGATGGATTTTAAATTTGTTTCTCAGTCTCAGTGTCAAGATATCTGTAACTGATCGGATTCATCTGATCTATTTAATACATTGACAGGTGACCAAGCAGCTTTTGTTTTTAACTGCGATGAAACTTGCTCCACCAAAAACTGGCTGATTTTAAATCAGATTTGCACCAAGAGAAAAACACTTCAAGCCCTCCAATCACTTTCCCCTAGCTTTGATTTTCAGAATTTCCATTTTATGGACACAGTGTCTTTTATTACTGTCAATTACTCCTAAACAATTTCAGATACTACTTTGAAAACCATGTGTTTCTCTTTCTGTCCCTAATAAGGACCGCCATGGAGCTTGTCCACTGTATGCCCTCTGGTGTTAAGAAAAATAAAAAATAAAATAACACACCAGTCAAATCCAGTTGCAAAAGAAGTTTCAATGGCTGGAGCGATGAGCTTGGCTGCAGTCATGATATACTTCTCAGCCAGGACTTTCCTATGTACAGTAACACAAGGAGAAAACGGGACATAAATTCATGATGTTTGGTTGAAGAAGCCGTGTGTGTTTGTGTTATGTGAGATTTTTCTTACAGATCTCTCTCCATTTGGTGAAGTTTGTCGTTCTTAATAGCCTCGATGACCATGTTTGAGGTGGTATCATCCTGAGAGAGAAAACATTACAGGCAACACATTCAACAAGAACTGTTCTGGAACAGATTATTCTTAATTATGTTTTTGTACTACCGTCACGTTACTGAGTGTTAATGTAAAAATAGAAATAAACATACAGTATATTACTGTGACTCACATTAGATGGGATGTACTTGTCTTCATCATCAATGCCCAGAGGGACAGATATGAGCTTTTGAAAGGCCTTCTTCATCCTCTCCCTATCACCGATGGCATAGTAGCACAGGATAAGGTTGAATCCCGTCTTAATGTTGGGGCTCTCGCTCATGATGTGTTCGAAAGATGTTATAGCGTCTGAGTATTGGCCCATGCGGACAAAGACCACGCCGATATTCTGCATGATCTTGATCCTCATTTCCTTGTGAGCGTTGGAGATCTGATCCAGTGCCATTCGGTAGAACTTGATAGCTTTAGGGTAGTTCTTCTGTTTGACGTAGATGTTGGCCATGTTGACTTTCAGACGGCCTAGAGGAGTAGCACAGATGTAGTTTAGAGGTAAATCACAAAAGATTTCAGCCATAGTTAAAACACATCTGTAAGAAATATAAGGTTGAGTGGTCTGCTCACCTGCGTTACTGAACATCTTGTTCTTCACAATGACCTGGTAGCTGTTTAGGGCCTCTGGGTACATTTCATTGTTTGCATACTGATTGGCAAGGTTAAGTAAAACCTGGAAATGACAAAAAAATGTTCAATATTTCTAAATCAAATAATAGGAAACAGGCAATGACGTCAGGAAGTGATTCACAGACTCCATCTTCAAAATTTAATTTGGCTTTGTGGACAATGATGGACATAATCACTCAGCTATGTGGGCTCAGCCCACAGAAGACAAACACGTGTCCTGCTAGGCTGAGGATAGTTTCTTTACTGTGTCTGCCTCTAGCATAAAAACATAAATAGAATTACCACTGTCTTCTAAAAAAACATCATTGTACTGAAGTACAGAACATAATCTGGAGCAGAGATCAGCTTGTTTTCCAAACGGTGGTACTCAAACTTCTTAGGCATGACATATCAGAGTGTAGGAAGTAAATGCTCCATCATTTTATTTACAGATATTGGAACAAGCATCGTGTACAGGAGTCTTACTTACAGAGTATGTGAGATCTAAATTGATGTGGTCCGCATTGCCAGACTGTTCCCTCTGTCTCACCAGGGTTCTCTCCTTCCTTCCTGCCTCTTTGGCTTTTTCAAGAGCCTGTAGGGACACATCATATGCAGACATTAGGGAGACAAGTACATGCTGAAACAAAGACAAACCAAAGATGTGTCATTTACTGACAAGTACTGTTCGACACTGACAAGTTACTTTTTAAGAAAGTTTTTGAATGCTTCAGTTTTAATGGATTCCTGATGCACTTTAAAACAAACTCAAATTTCTGTCTGATTCAGTAAGTTATTCCATTAAAAAACAACAACAAAAAAACAAAAAACACTAAAAACAAGCAGGCCAACCACCTTTTTAAAAAGTGGTTACCTTTTTAGGTTAAACAACTACTGGCAGACACCCAGTCCAGTTTGCTGGCAGACACAAATAAATCACTGTTTACTGCCTCGTTCAGAGAGCCTTCTCTCCAAACCCAAACAGACATTATTACTAAATAGTATGTTAAAGAATGACAGAGTCTGACCAGTTGTAAGGCTCCGATGCTCTGTGCCATGCAGCTCTCTTCTATCAGGTCATTCACTTTCTTCTCCAGGATCTTGATTTTTTCCTCAGGCCTGCAAGACCACAGACACAGCAATGCAATGTGTGATCATGTGGCTTGAAAGCGCAAGTCTTTCTCCACCTGCTTCAGCAGACACAGTGTTTAGAGACACTTTAGTAATAACTAAATGCTATATAAGTGACAGAAACCTTTTGTAGTGTAAATTGCATACATAATACATTTTGTTATGTACAGAGTATCAGGGCAGACACTGAAAAATATACATAAATACTTAGTATTTATTAGTTAGTAGTAGTTGCATTGTGTGTGCATAAAAGAATTATACCTTATTATGACCCTATAATGATTCATTTAAATCCTAGTTTCAACAATACAGCACATATAGATATCTTTATTGCTAAGGGGAAAATACTAATCTTGGATGTAGGGTCTTGAAACAGACACATCAGTCTAAAGAGTAACAACTCACGTGTCCTCATTCTTTGCTTCAAGTGGAGGTGCGGGGCCTTTGGACTGACCCAGAGGATCAAATGTGGAGCCTGACAATACAAATTATACCAATTATCAGTGTAACAGGAATATTTTATAGTTTACATAACTTCGCTCTGTTCTTATAGATATACGCAGAGGTTCATACTAATTGAAAGAGTAACGTTTTCTTGAATTAAGTATTAGAACCAGAAAAAATTTCCTCAGTGCACAAGCTAAACACTAATCACATGGTAATTCAGATCAATACATATGTAGTAAGAGTGAATTAAAATAAAATAGCTGTGAAGATCTCTGTTTGTGACTTCTTTGAGCTCACCACGGGTCAGTGAGGAGGTGTAACCTGCTGCTCTGACGGCAGTCATTGGCCGGGCTGCTCCGTCCTGTCACATTTGAAAAACATCAAACAAACAACACAATATATAGCGATAGTTTTTCTTAACAAAAAGAGAGGTATTATCAGTGTTAGTAGCTTATGACGTATTGTAATTGAGCTTTGATTAAATATGTGACATCGGAAAATATCATGTATTCACAGTAAAAGCTGTAATACAATATATACTGGCCATATTAAAACCACTTAAGTACTGTCAACTAATGCATAATAAAAACTGCAAAGGATCTTAAATGGACACTTGAGTCGTCAATCCTACTCACTTGCACAGCTCCGGTCATGGGTCTGCCCATTGAAGAGGCCATGGGAACCCGAGCCTTCATGAAACAAGTATAAAATAGATGAGATAAGACAAAGACATATTCATTAATAAGAGTGTATATCTGAAGTGCTCCTTATACTTGTAGTGAGTGAGTTAATCACTAAAAACAATCATTGTCTTCAGATGCACACTGCGACAGCTGCATGTTGTGAAGAAATTGCTGGAATCAAAGGTTAATGGTGAGGTCAGGAAGAAAGAGAGTGTTCAGGAGCCTCTGATGTCTTATGCTGTATTATTTATTGACGCTTGGCCAAGGAGAACTAGAGACACTCTCAAAGTTCATCAGAAGTGCCTGAGTCTGTCTCACATTCTGCCCAACTCGTGCTGGTGGATCGACTTTAAACCCCAAGATAACACCACAAATACTAAACGCCCAGAATTAGTCAAAGAGAAGGTTTTTATTCATGCAGGTGTTATTGTCAGCATATTCTAGTCTGGAGTCACAGATGTCTGTTTACACAGATTGGAACGTCAACGGCAGCTATCTATTATGTCTATGAAGGCAGCAATAGGTCTCTTTGACCCTGGCCACCACAGTGTTGAGATAGACTGGCACCTACTGTTCCCAACCAAGGCCAACAACTAATACTGCCGAGGACCTCAAGGCCCACACGTGACCTCGTGTAACCGAAGGATAGAAAATTCCATAACACTGCAGACCAGTGAATTCATCTATCTAAATGGTAACAAGAATACACGAGCTGCAAATTAAAACAGGTCTTGTTCAGAAAGAGTCCTGTGTTATTGTACTTACCCCAAAGGATGATGCTAAAGGCCGGGCTCCAATAGCAGTGCCAGGAAATTTGGCAGTCATCTGGATAATTGAGGAAAACACATTTTTTCATTAGTCTAAACAAATGGAGTACAGTTAGAACTTCATTTGTCCTCTTTACGTCTCTCTCTCACACACACACACACACACACACTCAGAAACACACACGACAATAAAAAGTTCAATCAAAACTCACCGGAGGTCTTCTTCCATGACTCGTCCTCACTGCCTGCTGGAAGTCCGCATCATTCTCCAGCTCCTTCACATTGGTAAAATGCTCAGTGAATGTTTCGTCATTTGCACAGCTATGTTCAGTACAGAAGTACGCGTTGTAGCCACATAATTAGTCATTTTAAATAGTGTACGTTGTGGTTCGCCACCTCTCTAGCTCATGTCGTATCATTACCTGTTGGCCTGTACACTTAATGCAAACAGCTTTGAGCTAACAGCACGTAACTCACCTCGGAGTCAAATGTTGGATTATAGTCGTTGTAACCCGAATAAATGTCGTCCTCCTCCATGGCCAGATGCACATTTTCCATCTCTCTTTGTCCAGCGAGCTGCTGTGGTGTAAATGCTCATGAATATATGAAATAACAGTGATCTGTCCGGAGCCACAGCAAAGACAGTTTGTTGTCGCTTCGGGATTCAATCCCACAATTCAAAGCGGCGTGGGTGGGACAGTTTCGTTCTCGGACCTCTGATTGGTTACTTACGCGTCAATCACCAATTATCACTAACATAATTGGTCGATTCTGATCCCGTCTGTTGCTAAGATACAAGTGTAAGCTACTCGCTAGATTTCTGTCCGTTACACGGAGACTGCTCTTAAAAGTAGCTCTTATAGCGGCCATGTTCATATATATTCTTTTTCCTCCGTTTTCTCGTGATAACGACATAATTAAATCTTGAATCAAATCTAACGAATCAAATATGATATGCCTATATGGATGTGAAGCGCTGATCTATGAACTCCTCTGACAGCGCTCCACTGAATGAGGTTTTCTGCAGTAATTTGATATATTAAATATGCTGTTATATGTTATGTTATAAGAGTAGTCCCCTTCAGGAACAGAGCAGTGTGTCGACCACTGTCTGACAGCCGAGCAGGAAAGGTTAAGATAAGATAAAAAAGACTTTATTAATCCCACACTGGGGAAAGTCACTTGTTATAGTCACAGTTTACAAGGTGGATAAGAAAATCCTCACAGCAAACCACACGGTGCCATGGCAACTGAGCAAACAATGTCTCGTTGTCCCAAATATCGTGTGAAATGAACTCGTTATCGCGAGAAAACAGCGGAGATACATTATGTGTATGCATGAACAAGGAAAATGCAGCGTGATGCACTTTTCTGCTTCTTTGGTCCTTCCAGCGAACCGTACCGGACACCAAGCAGCGTGACCGCGTAGGGGCGGTGCCACAGCTTTCTTATGTGCGTTTGTTGTATGAGCAGCTTCAGGGGACCCTGTGTCTGAGCTGAACTCTTTAAAATGAGCTCTACTGACATGAAGATCATTACTGTGATCGGCAGGTGAGCAAGAAAAAGAAACTCTTTATGATGCTCCTATTTTTGCTACTTGTGAATGTATTTCTGTTCATCCTGTTCATTTTACTATGCACTCAGCTAAACTCGGCAGTCCTCTGAAATTAATTAACCTCTTGTCGACCTGCAAAGTGAATACAAAACGTCAAAGACAAAAATTATTGCACAAGTCTTCAGAGTTGTTTACACTATGTGTATTAGCCTGCAGGGTTTTCTTTAATATGCAGGCCATGCGATCCCCGCTGAGACTGGCTTTCTACTGCAGGATTTTGCAAGCTGACACTTGCATACAGACATTTTAACAGCACAGTCCTATAGGGGGTATGTTCATAATATAACCAGGGTTTATTTAACTATGAAGGAGGTGATGGTGCAAACACACCACAGCAATGAGCACAGAACAACAAAGCCCAAACAGAGACGAGTTCAACTGTGACATTTAGTTTTACTGTATAGATTGCTTAATGGGATTGAATTAAATTGATTTTAGTTTCATCAGTATCCTAAATGTCTATTTTCTGTGTGTGTTTGTTTCAGCGGGTTGATAGGCCGCTCCTGGGCTATGTTGTTTGTCAGTGGAGGCTACACTGTGAAGATCTATGACAACCAACCAGGACTGGCTGCCAAGGCCATCACAGAAATCAGGTCAGCTTGACTACATGGGACTGCAGTCTTTGTCCAGTAAAAACCATCACGCTATCTACTCTTAATCAATGTATTATTCCATCCTACTTTATATAGTCAGACTCCCAAATGGTTCTCTGCATTTAGCTTACATTCTCCTGTCACCCTGATCACAGAGTGATCCAAGTTATAGTCAGTCGAACAAATAAACTTTACATGACTCTCTGGTAGTCCTGGAAAAGACTTAGTGATGTCCAAATTAATGTTGTGTTAACTTGTGATCTATTGGTCTCCTGTTCAGGTTCCATCTTCTAAAAGGTTGCGTGCAGAATCTTCTTTCAGGATATGATTATTTTTTGTTATTGAATAGGTACCCAGAATTACATAGAAATGTACAATCTGGTTGGGTCACAGTAGTTTGTAAGTGTCTTGAGCTAACTCAAATTTTTCTGCTGACAAAGGTTTTCAGTGGAAAAAAACAGACCCAGACTTGAAACCTATTTGCCCTCTCACACAGAGAGGAATAGTTTTAATGCCGTGTGTGTGTGTGTAGTAGAGTGTGTAGATTAACAATAATGAAATGCCATTGACTTCCAGTTGTCGGGTTGAACTACAGCCAATATCTCCAAGCCTTAGCATATTACACTGAAACTATCTGAAAGGTAGATCGCACTTAGGCTAAGTTGAGAAATAAAGTTCACTGAGGTTTGTATTCAGTGACTCAGAGCAAATGATGATCAGCCACCTGTAAGCTGTGCATGATAAAGGATTCTGTGCCATCCTCCTCAGATGTTGCCATGCTATCCAGGACTGCAACTTATGATTATTTAATAACTGATTAATCTAATGATCGTTTTCTCAATTAATTAGTTAATAGTTGTTTGGTCCAATAAATGTCAGAAAATAGTGAAAAACTTTGATCACTGTTTACCAAAGCCCAAGGTGATTTCCTTAACCCATAGATATTCAATTTACTGTCATACAACAAGCAGAAAATATTCACATTTGAGAAGCAGAAATTATTTTTAACTTCTTTTTTTTAAGTTACAGTTAAAAAAACTAACAAAATAGTTGGTGATTAATTTTATAGTTAACATCAGGGACTTTAGCTTTCCAAGTCTTTCTAGTCAGCAGGAGTGTTTGGCTGCAAAACATGAAAACATTAACGTACCGACTCATGAGGGTCCAAAATATGACCTGTTCTCCTTTTTAGCGCTTCCAAAAGAGAAGAGACTTGGATGATCAGTGACTTCCTCTCACTATAGGAACACATGGACAAACACATGCTCAGGCCTAAAAACTCTGATAGCCTTGTCATTGCTAGTTAAACATTACCGGTGAATGACAAAGTGCTTTTGGTAAAAACTACTGTGGATTAACAAGCTAATGTCAAGAAGATTGATTGATGGAAACTGTGAAACAACCCCTGACACAATAGCTAGTTTGTGAATCTTTTTAATTTATCCTGTAAACAGCCGATCTGCTGCTCCTGCCTCTGCTGTTTACACTGTAACTGTTCACTGAGATTTAAGTATGAACAATAGAGGGTGCCATTGTGCTGGTCAGACAAACCTCAAGTAAAGCTTGAGTTGCTTTGTGTTGGTGCAGGAAACAGATGGAGGAGCTGGAGGAAGCTCACATGCTGAGAGGTGAGCTAAGTGCCACACAGCAGCTCGACCTGCTCAGCAGTTACGATGACCTGGCTCAGGCACTGGAGGGAGCCTTCTTTGTCCAGGTGACCACACTCCACGACTCCCAGCACCAGCACATACCATTCTGTCTGTTTTTTTCCTGCCATGATAAAATCAAAGGGAGGGATTGTTCTTTGCTGATTTAGTTTGTTTTTTTATCATTCACTTGTTCACCCATCACACATTCAGCACGGCACATGTATCCAAGATGTGGCAGACCACCTCTGCTTTGTGGGTATTTTCAATGTCAACACTTCATAATTGGTTCATCCATGAATTAAAAGTACTAAGTTATGTACTACAAATCAGATTTTGGAGTGATTGCAGTAATCTCAGTACAGTATGTTCTGATATTTTCAAAATGACACAGATTTTCCTCATGGGGGCGCAACAGCATTACTTAATTTGCATCACACCTTGTACCATATCTCAGATGAAGTTTAGACTCCCTGAAAGTGCTGACTTTTTTATGTGGTTCATTGTTCTCAATGTAATTCACATTACCTTGTAGAAATTGTTAATGTTGTAAATGTTATTAGAGACCACTCACAAATATGGATGCAGTGCTGTGGATTTTGTACTGCATTTTATGTGATGATATGTGTGTTTACCATTGTCATAAAGTTTGAACTATGTTGTGCCTGTCATCAATTCTAAAGCATCGAAGCATTAAGTTGATTTGTGTAACGTAACCTTGCTTTCTAATATTTTAGGTTCAGAACTACAAATCACATCACATGAGCTGAACTAAGTAGAACTTTACTTTGACAAAAGACTCAGGAGGAAGTTGTCATGACAGAAGTTGTCCTGTTGAGACATTTTTGGGCTCAACACTAACAATTTAAAGCTTAATAATAAAAATGTTATGTGATGTTGCAAATGTATCCTGCAGAGTGAACTGCATTTTACAAGACTGCGGCTAGCAGCACAGGGTCATGAGAGAATCGGCACCGATGTAGAATTTCAGCTGCTCAACAGTTCTGGGTCTTCTTTGTCATATTTTAGGTTTCATAATGCAGCAAATGTTTTCAATAAGTGACATGTCTGCACTGCAGGCAGGTCAGTTAGCACTCAGACTCTTTTCCTACAGATCCATGCTGTTGGAATATATGCACAGTGTGGTTTAGTATTGTGTTTCTGAAATAAGCAAGGCCGTCCTGAAAAAGACATTGTCTCTAAAGACCTGTACATATCGTTCAGCATTAATGGTGCCCTCACAAATGTGCAGGTTACAAATAATCCACTCTGCACTAATGCACCCCCACACCATAACGGATGGTCCCTCTCCTTTTCAGCCTGGAGTACAAGGTCCATGATTTCCAAACAGAATTTTACATTTTGCCTCGTCAGACCACAGGGCAGTTTTCTACTCGCAGTCCATCTAAAATGGGCTGAGGCCCACAGAAGTTGGCGGTGTTTGTAAATATGGTTTGTATAGGGCAGGGTTGTCCAAACTGTTCCACAAGGGCCGGTGTGGCTGCATGTTTTCCTTCCAACCAAGCAGCAGCACACCAGACTTGATTCATTTAATCAACTGCTCTCAGTCTTCAGAGAGTTGATTGGTCAAACTGTGTGCTCTTGGTTGGTTGGAACAAAAACCTGCAGCCACACCGGCCCTTTGTGGAACAATTTGGACACCCCTGGTATAGGGTTTCTTCTTTGCATGGTTGAGTTTCAACGATGTTTCTGCAATAAATGAAACAGAACCTTAATTATTATCACTGGAAACACCTGAGTTGACCCTACTCCTGTTTTCAAAATGGCTGCTGTGAAAAAGGTTTATTGTGATATGTTCGATCAGGCCTTTCTTTTAGCACTTCTCAGTCACTGTTGCAACTTTGGGACATTGGGTTGTATAACAAAGCTACCTAATAAATAGAAGGTTAACTCTTTAAGCCAAGAAAATGTCTTGGAAATGTACGGCACCCTGCAGACAATAGTTCTCTTCATTGCTGTAGTGGTGATCAGGATGCAGCGGTAGGGCCAAAATAAATCAATAGTCACCTTTACAAGGAAACTTAGTAACAGGGAAATACCACAGAGGTAAATGGAAAAGTTTTCCTGTTAAAGAGGTTCAGGAGTGTGTCTCGGGCAGATTGGTTACGGAACAAATCAACAACTCATGACTGAAAATCTTCCATGCATGGTCTCATAACTAGTGCATGGGAACAGTACAGTGGCACACCATCAGATCCACTCCCCACATTCCTCACTTCTGTTATTGTTTCCATGCCCTTTTTTTTACCCATATCTTCATCTATATTATTTCCTGTTGTAAGAGGGAGATATGATTTGCTACAAATCAAAATAACACCATGTTATAAAAATATTAAACAGAGAATATAGACTTCATGAATAGGATGCACCTGTGTTTTTGTTTAAATATACACCTGCTTACGTACTTACAGAACTGATATGTAGGGCACAACATTGTTTATGCATTCAGAAGGTATGCTACTTGCCCAGCCAGTTGTTGCAGTTTCACAGACTTGACAAATGCCGTTTGAACAGCATATTAACACTCCACCATTGCTTTAGTGAGATACTGCTTTCCAGATCTATCAGGTGGTGGATTGTTGGAAACGTATAGGTATTGTTGGTGACACGAACTGGCTCAGAGGCAGTGTCAAAAAAGGAGGAAACACACAGTTTAAAGATTTACCAAGGTCATAATAATTTATTAAGGTTAATCAAATAAATGAATTAACTTTGCAACAAAGGAATAAATGTGAAGTGTGGTAATCAGTAGTCAGTGATGTTGTAAATGAGAAATGTGTTGTGTGGTGCAAAACTCAGAACAAAAAGTTAATAACAACAGAACCAAAAAACGGTCGTATACAGTTTTTAAAATATTGGAACAAATAGAGATGGCTATAGACTACGACAGTGAGACTATGTAGTAGTAGTTGATTTGATGCTTACCAAGAAAAAGAAAAAAATGTCATCTTTGCTAAAATCAAAGAATGATTTGAAGACAACATTCACCCATCCGTTATCTGTAGCCACTTATCCTAATCAGGGTTACAGGCGGCTGGAGCCTATCGACTTAGGTTGAGAGGTGGGATACACCTTGGACAAGTCACCAGCCCATCACAGGGCACATAGAGACAAACAACTATTCACACTCACATTAAAAACATTAAATTAACCTATTAAGGAATGAGGAAGAGAACCAGGAACCTTCTTGCTGTGAGGCGACAGCGCTAATCAGCCATTGATGTACAAATGATTTCTAGAAGCACAGCGAAAGTGGTTAAGTGTTTAGATTGGAGGATTGTATGATTCTAGATAATCATTTTTATGTCCAAGGTAAAAGATTAAAAAGTTTATGTGTTATAAAGATATTTGCCATGTATAATATATTATTTACTGTTTTCCAGGAATGTGTATTTGAGAACCTTGAGGTCAAACAGAGCATTTTCCAGGACATAGAGGGTCATGTGGGAAAAGGCGTCATCCTGAGCAGCTCCACTTCCTGTCTGGTGCCGAGCAACGTCTTCTCTAAAGTACAGAACCGGAGTCGCTGTCTCGTCTCCCATCCGGTTAGTGCCACTACAGTCCTGTACCAGCCGGGAGTGTTAAGGGATTTCAGCCTAATAAATTACAAAATGGGGACGCCATCTTAACGTATCCTCGATTTCTTTATCTAGTGGAAAGCCATTTTAGAAGTTCCCCATCTAAAATAAATTGTACATTTTAATTCACCCAATTAAGCTTAGTACAACCTAATTATGTTAATTGCCATTGCCAGTGTAAGTGGTTGGTTTCTAACCCAGGTCCATTTGACTGGGAAGAGTGCTTCTACAGTTCATTTGGCCATGTCAACCTTGGACTAAACTCAACCGTGTCCATCTCTGTCCAACATTACCATCACACCTTCTCTCTTTATTAGTGATACCTATTGACTGTCAAAACCAAATCTACCTTTTTAGCAAATTAGATTTTTTTTGTCATTTTTCTGTATGTATATTAAGAGAGGTGACTTCATAGAAAGCTTTATAGCACTCATTCAACATTACTCATCTCTAGATTCAGTAAGTTGAGTTATGTTTCAGCACAGAGCCTAAAACGGATTAGTTGTCACTCACAAGTGCACTCTCCTGTCACCACTTCTATTCATGGTGACACACACATTTTTAAGTTAAGACAGGTAGTGAAAGGTGTAAAGTAAAGGTGCTGATGTAGGAAAAACATAATGCAGTGTGTTGGCTTCTCACCCATGAAAGATTTGTTTGACATTTTAGTTTGAATAAAAACACGTGCATAGATTTAAAGAATGTTATAAATACTACATACTTTACATGTTCAGTTTTCACAGTGCTGTTGGTTCAATGAAAAACAATAATCCATTGTTCATTAATACCCTAAAGTTTCTGTTTCAAACGTGTTTCTCAGAGGTCCTCCAATTATTGGTGATATCAACGCAAGATTATTAACTTACATTTTCAACAAACTACTGGTTGTAGAAATTGTGTATTATTAAAAAAACAAGACACATTTTTGTCAGCATTAAAGGAGCTGATGGAAACATTTTTCAGTACTTTATTATGACCAGATGTAACTGCAACCTCATTATTTTTTGCCCAAAACAAGGAATTTCAGGTTTTACAAATTCAGTCACAAGTTGCAGTAGAATAACATGTCATTTCAGTATACACTGTATACAACTTGTGTTTAGAACATAACAAATAGTAAACCAAAAGGCTGATTTAATAATACTAAACTGTAGGTGAAGAAAACGTATGTAGTCCGAACATGAAGACACTATGAACATGATATGACATGAAATAGTAGGTAATATAGGACTGTGAAAAAGGTCTGTTGTGCTGTGTATTCTAAGATTACAGTGTAGTGTAATAAAATTAATTGGAAGTGCAGATCAATGTAAAAACAAATCTAAAATGAATATTGAGGCATAATACAGTACCATTCAAAGTTTGGACATGCCGTCTCATTCAATGGTTTCTTTACTTTGATCATTTTCTACATTGTAGATGAACACTGAAGACAACCCAAACTAAAGGAACGCACATGGAATGCTGTAGTAAAAAAAACAAGCAAAAACAGCTTTGCACACTCTTTGTCACAGTCACAAGGTCATCACCTGAAATGGTTTTCAGTTAACTGGTGCGCCTCGTCAAAAGTTAATGAAGTTGTGTTGTTCAGAGGAAGTGTTGGCACACAGTAAATTGCTCTGTTTAACTACTGCATAAATCCAAGAACTGTTAACTTTGAATGTGTCTTCAAGTGCAGTTGTAAAAAAAACAAAAAAAACCCCATCAAATTCTTTGATGAAACTGGCTATAATGAGGATCTCCCCAGAAAAAAAAAGATCAAGAGTTACCTCCCTCTGCTGCAGAGGATAAGTTAATTACAGGTGATTTAAAATGTAATTTATGGTTATAGTAAATTAAAAAAACGTGTAGAATTTAAAATATTAAACATTTTGCTTTGTTTACAAAGTAGACACCTTTTGCTTTAATGAAAGCTTTGCACACGCTTGGCATCAGTGCCTCAGGGGAGTGGTTGCACAGTAAACTGTTCAGCTCCCACAATAGCAGGACCTCCCCTAAGAGGAAAGAGGCTAACATTAATACACCTGTGAGATTCCTGCTATGATATGTCAAAATATCTGCTGTGTTATCAGTCCATTTACAGGTGTCCCTCATCAAAAGTTTATTTGTGGAAAAAAAGGTATTAGTAAAGTAGCCGACCTCACTGTAAAATGTGTGATCTCCTGTGCTCTCCAGGTAAACCCACCCTACTATGTCAAACTGGTGGAGCTGGTACCTCACCCAGAGACATCGGCAGCAGTTATGGACACCACCCATGCCCTAATGACTAAGGTAAAAGAAAACCTGGATTTACCATGCAGTGATAACAAGCCTCTGACAAACAAATACATTACTGTAAGGGATTACATAGTCTCCAAAGTCTCAAATCCTTACAAGTCTCTGCAAGCTGAATTCAAACATGATGAAATTAATGCAATGGCTATCTGGGAAGGATGAAAATCAGTTTATATACATGTACTAAGGATTAGTTGGTTTCCTAAACATACTATACTACTATATAACTAAAAGAGCTATTGCCATTATTGACATGACTTGATATCTCTTGACTAAGGTTGGCCAGGCGCCCGTCTGTCTGAAGAAAGAGATCGATGGTTTTGCTCTCAACAGAGTGCAGGCGGCCATTATCGCAGAGTCCTGGAGGCTGGTCCAGGTCAGTTTCTTCACTTAAGTGTTTTTAATTATTGTACTTGTTA
Source organism: Collichthys lucidus (assembly GCA_004119915.2). Taxonomy (NCBI): domain Eukaryota; kingdom Metazoa; phylum Chordata; class Actinopteri; family Sciaenidae; genus Collichthys; species Collichthys lucidus. Next base: position 31,387,308 of record CM014079.1, on the reverse strand, counting down.
CAAACTTGCCTCAGGCTTGTCAGTTCACTCAGACATGTCAAGATTATGATTGAATAATTATAAAAAACGACATGGGGGTGGGGAGTCGCTGGTGTGTTTGGTCGCATACGTGGATAAATTAACTTTAAAATGGATTGATTGACTTGCATCATGGTAGCTCTGCAAATCTGTGATCATGAGTCCTTTGGCCTGCCAAATGGCAAAAATAGTTGTGGCCATAACTTCCAAATGGATTCACAGACTTGCAGGGAGGTAAAATAGACCTTAGACCTTTTTCACAAATGGTAGGGTACACATAGGTGTTACCAATGATACTAATTAAAGTTCTGCTGCTGTGATGCATGTTGGCTCACTGTAAAGTCTCTACTAAAATAATTAGGAACTGAACTTTAATTAGTATCGTTGGTGTGTTGACCTTACTATTTCATGTCAAAATGGCTGCTGTGAAAAAGGTCTATTATTTGCACTTGTTACAACCTCCTCACAGGCGTGGCACAAGAGTCCACACACACACACAAGTTTAATGAATTAAATCCAATTTCTTATGTGAAAATAATATAGGGTGTCACTGGTGTGACTTGTGGCATACACGAATAAATGAAAGTGTGTGTGGCCAGGAGATGTTGAAGCTGCCTAGTGGGAGAGCTTAGCCTGGAAGAGCAGTCCTTTCCAGGCTTTTGCCACTCCTGCCTCTCAGGTGTAACCAGTTGCTCTGAGGACCCTCTACGGCTTCTGCAAGAAAAAAACCCCAACAGAGCCGTACAGGAAGCCAGGCAGGTCATAGGCCATAGTTTTTGCCCGCAAGCATGGAGGTGTGTGAAGGTCTTTACAGGTAGCTCTGTGTTCATGAGCCAAAGGACAGCTGTTTCTGTGAAATGGCAAAAGGAGGGTGTGTCAGTACTAATTGAGGTTCCATTTATTGCAGCAGAGACTTTAGTTATTAGATTAGTTTCATTGGTAACATCTCAGATTAACCTACCATTTCATGTCACAATGGCTACTGTGAAAAAAGTCTATTATACAGATTTCTTCTTTACTTCTTGGTTGTGTCTAGATGGTATCCCTAGATTTGTGAAACGCATGAGATTTGTACCTGTTAAACTAAAACAGTACAAAAAGGAAAGACTTTAGCAACTTTTTAAATATCTGGGCTCAAAGCATACAAAAAGTTCTGGAAGTATCAAAAACTGGGTTCAGTATTATCCACGAGGGAGATGTAGCAGAAACATTTGTGAACAATTACCACAAGGAGTGGATTACAGCATGGAATGCAAAAATGGAGATACAATTTTTCCTCGACTGCTTTGTGCTTACATCAGCAACTAATGTGGGGAGGATGATTCAGGAACCTAAAGTACATCAAAGAAGCACTAAAACAAGCCCAAGCTGATGGCACCATAGATGAGACAAATGTAGAAGATTTACTACAGGATTCCACCATACCTTCATTTCAGTGGTGCCAACACGTGACTCATATTTGTGGCAACAAGATTTAAGCAAAGCAGGAGTGCTTTTTGGGAAAGGGTGGATAATTGTCAGGCACGATTGACTGATGGAGTAATTGAAACCGAGGACAATGCTATGTTGAGAAACAAAGGCAAATACATGTGAAGAGACTGTGACTAAAACAAAAACCTGAGGGAACTCTGCTATGCTCAGTTTGAAAAGCAGTCCAAAAGAAATGTATGACAGTGATGAGCAGAGTCTGAAAAATGAAAAGACAGACCAGGACAATGCAACTCTACAGGATGGAGATTTTTAAGGACAGGATCAGGAAAAGGCATCAGGGTTAATCACAAATTAACTGATGACAGAAATGTACAGTGAAGGTTAAGAACCCAAAACCTGGAGACCCACCCTGCATGAAGATAAAGTCCCCCTACATGATTCCTTTCCACACCCTTAATGGAAGAGGAAATGGACAAAGGAACCTAACAAGAATCTCTGCACACAAGAGTTAATGCCACACCTGGAAGGGGTTGTAGAGGGTACAGTTTGCGATGCAAGAGTAAACCTGGACCCAGCAAAGGATTATCAGAATATACAGATCCCTCAGACTTCTGAGACAAATATTAGTCCAAAATAGGAATACCACAAATTTGTACAAGAGCATAGAATTGCAAAATTAAAGAAATTACTTTGAAACTGGGTGATGAACAGACAAAAGTTCTGGAAATAGGTGTCAATTATGCCAAAAGGTGGTAATCACATCAAAAACACCCCAAATGCTGCTCACCTTCTAGTGATTTAAGGCAGAGCTAAAGCAGGAGTTCATGGTACATAGAGTTAATACTAGGATTGACATTAAACAGTTCAAGGCAAGTGAATAGAGGAAAACTCAGTTTGGCCATATTTATAATTGAAGAATTCAGCATGATCTGAAACAGATCTTTCGAGAACCAGAGAAATGGCAGAGGATCATGCGTTACAAAATGATGCACTGGTGGTGATATGCACCAATGAGGTTTGGGAAGTCGATAAAATAAGTGAGCAAAAGCTTGCAGAACTGAAGGGGAAAAGAATGTCTTTGACATCAGGATTGACATCACACATGCCATTCTTGGAACACAGTTGCAAGTTGAAAATTGGAACAAAGGCTGACACAGCAGATTTATTTACAAAAGGTACATTCAGAGAAGCATCTAGAAACGTTTCAACCAATCTTGTGGAGTTTGTCAATCAGAAAGTGAACAAGAATTGTGAAAAAAAATGCAAAGAAAGTATTCTTGAAAAAAAGTTACCCCATTAAGAAATTTGTACAATATAATCTGTCTGGAAAGTCAACACATCGATCAGCAACTGTAAGTTTGCTTTAAGACTCATTCACACAACAGCTACAGAAACAGACAAGAAAGCCTAACGAATTGATCATAGATCTCAGATTAAAGTGTCATTTACCTCAAACGTATTTGAGAATTGATTCAACTACATTTTGTTAATGGATTACATTTTAAACAGCGCCTTGCTAGTCATTTGACCGCTCAAAGCACTTAACAGTACGTGACAACATTCACGCACTCATGGCATGGGCTGCCAACCACTCATCGAAAAGAGTAACTAATGCTCCAGGAAACATGAGTGAAACCTGAGGAAGGATATGTTTTTACAATGGATGGATTTCACTACCTATTAATACATTTAAAAAAATATTTTCAGTTTCGAGAAGACGTGACAAATGACCAGTACCAAAGAACAAAGATCAAATCTTAAGACTGTAATGTAATCAATCAACAAATTCCCCACCAACTTCCCTGGATGATCTGAAAATTATGATAAATCTTGGGGATGCCTGATGAACTTGACTGCACCAGGTGGTTTGTTACAGAGAACCATCTGGAACGTGGTTTAGAAAAGGACAGGCACTTTCAAAAAGTACTTGGCAGATGATAGGATGAAGACTGTAATGTATTCCCATCTATCACGGGCGTATTACAAACCATATAATGTAGTAAAACTCTTTAAGAGGTTATTTGCCTTTCTTTCAACTAGCAGCATCTATTCTAGCACCACAAAGCTGCACCACCCATAGTCCTTTTTCACAGCAGCCATGCTGTTGGGCCCTTTTCCACCTGGTACATGGGAGTATGATGCTGTTTTAGGGCTGAGATTGGTTATTGAGAGTAAGAACAGAGTGAACTTTTTATTTGACTATAAATAGAATGTTGTAAGACAATCCCACTTGAATACCAACTCCAAAGTTTTGAGTGAAACAAACAACAACTTGTCTTCAGATGTTTCAGAATTGTTATATGCCATAACCATATATTACTAAATCTAAGTTTACAACATTGTTGTAGGAATGTATGTGTGCGTGTTTTTACTTCTGGACAAGAGCTCCTCAGTCTCAGTGAGGCTTTGTGTGGCCGAGTAGTGCTGTCGATGGTTTTGTAACTGAGGTAGAAAAGCTCCTTGTCAGCTCACCTCTGTTATAATCCCCACTGTCTCCATCCTAAAAGGAACCCAATGAGAGTAAATGGGCTTTAGCCTCTGATGACAGACACATTACATTATCACTGAGGGAAGAAATGATTGGCATGATGATTTAAGGTTGATGGGTATGATGACAAACGTTACCTGAACTGAACTCCCATAAAGACTTTTTTTTTTTAATGATTCAAATGTTTTATTGAGTTTTACATTTTACAAGATTAAACTAAGAAAACAGTGGAGAAAATAAATAAATAAGGCAAAGTCGAGATAAAAGATGCACAATCTTATTTTGACAATAAAACATAAAAATAACAAATAGAAAATGAAATAAAATAAATGCATAACAAGTCCCAGACAGATGCATCAGTCCATGTTCAATATGTTAAGCAGTCTATTTATCAGGAAACAACCACTATACTGTTGTTGTCCCATGTGAAATTTACTGACCACAAGTAGACTTCCAGAAAACAGATCATAACATGCATAACATCCAGTCCACCTCCACCTTCATTTCCATCCCGCTCCCCCAAAAACAGCCCATTATGATCAATGTACTGTATGCAGAAGTATTTTAGCTACCCTGTAAAGAATACAGTCTTTCTCATTATACTTATCAGTATCATTTGTTATACTGTAGGATATTCTTTCAAAAGCAGCTACTTTACTTAACTCTGTGAGCCACTCTTGAAATACCGGGCCCTCTGCATCTTTCCACTTTCTCATTATCATTTGCTTACCGATCATTTTACTTGTCTGAATTCAGTTGGTTTAGGGTCCACTCTTATGACCTGTGTGATAATTTCATGAATCCTTTTCCAAAATGCATAAAGACTGCTATTTTATTTTTATCCGAGCTTCACATGCGTTACGTTCGCTGGTATTTTGACACCATAACAGCAGGTGTTCTATTAAAGATTTATAACCTTTGGCTAAATATTCAATGACTCCTTTCTTGTCTTTTTTCTGGCTATTCTCATTTCTTTTTATGAGTGATGGGATCCTACATCTGCCAACAGTTTTGTTATTTAATAGATTTCCGTATTTTTTTCCCGTGACCTCTTCTCAAGAAGTGGCCAGAGCTTAGCTGGAAAAAAGGTGACACATCACGGTGCACCAGTCAGAGTTTTAGAATGTGAAAACTGATGTGTGTTGTTTCCCTTAAAGGCTCAAAAATATGATAAACAACATTATTAATGCAGGCGATCACTTTTACTGAGTAGGTGTCAGAGATGAAGATATGAGTTTGCAATGAAACTGGTTATGTGACTCTTGTAATGAATTAATTAAACTACTGTGCGTTTGAACAAATCCAGCTCTCATTCCAGAACAGACACACACACTGGCCATAATGACTCTTAAAAGGGACTTAGAGCAGTGTCTCTTTTCTCTGTTGGAGATAGCAAAGAGCAGCCCTTTCACTACTAAATCAAGACATTGTATCCTTGCCCCTGACATTACTGTACTCCTAAGTAACAGGTTGGAACTGTATCAGATGGACAATTGCTGTGAACTCTCTCTCTCTCTCTCTCTCTCTCTCTCTCTCTGTCACACACACACACACACACACACACACACACACACACACACACACAGTAAAAGGAATGTAAGTAGGAACAGACATTTGAAAAGAACAAAACGAAGACTTGTGAAACTAAATTAATCATGACCCATCATGGATGGATTACAGACAAAAACAACAATGATATGGGTGTGATGTTCAACACATGATGTTGTCGGTTATTTCAACAGACAGAGATGTAGATGTAATTAGATATTGATGGAGGCTTTCAGACAGTAAGTATGAAAACAAATGTAAAGAACAAGAACTTTGGCAGTGAAAATAGACACTTTATTTTTTCCATACAGCTGACTGATACATCGGTCAGTTGATATCATATCTTATGCACTGTTTTTTACTGGTGCATATAATGCAGAAGAATACTGTGACAAGAAGCACACAGAAAGAATTAACAATGACAACTAGAATTGACAATGTATTTGTTAAACAAATTTCAACTTAAAGTTTGGAATATTTAAGTTAAATATTCTTGAACATGTGAAATTATTTAAGAACATAGAAAAGGTTTATTTTCAGTTCAGCTAAAAAAAGAAGTCACTACATCGGCCAAATTTCTCTCTATATTTTTTTAAATATTACATTTTAATATTAACAATTTTCAACGTTATCAATGTGGAATGGCGAACTGTAAGTGTGTGTGTGTGTGTGTGTGTGTGTGTGTGTGTGTGTGTGTGTGTGTGTGTGTGTGTGTGTGTGTGATGCCCCCCCCCCCCCCCCCCCCCATGACAGATCACAGTCATAGGCAACTCTAAAATTGTTTTATTCTGAAATAAGACCTTTAATAGGCACTGAACTATTACTGTTTCTCATATGGCTACAAATACCAACTTATTTTTTCCATGACCTGCCCTAGTATGCCTCTGATTGGCTAGTACTTTGTAGGAATGTCAGCGTAAGTCAATACTCAGTGGCGACCAGCGGCTGTACTGAAAACTTGATACATTAATCCATTAATGGATATTTGAATATATACAATATATCACCCAGCACTAATACAAATTCAGTTCATTTTGATACTTTTGAATCAGATTAGAGAGTATTAATATCTTGTGTTTGTGTATCTTTATAGACTGTGTACTGCAGGTAAGACTGCAGTCTTGCTACAGCTTAATACTGTGATTCCTTAGTTAAGTCCTCATGCCTTAACTAAACACTTGACTTGACATAACCTGTGACATGATGTGACGTGTCATGACTTGACTTGCCAAAGAAAACATTAATGGGGACTTGATTAAGACTTGTAACACGTCAGCTTAATGCACTGTTCCAACTTCCTCATGTGACTTAACACTCAAACGATGTGTTTACACTCTAGATAGAATTATCTACAGTACTAATGAGGCGTGAATGCATGAAGTGAGATTTCTTTGACTGATTAGCATGGGTTTATAATAGATGGTAGATGGACATGGCTAAGCTTGTTCTTTCTCATGAAATGAATCCTCATTTTCCTGTTATTTAAACAAAGAACTCAGGACTCTGTACTCTACTGATGAGTGCTCTATAAGCAGCTTCATTTCTTTATTTTGGATTTTTATGCCTGTGACACCACAGATATTTAAATGGCGGCTCAATTTCTGCAAGTATTAATTAATGATATTATATAATTAATAAAAATAATGTCTACTAAACATGATGTGATTTTTATGTCATAGTTCATTCAACAGGTATTTCTAATGACATAAAATTTTTCTATAGCATCAAATTATGGAATAGCAGAACCATGATGTGAGGAGAAGGCAATCGACATGAACAGATTTAAATAAGCTGATCATTTAAGAGAGGAATGTATGCAGCCATAACATACTTTGAAACTGGTTTATCTCTGTTCCTCCATCCTCAGGGTACCTTCAGACTGTTTCCTGCATATGCGTTCTCAATGTACAATTATAGAGTTATTTTCCGCATTCATGGTGTCATGGTAACTCCGACTTGATAATGACACACGCCCTGATGGGATAGTGCAGTAGCCTGAGGAAATGAATGGGTACATACTGTTAAAGAGGTCACCATGTGTTTATCCCGCAGCCAGTACATAGGAATGCAAACCACAAATGAGAAAAAGTTCCTTATGATTACCTCTGTCACACACTGCCACAACTAATCAACTCGTATCAGTCAACAGCAGAGATGTATAGTAACGAAGTGGAACTACTTAAGTACTGTACTTAAGTACTAAAATGCAGTATCTGTACTTTTTTGGAGTATTATTTTTTTCCCCAACTTCCACTTTTACTGCACTACATATTTTTACTCCGATACATTTTTCATGTGTTGAATCGTTACTATTGTAGCGTCCAGCCGGACACGTGATGAATGACGAGGCGATATTGAACAAACTGCATTTATTGCTGAACGCTTTGGTTACAGGACTCGGTGACTGTCGGCCGTAACCACGCCAAAAAAACAACTGAACAGTCCCGGTCTCACATCAACCTCGCTCGTGCGCCGTACGTCATACACCTGACTCACCCAGGTGCGCTCTCTCACCTGCTGCCCCGCCCCTTCGCACTCGCATACATTCAGATGCATTCACAGACCATGGGAGAGGTGAATATTCCCAGGCTTCTTAAGATACAACACTGAATTGAACTAAGTGCAAACCACTGACCCTGCAATAGGTAATACCATATGATTACTATTTTTAGCCATATATCAGATCAGTGGATGAAAATTGGGTCAGTCAAGCCCCTATCTGGACTGAAAGATTTCAACAACTTTTGAATAAATTTCCATGAAATTTGCCATTAAATATTCATGGTCCTCAGAGGATGAATTCTACTGACTTTAAATATCCTCTGACTTTTGCTCTAGAGCCACCATGAGGTTGGTACAAGTATTGTGCTGATGATGACAGCCATTGTTACTACCCAGCTATTACCTGATTATTTCTTTTGGTAACTACATGGTACTACTTCATTATTGCATCTTTATTATTAAACTATTATTGCTGTGTTATCACCAAGTTGTAATGTAAAGTGTTACCCTGACTTTTAATGAAGATTTTTGTTGGTTGTTGCTTGGAAAGAAAGCATGGGCAACAAAGCAAGGCTTGTCACAGTTTGGACAAACAAGTTTGGAGATTTAAAGGTTACATTTTTGGAATTTGTTCTGACCGTACTCAAATGACTGTATTCTTGGTTTTAAGAGGAGCTTCTTGGTTCACTGATGAGCCAAGTGGGCCTGCAGTTAAGCAAAAACCCTTGTAAGTTCAGTCAATGCCAGACATCTGGATTCGGAGAATTAAAGCGCTCAAGGAAGTTCAGCGAACCTCAAGCAGAGATTATTGTGTCCCTCTCCCTCCTGACTCTCTACTGGTTGTAACTTAGCATCCATGCATCCACACCATGTGATATTTGTGTCTTCACACAGGCCTGTGGAGGCCTAGACTCATATCTGCATGACATTCCATATCGTGCATGGATCACTCACTTGTGAGGCTCCTGCTGAGTGGAATTAACCCTGAGGGCACCCTTAGGTCCTAGCTGACAAAAATGACACATTGCTGTTAAAGTGTCAGGAGAAGTATCAACTGAAACTGTTCACAGTTAAGTACAAATGAAAATAAAAGGCTAACTGACTGGAAAGAATAATAGAGGCAACACGTTTTGTTCCACATGTTTTATGCTTGAAATGAAAAAATTATAAATCCTGTAGAAGTTTTCTATTTAAAGAAATATTTTGTACTGACAACCTCTTACTCCAGTGGCCGGGTTTTGGTTTCTTTAACTATTTAACTACGTTCTAAGTTAAAGGGCCAGTGTCTAAGATTTAGAGGCATCTAGTGGTCAAGTTGCAGACAACAAACTAAATACCCCTGGGCTCACTCTGCACTTCCAAGATTATAAATCAGGAAGGCCTTATGATCCCCTGTGAAGCTTTTGGGACCCGGTGGTTGAAATTCGTTGGTTAATTACGGTCTGTTGGTATTAAATGTTTATTGTACGAAAATTCATATTTTAAAGGGGAAAATTTTGCCGAATTCCCAGCTCAGCAGAATTTTTCTCGTTTTTTAGCATTGCCTACACAATTTCAAAAACAAGTACAATCCTGTCTAACAGGACTTTTCTGTGTTTTGACTGGTTCTCTTGTCAAAGTTGATCAACAGGTAAATCCTGAATATTAGTCACTGTGACTAATTGGCTCCGAAGTTATGTTAAGTGATCTGCAGTGTGACCCAACCTGAATGTGTCTCAGAACAGGACAGATTCTTTTTTTAACAAGCAGAGGTTTCTGTGCTGTTACTTTTTATTGCTGCTCGAGCCAAAAGCAGGTGAACAAGATGAGCTTCGAGCCACTGAACTCCACTGCCATGCGTAGAAAATGAAGTGATTTACGCCTGTCGATGGAGTGGGAGCAAGTGAATTCCCTTAGCAATTGCTACAACAGGAGCAACAATATATTTTCATGTCAAACAGTATAAAATACAGCTGAGTGTTCTATGTGAGTCAACAAGTCATTGCAATAGTCACCAGTGTTTTCCTCTTTATACCAGCATTAGTGCAGGTATTTTCCTCAACTATAGAATGTACTTCTAGGTTTTACCCTGTGCACGCCACTTCCTTGAAATGCAATTTATGAAATGTGGGTGTGTTCTTGTAATCAACATCATACACGCATACAAACACACACACACACACACACACACACATACCTGGATCATTAGTCACTGGTGGTCGTATTATGTGAAGTCCAAGTTTGGTTGGTTTGACTCTTTGATGTGGCTGTAGTGTCCACGTGTAAATAAAGCTCAGCTTTCACTCCTAGACACCACTTCTCTTGCCCATCTTCCACTTGTTGCTCTGTGCGTGTCTGTAGAAATGTGCAAGGAACAAGCAGAACAACTGCAGTGCTCTCCTGAGTTCAGTCATAACAGCCTTCATGACAGCAGAAATTGGGCCTAAGGTCAACTTATTTTAATGGAATTGCAGCGATTTGTGGGTTTGCTATCTAGTCAAAGCCGTCCTTTTATCTAAGAATTAGATAGATCTTTTTCACAGCAGCCATTTTGACATGGAATAGTAGGGTCAGCACAGGTGTTACCAATGATGCTGATGAAGGTTCCATTTATTGCAGCAAAGACTTTGCAGTGAGCCGACGTGCACCACAGCAGCACCCTGACCTATTTCTCCAGGAAGCAAAGTTTCATCTTGTCATTGTCTATTGTGATCTGGAATTATTTTGAACAGAGCTCAGCCACACCAGCTGAGCTGGAAAAACCTTCTTTATTTCACCAGTGCATTCTGTGCAGGTCACAGCTATTAACAGTATAAAGGATGGACGTCATATCAGTGCCATCACCCACAGGTTTCTGAAGAGCTGTTGTGAAGCTCAGTATGATGGCTCTGTCCATTGCCATCTTGGGTTTACTTGTGGATCGTTGGACCTGAGGTGGGCTGAATGAAGCCTGGGGGCTTAAACAAGTTATCTGTAATGGCACCAGCTGTCAATAAAAGCAGCCAAGCTGTTACTTAGTTAACTATAGAGACCAAAACTGTTTTTTTGTACCAGGTTGTAAACTTTTTATTTCTGCTGTGAAGTTGGACATTTTAACATGGGGACTTATGGAGACTGATTTGTTTTGGAGCCAGCCTCAAGTGGACAATCGAGGGACTGCAGTTCTTGGCACTTCTGCATAGACACCAAGGTTGCTGCTTGATAACAGTACATTCAGTGTCAGCTGCACTAACATAGCTAATAGGCATCACTTTTAATTACACCGTAGAACTAGTTGACCAGTAATACAAAAAAAGTTCAAATGTGACCAGCTTGTGGTCCGAGAGTGGCCTTGTAATCCTTCTTTCATAACGAGGACCCTCTCTCACCCCTCCAAACACACACAAACAGAAAATGGTCTTTGAGTCAGGGCCAGCGTTGGAAAGCAGAGCAGCTGAGAAAGCGGCTGGTTGCCCAGAGTGATTACCATGGAGAAAAGACCCACCCACCATCCCGCTTTGCTCAGATAACAGGCCCGTTGTTGGACGCAGAACCCAAACAAAGACGACCCTGTCCCTCTCCTCTTACTCACCCTACTCTCTGTATCTGTATCCAAGCTTTGATTTCCTCTGTGGTCAGCCAACAGGTATCTCAAACCCAAAGATACCTGAACCACTCCCTGTGTCTCTCCTTCTATCCATCCCTCCATCCTCAGTCCCTCTCCTCCTTGTACTTCCTACACAATCCCACAGACACAAAACTGGCTGATTAGGGAAACTTTATATGGTGGGACTAGTCTGATCAAAGAGAAATTGGTTTGTCCAAAAACCCGGGGGGAAAAAAGTCACGACTTTGTTGAACTGCCAGGGAAAATATATTCTTACATCTCGAGACTTAATTTTGAGTTTGTTTGTTGGTAGCACCAGCGGCATTGAAACCTCCAACCAGGAACACAGGGAACTCTTGATTCAGGGCAACGCCTTGTTTCAGGGTTGTCCGGTTCACTCTTTTTAAACTGTGCTGACAGATAAAGGAAGTGTTTGTCTTTAAAGCCTCTGTAGGCAGATGTAGTCATACATTTTTACCTTTTTGTGAACAATACTTGTGTAAACCAAGCCAGTGACATGACATTTAGCGTTTAACTCTTTTATTTGTCTCACTCTGTCAGGATGGCGTTATCTCTGTGAAGGACATCGACCTGGTGATGTCAGAGGGGCTAGGAATGCGTTACGCCTTCATAGGTCCCATGGAAACGATGCACCTCAATGCGCCAGAAGGTAATGTTTTGCTCTCATGGGCAACCCAACATACCTCTTTTGTTTTGGGCAATTTTTATTTTACTTGAGTGACAAAAAGGTCCAGTGTAAAGCCACATGTTAAGATAGGGTGCATTATAGAAGAGGCTCAGTGGTTTTTAATGCAGTTGATCAGTTTTGGTTGCTTTTTTTATCAACACCAACAAGACCAATTACAAGTCAAACTAAGTTTTCTAATGTAACATTCAGGTACAATAAAAATCCCACAGATCGAGGGGACGGATACGTTTGTATGAAAAGCGATAAGATTTATATAGTGGACTTACCAAAGTCAACTCATTCCAAAGTCAGCCTAGAAAATATTGTGACGACAGTATTGGGAGTAAGTCACGATGAGTTTTCTCTCACCTTGGATGTATAAAAAATGTGAGAGCCAACAGTGACATAGCTCACATGTCTCAGCACAGCATACATGTACTGTACCATACTGTCTGTGTCAGAGAGAGAGTGAGAGTGAAACCTCGGGGAGATGGAGAATATCAGAGGGGAGTGTGAAACCCAGAGAGTAACCCTGACTGTGTACACACACAAAAAGGACGCTTTGGCAGAACAAAGCAGTCTTTTGATGGGTAGCAATGAATGCACTCCCTCACACCAGTAATCCAAAACTCACAGAGCCCACATCACGGCCTTCAAACCAGTTGCCAGCTCTACCTGTAGTTACAGTGCTGGAGCTTTCGACTGATTTTTTTTTTTCTGCTCAGGAAACAGTAGTATTATCATGTTCTCAAAAGATTGCTAAGACCTACTCCTGTTGTGACTTCCCCTCCTTAAATCATTCCAATCAGATACCAGAGCACTCAGCCTCACTGTCCGTCTCTGCCTCTCTTTCTACTCTGTCTGAATGACTTTTTTGCTTTTGTAAAACATGTAGCTGTACAGAAGACGATTATCCTTTAAAGGAATAACCACTTAAAAACCTACTGCCTTGTGGACTTGAAGGACGCTCGTTACTTAACACTTGCTCCTAACCTGCTTGGATTCACAAGATGTCTACAGAAACACTGTCACAGTGTGATTCACTTCTCTGCTCTCCAACTGGATTCCAAACAGCTGTAATTAGCTCAGTTAGCTGTTGGTGTTTGTCATTTGCAACCAAGAGAAGCAAAAGTTGTTGCATAAGACTAGTGCTATAGCGAACATGCTGAGCAAGCCGGTTGAACAGCAGAGTAGTGGCTTATGAGTAGAGAAGTTTCCATTGACATTTCTTCTCAATCCTTTCATTGCAATCAAACTGGGTGACATCTGGAAACCATTGTAACCACTGTAGCTGATTACAGCTGCTTTTCCCTGATAAAGAACTCCTCTATCTATCTCTAACTTTTCCACTTTTAGACACTTTTAGCCACTTTTCAAGGCTAAGGAGTAACTCAAATAATAGGTGGACTGTACCTTTTTTAAAAGCTATTTAAAAACCATTTACCAACAATCATGGGTCAGATTACATTCATTCATTCTATCATTGCCACATTCACATTGAGACATATACAACTTGGAATGTTAAACGATTGAGAGCTGGAATAGTGTGAAGTTTTTTTGGTTGTAGTGTGACAGAAAATAATTTGAGAACCACAGCCATAAACTAGTAAGACCATCACCATGCGTTTTCAATATCAAGGGTTGATTCTCGTTCAGTCCAATGTAGCCCAAAACAAACAGGTAAAACATTTGTTCTCCCAGAGCGAAATGAAGTTAAGTTTTCAAAATCTGCATTCTCTGCAAGTCTTCAGTGAACATGCATTTGTAGAAAGCTTTTGGGAAGCTTGCCATTTATGTGAATTTTGCACTACGTGAAATAAAAATGTAACTTGACCCTTGATTTTGATCCATGGAATACAAACATTTAAGTCAGACAATGGCAGCAAAAGACGAATTATAACACTTATATCATCTTCCCACACCAAGTCTGTGTTTGGTTGAAGGTAGATGGTACTTATCACACTGCTATGTCATATATAGTACAGTAAAGTGTGTCCCACAAGGGTTTCATGTAAACATTCAAAGTTCATCTTCAGGATGAAATGTGAGGTAGTGAGTGGATTTTGATGTTTTAATGTTCAGTTTTCTAGCTATGTCGTTGTTGGGTATTTGATCCTAAACCTTTCACTGAATATCAACATTAAAATTAAAAATTAAAAGCTGTGTTTGTTTGCTTGAATTGAAAAGTTTTTACATTTAAATCTTTGTGTGAAACTTCATTTCAGTGTGATAGAACTATTTAAAATGGACACCTTCTGACCTGCTTTAATTAAAGAGCTGGTGTGAAGTAGTTTGGGGACGCCCCACATTGCTCCACACCGGCTTTATATTGCTTCTAAGATCTCATCCTCACCTGCTGCGTTTCTTATCACAGGAATGTCAACAAACCATGCCGACTCTCTTTATGATATATTCTATATGGTCATTGTTATTCTAAAGACCTGTGTTGCTTCACAGATCATAAAGCTGTGGGTTGCCATTTTTCTGCATCCAAGTTAAGGGGCATAATTGCGTGTTTGATCCGCAAACGTTTGATTTTGTGCTGAAGAATTATTCTTAAGGTGTAGCAAGTAATCAACTACCAATAGCCCGGCCTGCTTCGTTCATTTATTAAAGAAGAGCAGAATAATGTTTTTTATTAATTGTTACATTGAGTGAACAACAAGGCTCCAACAGCAGAATCAGGAGCTCATTGAGTGCACGGCCCTCATTTATTAATCATTAACGGGTTATTTAGGTAGTGCATGAATCATTCATCAGCCAAAGTGTCTGTTGCCTACATCACAAATAAATCATTAAAGATGAATCAATAAAAGTAATGACCAAAGAACTCAAGGAATCACACTTAAGAGCTAAACTAAGACAAACCACCTCACAGAAGGATCTGAGAATTGTTTATGACGCGCTCTCAGCAAGGAGGAGTTCTCATTTCAAAGTGACTTGACGTCATGTTTTTGTCACGTACAAGAACCACAAGACTGAAATAATTAATTAATTCACTTATCTTGTGGTTCTCTGTGGAGCCAAGTTAAAAAAAAAAACCTGAGACTAATCTAAATATTAACCACAGATTTATGGAAAGGTAGCTCACACAACAAAACTGTGAGAAAATACGTTTTTGTTTTGTGTCCATCGACAGTCAAACTGTCCAGTGCTTCATCTCACAGATGTTATCCACTGTACTATGTTTCTTATTTAATAATGATTCACTTGATATGCACACTATCTATAGAAGTTTTGAGATACAACAAGTGCAGTCACTGCATTTTCAAGTTGTCACTTTAGTGCAACACGAGTTCTGTGGATGTACACAGAGGAAGATTCCTGTCCTATCGGTAACCATAGGTCACAGAGGCTTGCAGTGGATTTATCGTCCACACCTCCCTAAACATGTTTTACAGCCCTGCGTGTCCTCTAAACCATGTTCTGTCAGGTGGTGCGTTATTATTTTTGAAGGGCTTTTCAGATTTTCAGCGTTCGTCCTGAGCAACGTGACGAACGTGTTTTCCTGGCTTTCCCTCTCTGATCAGTTGTCCTTCCACAGGTTTGGAAGACTATATGAAACGGTATGGACAGGGCTTTATGAGGGTCATGAACTCCTTTGGGCCTGTACCAGACTTCTTCAGTGACGGAGCCAAGGGCATCATTAATGTAAGTGTAATGGTAGCAAAAAAGACCATAAATGTTCACTAATGGTAACTAGCAACATACTGTCTAAATGTAAAATGTGTTTTCATTTATCCTTATCAAAGATGTTTAATCAATACAGATGCAGCCTGATTTATGATTTCTTCTCACTGATTCAGTCGGATGAAGAGACTGTTTGTTGATGGTGTCTTTAGTTCTGCATGACTGAAAGTCAAGAGGTCTTGCTCCACCGGTGCTAAGTAGGCATTACTTAGTTACATGCTATCACAGTGTGGTAAAATGTTAGCCACAGAAGGTCATCATGTGAGGACACCCTGAGCCAGTGCAATAAATAGTTTAAGGTAGACGAGCTTAGAGAGCAGTAGTAGTCAGTCTTGTTTTTTAGTGTTTTTCACTCCGTCTCTGAGCAGATAGTTTGGAGTTGTTAAGAAGGAGGATATTTCATTTCAGTATTGGCTTTTCAAGTTGACTAAACCAGTTGTATTTATGCAACATCCTGATTATTCAACACATTTACACATTTTCTACTGTGTGACTAAAGGTACCAAGGTGACAATCCCAGTACATTAACTTTAGCCATCCTAAGTTTTAAAACCTCAAAGACTGACTCTACCAAAACCCGAGAGGTGGCAGGTTGTGAAGTTTGTTGCCCGCTCCTTCATAGAGCACAGCAGCTGTAGTCGGCCTGGATTTGCAAACAGTTCTAACAGATTCTAACAACAAACCACAGGAAAAAAGTATGAAATCTTTCAATAAACTTCTCAAACCATTACTGTAGCAATTTTGTAGCAATCATTTCTCTATGTCCACATACAATATTGACTTTAGCTCTAACCTCAGTTAGAACAGTTTTATTTATTTTGCAGATTTGTCCCAGTTAGGCTCATTTCTCCGTGTCACAGATTGCTCTACTATTTGCATTTAGGGTGCTGCAGACAGATATGCTGCCTTAATTACACACACTACTGTCAGCCTCTTCATTTTATCTGCCAACAGTTTCACCAAGAGAGTGAAACATACTAAGATTCACACTACTCCCATCCCATTTCCATTTTGACTCCTACTGTAAAGGCATCCCAATCAACCAATTCTAAGCAGCTTTACTACCCACACCGACTAAGTGACCAATCCAAGAATCAAACCTCAGGTCTCCACATATGCCACATGTTAGAGCTCGCTCATACCCAAACACAAAACGTGTTGAAAGGATAGGTCTACAATCCAAACTATACACAATATGGCCATCAGAGGGTGGTCCCACCACCCGAAAAGCCTTCGAAACTTTGCTCTGAACATCTGCTTTTTCTCACGTATGTTTCCTGCCATCATGTCTGCAGGAGATGTGTGAGCTGATTCCCAGCAACCGGGAGCAGCTGTCAGCCAGGATCGAGAGGAGGGACCGGCTCCTCAGGGGTCTGGCCAAGCTGAAGAAGGATTCTGACTGCTGACAGAGAATGGCAATCTCAAAACATTTCATTATTAGTAGTATGATCATGTATACATGTCAAATAATAAATATAATGATGAGGAATGCTGAAAAATTCTGTCATTTTCTCTGTGATAATGATTATATGTGCTCTTAAAGTGCCTTTTTGGGTAGTTACAGAACATAACTACCAACATTACAAAATATGTTTTCAAACATATTTTTTTCTAATCTGCAGTATATTTTGTCTTTTGTCTGTAACTTGATCTCAAGGTGTGTACACCGCACACGTAATTGAAAGGTTAAATTCAAAAGAAGCTACATTCCACCTAATGGTCTCATGTGAAATATGGCTGTATGGAAATGATCTTTTGATGAATAAAAGTAATGGAATCATACATTTGTTGTTTTCACATTCACTCAATACGACATGTTTGATTCTAGTCACGATAAAGCAAAATATAAAGTATGAAATCAAATATTCGATATGTCCGGATGAGAACTGGAGTGGCCTCAGGTTCATCCAGCAAAACAAATTGATAATGTGTGTAGCACTGAGTCGTGACTGCTAAGGTCCAGGATCCCAGGAAACAATGAATGGAAACATGTCACGAGTGCTTCTCCTGTGACATTTCTGCTGTGCTCGTGTTGCAGATTTCATTTCACAGTGAATTCAGGTCTATCACATGTGACAAGCCGCACTGAAAAAAAGTCGACTACAGACAAGTGAATGCGATATATTGTTGTATAATGGAGTAGCTTGTTTCCCAGTGTCTGCGTGGATTCCCTGCAGGTGCTCCCCGTTTCCTCCTACAGTCCAAAACATGCAGCTTAACTGGTGACTCTAAAGTGTCCATTGTCTGAATGGTTGTTTGTCTCTATGTATCAGCACTGTGATGAACTGGCAACTCTCCCGGTGCCAAGGAAATGATGATGGAAAATGGTCAGTAGTGCAAATATCTTGTAATCGGGACATCAACTAGAAATGATCAACTTGGTTAAAAACACCTGACACTGAATTTCAGTTAAAAATACAAGCAGTCCGAGAAGGGAGCTAAGTACCCGAAAGACAGCGGCCATTTTGACATGAAATAGTAGGGTCAACACAGGTGTTACTAATGATACTAATTAAAGTTCTGTTACATTTATCGCAGCGGACTTTATAGTGCTGCTGAAAAGGTCACAATACTAACACTGATAAACGCAGACTAACCATACAAGCTATAAACATACCCTTAAACAACTCTACCTGACCTTATGTGAATTAGTTACATTGTTTATCCCGTTGACTAGAATTATGATTCAATTATAAACCCAGTCTTGGTCATTTCAGTGTCCTTTAA
This sequence comes from Collichthys lucidus, assembly GCA_004119915.2. Taxonomy (NCBI): domain Eukaryota; kingdom Metazoa; phylum Chordata; class Actinopteri; family Sciaenidae; genus Collichthys; species Collichthys lucidus. Next base: position 31,368,651 of record CM014079.1, on the reverse strand, counting down.
CTAAATTTAAAAAAAAAAAAGACTCCACCACTGAGATGTTACTTTTTCTTAGAATCATACAACTGAAACGTCTTTCTGCTATGAATTACTGAAGTAACTGTGAAATTATGAGAGAGAGAGAGAGAGAGAGAGAGAGAGAGAGAGAGAGAGAGAGAGAGAGAGAGAGAGAGAGAGAGAGAGAGAGAGAGAGAGAGAGAGACTAGGTGGGACAGCTGTGTAGAGTCAGCCTTGCTCCTATTGGCTGGCCCCTCCCTTCCGGTGTCCAGGAGGCATGATGTAGAAGCCGCAGGTGTGTCTCCGCCACAGAAGCTTAAAGACGGGACGAGCTCAGTCTGACGCTGCTGGGGAGCGGGGAGCAACTTTCTTTAGAGCACAGAAGGAGACGAAGAAGAAGGAAAAAGTAGAAAGGATATATTGTTTTTGTTTTTTCACCTTCATGGAAAATAACTGAAATATTTTGGCTCCGCTCTACAGAGACAGGTGAGTTCTTGGAGTTGTAAATTTAGATTTGAACTCAATGCTCTTTGACCTGATTACTTCTACGGATGAACGTCTACCTCTAACAGTGTAATAATGTAGTAATGTAACTAACAATAACAATGTAATGTCGGCATCTTATTTAAAGTAATTTATGTAACAAATATCTCATTATTGAATTACATAAAGTGTAGTAGTATGTAAATCTCATTTTGCGATTTAATCCGACCTATCATAGGTTATCACCTTTATTTCTTACTGCTTCAACTTTTTCACTTACACTGTACACTTAAAATGTCCCTGACATGTACATGTACATGTAGTGTTAAAAAGTACTGCGATTTTAATTGTTTCATACATTTCCGTGCTAATAATGAACTCTTATTAGCACTGGTAATACCTTTGGGAACACCTTGTACTTAAAGAAGATGTTATATAAGAAGTTTTCCATGTAGACTGTATAATTTCCTATCATCATCTATGTTTCATCAATAAGTCTTACAGTTTGTCAAAGTTTGTTGCCCTGACCCTTTTTGATTTTCTAGTACCAACTCTGTCGTAGATCAGGACCTCTGTGTCCAAGGTTTAGGTCTATTTTTATGTCTAATTTGCCAAAAATGTTGTACTCTCTCCTATACATAGCTAAAAACATAAAGTATGATAAGACATTCTACTTAGAAATTAATTACAGGCCAACAATAATGTAACTCTGTACCTTCAAACAGTTAAGTGGTCTGAATCAGGCCTTAGGCGTTCTTTGAGGAGGCTTCGACAAGCTGAATTTGTGTTTTGCGGTTTTTAACCTTTTGCTGAATTTGTGCTTTCTACAGATTGTTTGAGCTCCCAGAGTCCTCTTTGCCACAATGAGTTGGGGGGCACTCTATGCCCAGCTAGGCGGTGTCAACAAACACTCCACCAGTCTTGGAAAGATCTGGCTTTCTGTCCTTTTCATCTTTCGCATCACCATTCTGGTTTTGGCTGCCGAGAGCGTCTGGGGAGATGAGCAGTCAGACTTCACATGCAACACACAGCAGCCCGGCTGCAAAAATGTCTGCTATGACCACTTCTTTCCTGTTTCACACATTCGCTTGTGGTGCCTGCAGCTAATTTTTGTATCCACGCCAGCCCTGCTGGTGGCCATGCACGTTGCCTACAGGAAACGTGGGGATAAGAGGACCATGCTGGCTTCCAACGGCTCAGATAAGATGACAGATAGCGAGCTGGAGACACTGAAGAAGAGGCGTCTGCCAATCACAGGCCCACTGTGGTGGACCTACACCTGCAGCTTGTTCTTCCGACTCATCTTTGAGGGTGGTTTCATGTACGCGCTGTATTTTGTCTACGACGGTTTCCAGATGCCCCGGTTAGTGAAGTGCGAGCAGTGGCCTTGCCCCAACAAGGTGGACTGCTTCATCTCCAGGCCAACAGAGAAGACCATCTTCACCATCTTCATGGTGGCCTCATCAGCCATCTGCATGGTGCTGAACGTGGCCGAGCTGTGCTACCTCATCGTCAAGGCGCTCATGAGGTGCTCGACCAGGTCAAACGCAAGAAAACACAATTACACCAACACAGACAGCGTGGCACGGGATAATGCCCTGCTGCAGAACAAGAAGAACGAGATGTTGTTGTCTTCCTCCACAGATGGGTCCAGCAACAAGACCATGTGTTGAAGGACAGCCATGAGTGGTGGATGAGTACCACAAAAAAAGAAAAACATAAAACTGTAAATCCAACCACCCACAATGGTGATAGTGTCTACAGTTTGGTTATCAGGATCTAAATGTGGGTACTCACCAGAATTGTCTCATGGGATGGCGAAACAGCTTCTGAAGCAGATTTTGAGACTGTGGGAACTTCAAATTAACAGATATTAGTTTAATTAGACAGCAACATGTGTTGGGCTGATCTTAATCACACTATAATTTGTATATTTGCTCTGTTTTTCCACAAACTGTCGTAATTTGAACACCAAAGGCAGTCAAATGTTCTTCCCTGTTGCTAAATCAAAAATGATTAGTGTACAGTATATATTGTAAATTAGTATTATGTTAAATCAAGAAGAATTCCGACCAGTGGGTCTTACTTTGACGGCCTGTTTGTGTGCTGGGAACAAAATGCCGACAGGTAGGACTCAAACACAACCTTTCTTACAGTGGATGTTTGATAGCGTACGATGGTGGTTTCAATTTATTGTTTGCAGTTTGAAGTTGCATCAAGGTGCCGTGAATTCCTCGAGTGAACAGCCAGATTTTGAACCAGAGAAGAATGAGTGTACGCTGACATCTAGTGGTTCAAAGTGGAACCTTTTAAGAGCACAAACACCATCCCTCCAAGCTTGAATGATTTGTTTAGTGTTAAAGAAGAAGAAGTGAAACAGATGAAGTCATGAAAAGTGAAGCAGCAAAAAAAGGCCCAAGTGCCTTTGTGATTATGTTTTAGTGTCTAGTTTACAAGATTCAACTGATTGATGTTTAAAATAACTGATAAGAGCAGATGAGTTTTTCTGATCCTGTTGTATTGAATCAAGCGACCATAGCATGAAGTTTGAAAATGTATAGTTAAATGACTTCCGATGAATAATGTTAGTTTTAGTTTTTGTGTTGATAATGGCTGAGAGTGTTGCACAGAATAATACTACGCTGATAAAGAATTTCTATAACACGGTGAAGTCTGATCACACCACAGTAGTTTCGTAGATTCGATGCTCTTTGCTGTTCGATCAAATTCAGAATGCCTCTTTTCTTTTACTTGAACTGAAAGTGTTTGCTTCGTTACATGAGTTTAACACTGTGTTGTATGTTTTCACACATTCTGTACTGTACAAGATGTTTTATGTTGTTAAGTCAGCCAGTGCTAGTAATCTCCACGACAGATCATATTGCATAAATGTTAATTATTTGCTCTGAAGTGAAGCTGCAGGGTTGATCTGGAGTTCTTAAAAAGATGCAAAAACAAATGACACAAAAATATGAATTCAGAAATACTAAGCAGTGTTAAAACATGCAGAACGCTGTGATTTCAGAGACAAGTTTATAAATAACTGACTCAATATTTTTTGCATTTTTGTCACATTTGTTTTTGCCTCCTGGTGAAGTTGTGAGTTGAAGTGTTTATTTTAAAAAGCAGATATCAAATTAGACTACTTAAGACTACTTTATGGATTGCTCCTAAAGGCTCGTTATCATTGGTATTGACAGAATATTCAAGTGTCTTCTTCACTGTTACCGTTGTGATCATCCAAAAGTTGTCCTGTTCATCCCAGACCTGCTCCTCCTGTGTCACTTAGACGTGTGGTGGTGTTGTTGCAGTGTGTACTGACCCCAGCTGGTTGTATCAGCTTTCAGCATGTGCCTTCTTTTAGCCACCGCACTAATCACCTCTCGCCCTTTTAATGCGAATAACTACGGCCGATGTCAAAGTGAAAATGTCTTTGTCCTCCCACCATCCAGGAATAGCTGAGAAGGATTAGTCACATCTCTGTTGTTTAAAAAAATCCTGTTATGTGATTGGGTTATTAGAGATGACTGAAACAGAGACGAGTTGGACAATCAGTTAGATGTTTCAGTTGCAACATCATAAAAAGACAAACTGGATGAGTCATATATTCATTTTAGACAACTGGTGGAATTATGAGGAGTTACAGCATGAAGGCTGATGTTTTTTACCCAATATCCAAAAAATGCCAAGTCATGCACTGTCACAGACAAAGCACTCTGCAGATTTTAAAAAAACAAACAAATATTTATGATTCGTTTGTTTTGAACGTCTGCTCTGCATGACCTTTGACCTCCTGCTTTCTCTACAGCCAAATGACATTTTTTTTGTGATAGCGACAATATGTAACGGACAAATGTTTTTAAGGGACGAGTGCGCTCATTGAGGTCCCAGGATGTTATTAACATTTTTTCTATTCAGAGTTCCTCTACAACCTGCTTTTAGCAGCGGACACTGTACTAATGAACAAACAGCTGTGTAAGAAATGAAGACATCCAATGTTTGTGATTGTGTTTTGTACTTTTACGTTTTTATTACACTCGCACTTTGATCCTTGAAGTTTGTTTTTCATAAATCAGTAAAAACAAAACTTTGTGGTTAATTGTTTTATTCACAGTAAGCCTCATATATTGCCTTGCCTTCCTGCAGCTGCACATTGGTTGGGACATGGAGGGGTTTTCTTATCTTTCTGGGAGATGCCCTAAAATGTTAGTCTGCTCCGACAGCTCAGTTTCTGATTTTACTATAATGTGTCCCGTGTCCCCTGTTGATCCACACATCAGGTTTTCATTAATCTCTCAAAGTAATGTTTTATTTGGAGGATACATGGTCAACTATACGTTTATAATGACCTCATGACAATTTAAAGGTGCTTCTTTCTATTCAAATAAAAAATAATAATAACTTTAAATTAACTTTTGTAGATATTAAAGAGTTTAGGGAAAACTTTTGGGAAAGTTTTAAAATGGTTTTCCCAGGATGCTTTGGATAGGTCCAGAGCAGGGTCAGGTTTTGGATAAATTGCGCACATTTTCGACAACTTTTGCGCACATTTTGGATAGGTTTTGGGGAGGCTGACAGGGGCGTGGTGTGACTCCGGACAGGCTGATGACTCTGTGGATTCACTCATGCATGGTCACACAATGTGACAGTCCAGACATGGCTGGAAACGGGAGGCAACTCCGTCTAACCGAGCCCCATCTGCGACTTGAAGCCGCCTCCGAAAACTAAACGGAAAACTTTTCTTTGCGCACAGTAACGGGCCCGGGACAGCCAGCCCAGACTGACCACACGCCTGGAAAAGTGTGTGCATGAATGAGTTTGTGAGGCATCATATTTAAAAAAGAGTTTGTTGAGCTGTCAGGCGGAGCGACAGGTGGCGGGTTTGGGATCAGGGAGCCAGAGGGAGGGTCGCTGCAGCCGCTGGAGGTCTACACGCGTTTTCGGCGCACTCAAACGATGGCACCAGTGATGGCAGATGGATTTGCTTTTCCTATTTGAGTATGACATCTCCGGTCTAAAGGTATGATGGACAAACACTGAATTATCCCTGATTTTAAATGGGAGTAAACTAAGAGCAAGTTAACGAAGAACGGCGTGTTGTCAGGTAATTAGGAATTACTTCACTTTTACTAAACAAGAGCGAGACAAAAGCCTGACAAAGCTTGTAGCGCTTAAAGGGAGTCTGGGGACTCTGGTACACTCTGTATTGTGAGCCTGGCAGCTTTGGCTTTGTATTTGAACCTGACTCTGTCTGTTACATCCAACACCATCCAACAGGAATGCCACAAATACCTCTGAAACTCAGAGGAATGTATTCACAGTTGGACACTAATAATGAAGTCATCATAAGGTCAAATGGTAAACTCAGGGCTGAATTTCTGCACAGTATCCCAAGTACTCATATCCCAGTACAATATCAGTGTTTAAAATGCAAATGAAGTACTATTTGAGACTAGTTTCTTCAAAGGTTTTATAGTTGTGATATAGATACGTTTTATTTTTTTATCAAAACATGCACACTGCCTTTGTTGAGCATTTCATTCACAGCTTTTGCTCTGCTCTCTCTTTTGAGTCTCACACAAAAAGAATTATTGTTTGAATTTTCTCTTCCAGGTGTCATACATGTTGTGAACCCTGGTCGATGGATTTATTACCTTTAATACAAGAATATTTTAGTAAGTTTCTCCTGTGTGTGTGTGTGTGTGTGTGTGTGTGTGTGTGTGTGTGTGTGTGTGTGTGTGTTCAGTGTACATACTGCTGTGTAAAATATGTAACAGAGTAACAACAGTAGCTTGCTCAAAACACGTTTAACAGCTGTAAACATACATTTGTTTAAATTCAAATTTAAAATGTCATCTGACAGTGATGCCATATGCTCAGATTTATCAATGTTTTTTAATGTATTTGAGGTTAAAAACTTTTGTTTAAACAATACATACAATATAGCTATTTGAAGGCATCAAATCAGGCCCTTGAAATCAGAATTATATTTCTGATCATTTAAAGACTAATCAATTCATTTAATGAAAGAGAAATTTGAAAGATTTAATTGATAATGAAAATGATATTTTCTTTTTAGGCATGTTCAGACTGAGAAACAGCTTCACCCCGGAATAGTTATTATGTCATTATCTTTCATAATTACAGTAACTTTTTAATTTAATCCCTGTGGCATTAGTGTTACAGTTGACAGAGGAAGGGAGGGTGGTGTGTATGTCATATGTCAGTATTTGTTTCTGTGTGTGTGCGTGTGCGTGTGTGCGTGCGTGCATGTGCCACACCAGAGCCCCATCTCGGCCAAACGCTGTTTTCGAACATTATAATGTTGATCTCAGCACATGCCTGCTAGGCAGTGGAGCGAGCAGGTGAGAGAGAGAGACAGGCCTGACATAGAGAGAGAGAGACAGACAGACAGAGGGAGAGAAAGGGAGAGTGAACCAGGTTCAGTCAAACAGGTGGCCCATACAGTATAGGAGCTGCTAAAAAGCGCCTGTGTTTGAAGAGAATGCTGTGTCTCGATTTGTTATCGATGTCCGATGCGTACATGCCAGATTTTTTGTAAAGAACTTGTTCTGCCATTTGGTTTTATGAAAAAGAGAAGTATGCCGGAGTCTCGTCAACACTTGCACTCTCATCTGTGTCCTTGTGTCTTCTTGTTTGTTGGTCTGTTTACAGTGTTTAACCTCGGGGTAAGGCCTTACACGATACTCTTTGCAATGATGTGTTCAGGCCAACTTTGAGTACTTTACTTTAACTTTCTCTCACACTCTGTTTCTGCTCTTTCTGTTTTGCCATTCCTTTCTTCTTTGTCCACTGCAGCCTGTACTTTCTCCATAGGCTAGAAATCTTGAAGCATGGGCGACTGGAGCTTTCTGGGGCGGCTGTTGGAGAACGCTCAGGAGCACTCGACGGTCATTGGCAAAGTCTGGCTGACTGTCCTCTTCATCTTCAGGATCCTGGTGCTGGGGGCTGCAGCTGAAGAGGTCTGGGGTGACGAGCAGTCTGATTTCACCTGTAACACCCAACAGCCTGGTTGCGAGAACGTCTGCTACGATGAGGCCTTCCCCATTTCGCACATCCGCTTCTGGGTGTTGCAAATCATCTTCGTGTCCACGCCAACTCTCATCTACCTGGGCCATGTGTTGCACATCGTCCGTATGGAGGAGAAGCGGAAAGAGAAGGAGGAGGAGATGCGCAAAGCAAACAAGTTCCAGGAGGAAAAAGAACTCCTTTATAGAAATGGTGGAGATGCTGGAGGAGTAGGTGGAGGCAAGAAGGAGAAGCCACCAATCAGAGACGAGCATGGCAAAATCCGTATCAGAGGTGCGCTGCTGCGTACCTATGTGTTCAACATTATTTTTAAGACCGTGTTTGAAGTGGGATTTATTTTGGGCCAGTATTTCCTCTATGGCTTCCGACTGAGGCCCCTGTACAAGTGTGCGCGTTGGCCCTGCCCCAACACCGTTGACTGCTTCATATCGAGGCCCACTGAAAAGACTATCTTTATTATATTTATGCTTGTAGTGGCTTGCGTGTCTCTTTTGCTGAATTTGTTAGAGATCTATCACCTTGGATGGAAGAAAGTTAAACAGGGCATGAAAAATGAGCTCGCCCCCGACCACGAATCACTGCGCGACATTGCAGAGCCTGAGTGTTTGGCCTCGGCCTCCAGAACTGCCCCATCCAGCCTCAGCTACCCTCCCAACTACACAGATGTGACGGCGGGCAGCGGGGCATTCCTGCCGCCCATGGGGCCGGCAGCTGTGCCCTCAGCGGCAGAGTTCAAGATGGACGACCTCCAGCAGGAGCAGTCCTCCCCCTCTTCCCACTACTACATCAGCAATAACAACAACCACCGGCTGGCCACGCAGCAGAACTGGGCCAACCTGGCCACCGAGCAGCAGACTCGGGAGATGAAAGCCACCTCTCCCTCCCCATCTTCTTTTTCCACCAGCACCAACAATGAGCAGCAGCAGCAGCAGCCTGTCGACGCCGCACTGCTCCTTCCCACCAGCAACACCCCCAGTAACACCAACATCACCAGCAGCAGCCCTGGCACTGCCTCCAACACAGGCAGCTTGGGCGGGGGGAATAGTGAGCTGGAGGAAGGCCACGTCACCACTACAGTGGAGATGCATGAGCCTCCAGTAGCGGTCAGCACAGACCCTCGGCGGCTCAGTCGGGCCAGCAAGAGCAGCAGCATCAGGGCTAGGTCAAATGACCTGGCTGTCTAAATCTAAATTTCATGTCCCTAAACCCCACCTGACCAACATCCCACTTTCCCCAACCCCACCCTCAAGCATAATGATTCTAAAGCAAAAAAATACAAAAAAACAAACAAAATAAGGCGAGGCGACCAGAGGCAGGAAAGCAGGAGAGCAGAAAAGGTTAGGCAGACTACCTTCCTACCTTTAGAAAAAGGGTTAGACAGACGTGAAATGACATGTCATTGATTTAGTGCAATCGGTGAGTTGCAGCGTAGTTGAGGCACGGCTTGTGTTTTTGGACGGTCTTAATTTATGCGCACGAAATGTGATCATGCGGTGCTATAAAGCCAGAAGGCTCCACTCCCAGCGGTGGATGGACACTGTGATGTCACAACTGTGCTTCAAAATGGACACACCTCTCCAACATGTTTGGTTTGGAGGAAGCGCTCATGCTGTTTCTCTATTTTTTCTTCTCTTCTCTTTTTTTTTTGTTCAGCCCAAAGGACCTTTCCCCAATGAACAGGATCATCTTTCAAAACAAGGACTGATTTTTTCTTCTTTTTTTTTAATCTGGAGGAAACAAATAGCTGATCTGTACGATCGACGATTTGATGTATAGCCAAACAATTATTATTACGTCTTGTGTATTTTTTAAAATCTTGTTTTACACTCAAATGGGCGGTGCAGACGTGCTTGTTCCAAGCGTTTGTCCTTTGACCTGGAAGGTCCTTCGCTGCAGCACTTCCTGGATTTTTCTGAACAAACACCTGTTGAAACATGATTCATCACATTATATGTATTGTGTTCCTTGTAGTTGTGCATGCCAGCGTGCGCAGCCCTGCAACTCACCGATTCACTGACTTTTATGGCAAAGTTGGTTAGTTTGGTTTTACCCATCATCCATCGCACTGCATCCTGCAGAGACAATAAATATTGGAACTGAGAACAGATGGTAATGGACAGGTGTGATCCGCAGTGTGGACGGGATGTGGCTCAAAACTGCTGGTAGAAGTCACCCCTGTAATGCCCAGAATGCACCTGGGTCTCCTTGAACACTGTGCTGTCCACCAACCTGGAAATGAAAACGTTCCCACCACGCTGTTAGTTTACAACTGAGGAAAATGGGAGCAGAGTACCTTACACCTGCCTCTGTCAGCGTTGCCTTCGGTCAACATGTCAAAAAAGAAAAATGCTCCACTAACTCCACAGATGCAAGATGTTGCCTTCAAATGCGCAAATGCAAATACAGCAGCCACTCTCCGATATAAAAAAAAAAAATCACGTTCTCCTTGTTCTTTCAGATGCAACCTTCCGAAGGTCTTGAGCTAGACTTGAAACTGCAAATATTTTAGTGATTATTGGCAGATATTTTTGTCCCCTTTTTAATCATCACACCTAAAGACTGAGACCAACTCTAGGAATTAAATAATTTTCATCATCACACATATCATGTGGTTTTATTCTGAAAATTTCTATTTTTTAAAAAACTGTTGAATTGAATTTTACTAAATTGCATACTTGTAGTAGTCAGTTTGTGATTGCGAACAGATTTTTTTTAAAAAGACAAAATGGCTGACATTGTGAGTATCAAAACGCCATGCGGCAGTCGACCTCGGTGGCTTCTGTTTTGTTGTGTTCATCTTGATTCTTAGAGATCTTTGAAGTCATCAGCGGCCGCAGTCCCCTGTCTCTGTTGTTTTACTGTGCTGTTTGGTTCATTCACAACCCAGGCACTCAAAAAGTTTTTTTTTCTCCTTAATCCACTGTATTATCCTGTGAGGGCAGAGCTGCAAGTACACAGTAAAGCTGTGTGAATACTGAATAATCTGCACAGTTCGTACAAGCAAAACGATTCAGCACCGATATGTTTGTGCAAAGTATTCTACAGGAACAATACTTTTCCTGGTACCAGCTTTTTCCCCCTAAAGTACTGTATGGTGTCAGAGTCTAATGTTTCAAACTATCTTACTTTAGTGGCTTAAAAGACATTTAGAGCAAACAGAAGCACAAAGAGGAAAATATACACAACGCATGGGTACAAGCAGCCTTTCCCAATCGTGGATGTTTCTTGTTCAAAATGACAAAAAAGAAAAAAATCTTTGTTATCTGCATTTGTTTTTGATCCCTAAAGTTTACATTTTGGTAGTTGATAACGATTTGCACATTCAGGAAAGAATACTGCTGTTCTGCAATGCTAATAATGGTAGAAATACAGAAAGAAAGAACCAGAGAGAAAGAGTGAGAGCGAGAGAGAGAATGAGAGCGAGCGTGATGCCAAATCTCTACGATCCTCAAGGGAAGAAATGTCTTAAAACCAAAACACAGTGGCTCTTCACGGAAAAAGGCAGTATTAAAAAAAAAAAGAAGCTCAGATCGTGATGAGCTTGAAGATTTAAAAGAATTTTAAAAAACAATGACGAGAGAGAGAAAGAACAGTAGGGGTGTTTTTCTGTGTGTTCATCAGTACGTTCTCGCAGACTGGTCGGGACTGACGACTCCGCTGTTGAGAGAATGTTAGTCGGGTAGCTGGCCCTTCCCTAACTCCGGAATACAAAGCCCTGACAGGATGTTGTGTTTAAAACCCGTCGTCCCCTGTGACGCTTCTAAACTCTCTCCTCTTACGTGTCATGCAGAGCATGATTTCTCTGGCTCGTCAGGGAGTAGAAACCATCTCACAATGCTCAGAACAGCAACCTGTTTTCAATGCTGTCTTAAACAAGACAAGTGCCTTGTGTATGAATGATTCTTTTGTAAGAACAAGTTGATGTAAATGTTAATTTACCTCAAATGTTTACAAAACTGTTAACTAAATAAATTTTTTGTACCATATTGAATTTTGTACCATTCTTGCTTTCAAGTCTGATCCACAGCCACCTTGCCTCAAAGATATGGTAAAAGCACTAACTCTTGGTGACATAGAAAGATCTATCCATATTTTATTTTTTATTTAATATAACGGTTTAACCTCATCAGGGTCGCTGTCTTCAGGTGAGAGGTGGGGTACACTTTGGACATGTTGCAAGTTCATCACAGGGCACATGGAGACAAACAACCATTCAGATAACTCCTATAGACACTTTAGAGTCACTAATTAACCTGCATGTCTTTGGACTGTGGGAGGAAGCCAGACTACCCACGCAGACACGGGGAAGAACATGCAGACTTTGTTGGGACCGGTTGGGCCGCCTTGTTCAGAATTTCAGGGTAAAGAAGGTCAACAATAATCCAGTGATCTCATAACGTCTCCACAGACACAGCATATGAGGGGATGTGATGCTATAAACTTGAGAGTGAATGTTCGTTCTTTGATTTTGGAAGTAGTAGTTTGAAGAAGAAAAAAATGGACTCAGGGTCTAACCAACTCTCAATCACGTCCAATGATCTTCATCAGTGAATGGAGTTAGCTCTTGATTAGAGTCAATCAGTTCAACACCAAAGCAATATATGCCATTTGTTCTTTGAAAGATGAATTTTCTAAGTGGTACAATACGCACGCTGAAAATTACATTTAATCTCAATGTCTGACTTAGGAAACTAACTCAAAAGACAGATAGAGCTTAGTTAACCTAATTTATTGGCTTTTTAAAAATATTTTTCATGATTGATCAATGATTGACTGACAAACAGACCTTTCTCATGTCAAAATGGCTTTATATGTGAGCCTTACAAAACTTAATGAGCCACAATTTTCGTGTGCTTGTGAAGATAAAGAATATTCATTTGCTAAGTGAAGTTTTAACCCGAGTATTGTTTTATTTTCATATTTTAGTGCCAGTATGATAATGTGTCAAAGCAGCTCTTTAGCAGTTTTGGCAATGTCTGGCATCCTGTTTGCTCTTCGGGTTATGTGCTGCGGACGCCAGCTTCAGCAGAACTCTTCTTCATTACTTTCTTCGTTGCCTCTTTGGCCTCCGACCTCCCGACTGTTCACTCCCTCACTCTGCATTCCAAAAGCCAATGTGAGAATGTGACGCCAATCCAGAGACACACACGCAGACAGACATTCTCTCATAACCACATCCAGAAATAATTAAAATCAGACAGGCATGTCAGTGTTGCACCTGAGAGTCAAACATCGTTCACAAACTCAGTCTGCGCCATCATAAGAACTGAGTGACCATTTACAACAGTGTGCAATACATGATAGAGGTGGGTGAAATGTACTGCTGCTGGGAAAGATAAAATAAGATGACTTTACTCTGCGGGCATATGAAGCCAGTCTAAGCAGCTTCCCACATAAAAGATTGTGAAGCAAAGTCAAATCTGACAAACAATTTACAAAGGGTTAGACCCACACACACAAGTCTAGTCTATCAAGGAAAGAAAAAAGAAATTCTCAAAACAAGACTTGGGTTGTAGATTCTGTTTACCTAAGGGCTGGAAAAAAAGGCCTCAGAAATGATGCCACAGCACAGTAATTACAAGTTTAGGAACACTAATAAAGTTGACATTTAGCCAGCTTATGTTAACCCTTTTCACCAGCCTTGTCACTCTGAATTCGGCTAATGTTACAATGCGGCTCACATGAAACATGAAATTTGCTCACAGCAAGACTAAAGTGGATTTTGGAAATATCTAATGTTATCTAATATTGCAAACCTAGCACAAGCTTGTTACCAACAATGACAGTATAAAGATTGGACAGGGCCTGAGTGGCGTCACCCGTAGATTTCTGAAGCTCTTTTTTTTAAAGACGTAAATATGCGCCACTGGTCGCTGCCGTGTTGGATGTACTGCTTCTTCCGTCTTCCATCTAATCTAAATATCGGCAAAGACGGATCAGACTAATGAAGACTAAGACTAATCAGAGGACCTGAGGCAGGCTGAATGACAGCCATGCTGTTAATTATGCATAACTTTAAGCCTTAATATTATTTAAACAGGTGAGTTGATTGTCATGAATGGGGAAATAGCTTTAGTTATAATATAGACCACAATCTAGGTAGCTTAATATATTTTTTATCTTTCAAACAGGATGTTTTTAATGCTTTTACTAAAAAAAACACAGGGGATTTGGAAGGAAAAATTTGCACAGGATGTTTGTCTAATAACAGAGTACAGTCCATGATTGCTGGGCTCTTGGGTCCAGTGGCTTTAGAGTGATAGGAGATAGCTGATCTCTTGGCACGACTGACTGGAGGCCTCAGCCCGTCACTCAGTCAGGGGCCTTTTTTCCACTGCAGGGCCAAACAGAGACATTTTTTCCCATTAATTCACATTTTTCCTGTTTTTATGTCTGATTTTATTTCATTTTATTTTACAAACCAGTAAAGTAAAACACACACACACACAAAAAAACAGACATGAGGAGAATTTAATTATTCCAATATTTAAATGCTAAAGTTTTTTATTTAGTCCTGCACCCAATGGCTGGCCCTGGTTATTTGAACTTGACGTTTTGGAGGGCGACACACTGGTTCAAAAGCTTACTGATGCTGGAACAAGTTCAGAGGTCACAAAGTGCCATTGCTAGGCATGCATTTTTATTTTTTACAGTTCTTTACTAAATGCCAGTCGATAAAATGTAAATGACAATTGCTTTAATGTCCAGATGGGAGAGTCTAGCACCAAAGGCTTCAAGTTTTTAATTTGCTTTACCTTTTTTATTAATTTTGCTTTCCAGATTTCACAGATTAAACCTAGAATAACATTTTCACCTTTACCACTTATCTGCATTTACCTTGTGTGAATATCTATGCATTCATCATGCTTATTAAATCAATCAATGTAAAAAGCAAGTAAAGACATGAAGTCCTAAGGCCATGATAGTGGTTTCAGTGGTGGTTTTGATCCCGTGGTCCCTGTAAAGCTCCTCTCGGTCCTGTAGTGGAAAAGCGACTGCTACAGAAAGAACGTCTGCCACTGAGTCACCAGTCTTCAGCTCGGAGCAGACAGGAGGCTATATTTAGCCTTTAATCACCTACAAATTCACACTCAGCCCACAGCACAAATACCTCAGGCCCTCTTTATGTATTTCAGGAGTGTGATGAATTTGTTTCTGGGAGGCCTGACCGCTGGCTCATGGAAAGATGTCAGTTTGTTTGGCAGAAACTTCTCCAGTTTGGTACCAGACTGTTAAAGTTATGACTGCATTATTTAAAGATCGGATCATGCAACCTCAACGTTGTTTCCAAATAAATATAAAAACAGGAAGATCGACAGTGCTGTATTGGAAAAATTTCATTTTCACAATAAACCCAGGACGAGGTTTAGTTGTTGAAAGCTAAACTCTCACAAAAGAATGCTTTGACTTTTTATTTTTTTGAGGAAAGTTAAAGTTTTCCTTTCTGGCATTTCATTTCATGTACACTGAGGTCACGAGGCTAAACTACGATCCCAAACCCAACCCTGACCTCCTTAGAATCGCTGTAGCCACCAAAGTAATAATAAAAAAAGGGGGTTAAAGTGTTACCATTGATACTAATTGAGGCTCTGTTCCATTTATTTATTTTCCAGTGAGCCAACATGCACCACAGCAGCACCCTGACTCTGAACACCCTACTATTTCAAGTCAAAATGGCTGCTGTAAAAAAGGGTGTATCTATATATTTAGAGCTCATCGTAAACAAAAGCTTCAGGTACACATCACATACAGTAACCACAATGGAAGAAACCGTTTTCAATTTTTTTACATAAAGGAAAAAGAATAATAAAATCATAATAAACAGGCATTCCCATTGTCCAGCCATCAGTACCACAAACCATCTACAATGTATACATTCATATATGTCGTGCAACCATCCCAGAGTGAGAAGCAACGGTTCTGTTGCAGAACCTGCCTGTCCCACATCTAAAAGCTTAAAAGGATGATTAGAGGGGAGCGAGACGACATGACCTCTGTGTCCATAGAAGTAGCTACTGTACAAATCTCAGCTGCTAATCAGATGTCTGTCAGTGTCATGTGACACTTTAAAAGGTTTTTGTTTGACCATGACTTGACAGAAAAATGCCCCAAAGTTCAAAACAAGTCAAGGAGAACTCATCTACTCAACTAATGTTGATACATGTTGAATGTAGTGCACTTAAAGAGGGCCCCTTCTTACACACACTGTGTAGATGTTGATAGTGTAAATGATGTAACGTTGCAGCATTTGTACAGTGTGCGATGGGTCATGTGGGATGGCTTGTTTTGACTGTCTGCCCATAGAAAGAGGGGAGGGGCTGCACAGAGGGAAAGAGCATTATGAGAAAACTGTGTGAGGACAGGTCAGCTCTGCGGGGACACCTACAGGTCAAGCCAAGGTATGGGCACAGTCCCCACAATGCACCAGGGTACACTCATCTTGACTCCTTTAAGGTGCTACCTAAAAATGAACCGGAAGGCTCAAACTGAAAATAAAAATCCATCTCCATCCATCTACCCTGTCAGCTAAAGCACATATAAATAATATGGATACAAATATAAAGAAGCGGCAGCATCTCTGAACTTCACTCTGAACCACAACGACCTATGTGGCAGAGCTGGAAATCTCAATTTCATTTTGGGTATCTCATTTTCAGATGTAGTAATAGATTACGCAATAGATTATTTTACTAGAGGAACCGGAAAATGTGACAATTAAAGTCAAGTGCTTTTGTTTTTGTCCTGAGAGGTCATTTGTGCTCAGTTTAACAGTGTCTGTGCAATAATCTATGAAAGTCATCACAGTCTGTGTTTATGGTGGTTTCTAAAATTTAAATGAAAAAAAGCTATCGCACAACCTTTGGAGCAACCGACCGACAACCTCCAGTTCTGGGAAGTGAAGTCAGTGTAGAATTGCTAAAAACTGTAATTCCTCAAGTGGCCGCATGAGTCAGCCTCCGTATTAAAATGTCCAACTCCACAGCATGGTACAAAAAACTAACTGTTTTTGGACTCTATAGCTAATAACTGAGATGATATTAAGGCTTAATTGTTATGCATATTTAACAGCGTGGCCACTTGCAGCCAAGTGTCATTTGGCCCACCTTAGGTCCACCGATGATCCACGTCTTTGCGATATTTAGCTTAGCTTGGGAGGCAGGAGAAGCACATGTACATCTAACATGGCGGTCTATTTCTCTGCTTCGGCTCTGTCCATTCTTTATACTGTCATTGTAGCAACATAATATATTGAAGTTTTTTTGTTTTTTTTTTTTTTTTTTTAAATATACCTAATTTGTATATTAGTGGAGATATGTTTGTTTATCGCTGGAAGAGGTTACTTACGTTAAAAGATCGTTTCCAAAGCAGCCATTTTTGACATGAACTAGTAGGTAAACCCACGTGTTACCAGTGATGCTAATCAAGGTTCACTCAGGTCAAACAGTCAGGGTGCTGCTGGAACTGAACCGTAATTAGTATCATTGGTAACAGCTGTTAGAAAGCTGTCTGGTCTCTTTTGATTGGTGGATTCCTTCCAGGTTAATAATATTAACCAGGTTAATAATATTACAGTATATTATACTGTATTTAGTGCTAAGTAGATTTCACTTGGTAAAGGTCTACCAGATGACTTAAAGTAGCAACATAAAGTGAGAACAAGTGAGCGACAGTGTGCAGGATTTCTGCCTCCTGCTGATGATGAAAAACTGTCGACTATCCTTTGACTCAGTGTGGCTGCTGCCGGGTGAAGGACTTGCTCCATGCATTGCATTTTGTCCTCATGCTTACGGTGAGCATGTCATCTTTTAACTGTTTTCATTAGACAGCGACAAAATATTCTGCAACACCCTTTGTGTGTGTAGAGGTCAAAGGTCATAGCTACGTCATCAACCAACCTGAAAGAGGTACCACCCGGCAATATACTAATGTGCTATTACATGCTATTAGGGA